>CM032118.1:17174550-18374550 GCA_018894105.1 Jacaranda mimosifolia | reverse complement strand
CTTTTCTTTTGAGTATTCTCTTGAACTGAACCCACTTGCCAACAATGCATTTGATGTTTTATGGTGCATGACTTGCTAGATAGTAGTGGGGTAAACTTAAAGAAGAGGTCAATTTGGACCAGCCATAAAACTCGGCATGTAGTTCCCTTGGGTTGATGGAAACTCTACTGTATGTTAAATTGTGATTCCGCAACCGTAGATAGAGGATTTAGAGCTATTTTTATCATTTTGTATGAGCAAGTTAGCAGTTAGCATAAAGATAATTTTTGTGCAGTGGATTCCTAGCTTAGCGGTCCATGACACTGGGGAAGAGATGGCACCCGCGGGGAATGGGGCGGCGAGCTACTCCCCCATTCCCGAACCCCACCCTATCCCCCATCCCTGTACCCGATCACCGCCCTAGGGAAATTTTTTCCCCCGTCCCCGTTCCCCAAATCCTTGTGGGGATCCAGGGGGATTCTCAAAATATTTTTTATTTGTGCATAAAATGACTAAAAAATAAAAAATAATCCTTGTGGGGATCCAGGGGGATTCTCAAAATATTTTTTATTTGTGCATAAAATGACTAAAAAATAAAAAATAACTAGACCTCTATTAATATATTTTATTAATTTATATTTTATAATTAATAAATTCCTATAAATTATATGAAATTACTAAAAAAGTATAAAAAAATAATGTATATATATATAATATAATATATATATATGTAAAACAATATGTGTGTAATATAATATATATATATTTTATTAATTTATATTTTATAATTAATAAATTCTTATAAATTATATGAAATTACTAAAAAAGTATTAAAAAAATAGTGTATATATAATAGTATATATGAAATATATAATATAAAATATAATGTATATATATAATAGTATATATGTAATATAATATATATATTTTTTAATTAATATGCCGCGGGGCGGGGAGTATGATCCTCGTCCCCGTCCCCGATTTAGCTTCAGGGAGAGTTTCCTCCCCATCCCCATCCCCATCCCCGCTGGGACCCCGAAATTGGGGAATTTTTTGCCATACCTACACTGGGGAAAGTTTTTCAAAGTCAATTGTTATTTTGAACTTTCATTGATGGACTGGAGAAAATTATGTCATCAACTAATAGTTAATTTTTAATTTTTTTTTAATATTCACATATACACATACATTGGGGGCTATCGAAGGTTAAATTTTGAGTCTTGTGTATATACAAGGGTGGTGTCACTAAATTGATGTGAATCTAGGCATGTCAATTGATTCGGGTAAATCGGGTCTCCGCCCCATACAGGTTTTGGGGTAGGTTACAAGTCCTAATCTCATAAACCCGATTGGATTCAAGGTGGGTTGTGGGTTTAAGTAAACCCCCTTTGAATCGGTCCCGTATAATAAATATAAATTATATTATAAATATTTATACTATTAATAATGCGTGAGGGCGGGCCATAGTGGTGTGTTTTCGAGTGATAGGACTAAAATGCCCTTAATTTTTATTTTAAATTATCATAACTATATAAGTAACTATCAATTATTTTATCCCACTACTATCTTTTTCCTACTACCATTTTATACTTCTGCTTCATGAGGAAAAGATATTCAAAGAAAGATGTTTTGCAGAATTTCATATCCAGTTGAAAATACCATCCATTTGAAACATGAGATGTACATTTATTAGATAACATAAAAATCATAAGAATTTTTTTTATACATGTACCTTATATATACGTACATCAATTGCACTTTAATATTTAGACGCACACGCATTGAGTGTGCACTAATTGTTAGTTGTACATAATATATATACATAAGATATCAAAAAATTATGATATATAATAGCATACATATATTTCATCAAATAAATGATACTTTTGCACTCAATTCAATCATCATAAAAAATGATGGAAAATATATTAAAATTAATTATATGAATATTTTATTTTAAATTTAAGGAAATAGGGTTAGAAACTTATAACACCTTGATCGAGAGGCGCTTGTTCCCGTCCAAGGTGCTACCCACTCTACACCACAAGCCTTCTGAATAATAGAAGATACAATTTTCAAAATCCAATGTATTCAATTTCCGCAAACAACATCCAAGAGGCTCAAGTATGAACTGAAATATCACAAATCACATTTATTACTTCTATCACCTTCATTACCTCATGTGTAAGGCTGTAAATGGACATTCAAAAATTCGCTTACCATTCGAGTTTGTATCCGTTTATACAAAATTTATCCATGTTCGTTTAAAGCAAATATTATCCATATTCGATTAGTAGATATCCGATTACAAACGGATACGGATGTGGTAAATGCGTATTCGATCCATTTAATATTCGCTCCAAATATATATTTATTAAATAATATATTATTTATTTTTTTGAATAAAAATCTCATAATCTATATGTATATATATAAATTATAATTGAAGAATTTGAAAAGAAAAAAAAAAGAAGAATAAATTTAAAGAATTATTGTAATATAGAGAAAAAATTAAAGAATAAAGTTAAAAAAACATAATTATTGGTGGTTAACTTCATAATTAATATACTTAAATGCCATTATTATTAATTAGTACTATTAATTAGTATTAATAATCAACTATAAAGTTAATTATTAGTTAAAAATTATCCTATTTGTTTGATTGCATTCTTTTTAATGAAATTATATAGTTTTTTCTATTAATTAAAATATGTATTTGTTATAGGTTCATATATTCACATATTTGCATATTCGTAAATACATATCTAAATAATTACCATCGAATATGAATATCAAAAAAATAATTCGAATATGGTTAAGTTTAATAAAATATGATTGCATCTGAATAATTATAATCGAATACAGATATATCTGAATTCGACCGATATCCGATGGATACGAATTCGGATATCATTTTTGTGGTGCCCCATTTAGGATAATCCCTAAGTTGAGATGCCACCAATTCAGACTTCAACTATAGTATAAAAGATAACCGATAGGGCCTAAAAATTTCAACAAGACTTATATAGCAGCAACAACTTCAAACTTAAAGGAGCAATACTAGGGTGCCATGTTTACATGGCATATGTCTCCTAATAACATTCAACACATTTCTAGGCTATGATTAGGTACAAGCCCAAAGTGTCATGAAATGCGATATATACGTGCTATAGATCTTAGAATCAAACTTGACATATTGCAACATCTCTAGGTCATAGCATAACGATTAGGTGAGCCTATATGTACGTGTAATTACCTAATCTATTACAAAATAGTCCCATCGGGCTAAGTCATAAGCCCTCAATTCCCTTTCATGCCTATCTGGGAAGGAAATAAAAGAGTAACAAAAGGGGTAAGTCCACTGGACTTAGTGAGGAGAAGCATAATAAGCAAACAAAAGGATCTGTAGAAGAATCAATAATTCAACAGATTATCAACTGGCACGATATTACAATAAGAATTACAAATATGCCAGAACATAAACATTATTAATTTCGACAATGGGAACCTCTCCGTCCTTATTGCTCCCTGAACAGAGTACAAATAGGATCAAACAAACCCTAGCATAATATGTAATTCAAACAACCCAAAGCATGACGTGCATATCAGATTTTTCTTATTCCTCCGTAACAAAACAAAAACCCAAGCATGACAGCTCGCAGATAACAGAAATCTAAGCAAGATAGCTCGGCACATAACAGATGCCAAAGTATACCACTCAGCACATCACTGTGCCCAAGCATACCACTCAGCGCATCACAAATATCCAAGCATTTTGTTGGGATTGGCACTCGACCCATACAGATTTCCCCGTACATATATATATACCATTACAATCAACAAACAAATTGCCGACAAGGCTAGACAACAATATACAGAACAATTTAAATATGCCGGCAAGGCTAAACAAATGATATACCGAACGAAATCAAGTATGATGACAAGGTGACGGATTGTACTGGATAATAACAAATAAGGCAATGAAAGTTTTTGGCTCCAAAACGGATATAATCAATTTTAACAGAAGCAAAATTCAGTAATTCTACTGATCAAAGAAATCCGAGCAAATAAAGGAACATTCACTTCCCAGAAAACAAAAGGGTAAACAGATCCTCACCAGAACGAGCAGAAATAAGAACAAATGAATATGCACAGAGAACATGAATAACGAAGATAATCATTTCCCAGAAAAAGGTAGGTTTTACCCTCACCTCAACCGTCACAAAAATACTATCTTGAGCTACTGATTTGTGGGATCCTGCTCCTCGTCACCTAACCAAAAGAACGAACTTATTTTCAAAACATTTGTTTTGACCCTGTAACCATAATTTAACAGATAGTATTCTATCATCGATCGCTATACCATTAATGCTATATTTTAGGGTTCACTTTCGATTTCATCGAGAGGTGACATACTAATTATGCAGATAATACAGAAATATTTATGAAGATCATATTTGCTCCAATAAAGGAATAAAATTTAATCCTTAAATTATATAATTATCCTTGCAAGGTTATCAGTCCAACTATTATCAATATTCCAAGTTTTGTCACTTAGTGCTCAATTATACAAAATTAGGGTTTTATCATATAATTAACTTATTTAACCAAGATTATCATATAGTATAATAAATCTAGGTCCATTAAGCTTATATAAATATACATGTATGTCTCATATCCTAATCCTATAACACAGTCTTCCATATTTATTACAAAATAAATGAATTGAGCAAAATAATCTCAAGAACATCATTAATGTATCAAATCCCAATTCCAACTCATATATACCAAATCTTGATATCAGGGCACAATCGTTACAAACTAATTCCACATGCATGACCATTGCAACGAGATGAGTAAACTGCCTCAGAACCGCAGTGCCGTGCTGCCATCCACCATCGTGCACTGCCGCCAGAATAGTTCACCACCACCAGTAATAGAGGCGTCTCAACACCACCATGCAAATGCCCAACTCAATTTCCTAGTTTATTACCAAATTGAGGGTCAATTGCTGCTCTGATTGCTCAGCGCCACCACTCCCTATCGCTATCCATTTTTCCAAATTCCATCGGCACCGGTGGGTGAAACTGGAAAGTGAGGGTATCTAGTTGTTCCTTGAGCTGAGAGTTACAAGAATCACAGTCCAGATCATTACTTTTGGTGCTGGTCCGCCGCACCTGTCACTCACCATCGTGGCTCAATTTCGACCGTCAATTTCTTGACAGCCCATCAGTCAAATTTCGTTGCATGTTACATTGTTGGGTTCCTGGTGAGGTAAGGAAGAGTTTGGATGGGCTGGTTTCGTAGTATCAACAACCACCGAAGTTGATCGCCAGAGAGAAGAAAGATGGTGCGCGGTGAAGAAATGAGAAAAATATTGGGGGGGGGGAGGGAATGCTATATAAAAGCAACTTCTAGAAATCCCAGATTAACCCACAAGATTTATCTCTGTCTCTCAATTAGACCCCTATAAGTTAATTCTGCTTTCAATTAAGTCCCCCAACTAATGAGCATGACATTGGCCTAGTTGACCTGAAATAATTCCATATTCACCCCCAAAACTTTCAAAATTGAATAAAAATTAATAAAATTTACAAAAATAATATTTAATATAACTCTACCAATTATATGATTTCTAGGGGTGTTACAGACCTCTTTTTCTTAAAAGAATCTGGCCCCCAGATTCTCACCTGAGTACTAGAAGAGTTCGGGATACTATTGATGCATGAGATCTTCTTGCTCTTAAGTTGCTTCTTCTACATTATGATTGCGCCATAATACTTTTACCTGAGGAATCCTTTGATTCCTAAGTTCTCAAAAAATTTTATCCAGGATACAAATCGACTGTTCCTCGTAAGTCAGATCATTTTACAATTGCATATGCTCATGTCAAACAACAAGAGAAAGATCACGATAGTACTTTCGAAGCTGTGATATGTGAAAGACATAATGTATTCCCATCAAGCCTTGGGGTAGTACTAGACGATATGCTACTGGTCCGATTCTTTCATAGATCTCATAGGGACAACATATCTTCGGCTAAGCTTTCCGCCTTTACCGATCCTTTGGACACCTTTTTTTGGGGATAGCTTGAGAAATATTTGGTCACCTACTTTGAATTCTAAATCCTTTCTTCACCTATCCGTATAACGTTTCTGTCAATCCTGAGCGGCTTTCATCCTCTGTTTGATTGTCTATACTTTCTCAATGGTTTCCTAAATTAATTCTGGTCTTAGAATTTCCAAGGGACTTATCAGTGTTACTTCCGTATTCCTCAATATCATGCAATGGAGATCGACATTTTCTGCCATATAATGTTTCATATGGAGCCATCTGGATAGCTGACTGTAGTTGTCACTATAAGCAAATTCTATTAGAGAAAGGTGTTGGTTCCAACTCCCGCTGAAATTGAAGACACAAGCCCTTGCAGCATGTCCTCTAATATCCGAATGACCTTCTCTAACTGACCATCCGTTTGAGGATGAGCTGTAGAACTGAACCGTAACCTCATTCCTAAGTGTTCTTGTAGACTCTTCTAAAGTCTTAAGGTGAACTTCGGATCTCGATCTGACACTACACTGTTTGGGACTCCATGCAATCTGACTATTTCCTTGATACATAACTTTTACCAATTTTTCCAACCTTATATTGTGTTCCGATGGACAGGAAATGAGCATACTTGGTCAATCGGTCTACTATTACCCAAATGTTGTCATATCCTCCTCGGGCTATTGGCAGGCCCGTTACAAAGTCCATGGTAACTTGCTCCTATTTCCAATCAGGGATTAGAAGCTGTTGTAGTAGCCCTAACGATCACTGATGTTCTGCTTTCACTAGCTAGCAGGTTAAACACTTTTTCACATAGTCTGCGACATCTCTTTTCATTTTATTTCAACAATCTCTCTTTCATTTCTTTAGGCAAATAAACCCAAGCATAATATGCAATCCAAATAATCCAAGTATAGCATGCATATTAGATTTTCCTTATTCCTTTTTATAGCACATATAATCCAAGCACGATAGCTTGAGCATGATAGCTCGGTAATAAAAGTAATCCAAGCATGACGGCTCGGTAATAGTCCTTGGCCTAATATTTTTTTTCCTGTATACATATCTCATATCAACAATTAGTTGCCGACATGGCCACATAAATGCTGTACAAAATGTAATCAAGTTTGCCGGCAAGGTAAAACAATTAATAGCATGAAAAGATTTAAATAAGCTGGCAAACAAGTTAACGATGTACAAAATAGATTTAGATTTAAACTAGACGATATCAAATCAGGGCAATGAAAGTTCTTGGCGTTAGAATAGGAATGCTCAATTTTATTAGGGACAAAATCAAGGAAACAAACCCTCACAGGGGTATACGAATCAATTAATAGATAACCATCAAGAGTTCAAGTAAATCACGGAATTCAATAATCAAGAATCAATTATCTCTCAGAATATAGACAAGCTTAACCCTCACATGGGTGTACAAAGCATATACCAGATTGGTAAACCCTCACATGGGCATACAAAATAAATACCCGAGAGGTTAGACCCTCACAGGGGTATACAAAATAAATACCTGAGAGGTTAGACCATTACCTCAATAGCCTAAGAAATACTATCACAGTCTATTGGTCTGCGGGACCTCAACCCCTCATCACCTAACCAAAAGAATGGATTTACTGTCAAAATCCTCGTTTTGACCTTATAGTCACAATTATATGGATAATAGCCTAAAATTGATAATTATTCAGTTAATACAGTATTTCAGGGTTCGTTTCGACATCATCGAGAGGCGACATACTAATTGCATCGTTAATACCAAAATATTTATGGCGATCATATTTGTTTTGATAAAGAAATATAATAATATTCTTAAATTATATAATTAACCTTGCAACATTACATAAAGTTGATAATAAGAGTTCAACTATCATTAATAACTCAAATTTGCTGCTTAGTGCTTAATTATACAAAATTAGGGTTTTATCACCTAATTAACATATTTAACCAAAATTAACATATAATATAACAAAACTTAGGTCCACTAGGCATATATAAATATACATACAGGCCTCATATCCGGTCCATAATCATAATTTGGTCCAATTAACTTATTTTTACATTAAAACTTATGCTAACAATTTAATCAAATTAAATAAGGAATCAAATTATTTGCTTAACCGATATTTTACCCAAACGACCAAATTTGAAGCCAATTTATGCCATAAAAATAGCCCGTATGCACTCAGCTTGATAATTCGAAGATTCTGTCGAATCGCCGCTGGACCACCTAACCTCCGCCGCGCCCTACTGCTAGAACTGAGTTCCGATGCCACCAAACGGTGCGTCTTGCTGCGCTGATCAAAAGCCCTATGCTAATTGTTGGTCTTGCCGCTGTTCTGCTAGCTGCTCAATTTTACCAAAAGCCATCAGCTCTTCCACGGGTCATCGTCGCGCCTATCTTCAAATTACTCTTTTGCTGTTGCCCGAAATTTCAAATTGAAACTACCAATAGCCTCTGCTCATCGAGCCAGTCAAGTTACATGCCTTAGTCGTGCCCAGTTCTCACCGGAGCTAAGCTTCCTATTACCACCCCCGATTACTCCATTTTTACCATTCGCTACCGTTGTTTCATCAGGAATTGCTCGGGGAAATGGGTACCATTATGTTCGCCTTGTCAAAAGGAAGAGAATGGTTGTAAATTTTCAAGTTTCATCGATCGCCAGAGGGAGTTTACTGGTGTGGGATGATGAGGGTTGCATGTGAGAATTAGATAAAAATGGGGATGGAATTTGCTATTTAAAGGGTAACTTTTAGGAATTAAAAATCTCCCCCCAATATCTTTCTTCAACTTTCAGTTAAGTCCTTCAAACAATGAATGCCTCGTAGTAGCCTCCAAAACTTCAATTTAGTTTGCAATTGAGCCCTAGGATAATTTAGTGCCTTAAATTGACCTATTTGACCCAAAATGTTTATAATTTGACCCCCCCAATAAAAAAACTTATAAAATTCTAGCAATTAGGTCCTCTTTATTAATATTTTGAACCCCACAATTTTTTTCAAATTAGTATTTTGATTTTTAAATCTTATTTTCTAAAGTACCAAAATTTTGGGTGTTACAATCTGCCCCTCCTTAAAAGAATCTACTCCCCAGATTCTTATCTTTGACTTGAAGAATTTGGTTAATACTGGCGCCTATAGATGGGCCTTATTCCCAAGTTGCCTTGATCAAATGCTAACTCATCCCATTGTCACAATAAACATCATCCAATCCCTAGTGACGTTTATTTCACTAAGATTTTAAGAATCTCCTCTTTCTAGTTTCCCAACATATCCATTCTTACCAAGGCACATGGTGTCACCCTTTTTTTTCCAAGGTTGACTAGTAATTCCATATTCCATGGTTCCATTATCCGTCATCACTTAAAGTTTTTGCCGATTTCCACGATCGAGATTATAGGAAATAAATTAAACTTTCCTGAAATGGACTTAGCACTTTGTGCTTGTTTCTAACTAAGTAAGCTTTAAGCTCATCGTCACATATCATTTCCACACTTAAAATATTCTCCATTCCATTTTGATAGAATGCATGCTGTTATTTAAGAGATCATGAAACCATTACAGCAAGAAATGATCATTAACACCACAAGTTCATATTCACATGATATTTGCATTAAGGAATAACCAAAGTCAGACTTAATGTGCCTAATTTTTATAACAAGTCATACACTTCCATGCAATTAACTACAGACTCACAAAATTATACATACTAGATACTGTCATGAACAATCCATCTATTGTTCCTTGGATTTCATCTGAGAAATAAGGCCAAGAATATGTGGGATTAAACTTTATTTTGATGTTCAAAAACTTAGATAGAACCTTCAACTACCTATTTCACTTTATCCTTTGGGGCTTATTGGCTCGAGTTCTTCAACTTACTTATTCTCGCTTAAGTACTTATCTTTTCAACTTATTTCCAAGGTTAATCACTAGTTTCTATGTCTAAGATCAAAGTTTCCCCATCCTTGTGATACTTATGTCTATCCTTCACTTATTTCGTCAACCACTAAATACAGTAATTTCATTTTCAAACCTAGAGTGTTTGTCAATCTTAGATTGGCCCAAATCATATCTACCAGGACATTCACAATCTGTAAGAATTTCTTTTTTTTTCCCCACTCTTAAATGATATCTCTGTTCCATTAAAGCAATCACCATTTCAATAGTCCTAGATAATAGCAAAATAGTTTATCCTATGACTTAAGTTTTCCCAAGGTATATGAGATCATTCTCGTATAACCAAATTTCGTTTACAAGGCATAAATGTATCTAGAATCTCCTTAGTTGATTTCACCAATGTACTTATTGATTTGGAAAAGCCCTAAATGCACTATTGGTACCAATTGGATGAACCCCAAGAACTTGTACTTTTAATATGTTTTTCTAGTCATACTTAATTGTCTGTAGCCTTGATTCTGATAGGATCATTCCCTTAATGCTAGCGAAACCATAGCCCAAACATAGATGTAATATGGCTAATTCCTCAATACTAAGCAATTTAAAGGTTTCCACAAGATCCTTGTAAACCAATCCCAAAAATATTATCTTAATTTATAATCTCTATATTACAAGTAAAAGGTAGTCCTTGGCCCACCTTCTCCTCGCTTTTCTTATTCTATAGTATCCTTTCCTTATCTTTAATTTTAAACAAAACCCCAAACACATGCATTAGATTAGATAGCTTATGACAAAAAAGACATCCCAATTTCTCAAACTTGGTGGGTTTCATTGAGCTCTTACTATTGTTCTATTGATTCTTATCAGTGATGCAAGATTTCTCTTAAAAGTAAGCGAATACTAAATTCTTTTGTTCATAAATTTTACTCGATACTCCAATTTTCTCGTCATTCCTTAATTTGTAACCTCATATTTCACTTATCTGATCTTTTTTGTGATTAAGGGGGGATTAACTCTAGAAATTCCTGAAGGCTATCCTTCATATGGTTTCTATTGTATTCCTAAGATTACTAACCTCGTTTGCTCATTAATAGGTTTATAAGATTTGTCCTCCTATGCAATAAGTTTATCCCATAATTTTCCTATCTTCGGATCTACTAGCAGGGTAAAATAAGGTCTAATGTCATCTTCAGTTCTTCCCATGAGGTATTTCTAATGCAAGTATCCTCATTGCGGTTTTTTAGCATATAGTTTCGTTGATCGATGGCCATCGCAATGATTTAGACGATATATAATCACCTTCACATATTTAGGATGCTCTGGCGGTGTCGTACCCTATCCTGTTGTGATTCATGGCCTTCAGACGAGCTCAAGTTTGATTTAGTCAAAATCACTTAGGACTTAGTCAGCATATATGGTATACAAGCTACAATTTTATTTATATATACGACTCATGCGCAATACTATCATCATATATATAAATTAGTGCTTAGTAGTTATTGAGAATATTTAGGCTGTCAATCAACCTAGGTAACATTTGATTTATGATAGGTAAAACTTGCCAAATCTAGTATATCGTTGTCATATCCAAATATTCATTGTATTTCACCCGCTGTACTAAACTAGTTTCTCATATGCGTATATATGTGCTTTAACCATTTCTGTAATTAGCACACCTCAGGATTCTTTAGTTTCCCTTGTCAATGCTAGGGTGCGCATTCCTAATTCAAGTATTGGTTCCATTCTCATTCGCACCTTTCATATCCTCAAATTTGGGAACTGCATTCCATTTTGTCATCGATCTCTATCATTTACCCACGTTCCTACCTATCATAATAACATCTACATCTTCTTCATCCTTCTTATTTATTCTTCCATCTCTCAGTTGATTCAAGATAACTCCATTGTTGCCGACGACCATTCTTTAATCCACTATATCATTTAGGTCATACTATACAAATTCATCATATATTAACCTATCTTTATAACCTTTCAAACTCTTCAATTGCAACTCTGTTCAGTAGAATTCTTAACTTTCGAATAAAAAATCTCATAAGATATGTCTAAGCATGAAAAATTTCTCCAAATTTTTGCCCTCTCATAATTCAAAGAACTTTGTGCTTAATATCTCTAAATTATTAGACCATATACTAGTCGTCCTGGAAACATATCTTTCATCATTGATTATCTCTTTAATTTCCATAGCCCATGGTCTCAAATTCTTATCATCAGGATTGGAGCGCAGTATTCCTATTTCCCAAAACATTAGTTCTTAGTCGTCGTTAATCTCTTTTATACCCTTAAGTTTCATCAATGAATCATGCCTTATCAAAATGTTAACTTTCATTCTTTGCACTTAATTCCCTTTATGTTGTATCAGTATCCCCTTCTTTATATCATCATATCATTTGTTAATATAAACATATTGTTTAAATTTTAATTGTATACACATGCCAAACATCACTCATCCTTAATAGTCATTCATTTCTCAAATGCATTATTACCTATAATAATCCTTATTCTTGTGTATCCACATAACCCAATTTTCATCTGTAAGTATGTGGTAGGAATTGGTTCGCTCCAGGGAAAACATCTTCTGACCACTACATATCTTGCTAAAATGATCCATATTCGTCATATAAAACTTTCACAAATTTTGCTCGCACAACATGGATTTCCAAAATAATTCTCTAAATACTGAATACTATTTTTCCCAATTAGTCATCTACTCAGCAGATTAAACCTTAATGAATATTGTTCATATAATACCATAGTTCCAAACAGCATCATCCTTAATGATGACTATGAGGCACATGTAGCACTAGGATCCAATATTAAAGATTTAAATAAACTAGGCTACATGTACAAACAAGGATCTAAACATGCTTATGATTCAAATTTGGATGGAGAATCACCTTCATTAGCACATATTCAAAGGAAAGATGAAGAACACTTCTTCGATCTAGAAACTGTCAAATAACGATTCAACGGATTTGGAGCAACTTCTGCCCAATCCAAACTCCTCCAAAAATTCTATAAAAATTACAGTGCCTTCTAAACTCCTTGATCGAGCTACTATAAAACATTCAACTCAAAAAGCCGCAGGAAAGTGCCAAAAAAAATCGCCAAGCGGATTGCCCTAATAGTGGATCTTCCAAAAGCAAGCAATCCAAATGTCTTCCTCTAAGAATATGATCCACACACCAATGCTAGATCTTAATCTCCTTGGTGTTAGCTAGAAAACATAAAGAAGATTTGCAGAGATGGAGGCTTGATTTGAGGTAGGAGAAGAAGAGAGGAAGTGGAGCTTCAACACATGAGGCAACACTTAAGATGTGGAGGGAAAATATGAAAGAATCTAATTCTTCACATAAGCATGGGTTGGCCGCCTCTCACACCCTATATATCTATATAAGAGTGAGAATAGTGTGATGCCAAGGTGGCATCACACCTTCCTCAAGGTGTTCGCTAACTTGGCCATGCAACTTGGCACCTTGTAATTCAAATTTGAATTTGAATTTTATGTGCATTTTAATTTCATTTGGAATCTAATTTCAAATTAATTAAAATGCCACACCAAATGAACCTTTCATTTGAATTTTCCCACCAAAATAGATTTCTCTCATTAATTAAATTAAATATTTTAATTTAATTAATTAACCATTAACTTAACTCTTAAGTTAATTAGCTTAACTCTTTAAGCTAGTCATAGTTCACTTAACTATTTAAGCTAACTCGACCAATTGATGGTCATGTTGCACCAAATAATTAACTCTTTAATTATTGGTCTAATTTAACTCCTTAAATTAGTTGATCAATTTGACAATTAAATTGATTGAGCCAAAAATGACCTTAATTTTCTCCAACCTCAAATTGATCTACTAGGAGTGTTTTTCTAACTCTTAGAAAATTCTTCTGCATCAAGTAGGAAATGTAATTGGTTTTTGTGTGTGACCTATTAGGTTCTACCATTCATTGGACATTGGCTCATAACTCTTTGCGACTTTTGAATATTATATATTTATCTTAGTTTAAACTCTTTTAAACTAATCGACTCAATTCAATTAATCTCCATTAATTAAGAGTACCCAATCTCCATGGTCGATGTCCAACCTTAAGCCCATGGAGCCTAATTAATTGGCCAAAGTGAATGCTGTTGGAGAACCATTATAGCTATATGCGTACCATGCAAATATAGTCCTTCGATTTTCTATCTCCTTTAAGAGGCCTAAGGCAAGATATTTGTCGGCTCTCTAATAGCATCAATACTATATCTCTATTCCCAATGTTCAATTCCACTTTATAACCTCATCTTTGAAAAACTTTTTATCCAAATTATCATACTATCGTGCGCAAGAATTTATTGGAATCGATCATTATATATACATAGGAGATGTAGTCGCCTTTCACAAAGATGAGGAGTCGGATTCCATCTTGGATCTCACAAACGTCTATGCTAAGTAGCTCAAGCCCAATCTCTACCTGAACGGCCTGCTAAGTGACCAAGGAGGAGTCGACGCAGGAGGACCTAAACAAAAGGTTACCATGGATCCTCAGGTTAAAGGACTAATTATATGCACTAGCATAAGCTGGAGAACTTGCTACTACTAACTTGCCACTTTGGCTATCTAGTGGATTCTCCGGGTGGGCCTTTAGTGCTTTGTTCTCTAACAAGCACCTAATAACATACATCCACATCTCATATGGGATTGCTCATGGAATAGAGCAACATCCAACCATTGGATTTATGCATCATTAGTGCAAGTCTATTCGAATCTTAGATGCCCTGTCTCATAAGATCAATAACTTGGGAGATTTAAGATCACAACTGTGTAAGACTTATTCCATGATCACCTCCAAATATGTGACCAAGTCCCATAGTCATGTGTGATCTAAGGGCTTCAACTAAATGCTAGTGAAGTAATAATGAGCATAAGATGAAGGTGGCCATATAATGAATAATATTCAATCAAGATTGTCTTGCAATGAAATAGTTTACAAGGACAGTCTAATTGGCTTGCGGGGCACTATTCCAACAATCTCACACTTGCTCTAAAGCCAATTCCCCATAGTCTTAAGAAACATCTTCTCAAGATATCCTTCAAAGACTTTTTGCAATAGGGGTTTAATCAATGGATCTGTTATATTCTCTTCTAAGGTAACTCTCTCCACTCAGATATTGCGTCTACCAATGATCTCTCTGATCAAATGATGTCGTCTCAATATGTTCTTGGATCACTAATGAGATCTTGGGTCTTTAGCTTGCGCTACCGCCTCATTTTTGTCATAGAAGACAACTACTGGCTTAGCAATGTTAGTCACTACATTCAACTCTTGAATGAAGTTTTTTATCCCAACACCTTCTTTTGCATCTTTTGAAGTCGCAATATATTTTGCCTCTGTGGTAGAATCGGCTATGGTGCTGTAATGCCCCCACTCGGGATAGCACCTAAATTGAGGCACCACTCAGTTCAATCTTAGATTGAACCCACAATACAGACAATAGGCCCATCAGGAACTTTTTTCAAAACTTATTAGAGAGCAGCGAAGAGCTTCAACCTAAACAAACCTTAACAAAAATTACAATTTACATGCCATGATAGATCCCATCATACATCTTTTCATACATATTACAAACCGTAATTTCAAATTTGACATATCACAATATCTCTATGTTTAAAACTTAATAAACGAGTGATCCCATAAACAGATATAAGCGTGATTTGCTCTGAGAAAATCAATGAAATACTGGTGGGATGGGGGGTAAGTAGTAGGGATCTGTCGAGGAAGAATCAACTCAATAGATTAACATTAAACAATCAAAACAAGAGCATATCAAGTGATTACAATCACGATACAATCAGGCAAAACAGATCAAATTACAGGCAATCAGGATATAGTCGGGCAAAATAAACATTATCAAGTTCCAAGATTATTAGTACGTACTAGCTTGGGAGCTGTGGCTGTCAGCTCAAATAGCCAGGGATCATCTCAACCGAATCAATTTGGGAGGAATGGTCCGTCTCAACCAAATCAGTTCGGGAGGAAATACAAATGGCTCATCCTGCCTAGACAACAGCTTGATCTAGACACAATAGCCTTATTGTTCCATGAGCAAAATACAAACAATCAAAATGCAGTCAGAATACGAATCAGAGCAAATCATGCTTATCAGATTTTTCTTATATCACGGGTTTCGGGCTTATGACTTATCCCACGCACGTAGCAGGGATTAACGTCCCATTATTTATCCAAGAGTTTAGAGTTTAAGGCTTATCCCATGCACACAACAGGGATTAACGTCCCATTACTTAACTAAGAGTTTCGGGCTTACGGCTTATCCCGTGCACCTAGAAGGGATTAACGTCCCGTTTTTTATTCAAGAATTCAGGGCTTGCGGCTTATCCCATGCACCTAGCAGGGATTAACATCCCATTTTTCCCATATGACAATCACAAATGGTAATAGGTAACCGAATAGTCAGATAACAGAACAATCGGATAACAGACAAACAAATAACAAAATGGACAAATAACAGAATGGACAGATAACAGACAAGAGTTCTGGGCACCAGAATAGGTAGAAATCAGAATCAATAACAAGCGATAACCCTCACAGGGGTGTACACATCAGATAATAGATAAAAAATGAGATCTTAAGCAGTTTAAATATTTCAATAAACATAAGGCAGTTAGTACAGAAATAGAAACCCTCACAAGGGTATGATAGCAACGAGATCTCAATCAATTCACATATTTCAAAAATCAAGATGCAGCACAGTATAAATATCAGTCTAACCCTCTCAGGGGTTTATCACAAAGATAGATAAGTGTAAGAAGTGCTAGATTGGCAGACCCTTACCTCTGTAGTCTCAAAAAATGCAATCCACAATCAGCAATCTACTAATCAGCAGGTCCCAATTCTACGTCACCTAATCCAAAAGAATATGTTCACATTCAAAATTCCCATTCAACTCTAATAATCCTTAATAATTAAAATCTTACAATTAACAGTCCTAGAATCACTAGTTAATCAATTAACACAATAATTAGGGTTCGATCAGTACTATCGATACGAAATGTGCTAATTAAGTCGATTATCACAGAAATAGTTGCGGAGTTCGTATCAATTCTAGTAATGGGATGTAATCTAGTCCTTAATTACATAATTATCCTAATAACATTATCCCAAATCAACAATAGCAACCCAATTATATTAATTAATCCAATTATTGTTACTTAGGTCTCAAATTCATGAAATCCACAAACTAGGGTTTAAATCCTTTAATAAACTTAATTAACCTAAGCTAGCATATAATATGACATATCTGGGTCCACTAAACTATATAATCATACATGTATGTCATATGTCTTGCTTTCCAAATCATAATCTTCCATATCACTATATATATATATATATCATAATACAAAATCTTAAGAATGGCAAAATGGTACAAAATCTTTAATCCCCAAACTTCAAACCTTTACCCAAGATATGATTATTGAAGCTCTAAAACCACAAATTGAGAGCACACTCACGATCGCCGGTGGTTTAGTTTACTGATTTGGGGCGTCATTGGTGGAGATCGCCGGTGAGACGAAGAAATGGTGCTTTTGGTGAAGATGAAGATGATGATGAAATGGGGAGAAAATGAAAATTCCGATATTTATAAAATGGCACTTCCTTTAATTGCGGATTGACCCAAAGTCTTTAGGCCAGTCTTCAATTAAGTCCTCCAAAATGTTGATAAACTCCAATTCAACCCCTAGACTTAGTTAGTGCCTTAATTTCACCTATTTGACCAAAAATAATCTCACTATGACCTACAAACTTTCCAAAGGTTGGTCAATCAAGTCTTCTCAAATTGTGATTCAACCCCAAAACTTTTAATTTTTATGCAATTAAGTCCTTTCTATTAATTTTTCAGGCCTTAAAATCCGACCAACTAATTTCTTGATTTATAAATCCTTATTTTTTAAAATACAAAATTTTAGGGGTGTTATAGGTGTCTTGTTTGGAACTCTTCCAACTTACTGCTCTGCCATTGAAGCAAACTATAAATCTAGAAGTAGATTTTATGTCATCTACATCAGATTGAAAACTAGAATGCAAAAATCCCTTGAGCTTCAATTCTTCATTACCGTATACCAAAAAAAAATCCTTAGTCCTTCTCAAGTACTTTAGGATTGCTTTGCCATCCAGTGACTTCAATTGAGATTAGATTGGAAACGACTCGTAACACTTAGAGCGTGTGCCACATCCGGTCTTGTACATTGAACAACATACAGTATGCTCCCAATAGCAGACGCATAAAGTATATGGGACATTCTTTGTCTCTCGTCGTTAGTCTTAGAGGCCATAGATTTAGAGAGATGAATGCCATATCCCATAGGAAGAAATCCCCTCTTGGATTCTTCCATACTAAACATCTTTAGTATCTTGTCAATGTATGGGATTTGGAAAAGCCCCATCATCCTCCTCGATCTATCTCTATAGATACGTATTCCTAATACGTAGGATGCTTTTTTCAAATCTTTTATGGAGAATTGAGTAGATAACCATTCTTTAGTACACGTTAATATTCCAACCTTATTCCCAATGAGAAGGATGCCATTAACATAAAGCACAATAAACTATATACTATTCCCACTAGCCTTCTTGTACACACATGGTTCATACATATTTTTGACAAAGCCAAACGATTTGACTATCTTGTCAAAACATATGTTCCAACTTTTGGAAGCCCGTTGAAGTCTATAAATGGATCTTTGGTGTTTGCAAACCTTTTGCTCACTTTTCTTGGATGTAAAATCTTGTGGTTGCTCCATATAAATTTTTTCTTCAATGTCTCCATTGAAGAAAGCGATTTTCATATCCATTTGTCATATCTCATAGTCATAATATGCGGTTATGACAAGTAGAATCCGAATGGACTTAGGCATTGCGACTAGTGAAAAGGTTTCCTTCAAATTAATATTGGGTCTTTGAGTCTTACCTTCTGCCACTAGTCGCGCCTTAAAGGTCGTTACCTCTCCATCGATTCCTAACTTTTGTTTATAGATCCACTTGCAACCAATAGAAACTATTTCCTTTGGTGACTCTACCAAAGTCCATACTTTGTTGGAGTACATGGAGTTCATTTCGGATCTCATGGCGTTTAGCCAATGTCCCGAGTCTATGTCCAACATAGCTTCCTCATAGGTCTTCGAATTACTATTTGATTGGCTCATCTCATAAAGAAATGCGAACCTTTCGGGTTACTTCTTGATCCAGTCCGACCTTCTTAGAGGTTGTGTGTGAGGCTCTTGATGCTCACTTATTTTTATTGCTTGTGGGATTTGTTGATCATCTTAAACTTCATCAAGTTCAATGGTAATGCCCTTTCTATCCAATAAAAATTCTTTTTCCAAAAAATGGGCGTTCTTTGAAACAAGCACCTTTTGTTCCAAGGGATCATAAAAGTAATAACTCATAGACTCTCTAGAGTATCCCACAAGCTTGCTCAAGGTGAATCTACTATCCAACTTGTCTCTCACCAAACATCTCACGTAGGAAGGTGCTTTGTCAAACCACATATCATACAGTATCTTTGGCACCAACTTTGAGGGTAATACATTTAGTAACCTCGCCGCCGTTTCTAAGGTACGTCCCCAAATGGATATGGGCACATTGGAAAAGCTTATCATGAAACGTACCATGTCCAATAAGGTATGGTTTCTCCTTTCAGCTATTCCATTATTCCATTATGTTGGGGTATGCCGTGTGGAGTCCATTGAGAGAAAATCTCATTCTTTTTTAGATAACCCAAGAATTTGGTACTTAAGTATTCGCCACCTTGATCCGATCGAAGATCTTTAATACTAAGTCCCTTTTGCTTCTCCACTTCATTTATATACTCTTTGAATTTTTCAAAGGGTTCAGACTTGTACTTCATAAGATACACATGTTCGAACCAACTATAATCATTGGTGAAGGTAATGAAGTAGGAATAGCCTCCTCTCGCACTAATTCTTAGTGGGCCACAAACATCCGTATGGATCAAATCTAAAGGACTTGTGGTGCGTTCCGTTTGTCCTATAAAAGGAGCCTTGGTCATTTTTCCCTTTAAACAAGATTCACATATAGAAAGGTCCTCAATGCTACTAACATTTAATGCTTTGAAAACTTCTAACTTGTTCATCCTATTTTTAGAAATATGTTCAAGTCTTGCATGCTAAAAATGACATCTTCTTGGTTATCTAACTTTCTTTTACTTGATTGAATGTGCATTTGTGAAGGTTGAGAATCAAGTATGTACAATCCATTATTCAATGTACATTGAGCAATTAAAGAACCATTCTTTAATGCCTTCAACTTCTCATTCGATATAGAAAAATTATATCCTTCATTATCAAGAACGAGAATTGAAATAATGTTCTTAGCAAGATTAGGCACATAATAAATCGGATCAAGTACAATGCAAGCATTCACTAAGTCTGACTTGATTACACCTTGGACCACAGCGGCAACTTTTGTTCCATTTCCTAGGCGGAGGATCATATCCCCTTCACAAAGACTCTTTCTTCTTTCCATCCCCTCTAATGAATTACAAAAGTGAGAACCACATGTAGTATCAAATACCCATGAGGAAGAATTAGTCCTCAGATGCACTTCAATAAAGTACATACCCTTCCCAAGGGTGCCAAGGTATTCCTTGTGGTTTCTTTTTTAATGCCCCTTTTCGCCACAGGAAAAACAAGTTGTATCGATTTTTGTCATATTTCTTCTTTTTAACTCCCTCCGAACCTTTGAAGGGTTGCTTCCCTTTCGAAGAAGAACTCTTCTTCCTTTTACCTTCCTTTCTAGGACCCCTAGGGCCCTTCGACTTAGAGGCGGAAGCAAGCATAATAAGCTTTTACTTTTTCATAGTTGCCTCGGCAGTCTCCATTATGTTCACCAATTTGTTAATCATCACCTCTTGCTTGGACATGTCAAAGTTCATAACAAATTGGTTGAATGAAGGGAGCAATGATTGTAGGATCAAATCCAAATAGAGATCATTATCCATGACCACATCAAGTTGTCCGAGCTTTTCAATAAGTCCAATCATCTTAATCCCATGATCATGGACACTTGAACCTTCTACCATCCTTGACCTAAAGAGCTCTCTAGACAAAGCGAACATTTTGGTCTTGTTTGTACACCATGCAACTCTTGTAGGTGTTTGTTGATCTCACATGCATGTCTTATATGCTCGTGAGACTTTTGGAGCTCATTAATCATGGAAGCCATCATAAGGCATCTCATTTTTAGATCATCATCAACAAATTTAGTGAACAATTCACGGGCCTCATCGGTGGCATCATCACCCAAGTTGTCCGGTAGACATTGATCAAGTACATATGTCCTCTCTTCGGACTCAAGAATGATATTAAGATTCCTTAACCAATCACAGAAGCTAGGCCTAATGAGTTTATTGGTTTCCAAAATGCTTGCGAGTGGATTTTTAGCCATTTTCTTTTTGAAGTTTTCAAAAATCTACAAGAGACGAAAAATAAGTGTAAGCATATGATTAAATGTTGATATTTAAAACATGTTCATAGTCTTTCAAACATGTTTTTCTCCCACTATTTTATCAAATCCTTCACCTCCTAGAAGAATTCAGAAAATCTCATTTCCTAGTGAGAATTAAGATCCTAAAGACTTGTAAGTGGGCCCCCGCTTCGAGTGCCATCCACAAACAATCGAAAGGTAAGCAACACTTGCTAATTGCATCTCATACTCTTGATATATTTTGCCTCATTTTTCATTTAGACACCCCGCTTCGAGTGCGTCTACATTACTAAGTGTTAAGTCGAACCTACCAATCAAACTTTGATTCGAGATAGCTCCACAACATCCCACGAGTCGTGTGCCAATGCATGGAGGTTCTCAAGTCAAAGGTGCATCATATACTAAGTATATGCTCATAGCTTTCCTCCAAAGAGTGACCCCTACTTCGAGTGCCATCACACAAATTCGGTAGCATCATCATGGCGTATACTATTGGTAGAAGGCATTGATTAATTAAAACTCCTTTTAATATGTATCCATTTTGACTTAATATTTGAAAATACTTAGACTTTCTAGGTGGAGGGTTTTTACTTGCAAAGATTTCATCATTTTATCTTCTTATTTAAGTTTTCTATATCCTAACCATGCATCTCATACATCAATATGCTATAAAAAGCATAAATAAGTAAATGCGTCTAGCATGCTACTAGGGTGGGATGACCATGAGTCTAACCGAGTGGTGCACCTATGATTCACTTAGAATCATATGTGCACGATTTAGTTGATTTTAAGTGTGTTGATTAAATCTAGCTATTACAGGAGTGTACCCCCATAATTCATGGGTCTTCA
This sequence comes from Jacaranda mimosifolia, assembly GCA_018894105.1. Taxonomy (NCBI): domain Eukaryota; kingdom Viridiplantae; phylum Streptophyta; class Magnoliopsida; order Lamiales; family Bignoniaceae; genus Jacaranda; species Jacaranda mimosifolia. The sequence continues at coordinate 18,352,233 of CM032118.1, read as the reverse complement.
AAAGTCTCCATACCTCCAATGGTCTTCTTTGCTCCATGCAACGTTTACATGAGAAAGAAATTATCACTCCTAGTGATTCTACTCCTATAACTTTTACAAGATAGAATTAAGAGGCATGCAAGCCTCAATTTAATACAACCATTTTCAACAACTTAAAACAAATAAAATCAATGTTAAAGACTCATGATCATCCCAATTCATTCATCATTCATTCAACAATTAAATGAACAATAAATAAATCTAGAATTGACATTCAATTCTAACAATTAAATGCTTATCTCATAAATAAATAATTGGCCAAGCAAGAGCTAGCATAACATTTATGCATCAATATGGAGATTAACTTTAACAAGTTTTTAAAAGCAATCAAAAATATCGTACATAATTTTGAGAACTTGCACAACATTTGTGCATCTAATATCTGTGTAATAAAACACTTTTGATAACAAAAAGGAGCCAAAAATTGAAGCAAAAATGGCCTTGACCGAAACTGGCCACAGCCCACCCAGGTTGGGCACGCTGCCGCCTGGCAGGAGCTCGCTTGGCGTGCTCGGCCAAGGCAGGGCAATCAACCTGTTTCAAGGTCATGGCCGAGTCATCTCAATTTTGCTAAACATTTTTTGCACCAAAAAATTTAGAACAACTTCTAACTTTATTACACACATTATAGATGAAATTTCAAAACTGAAATTTCAAGTGCTCAATCATGCTTTCAAAAATAAATTAAAGTAAGAATCACATTCTTCTATAATCTCCAACAAAACTCCAATCATATTGGATCCAAAAATGTCCAAAATGCTTTTAGGCCATCATCAACATGCCATATCAACATATAACATCAACTAATGCTAAATCAACATTCAACATCAGAAGCTATGAATTAAAATATACTAATCATATGAATTAACACTTAAAACACATATTAGCATGCTTTCAATTCATCAATCAAAGAGCCACACACAACATCATCCAAACACTATAATCTATTATATGAATCAAGAATTTGGTGATTTTGATCAATTCATCACATGAATTAATCATCCAAAAATCCAAATCAAAGCATGAATTAGGCTCCAATACCACTTGACTGCACATGTAGCACTAGGATCCAATATTAAAGATTTAAATAAACTAGGCTACACATACAAACAAGGATTTAAACATGCTTATGATTCAGATTTGGATAGAGAATTACCTTGATTAGCAAAAATCCAAATGAAAGATGAAGAACACTTTTTCAATCTAGAAACTATCAAACAGCGATGCACACTACAAAAAAATACGCTTTTTACTATGGCTAATTATGTGCAGTAAATAGTTATTAAGTGATAGTAAAAACTTATTAACTACACTTCTGCTGCACTTTTCTAGCCGTACGCATTGCGAACGAGGTAAAAGCTTTGCTATGCTTTTTTAATCTTGGTAATTGACTTTTGCTATGAAATTATCTTTAATTACTACAAATTTAATGTGTGGTAAAAAGCTGTCAAATACACCACTATCTTTTACTATAGTAAAAAAAGTAGTATATAGTGGTTAATTGCCACGCTTTGAAAACTGTAGTAAATACTGAAATTATTTTTCACCAATCAAATGTAGTAAAATTTAATTAATTTGGGGAGTTTATTTTTTTATTTATACTAGTGGCCGTCGCACGCGGTTCCCATGTGCATAAAATCCATTTAAGTAAAACATATTTTTTATAAAAAAAAATTCATTCGATATAATAAAACTTAATTGATAAATTATATAATAATAAAAATTTTGGCCATTGTGATGCAATTAAAATGTTACATAAAATTCAATAGCAAAGATATTTATTAAATTAAAAACTATATCAATATGTAACAAATAAACATAATTATGTAATTTTTTCCAATCATAAGAAAATTACATTATCCAACTAAAAGAACAAATGAAAATGCAATAAGTTAACAATGCAACATTGTTAATGAAATTAATAATAGATAAAAAAAAAAGTCAAACAATGCATACAACCCCAAGATAAAACAATAAAGATGTCAAAAATTGATATCTATTGTTTATAAATATTATAGAAAAAGCTCTGCCAATAAATTATTCCCTTCCTTCAAAGTAGTTGGATATACTCACTTGAACTCTGCAAAAGCCTAAAATTCCAACACAATCCCAAGTAAATCAATTATCATTCAATAGTTCGTTAGAAAATATTATAATACACATCATTCGTAATTTGTAGAATCAAATGTAGTACTGTTACTTGTGGTAGAAAATTTTAGAAGACCCTAGCCTACACATTTGAACCAATTAAAGAAGTTGTAGATGGTGAAAAAAGAGAGACTTAGTGGAGAGAGAAGTTATACACATTGGAAAGAGGAAAATTTAGTGGAGGGAAGGAGTTATGGTTAGGGAGGAAAGTTACATGTCTATTATGGATAAAATTTGCAAAATTATAAGGGTATTTTTAGTAAATAATATTTTGATGTAGTTATGTGAAAGATCACTATATGTGCGAGTAAAAGATAGCATAGATAGTATAGATAATGAATTTAAATTTTTTTGACATGATATTTTGATGATGTCATATGGAATAAAACCACAAAGTTTGTAAAATTATATTTTCGTTTAATTATTTGAAGTATTTTGAATAAATAATAAGAATATTAATAAAAGATTTTTTTTCACATGTTTTAAGTAATAAATTGTGACTAAATAAATGTTCTGGAATGTATATTTAATGACTAAATAAAAAAAAAATTAATTGATATTTAGTTCATAGAGTGGTAAAAGTTTGTAATATATATCACTTGTACAAAAAATTTTTAAAAAAATGCTATGATTCAAAATACAATTTCAAGGTTACTATGCACTTTTCGAAACTATTTTGACCAAACAAAATATAGGCAACCAAGTTTACATACATTACTTAGTGATTTTAGGAATAGTATAAATGACCATAATATAAAATAATCACACATATATTCAATACAATTTAATATCAATACAAATTAATACCATAAATTAAAAATATACATTAATTTGAAAGTGTACCTGAATTTACATAACATACATAAAAATGGTGTTATTCATCAACTCTTGTTGAAGCATTACAACACTTGATAAGAATTCATAGTTATTCTAATTCTTTATCTATACTTGCATTCATGGTCAAGTAATCAGCTTTGAATTAAATTAACACATATATTATGAAAACTAAAATATAATTTGACAATTCATCGAGCAATTAAAGCATTTTTAATCTTTAATAAATACAGAAAATACAACATTTAATCAAGAATGGACTTATTTTATCTCCAAATATTCACAAATTTTGGAATATACCTCAAGCAATGCCTCCACATTCTCCTTTTCTTTTTTTCTACCAATAATTTTTCACTTGCTCTCCAATCTTGACATTGTGTGTGTGAGAGAGAGAGCAAATTACAGAGAGAGTGTAGCAGAGATTATGGAGATATAATCTTGAAATTTGAAGAAAGGATTTCTTGGCCGGATGCTAGGCTTGATTTACTACGTTTGTTTATACATAAAGAAAATTTTATGAATAATCAAAATAGGATGAATTAGTAGGGGGAGAAGTTACATATATTGTAGAGAAAGAAATAATTAGTGGAAGAAGAAGTTAGGATTAGTGGGAAGAGTTACGCATCAGTTATGGATAAAATTTAAAAAATAAATATGTAGATTTATTTCTATCTTATAAGGGTATTTTGGGCAAAACAATATTTTGGTGTAGCTAGGTGAAAAATTGTCGTTTGTGAGAGTAAAATGCATTTCATTTTTAAACAGTATAGATGGCAAAAAGAAGACAAAGAACACCTTGAAAAATTCTAATTATGGCAGGAAGTAGTTGGAAGGAGAATGTGCAAAGGAGTGGAGAAGTTACTTATGATGGGAAGAGGAAGAATGTGTGAAGTTATAGATGCACTCAAGGTTATTTTGGGCAAATCAAATTTTGGTGCAGCATGGCGAAAACTTCCACTTTGTGAGTGTAAAGGGCCTTCTTTTTTATATAGTAGATACACACAAATAGTAGGAGCTTATCAGGATTCGAACTCTTGACTTTACTCTTATGTGTGTGAAAGTGATGTCACTAGGTCAATGATCGCTTTGTTATTAATTAGCTAATTTAAATATATTTGATTATTTAATCAACTTTTTAAAAAAAAAAAAAAAAAGAAGTTATTGTAGACCAATATTTATTTTGCCTCCAAATTTGGAGTTTTCTTACTATTTTGAGGAACTTTTCTAGTTAGCCAAATTAAGTATTTGGTTAATTAATCAAATATTTTTTAATAATAAAAATTAGAGGCAATTTTTTATTTTACCTCTACCTTTATTAATTAAAACCATGAGTAGTTAGGAATTTTTTACGGGTTTTATTTGTTAATTTAGAATTTAATTACTTAATTAATATTTTAATAAATAAAATTGGAAGCAATTTTTTAATTCACCTTGAATATTATTTATTAAGCATTACTTCCAACATATTTTTCTTCTTTTCTAGTGAAAAAAATTTGATTTAAGATCTTAATCTTTGCCTTCAAATTTACGCAACTTTCATTGTTTTTGCTTCACTAATGAAAAATTATGGTTAATTCATTAACTTTTTGCTACATTTTATATAAAATTCTAGTAAACATACAATATTATTCACATCATATAAAAATTGTAGTAAAAAAGTATATTTTTTGCTACGATAAGATAAAGTGCAGTATTTAATATAACTTTTACCACACGTTTGGAATTTTATACTACAATAGTAAAATCCTAGCAAATAATCCTTTTTTACTATATCAATTTTAGTGAAGTAAAAAATATTGTAAAAAAAAAACATATTTTCTTGTAGTGGCAGTGGATTTGGAGCAACGTTTTCCCAATCCAAACTTGTCCAAAAATTTTAAAAAAATTGCAGTGCCTTCTGAATTCCGTGATCAAGCTACCGTGAAAAATTCAGCTCAAAAAGCCACAAGGAAGTACCAGAAAAAAATCTTCAAACTGACAGTCGATCTTCCAAAAGCAAGCAATCCAAATGTCTTGCCTCTAACAATATGATCCACACACCAATGCTAAATCCTAATCTCCTTGGTGTTAACTGAAAAATACAAAGGAGATTTGCAGAGATGGAGGCTTGATTTGAGGTAGGAAAAGAAGAGAGGAAGTGGAGCTTCAACACATGAGGCAACACTTAAGATGTGGAGGGAAAATGTGAAAAAATCTAATTCTTCACATAAGCATGAGTTGGCCGCCTCTTTGACCCTCTATATCTATATATAGAGTGAGGATGGTGTGATGCCAAGGTGGCATCACACCTTCCTCAAGGTGACCATCAACTTGGCCATGCAAGTTGGCAACTTGCAATTAAAACTTGAATTTGAATTTTTTGTGCATTTTAATTTTATTTGGAATCTAATTTCAAATTAATTAAAATGCCACACCAAATGAACCTTTCATTTGAATTTTTCCTCCACAATGGATTCCTCTCATTAATTAAATTAAATATTTTAATTTAATTAATTAACCATTGACTTAACTCTTAAGCCAATTAGCTTAACTCTTTAAGCTAGTCATAGTTAACTCTTTAAGCTAACTTGACCAATTGATGGTCATGTTGCACCAAATAATTAACTCTTTAATTACTGGTCTAATTTAACTCCTTAAATTAGTTGATCAATTTAACCATCAAATTGATCAAGCCAAAAATGACCTCAATTTTCACCAACCTCAAATCGATCCACTAGGAGTGTTTTTCTAACTCTTAGAAAATTATCTTCCATCAAGTAGGAAATGCAATTAGCTTTTGTGTGTGACCCATTAGGTTATATCATTCATTGAATATGGGATCACAACTCTTTGTGACTTTTGAATATCATATATTCATCTTAGCTTAAACTCCTTTAAATTAATCGACTCAATCTAATTAATCTTCATTAATTGAAGAGTACCCAATCTCTATGGTTGATGTCCAACCTCAAGCCCATGGAGCCCAATAAATTAGCCAAAATGAATACTTTTGGAGAACCATTCTAGCTCTATGCGTACCATGCAAATACGGTCCTTCCATATATCTCCTATCTCCTACAAGAGGCCTAGGTCAAGATAATTGCTAGCTTTCTAATAGCCTCGATACTATGTTTCTATTCTCAATGTTCAATTCCTCTTACAACCTCATCTTTGGAAAACTTCTTTTCCAAATTGTCATACCACCTTGCGCAAAGATCTCTTGGAATCGATCATTATAGAACACATAGAAGATGCACTCGCCCTTTACAAAGACAAGAAATCGGATTCCATCTTAGATCTCACAAACCTCCATGTCTAAGTAGCTCATGCCCAATCTCTATCCGAACGGCCCGCTAAGTGACCAAGGAGAAGTCAAAGCATGAGGACCTAAACACAAGGTTACCATGGATCCTCAGGTCAAAGGACTAATTATATGCACTAGTGTAAGCTGGAGAACTTACCACTACCGACTTGCCATTTTGGTCATCTAGTGGATTCTCCAGACGGGACTTCAGTGCTTTATTCTCTAACAAGCACACACTAATATGCATCCATATCTCATGTGGGATTGCTCATAAAATGGAGCAATATCCAACCCTTGGATTTATGCATCATTAGTGCAAGTCTATCCGGATCTTAAATGCCTATCTCATAAGATCCTATGACTTGAAAGATTTAAGATCACGACTGTGTAAGATTTATTCCATGATCACCACCCAGAGCATGACCAAGTCCCATAGTCATGTGTGATCTAAAGGTTTCAACCAAATGCTAGTAGAGTAATAATGAGCATAAGATGAAGATGGCCGTACAATGAATATCATTTAGTCAAGATTGTCTTACGAGGAAATAGTTTATAAGGCCAATCTAATTGGCTTGCAGGGTATTATTCAAATAGACTATACGTTCAAGTGCTTGATGTACCAGACCTAGGAAGTTATATACTAGTTGGCAACCCCGATCACAACCTTTCACTTCCTTAGTGTCGAGCATTATCTCAAGGGTTAATATCCTATTCAATTCTACATTCAATTCCGCAATCAAACATGGTATTTTCCTATGCAAAATTTCACATTCTAAGAATCATATCCTGTCACAACTTAAGTATTCTTTAACTCAAGTATACACATCCCAGACATTCCCAACATCAAGCTTAGTCTCTATTAACCGAGAATTTCATATTCCGTGATCATATCCTAGGATCATATCCTAGCACAGCTTAAGTCTTCCTTAACCCAAGTGTTTACATCCTAATTGATTCCTAATTCAAGTTTAATCTCTAATAATCCTTCGATTCCAATTACAAAAGTATTTCCGATGCTAACCTAGGTCACCAAAAATCTATGCTTTGATACCACCTCTATGGCACCCCACTTAGGATAGTCCCTAAGCTGAGATGTTGCTAATTCAATCTTAAATCATAACCAAAAGATAATCGATAGGCCTATAAGAAAATTTTCAAAATCATCAAGATAGCAATATGTTCCAACTTAAATAGGTTACCACAAAGGTACTATATACATGCCACAAGTCGTCTAATATCAATTAACACATTATATACATATTGCAGATCTCAAATTCAAACTTAACATATCACAACACCTCCAAGTCGAAGCATAATGATCAGGTGAACCTATAATCCCATAAAATCACCTAATCTATTAAAAAATAGATTCTCCAGTCCAAGCCATAAGCTCGTGTCCTTCACTTAATCATGTCTAGGAAAATCAAGAATAACATAAAAGGGTAAGTGCGAAGGACTTAGTGAGGGGGAGTACAACATGCAAACAAATGGATCTGTAGAAAGAGCAGTAATTTGACAAAATATTAACTAGTATGACATTACAAAGAAAATACGAATATGCTAGAACAAAGACATTATCAGATTCCAGGATATTAGTGGGTACTAGTTCAGGACTTATTACCGTAAGCTCAAACAGCCAGGACATCTCGATCGATTCGGTTTAGGAGGTTTTACCGTTGGCTCATTCGTCCTGGACATCAGCCCAATCTAGACCAAGAGAACCACATCATCCTTATTGCTCCTTGATCAGAGTACAATTAGGAGCAGACAAACCTAAGCATAATATGCAATCCAAATAATCCAGGCATAACATGCATATTAGATTTTCCTTATTCCCCTTTGATGGCACAGGTAATCCAAGCACAGCAGCTCATTAATACAAGTAATCCAAGCATGACATCTCATCAATATAAGTAATTCAAGCATGACAGCTCGGCAATGGCCCTTAGCTTAACATGTTTTTCCCGTATACATATCTCGTATCAACAATTAGTAGCCACATGGTCACATAAATGCTGTACAAAGTAATCAAGTATACCGGAAAGGTAAAACAATTAATAGCATATGAAATGATTCAAATAAGCTGACAAGGTAAGTCAACGATATACAAAACAGATTTAAATTTAAACTGGACAACATCAAATTAGGGCAATGAAAGTTCTTAGCGCTAGAACAGGAGTGCTCAATTTTATCATGGGCAAAATCAAGGAAACAAACCCTCACAGGGGTATATGAATCAATTAATAGATAGCAATCAAGAGTTCAAGTAAATCATGGAATTCAACAATCAAGAATAAATTATTTCCCAGAATAAAGACAAGCTTAACCCTCATAGAGGTACAAAAAATAGATACCAGATTGGTAGACCCTTACAGGGGCATATAAAACAAATACCCAAGAGGTTAGACCCTCACAGGGGTATACAAAACAAATACCCGAGAGGTTAGACCCTTACCTCAATAGCTTCAAAAATGCTATCACAGTCTATCGATTTGAGGGACCCAGTTCCTTGTCACCTAAACAAAAGAAAGAATTTACTATCAAAATCCTCGTTTTGACCTATACTTATAGTCACAATTATACGGATAGAAGTCTAAAATTGATAATTATTCAGTTAATACAGTATTTCAAGGTTCGTTTCGACATCATCGAGAGGCAACATACTAATTGCGTCGTTAATACCAAAATATTTATGGGGATCATATTTATTCTGGTAAAGGAATATAATTAGATTCTTAAATTATATAATTAACCTTGCATCATTACATGAAGTCGATAATAATAGTTCAACTATCATTAATAACCTAAATTTGTCGCTTATTGCTTAATTATACAAAACTAGCATTTTATCACCTAATTAACATATTTAACCAAAATTATCATATAATATAACAAAATCTGGGTCCACTAGGCTTATATAAATATACATGCATGTCTCATATATGGTCTACAATCATAATTTGGTCCAATTAACTTATTTTTGCATTAAAACTTATGCTAACAATTTAATCAGATTAAATCACGAATCAAATTATTTGATTAATTGATATTTTAGCTAAATGACCAAATTCGAAGCCAATTTATGTCGTAAAAATAGCCCGTATGCACTTAGCTTGACAAGCTGAAGATTCTGCAAAACCATTGCCAAGCCATCGCCGCCAAAACTAAGTTCTATTGTCGCCAAACGATGCATCTTGCTATGCTGATCAAAAGCCCTATGCTAATTATTAGTCCTACCGCCATTCCACTGCTCAAGTTTACCAAAAACCACCAGCTCCGCCGCCGATCATTGCCACACCCATTTTCAAATTACTCCCTTGCCAGTGCCCAAAATTTCAAATTGAAGCTACCAATAGCCTCTACTTATCGAGCCCGTCAAGTTACACCACTTGGTCGCGCCCAGTCCTCATCGGAACTAAGCTTCCTCTTACCACTGTCGATTGCTCCCTTTTTACCATTCTCGCCACTATTTCACCAGGAATTGATGGGAAAAATGGGCACCATTGTGCTCGCCTTGTCGAGAGGAAGAGAATGGTAGGTAAATTTTCAAGTTTCGTCGGTCGCAGGATGGAGTTATCTAGTCTGGGATGATGAGGGTTGCATGTGAGAATTAGATGAAAATGGGATGGAATTTTCTATTTAAAAGGCAACTTTCTAGAATTAAAAATCTAACCCCAATATCTTTCTTCAACTTTCAGTTAAGTCCTTCAAACAATAAGTGCCTCGAATTAGCCCCCAAAACTTCAAATTAGTTTGCAATTGTGCCCTAGGACAATTTAGTGCCTTAAATTGACCCATTTGACCCAAAATGTTTATAATTTGACCTCCAAAACTTATAAAATTTTAGCAATTAGGTCCACTTTATTTATATTTTGAATCCCACAATTTTTGTCAAATTAATATTTTGATTTTTAAATCTTATTTTCTAAAATGCCAAAATTTTGGGGTGTTATGCAACTGTTGCTAAAGAAATTCTTATAATTGTTGAATTTGTTTTGAAATTTCAAGATGATTGTACAATCAAAAAAATTTAATAAAAATTGATCGTCAGTCTGCAAAATTTATGTTTCATGAAGATTTTAAACATGATGTTTCAAAATAAATGTTTGCTAGATGGCAAGCTCATTTAGCTCCATTTGATTTTGAAATACAATAAAAAAGGAAAAAGATAATAGTCTCCCTAATTTTCTCCCTCTGAGTTTTTATAGAAATGATTCCTAGAGGAAGGGGATATAACCCCATCTCTAATAGAGGTGGTAGAGGAATGATTCTTGCCCAAAGGGGATGGCAGAAGCTCATAATATTGCATCAACATCCACAGGTAATGTTCCTAAAGATAAAAATGATCCTTTATATAAGAAATTCATAGAATTTATGGAAAAGAAGAAGCAAGAGGATAATAATCCTTCTTAAGCAACTATTGTGAATGAAGAAGAGAATGATGATTCAACTAAATATGAACAAAATATTCATAAAGAGTTAATATTACTCTCGAAAAATAAGGATCTCCAGTGGAAAGATAAACCCTAGACCCTGATGAAGAGATATTTAGACACAGCATCATATACTAGCTACTCATACAAGCAGAGATTGAATTATGAGAATATTCTCATGTCAACTGGGTCATGTTAAATAACACATTTTATTCTAGCTAATAATAAACAAGTTTATAACTTCAGTAAAGTAGTAATAAAACAAATTATATTTGCTGAAGAATAGGGCTTGAGCATTCTAAGAAAATAGGAACATTCCCACCCTGAATGATCCCAGTAAAATTCAATTATTGGGATTACATTGAAGCTTTCAATAAAGCATTCCTTTATGAAAATGCTAAAAGAAAGCATTCTTGGTTTTTCAAGATTTGTTCAGAAGTTTATAAATGAGAACTACCAAATTGGTTCTATCAATGGTGGATTAAGTATGGTCCATCCATCAAAATTCTTCCAAAGCCATTCAAAGGTTTATATACTAAATGGATTTGCCAAATTAATAGAAATAGAACACCATAATAAATGGGTTGAGGGAATTGCCCCAATGCACTTATTTGTGGAATTTTCCATTCCTTGGATCTAGAAATGGTCGCCAGAAATGGGACATACGCCACAAAATATTCCATGTCTCAGGAGGATATTTTTCACCAAATTTTGGAATAAATTAATTCAGAAAGAGAAGGAAACTGACAAGTGATATAGCCAAGAGCTAATTGATGAAATTCATCAAAAAATTGGACAACATAAAGATCAAATTAAGCTCAAGCAGCAAAGGGAATCTCCTAGCCCTTTCCATCATATTGCCAGGAAGATACAAATGCAAAAGGGGGTAATATCCAAAGAAGAAAATGTTGAATCATATATCGAGAAGATGAAAAAAGATTTGATGAAAAATCCTGAAGTAGAGATAAAGTTAGATGTTTCAATGGCATCTTTTTCAAAAGAGGAGGACAACCAATTTTATGGATTGGCAAGAGAATCTCAAGATCCATAAGAAGATGAGGAAATCTCAATTGAGGAGATTTTTGATAATCTCAAAGAAAAAATAAAGAAAATATCGAGAAGAAATCAGAGGAATTTGGAACTCGGCAGGAATGATAGCATATAAGACCTACCTATCAATCTGTCAGAAAAAATTATACTATAACTTTAACAAAGTTTTGCAATAATTTACGGATTTGAAACATTTTCAAGTTCGTAAAAAATTATATTGTAATATTATTACAAGTTCGCATATGTGTATAAATAGCAGACTATAGTTAGGTCTAGGTAGAGCCCCTTGTAGAATTTCCCTCCTTACTTCCCTACCTTTCAGTTGTAAAAAATTTATGTATTAAATAAGATCGTGTTTACTACAGCAGTCTTTTCATTTTTAGGTAAGTTTGAATTTAACTCTATCTTTTAAGTTTAAGTTTAAATTTAAATACAATTTATATTATTAGTATTGTATAGCCTGGATGACAGGCTAGATCATTTGTGTTGAATTACATCACACTATATGAATTATTTAATATGGACTGATTATTTTCTTAATTCTGCATTATGCTAAATTAATTATTTCAAATACATTTATCATTTTAATATTATAAAGAATATAATTTAAAGTAATTAGAGTTATGTTTTTCTAAATGATAATATTTTATTCTTTTGGTTATTTTATTTTTTTAACTATTAAATAATTTTGATTAAATTATTTTAAATAATTCAATAATATTACTGAGATTTATCTTTCAAATTTAATTTTTTATATTAATTAATAAATAAATTCAACTAAATTCAAAATTATTAAATTATGCTATCTAAAAATTATTTTTATTTTTACTTTTGAATATTTTCACTTATTTTATTTATTAATTAATAAGTAAATTCAATCTAACCTAATTAAATTATTTTAGTTGTATGTATTATTTAGTATTATTGAATATGTAATTTAAAAAATTATGTTATTTATGGGATGGATTTAATTTTAATTTTAATTTTTTAAATTTTTACTTATTTTTAATTAATAAATAAGTTTAATTAAATTTAATTAAATTATCTTCAATCCAACTTGAATTCAAATATTATTCAATACTTGTGAAATTTTATTTAAATTTATTATAGGTAATTGAAATAATATTAAAACTATACCCTCAAGGTATATATAAAATATAATACAAATAGGTCCAAGGGCATTTTTCTCTAAAAAATAATCAAAATAGTAATCAAGTGCATTTTGGGATTTTTATATAAATTTTATGATGACCTTAGCAAAATTTTTAACGGAAACTATCGGAGTTCAAAAAATTAAGATAGAGCGAAATATTATGGGTATTTGTAATTTCGTCAAATTTGTGGACTTTTGAGTAATTAGGTCAAACGTCAGGGGTTGGGGTAATTAACCCCATTTTTATTTTTTTATATCAAAGCCAACTATAGTTACTTATTCTCTTACTGCCTTTCTAAAGTATTTGTTGTGAATATTATGTGATTTGTGTTAAAATATAGAAATAAGATAAATATAATTTCTGTAACACTATACACATAATATTATAAAATTAGAAATGCATAAAATAATGAGCCAAGCCGCATAAAGAATTGAATAAGATGAGCAGAATCAATTGAGAGTTACGACACTTGTTGCTGTCCTAAAGTCCTGATTAGCTCCCTTGGTACGGGTGCTAACGGTTGACTATGATTCCAAGATAAAACCCTATTAGCTTTTAGCAGCGTCTCATCCCATGTGCATGACCATGAGAAGACTAGGAATCAGTCCATGGTCACGTTGCCAAATCACAAAAATTATTGTGGGAGAATAATATGAAAGACTCTAAAACTCATCAATTCTATGTGCCAGAAAAAGGTTATGGCCTCTTTATATAAGAATAGAATTTGACCATTAGAAATTATTAATGAGCCACTAAAACCATCATAAAAACACCATAAATTCAATTATAATTACGCCCAATAATTATAGAATAATATGGTCAAAATTCTATTAAATAAAATAATAAAATAATTGATGAGGCCATAAATATAAAATGAATCAAAATAAATAGACACATTGATTGTGGCATTAAAACACATAATAAAATAATTATTTATTAAAAATAAAATAAATTAAAGAAATTTTAAGACTTATTTTCAACAATGTCATCGACAAAGTCCCCAGTCGACAGTCACTTAAACATAAACAAGGCTTACAAACTTCTGTCACTGGGCAGACTCGTTATGTCCTTTAGATACAAGTGCTCCAAATCACAACTAACCATAGCTACCATATTACTACCGGATATATATCCACTAATAAATCATATACATCATTCAAATAAATTTTTAAAATGCTATTGACCAGGATCGACACTTGCTATCTTGACTATCAAAATCCAAATATTGTGCAATAATGTTATGCAACTAAAACCACTTCTTACAACAAAAATTACCAACCATAGTTAAATTGCACAACAGTCTTTGGTATTTTTACAGTGAAACCATCATGATTTTAACATATAATGCATACACATCCTTGTCGATTTCAAATATCACATTTGTTCCCTAATGATTATTTATGATAATCATAAGAATATCAACATTATAGTAACCACTTTATGATTTTTCAGGTATGTTTTTATCGATAATCATATATATATGACAATTGAGTTGCATGATATTTTCCATCCACAAAATTGCAAACCTTAAAAACCCTAAATTAGTGATATATCACCAAAATTTTGGGATGTTCAACAATAATAATATGGTTAGAATTAGTTGTTTATGAAACTTATAAAAATTGATCCTTTTAAAACAACAATACATTAAAAAATTCTGAAAAAATACACAAAAATACATATTTCACTGTCAACTAATAATTATATTACATTTGCGTCCGTTTAGATTTTTAAAAACACTACAAAAAATTAGGGCATTAACTCCAATCAAACATAACTAATTTAAAAATGCATATCCTGTGTTATGAAATTGGCATAGCCAAACCAGAAGTAAATGCTCTCGTAACTAACCTTCTGTAGCTAATAATTATTTTTTTAAATATATAAATATATATATTAATTTTCATATGAATGATACATAATTAATTTATTGCGCTTGTAAAGAAAATGACTAAAAGTTGATAATTAATAATTTTTATTGCTTGTTCCTTTCAAAACCACATTTGCTACAAAAAAAATTTGTAGTTATAACTATGAATTCATTTCATAACAATGTTTTGGTAGCGGATACCTAGGTTTTTTTGTAGTGAAATAAAAAGACACACAAATCGGCTTTTTCATAATTAACATAAATTTTTAAAACACTCGTGAGAACAATAATATATAGTATATGGAAAATATTTTGATTTTTTTCAACAAAAGCCCTAAATCAAATACAAATATTAGTGAAAATGGCCTTGTTCACAACACCACCATAAAAAAATACAAAATACAAAATACAAAATATTCATGCATTATGACCAACCAAGAAATGCATGTTTCCAAAAGTCACTACAATAAATTGCACTTCACGTAACAAAAACTTTGGTAACAAAGGTAAAATTCGTTACAAATGTTAGATATATAGTAACAAAATTGATTTTTTGTTACAAATAAAATTTTCTTGAGTAACTAAGTAAAAGTTTTGTTACATTTAACTCAAATTTGTTACCTTAAATTTTTTACATTTGTAACTAAATAATAATTCATTATGAAAAATATTATTTTGTTACATATAACATTTTCTGTCATATAAGAAGATGTATTTGTAACAAAATTTGGTACCTGTTGTAACAACAAAATATTTGTTACAAATAAAATATATTGTAACAAAGTTTGTAGTTACTAAACTTCAATTAACTTCCCTCCAAAATTCATTCCCTTCAAATATCAATTGTACACATATGAGAACAATGATTTTCGTTACTAATTATAAATGGATACTAAATTAAATTTTACAAATACTTTTGGGTTGGGCTTTTGTTCAAGAAATGGGCTTCACAATAATGTAAAGAATTTGGTAATTGGGCTTAACAAATTTTTTAGTGAATTATTGTTGGACTAGGTTTTATTTTATGGATTGGCCTTGAAGAAATTTGAAGTGAATGATCCATTAGTTGAACCAATTTTTTATAAAACATTGGGTTTTATTAATTTTTTGTGAATTCTTCACTGAATTGGAAGTTCTCATTTATGAAATAGGTTTGATCAAATTTATAGTAAATTAAGTGGTGAATTAGGCTTCATTTTAAGATTTTGTCTTGAATAAATTTGAAGTGAGGTAAATGATGAATTAGACTTTGTTTAAGGAACTAAGCTTAATTTTTATTAATTGGACTTCAAATTAGTTTAAATAATTGATTACTTTGGGTTGACAAGCTTATTTTTTCACTAATTGGCTTAACTAATATTTTAGTGAATTGGCAAATTGAATTTTATACTAATTTGAAATTTTCATTAATTGGGTTTTACCAACTTATTTTTTATTATTGAGCTTTAATAATTGTCTTTGTAAATTAGTGAATTGGGATTTCTATATGAATTGAATTTGACATTAACTTAAAGAATTCATTAATTGAGCTTTTGCAACTTTTCTTTTTATTAATATGAGTTCACCGATTTTTTTAGTAAATTAATGTTAATTGGTAAAGAATTGGGTTTGGCATTAAATTACAGAGTTGATTAATTGGGTTTTAGCCACTCCTTTTTTATTAATTGAGCTTCACTAATTTTATAATGAATTAGTGTCATTTTTTAAGAATTGAACTTGACATTAATTTAAAAATTAGTTAATTGTGCTTCTCTAATTTATTCTTAAGAACTGAGTTTCACAAAATGATTTAGAAAATTAGTTAGTAGGCTTTGTTTAAGAATTGGAATTCACCAATTATAACTTGGTGAGTAAATTGGTGAATTGAGATTTACATTAATTTAAAGATTGGTTAATTGAGCTTCTCCAGCTAATTAAAATTTGTATTTCACCAATTTTTTTAGTAAATTGATGAATTAGACTTCATTTAAGAATTGGGTTACAAATATTTTAATAAATTCGTGATTGAGCTTTGGTTAAGAATTTATCTTTCTTAATTAGAGAATTAGTTAATTTAATTTCACCAACATCTTTTTTAAAATTGGTCTTGATAAATTTTTAAATGAACTCGGCTTCATATTAATCTATAAAATTCGACAATTGGACTTTACCACTTTTTTTTTTCTTTTTTTTTTTTTTTTTGCTAAATGGGCTTGACCAATTTCAATAAATTGATGAATTGGGCTTCTTTGTGGACTTCAACTAATCTCTTTTTAAGAATAATGATTCACCAATGGTAAAAAATTATGTAGGGTTCGACTTTAATTTAAAAAATTAGTTAATTGTGATTCTCTAATTTATTTTTTAAGAATAGAATTTCACAAAAAGTTTTAGAAAATCATTTATTAGGCTTTGTTTAAAAATTAGAATTCACCAATTATAACTTGGTGAGTAAATTTGTGAATTGAGATTTACATTAATCTAAAGATTGGTTAATTTAGCTTCTCCAATAGATTAAAAATTGTATTTCACCAATTTTTTTAGTGAATTGATGAATTAGATTTCATTTAAGAATTGAGTTACAAATATTATAGTGAATTTGTGATTGAACTTTGTTTAAAAATTTCTGTCTTTCTTAATTAAAGAATTAGTTAACTTCACTTCACCAACTACTTTTCTAAAATTGGGCTTGAAAGTTTTTTAAGTGATCTGGGCTTCATATTAATTTATAAAATTCGTCAATTGGACTTTACCAACTTATTTTTTTATCTTAATGGGCTTGATCAATTTTCCAATGAGCTACTAATTGGCCATTCTTAATGAATTAAGTTTCATAGTGATTTATAGATTTGATTAATTGGACTTCACCAAGATCTTTTTTATTAATTGGGCTTGATCAATTTTCAGTAAATTAATTCTTAATTACACAATAATATTAAAATCATAAATATATGTAAAATAGTTCAATTAAAAATAAAAATATTTTATTTATTAATTCAAATATCATAAATAAAACTTATTGATAAAAAATTCAGTTTATCCTTTTAACTGTATATGTTTTATTATTTTTTTTTCATGTTTTTGCTATCATGGAACGTTGAATTGCCACATCATTGCCATGCGAGAAAGAAAGAAGACAAATCTGATGATATGGCACCACATGGTGCCAAATTAGGCGCCACATAGGATCTAACTACTGACAGGCGAGTTTTGGGCCCAATTTGTCATCAAATTGCCAAATTTCGGGATTTATTATACCAATTTTTCAGTGGGGTATAAGTACAGGACCGATTTTGCAGTTTTGCCTAATTTAGTATCCCTCTATCTTTGTATTCCCTCCAAAATTTGGAACAAATTAAAAGCTAACAATTGTTTTTGTTATTAATTCCACACAATAATTTAATTTAATTTCTTCCAAAAATTTGATTCCCTTCAAAATGAATTCCATTAATTTTTTTGAATCCCCCCAATTTTAGCTCATCCTTTCATTTTTTTTGTATAAATAATTTATACCAAACTTAATTTTTTTTTATCTTAGATTGTAAAATGAATTAACATAATTAATTAATAAAAAAAATAAAAGTATAGAATCACTTTAGTCCCTCAAGTTTTACTCTACAATCACTTTAATCCCCAACTAACGAAAGTTCATCTTTTAGTCGCTAACGTTAAAATATTATTTCATTTTAGTCTTCAAAACCACTTTGTGACAGTATTTGACAGGAAAATTGATCAATTTTGACTTTTGTAAGGGCAATATTGTCAATTTAAGGTTTTATGTTATGCTTTAGGCCTTGATTCAAAATTTTCCTTTTTAAGGAAAATTTACATTTTTACCCCCATGAAAATGGAAAAGGGCAAAAAAAAATCCTTATGAAAAAAAGGCAAAAACCCTTCCTGTGTTTTAAAATTATTGTTGCTTAACTTTATAATTAATTTACATTGATGTCATTTTATTGATATTAATTAATCATAAAGTCAATCAATAATTAGAAAGAATGAACTAAATTAGAATAATTAACTTTTTAATTCGAAAATAAAATAGTAAAAATACTAAAATTATTAACTAGATAAAGCCTAAAAGGACATTAAGAAGGTATTTGGCTAAACTTATTTAAAATGTCTTATAAGCTCCTGAATCTTATAAGATATTTTTGGAGTTTCTACACCTTATAAGATATTTTTTGAATTTATAAGATACTAGATTTCTTTTTTCGAAAAAATAATTTCTCAAAGTGTTTGGATAATAAAATCTTGGAGTTTATAAGGTATTAGTAATGATAATTTTATAATTAATATGATTAAAATATCTTATAAAATATTATAATTAACGAAACACTTTTTGACAATTTTATAATTAATGAAATACTTTTTGATATCTTATAAGCTATCAAATATCTTATAAAATAATTTGAGAAGTTTATAAACCCACTCAAACGACTTCTAAATGTTTTAAATTATCTAACTATATAATTATATATAAGATGAATATATCATTTCATAGTTTTATTGTGTAGGCTTGTACTATTGTTATATAAACTTAGTAATATATATAGTTATAAGTTTAATAAACTTATTTTTTATCCCCATATATTTAATTAAATTTTTGAAGAACTATTAGCAACCTTAACAAATTCGTAGACGTGGGTTGAAAGTTTATATTAAAATTCAAAAATATTCTTTAAATGTTGTTTTGATTATTTTTCAGACAAAAATACCCCTGGACTTATTTGTAACTTTAACATGGGGGTTTAACTTTAATATTATTTAAATTACTCAGAATATGTAACGCCTTTGAAATTTCACAATTGATGAAATTTAATTGCTAGTAATTTTATTTTCATGAATTTCAATTATTTATGCATTCTAAATAGTATTGGGGTCAAACTGTAAATTTAGAAAACCTAATTGAACAAATTTCTAAAGATTTTGGGGTTTGCATGAAGAATATTGATTAGTGGGGTCAAAGCCATATTTTTCAACAATTTCAGGGACCCAATTGATTCTTTTAAAAATTTTTGCTCCAAAATTTGAAAATTCAAAAAAACCAGTTCTTAAAGAGAAAAAAAATGGCATTTCTGCAAAACAAACCCATTTCTTCCCCGTTTTCTTCTTCCTCCTCCCGCGACTACTGTCCTTCCGGCAGCAAGTTTTTGCCCAATGTAAACCACCTAAAACCCTCCCCTAACTCCCGGCTACACTTGCACACCACATGCACGGCGGAACAGACGACGAGCCACCAGAAACGAAGGGCTGAAATTCTTGCCAGCCACGATCTCGATGAGCGACCACGAACAGCGGCCTAAGCTCGGTTCTGGGCACTGGGTTAGGAAGCTCCTGGTGCAAAGAAACTGAATATACCATTGCATGACCTATTTGCACAGCGGCGAAACTGGAAAACGACGAAGAACTCACGGCGGAGCAAGGTGGTGCTGAACTTCAGGGTGGCGTTTGAAGCTTTCCTCGACGGAGAAACAAAAAAGTGAGCTGAGATTTGGAAAGCTTACGGTGAGAGAAACATTCTGGTGGCGAGGTGGTCTACTCCGGCGACAGCAGGCGGTGGCGCTGCTATGGCAGAGAGGCAGTTTGACCTCTTCGACGCGGCAAACGTAGCTGTGTAATTGGTTTGTAGTTTTGGAACTCCGGTGACCAATCTTGGAATTTAAATTGAAGTTGTACCTTGATATATATATGCATATGTTGTACCTTTCAATTTTAAGCCATGTATTTATGCCAAGAATGAGAATGTTGGGATGATTGGTATATATATGTGTTTATAATTCCTATGCAAGGAGGAATATTCAATTTATGGACCCAAATATGTCATGCTAAATGCCAAAATTGGCATTTAATAAATATTGACTAAGGATTATGTAATGTGAGACTAAGTGGCATTTGATTAGGATTAATTATGCAGGAATTGAACTATTTTGTATGGATTAAGATGATGTTATTATGAACTTGTAATTTAGATTGAGATCATGCTATTTTGGAACCGATATAGAGTATCGTGACTAATTCAAGAATAGTTGATATTGGAATACTTGTGCCTATTGAACCTATATCATCCTGTTAATTGATAAATTAGTAATGTTAGAATGCTTGATGCAATTCTAGAAGGCTTAGTGTTGAATAGGAATTTTGACCATGAGAATATTCTTCTGATTAGGCGATGAAGAAGTGGATCCTAATGATAAGTAGATTGCGAGTTGAGATTGTTTTTGCTAAAACTACAAAAGGTGAGAGTCTGCCAATCTGGCACCTTTCTCGTACCTACTTGTCATTGTAATAAATCCCTGTGAGGGTTTTCGTTTCTGTATCGTACTTGTCGAAATCCTGATTGTTATCTGTTTCTAATGTGTATACCCATGTGAAGGTTATTGCTTGTTTCTATTCTAGTGCCTAGAACTTTTTTACATTGTCAGATTTCTGTTCCTTATACCCTAGCCTTGCTGGCTAACCCCACGTTCTTGATATCGGTGAAAGTACTATTTTAAATAGTCTGGTAGACCAGTTTATGTCAAAAAGTCCTCCTAATTTGTTCATATGCCTTGTTTATTGGAATAGGCCTTGCCGGCCATTATTGGATAATGTTATGCTTTGTAAATTGCAAAGTTCTGAAATGTTCATGTTATTACTCTAAAAGTTAAATTGATATCTATTGGCATTATATCATTCAACCCACGGGGACACCCTTGGGAAGTTCAACCCGGAGGGACGCTACAGGAAGTTAGGCTCGGGGCTAGGTCCGAAAAAATGATCGGGCGGAACAGACCAACGGTGACAGGTCTTCCGGCTAGTACCTACCTTTAATCCAAACTTAACAGGGAGCTGGAGGTAGCAAACTGTAGATGACAGGATTCGACATGCGGTCGACCATGCCATATAAACATATTGTTACCTGCCGAGCTGAGTGCTCGAGCAAATGGAGAAATAAGGAAAAGGTTTTTTTCATGTTCAGGATTAAATTACTATTGAATTGTTACCTTATAATCTTCGAGGAGCAATAAGGAAGGATGCCAACTGGCTAGCTAAATGTTTACATGTTTTGTATTTGTATGAGTCTAAATTTGGTTTCCGTAAATCAAAGATTGATTTATTCACAATAAGCTTGTTCATTGCTATTGAATTTCAACACTTTTTCTTCTATCTCTTGTTATGTATTTCCCTCACTAAGTCCTTAGGACTTACCTTCCTTGTTATTCATTATGTTTTTTCTAGACAAGTCTAAGTGAGAAGTAGGAGCCAAGCTTTGGTTAGAAAGTTTATTTTGTAATTGATTAGGTGTTGCGATTGTACATATAGTCCACACCTGATCGAGACAGCTATATAAGAAATGTTATGTGAATGTTTATGTTGAACTTAAGACACTTGATTGTACATATTTCGTTTAGTGAAGCGACTTTTTGGGTTAGTATGAATATTTTCCCTTTTATTGATTGTATGTCAAGCTTGAACTAAGTGGCGCTTCGGTTTGGGTGCTGTCCCGAGCGGGTTGCTACAGAATAAATTTAAATAATTTTATTAATAATTTTTTAAAATATTAAATAATCTTTTATTGAAGTTGAATTAAACAAATAAAAATTTAAAATCATCAACATATCTAAAGTAATTTAATCAAATTTAATTAAACATATTTATTAATTATAAAATAAAAATAAAAATTAAATCCATCTCTTAATTAAATATGATTTTGTTTTTAAATTACATCTCAATAATATTAAAAAATAATAATATCTAAAATAATTTAATTAGATTAAGTTGAATATATTTATTAAATAAAAAAATATTTATTAACTAAAATAAATAATTTAAATATAAAAATAAGATCTAAAAATATCATATTAACAATAGTAATTTTAAAATATCAATATCACCGTACCAACTCAATAAAAAAGTTATTGATATGATAGCTTATTCCCTCTTAAAACACAAATAAATAAATAATTTTCTCTCAATTCAATTTCCACCTGCTACCCAAAATTCAAACAAACAACCATCATATTCCCTAACCCCACTTCCGAAAATCATTTTGCTAAAATATTTTGACAAAATGCTCCAACTCATAAACAAACAAGCCCTAATTTAAACTAATTTCATTAAATTTATTAATTAATAAAAAAAATAAGTCAAAATGTATGAGATCTAGAGTTTTAATCAAAATAAATAATTTAAATAAAAATAAAATCTAAAATTTTATCCTGACAATATAATTTTAGTAATTTTAAATAAATAAATATTTTTAATTATTTTGAACAAAATAATGTAATGATTTTCAATAAAAAAACATAAGCAAAAAAAATTAATTTAGGCTAATTTGATTAAAATTTATTAATTAACAATAAATAAATAAGCAAAAATGTATATATATATATATATTCTTTTCGCTCCTTCTCCCCCCTCCCTCCACCCACCCCACCTCTTCCAACTAGCGCACCCCCCCAACCCCCAGGCCAGGCCATGGCTGGCCAATTGCCGGCGGCTGATCGACCATGGTCTTCTCTAATTTAAAGAATTGGTTAATTGGTTTTCTCTATTTGTTTTTTTTTTAAAAAAAAATTGTGCTTCACCAAAATTTATAGTGAATTGGTTAACTGGATTTTGTCTATGAATTAAATTTCATCAATTTTTTATTATACTAATTTAAAAATTGGTTATTGTGCTCTTTCAATTTTTGAATTAATAATTGTGTTTGACCAAATTTATTAATAAATTGGTGAAATTACTTTATTAATATTTTTAATTATAAATTAGTAAATTGGACTTTATATAATAGTTGGTCTATTTCTTAATTTAAAGAGTTAGTTAATCTGGCTTGACCCAGTTACTTCTTTTTTATAATGGGCATGACAACTTTTAAGCAAATTGGGCTTCACATCAATTTACACTTCATCAATTTTATTTTTGTTTCAATCAGACTTGGTAATTTTTCGGTAAGTTGGTAAATTGGGCATTCTTAATGACCTAGTCTTAACATAATTTATAAATTTGGTTAATTGGGCTTCACCAACCTTTTTTTTTTTTTTTTTTTTTTCCTAAGATCAATTTTTTAGAGCATTAGCAAATTGGGCTTTCTTCATGAATTAGTCTTCACATTAATTTAAAATTTTGGTTAATTGGGCTTCACCAGCTTCCTTTTTATTATGTAATATTGATTTAAATTCCCGCCAAAATTTCCTTGATTCAAAAGTTAGCTAAGTACAAATTGTAGCCAATTGTTTTTTGTTATTGGATTTGGATGGCAATGCAATTTTGTTTCCCTCCACCTTTGTATTCCCTCAAAAATTTAGCCCATAAAAAATACTAACAATTATTTTTATTATTAGTTCGACATTATAATTTAACTTGATTTCTATTTTTTTTATTCTCCTATATTTTAGCTCCTTCCTCCATTTTTTTTTTTTTTTTTTTTTTGTATAAATAACTTATAGCAAACTTGATTTCTTTTATCTTACATTATATGATGAATTAACATATAAAATTTTAAATTATTAAATGACTTTCTATTGTAGTTAAAGTAGTATTAAAATTTGGACTTATAAATTTTGGTGCTTAAGAATTTAATTTTTTTATTATAATTTATTATAATATTCTTTTAGAAAAATTCTAAAAACACCTTAAAATAAATAGTTAAAGGTTACATACCTGAATAGCAAAAGAGAAGAAAGAATTCTAGTTTACCATAGTACTTAATGAAAGAAATGGTCTCTAAAGTTACATCTGTTAATGTTACATTTCATTTTCTAATCATTGTATTGACCAATCAAAGATTTTTATAAGTTATAGATATTATATGTTAATTGTGTGTATGTTTTACTATCTAAATTGCTAAAATGAAGATAACTTTCATAGTTTAATATAGTGTAAAGAAAGTATTAAACTTAGAGTATATTATTAAATATAATGATTAATAACTTTCATGGACTTGAACAAGTTGTTCTTAAGAATTTGTTGGTCTACATATTATATTTCCTTCAAAAATTAAGTTTTCCCTCCAAAATGAATTCCTCTATTATTTTCTTATTCCCTCCAAATTTTAGCTCCTCCCTCCATTTTATGTATAAATATTATATACAATAATTATTTATTTTATCTTATATTATAAGATGAATCATGACGTATTATTCTGGGGATTCAAATTTAATTCTATTCTTTGTTATTATTTATTAGGACAGTGTTTTTGAACAAAAAAATTTTAGAAAAATTGTTTATAAATTTTAAAAACTTTAGTTTTTATGTGTAGTTAGTTTCATTTTAAAAATTAAAATATTCTGTTCTAATAATATATTGATGTGGACAATTTGAACATGTATTTATTGAAAAGTTTCTACTCTTAATAAACGCAAATTGTTGTGAAATTGATCAACTTGTATAACGTTAATATAGTTGAAAATTTTGAAATACTCTTGACATTGTAATATAAACTTAGTAATATAGTTATAAATTTAATAAAATTATTTTTTATCCTCATATATTTAATTAAATTACGAAATACTTTTCGTTTCATCTCCATTTAAGTATTGTAATATAATAAGTTGAAATGCATTTACATCAAATTTTTATATTCAAATTTATCTCCATATAATGTAATTGATCATAATCTATAATTCACCTATATTAAATAAATATATTTTAACTAATTACAATTATTACAATTAAACAAAAAAACACTGAAGTTTATAGGAAATTAAAAAAATTATAATATAAATGATAAAAAATAATTTTATAATAATATTACTATTATTATAAAAAAGTTATTTTCAAAGAAGCTAATTACAATTTCTATAGTTAAACAAAAAATACAAAGCATCAAAAGAGTTCTTCTCTCCATATTTCGTCTGCCCTTTCTTCCCACACGAGAGTTTCTCATCTCTTAAATTTGATTAAAGAATTTGAGAAAAAAAGGCAATGAAAAACCCACCAAAGTAAAAAACTCATAAAAGTTTGTTGCTTAGTCCTGCTAGTATCAATTGAGTTTTGTTCTTTCTTCAATCTTCTTTAAATTAAAAATAAATTATTATATATAAAATACAAAATTTTAAATTTAACATTAAAAAAATATCTTGCACTAACATAAATTTCTATCACCCTCTTCGTTCTCACGTGAGGTAATTGTTTCTCTTCCTTCTTCCTCCTTTCTCCTCCTCCTCATCCTCTCTTATTTTCTTTCATTCTTTTTTTTTTTTTTTTTTTTTTTTTTTCTTTTTAACCTTAATCCGTTGGCAGCGAAGCGGCTCCGCTGCCGGCAAAGGTGAGTCAGCGAGGCCTTGCGCAGCCGTTGGCCCAGCACAGGGGCCAGCAGTACGAGCCTTCTGGCCGCACGAGGCCAGCAGCCAACCTTTGCTGGCCTCGCGTGGCCGCTAGATTTGGCCGCCACACGAGCCCAGATCCGGCCACCCGGCAGGCTTTGAATATTCTAATTTTTTTTTTTTTCAAGTACACCTAATTGCTAAAATTAGACATGAAGTGAAAGAGTGAGAGTTGCTTTAGTGCTGATGATTATTATGATTATTCTGAGTTTTCTTTGTGCATTTATAAAATTTCATTACAGTTTATGTTTTCGGATATTTACTACACCAATTGTTTGTGTCTTGAGGACTTAATCTTCGAAGGAAGGTGTGTCATCAGTGTTTGGCTTGTAAGAATGCCATTGCCAACCGTGTGAAAAGCAGGAGAGACTGGAAACGAGGGGAACAGAATGTGATGAGTTTAAAGGTGAAAAGGATTCAATCTTGCACCAAGACTTGATGTGTTTGTAACTGAGATATGAGAGCTTGCCTCTACTGGAAAATTCAGTAAATGGGTAACTTTACTTACTGTAACCATTACATTAAGTAGTTATCGGATTTGGCAAGAACTATGGTTACAAGTTCTATGTGCAACTTGTGGATTTCTTTACTAGTCTGCCCATTGAAATTGTTTAACTTTCTAAGTTGAAGCATTCATATTGGATGTTTAAGAATCGAGTATGTATAGGTCTTCTGATCCACTTATTAGTTATCATGGTTATCAATTTTTTCTAAGTGTTCCTTTGCAGATATTGTAGAATTAATTGGTTAAAGGGCTAATACTAATACTATGCCTGTTTTATCTTTCTCAAGGGCATAACTGTTAAGAGTATAAAATGAAAACTTGTGTGATTGTTGCTTTGAAAAATCTCTTAATACAAAAACTTTAGTGTTCTCCCTTGTGCTTAGATGATGTTTATATGCTTCTAGTTAATTGCCTTCGCCTTCAGTTGCATGGCCAGGAGGTCTATGCTTCATGAGCTCTTGACTTCTTTCTTCTTTTCCTAATGACTTTGATCAAGAGTATTCTTTGGCCCCATGACAGATTTTTTGGAAAATCTGATTCTGCGACTTGAGAATCCGTGATACATAATCTGGGAGCACGAAATCTAAAGAGTTTCATATTGTATTCGTCTCTCCTCTCCTAATAGGGTGTTTACAGTAATACAATAGTATTTCTTCAAAGGATCTTTCTGGTTAAACACCCATTTGTGACTAATAAAATTAGACTTCAATTCCCATGGATAAAGTCTTGCTTGGGTTCATATTATTATCTCACTAAATAAGCTTATAATTTAAAAAAAAAAATTATAAGCATCATATTAAGTACTCTTATCACAAGTTTGTATCTTACAAATTTAATTTATCACAAGATTAATAGATAAATATTTTATTTAATTTATATTATTCTTGTTATATTTTATTTCCACATTATTCCCAGTACAATTCTATGTTTTTAGTTGTAGGACCTCTTTCCGCAATTAGCATATTATTAATAATATTGATTTTTGGGGAAAGCAATTTTTAGTGCAAATATGTCTAAGAAACATATTATTATTTGAAGTACATGAACTGTGACAGGTTTTAGTAAAAATAGCTTAACTTTTAGTAGAGATGCCGAAATTGAGTGTCGTTTCATCCATCATGAAATAGACACATAGAAATTTCAAATGATGTAGATTTTGAAAGTTAGTTAAACTTGAGAAAAAGCAGTTTTCATGAAAATACGCTTAAAAAATAGATTAATATATCTATTAGTGCACTACTGTGAAAGGTTTTTGCGAAAATAACTTATCTTTGAGTAAGAAACTCGAAATTCAATATCATTTGATCCATTGTAAATTAGATACATAATATTTTCAAATAGTTTAGGCCTTAAAGGCTAATTACTTTTGAGTGAAATCAGTTTTTAGCGAAATTAAGCCTAAGAAACTGAGATGCATATGGTCAGTTAGAAGATAAAAGTGTTTTACGATTTTAAAGTAGTCTAACAACACATATACATATTTTAAATTGTTCTTATTCATTCAAAAGTATTATTCTTAATGAAGATACTATATTTTTAATGTTATGTTTAGAAGTTCTACATTAATTTATCTTATTTGAAATGAGTGAGATCGCTGTCTATGTTTCTTTAGTTACTTATCTTTTTTTCTTTTGTCACTTATCCATTTTTCTATTTAGATAGTCATATTCCCATGCTAGCTTGAGCGTTGCAAAGTTCATTTGAAGATTCAATCATTAAAGAATCTGTGGGTAAAGGCTTCTTGCTCTCATTTTTTTGACTTAAATTATTTTAGTTGAGGACATCCTCACCCCCTATGTTAATCTTGAATAGAGCTTTTTAAGCTTAATCATAAATTAATGGTTTCTATTGATTTCTCTAGCATATAAAACTTGTTAATATGTCCTTTGAAGGCAGTCAGGGATAGAAATAGTCTTACTGGAGCAGGGCTGTCTATAAGATATCCTATTGGAAAAGATAAATCAACCTATGGATTGGTGGTTATTTTAGCTGCTCCAAGAGGTCCAACATATATAGCTGAGTTTTATCTGGGGATTTAATCCTTGCAATTGATGATACGAGTATAGAAAGCATGGGGATATATGATGCTGATGAACACTTGCAGTGAATGTCTTCTAAACTAATCTTCAATTGATAACATAATTAGTTAGATGCTATTTTAGTTTGGCTTTGTTAATTGCAAATCTGGAACCTAAAACTTCTTGAATAAACTGATATTGTAAGAGTAAGACATTATTGCCTAAATGCTATTTAAAGATGAAGTAATATAGCTTTCTGACCATTGCAAATCACCTAAATGAACATAGGTTTTCTTGAGAACCATGTAACAGAAATTGAAAGTAAAGTGTTTCTAAAAGGCATTGGGACCTGAGTTGAAGCTGGCCTAAAGGTGAGCTATACTTATGGTCACTGGTCAATAATGGGGTTGCTGAGATGGGTTACATGCCTCATTTTGGCATACACCAGACTTTGGTTGCGAGATGTACACCTTAGAGAGTTACATTGTTAAAACTAACTTTAACTCTTATCTTTTGGATCTTGGATTTGTTCTTCGTTCATTTTTAAAGCAACATAGAAAGACAAAGCTTGCATAATGCAGTTATGAGAGCATGTTTGCTCTATTCTATTCTTATCTATCTTTGTGAAGTGTATTAAATTAGCTTGTTTTAGTGCTGGTCGGTTTCACGAGAACGATTGATGGACTTTGTAAGATTTTCAATATATTCTTAAATAGGCAAAATAGAAATACTGAGTATGAAATATATGTAGTACCAATGAGGGTATAGAATTTGTGAGGTTTTTTATTTTAGCAAATTTTTTCAGAGAAACATATATGTAATATCATATGGTTCTTATGTGCTAATTGCCCCACCTTTATGTCATTAATTATTATTTTTCTCACAACTACATTTTGATAGAGCCTTTCATATGAAATGAATTCAAATTCTATATGTGCTTCTCTTTTTAAATCTATCCTTTGTACAATAAGAATTGAACAATAAACAGTGGAGACTTTGAAATGTGCAATATTTGATAGAACTGAATCTTCTTTTGCTCTTGTTTAAATGGTTCATTTTATCATATTTGATAACCTATTTATATTTTTCATGAGAAGCCATTAATGTATTAGCATAACATAGCTTATTTTTTAAAAATGAGGGCTGGCCCTCAATGCATTTTGTCTCTTCATTTTCTTGAATTTAGCTTCTTCTAAATTATGACTTACTTGATGAGCTTTATAATCTTTAGGTTCGAGATCTCACAATTGAGTTTTTGTTTGTCCCACATTTATGCAGGAAGTATAATGAGTGAATCTTGAGAGGTTTCTTGCTAGGAGAAATAAAGTAGTATTTTTTTCATATATGGAACTATCCGTAGATACACACTTTTTAGGAATATTTGGATGGTAAGTATGAAAGATATAAATTCTTTTATGAGTTGCCAATGAAATTTTCATTTGCTTACTAAATGTAGATAAGCATTAAGATCATTCTTGGGAATTGGATGCTTTGAATGAAATAAATGTTGGCTAAAATTTTCAAGAGTTATTTGGATTGTTAGGTTGTATTTGGTTGATACAATTACAGTTGTATGGTTATTAGAAATGTGGTTGTAATTATTGTAGGGTATATGACTAATTTGCCTTCATTTGTTCCATATAGAGGCCATCCATTTAATTGCTTCCATATTGTTACAAAATAATTTATTGGTAACGAAATTTATTTATCACTTTTCTTAATCGTAATAAACTAATTTGATGTATCCGTTATGAATTATTTTACTTATTTGTAAATTCATAACAAATAATTAGTAAACCTTAATTAAGAAATTAATTACTTGTAATCAATTCATTGCTTATTTGTAACAAAATATTTTAATCTTATAAGTCATATGTAACAAAACATTTAGTTGTATATAGTAATTGTTACAAAACTCTTAATATCTTTTGTAACGAAATTGTTAGTTATATATTCTATTAGCAACGAAAAGCTTATTAAAATAAAAATATTATTTAACTAATTGCAACCAAATTTTTTGTTACACAAACAATTTGTAACAAAATTAAAATAAATAAATAATATTATTATAATATGCATTGGTAACGAAAAATAAAATGAGACAAAACTGCCAACGTTTTGGTAAATAGGCACTTCGTTACGCTATAGAAATATATTGTAACTAACATTGTGTTGTCACTAATATGAAACTTTTTGTGACGATACATTTTGTTTCCATAAGGTCATCATTCGTAACGAACCATAAATTTCGTTACTAAGACTTTTTACGACGGGCTTTAGGGCACGAAACTTTAGTAACAAAAAATTCATCACCAATATTTTGGGTAACGGATTTCAGAGTTATTCGTTACTAAAAATGTAATTTGTTGTAGTGAATGTGATCATTTTAGGCCGAGAACGAACTAAACAAATCATATTATAGTGTTAATTCTAATTTTTCTTTCGTTTGAAATCCTTGTTTGTTTATTGCGGTCATCCACAGTTCTTCGCTCCCAATTGCATTCTTTTCTTCTTAAAACTCGTTGTAAGTAAAACTTGTGGATGCTGAACTTTTAGAGAGAGGTATAATAAAGTGAAAATGCAAATAATAGTGTGTTTGAGAAACTCATATGAGAGAGAGAGAGAGAGAGAGAGAGAGAGAGAGAGAGAGAAGTGATTCACGGCCACAAGTACAATAAATAAATTAATTAGAATTTTCATAATTTTGATGGGTAAATTGCATAATCAATCCCTAAAATTTTACTTTAAAATTATTTTAACCCTCAATTTTCATAACTTTATCTCTTAGTCCCTAAATTTAATATGTTGTTTCATTTTAATCCTCAAAACAACATTCCGGTGATTTTAGTCAAAAAATTGTCAATTTGTAATTTTCTTAAGGGTAAAATTATAAATTTAAGGTTTTAAGTTCTATTTTAGTCCCTCTGATTTTCTTTTCTAGCCTACAAATCATAAAAGGTGGGAACAAGCCATGCTTCTTCCCACAATACGAATATAATACGTTGAACATTATTTATCTAATAAATAATTAATGGTAAAAAAAGATTAATTAAGTTATTTAATAGCCTTAATCAAGGTTGATTTAATAAAGGTATAATATGGAGATCACTAAGTGATACATATCTTCTAAAATATAGAAATCAAGAAAAAGAATCGGCCTGAGTATCTAAATTATGAGATATTAATAAAATATTAATTGTTATTTATGTACAAAAAATAATAAATTCAAAAAAAAAAGTCCCATTTGAACTTTTTGAAAATTATATTGATATTTCATTAGAGATGATCTTTCTAATTAAATTTAGTAACTGTATGGATTTTGAAATTGTAAAACATTTATGACTATAAAAATTGTAACTATTCTTCTAATTCTATATCTATATTCTATACAAATTAATCTTATATAGATATAGTTGTAAAAATTATGAACATATTCATAAAAATTAAAAACACTGTAAAAAATGTGAATAAATAAAGATTTTTTTGTTAACAAGAAATATAGTTATTACATACGTTAGTTTGTTGTTTTTTCTTTTTATATTTTGATAAATGTTAAATTAGAAATTCATTATCATGCACGCTAGCAACGTACGAGGATTATGAAATGTAACATTAAATTTGTAGCAAAAATTTAATGCAATTAGATATATCATATCTTAGTGTTTTTGTAATTTTATTCTTACAAAACTAGAACAATAATCAATTAAATATAAAACATGGTTGAATTGAAAAAATATAATACCATAAATAAAAAATTATCATAATATTATGCATGATATTGTTATTTGGAGATTGAAAAACATGTGTCACATAAAAGACATTAAAAATTTTATGCATAGATATTAAATTTCTTATATGCAGTTAGAAGTTTATTTTAACATACTTTTGTAAATATATTATATGAAGTTTTGTCAATTGTTTTAATTTTAAAAGATAAATATGGCTACTCATTTTAATCCAATTAAATCAATTTTTTAGATATCAGTCAAGATAAGAGATGATAAAAAATATATTTGGAATTTCAAGAATTCCTTAATTAACCTTTTTTTGTGATTATTAAATTTTTTATCCCCATAAACATTATTTGTTAGATAAACAATATTCAACATATGAGATTTGTATTGTGGGAAGGAACATGGCTTGTTCTCACCGTTGTGACCTGTTGGCTGGGTGAAAAAAAATTGAGAGACTAAAATGAAACTTAAAACCTTAAATTGATAATTTTACCTTTACAAATGTCACAAGTTGATAATTTTTTGACTATAAACCATTGGAATGCTGCTTTGAGGACTAAATTGAAATTAAATATTAAGTTTAGGACTAAAGATGAAGTTATGAAAATTGGTGATTAAAGTGATTCTAAAGTGAAATTTTGGGGACGAATTATGTGAATTATACATTTTTTACTTTTAACATTTTTTTTTAAAGTTTTCATGAGGTATAATATGTATTCTTCACAAGTTTAGTCATTACAGACATCACAAAGAATTATCCATACCTGCAGCTACCCATGGGTATCTAAGAAAATATAAGCCATGGGTCTCACATTTTTAGCCCAATAAAATATGGGTAATTTCACCTGTCACCTAATCACATGCTAGTTTTTCACTCAATCTATAGGTACTCATGGATAACCCATGAAAAACTATATATATACATATATATATTTAAAATATAGACTTTTATTTTAATTTTTTTTTAACTCTCACAAATAATCCTGAGGGTGTAGCTAGGATTGTAAACGGATATTAAACGGTATGGATACACAGTATCCGTATCCATATCTGTTTAAGTTTTATAATATCCATATCTGTATCCGATGGATATTTTTTAATATTATCCGAATTCATACCTACCGGATATTAATCGAATTTGGATATATCTGTAACATCCCAATTTTTAGAATATCAGTTTAAGTTGATTGAAATTAAATTAATTAAAATTTAAGTAGAAATATTGGGAATTGAGGGATTTAATTGTAAATAAGAAAAGGACTTAGTTGTCTAAAATTATAAAGTTAAGGGGTTAATGTGGGTATGCTAAAAGTTGGAGGATCTTAAAATAATTGAATTTGGACTTACTAGCCCAAAATAGAAATGCTAGGGGTCAATGAGTGAGAATTAAAAAATTGAAGGACTCAATTGTAGATCAGGGGCCAAACTGAAGGTGGTTAGAATTTCCAGGGGTCTAGTTGAAAGCTGTGGGAAAGTTTGGGGGTCAAATGGAAAAAGCTAAAAAATGTTTTATATATATAGAAAGAAGGATGAAAATTGTTCAAATTTCCAAAATCGACCCAAACCTTACCCCGACAGCAAATTGTAGAAGAACTAACACCATAAAAATCTTTCCCTAGATAAAACGAACTAAACCATACCAAACTCAACCCAAAACACGTGCGAAATCGACAAGAAAAAGGAAGCCGACGATGAAGCATAGCGGAGGTGAAGGTTTCGCCGTTTTTAACGGCAAAAAACAACAACGTGTTAGGGGGTTTTGGTCGCAATAGCATGGGCAGTCTGGTGGTGGTGTTAATTTAGAGTTTCGACGGTAGGTGGCGAAGGAATTAACACAGTGGTGTGATGGCAGCGAGTTAGGGTTTTGCAGTGGTTTTTGGCTTAATTGGATGACTAAACGGTGGCCAATCAAGAAATTATTTGAGGGGTTTTGCTCACCTTGACGAGACGCATCAACTGGTGGTGGCGCTCTCCATCTCCACCAATAGTGCATGGAGTTCCAACGGTGGCGCATGACGGCGGCATTTGGTCAGTTTTCGCAGAATTGAATTTCAAACTCTTCTAGATTGTTCCTGACTTGAGATTGGATTTTGATTTGATCCAATTGGGTGAATTTCATATCGAATGTCAATTCGATTGATTTTTATGATTCTAAGTAAACGTTTATTGAATTAAGGATATATGAATATAATTTGAATTAAGAATAACCTAGAATGATGTCCAAAGGCTCAATAATGTAAAATGTTGTAAACAAAAGTGAATTATACAACTTGGAGCTAATCGATTCATACCCAACTGAATTAAGAAGCTGGACCTTGTTACATGATTGTAAAATAAGTAAAACGAGGAATTGAGTTTGTCAAGGGTTACGTGATGATTAAGTTTGCCCGAACATATAAGGTTATTGAGACAGTTAGGACATCAAGACGATAAAATGGTAATGATTAGGCCCTAGTAAGTAGAGCCTCGTAATACTGAGAATATCACCTATTTGAAAGATTAAGGTCATTTGAGATAAGACATGATTAACTTGAGCGTCATAGCAAGACGTGCCTATTGAATGATGGAACCCTAAATAAGATCACGGTGATACATGTCGTATCAATAATCCATTTATCAACTGATTGGTTAAGGATTACAACATTTAAACATCTTAAGTATTTAGATATGAAATCAAGATTATCTGATTTGGGTCAGAATAACCTTGAGTTTGATAAAGACGTTAACTATATTTATGCTTAAAATTCAGAAGATTGGTAGGATAATAACTTGGGTTATTTTATAATAGTTCTCAAACTGACTAGGAAGCTAGAACCTAAGCGATCATAAGACTAGGAATTCCTCTACAGTTGCCATATGAGTTTAGATTAGCTTTCATTACTAGGGAAAAGAACATAGATAACTGCTATTATGTCCTTATGGTTTGATTTTGATTATGCTGAGAGTCAACCGTTGCTATTTGTTTGTTCTATAATATTCATCGATTCCTATGTTAAAGTTGACAATCTATTTGAGCTTTTCTACTGCTTTTGATTCTTGAGTCATTAATGATCAAAGCTGGTGTGAGTCTTCATCTTATACATATATGTTGATAAATTTATCACTATTGTTCGATCCTGTCTTGGGTATAAATATTCGTTCACCTATGACATATTGATTCTTGATTCCTGTGACACTCTTGATATTTTATTTTGTCTCCTCTTCAGTGGTTCTTGAACCACACCGACCTAAAATTCTTACCTATCTGAAATTGTTGAATTATGAATGTTTACACGAGTTTTGATAAATAAAACTATTGGTGAAGATAGTACTCCACATCACCCCTCTTCACTGAGTGCTTTTTGTTAATATGGATTTATAGCACTAATATGAAATTGACGACTGTATTGTGGAAGCTGAAAATGATTTCGAAATATCACCATGTTGTTTTGGAAACCAGCCTGATGCTAAATTTGTTTGTGTGTTAGTTAACATAGCAAAATGATATGTTATTCGAAATGTTGTTGGACATGTTATATGACAAGTATGAATTTGTTTGATACCTTTGGGGGTAGGCCCTGGGATCAGTTATGAAAGATGGCTGGGTGGGACGGATTGCGGTGACAGATCTTTCGGCTAATATCCGTACGTGATGTACACAACCGGCTTCATAGCCAGCTGGAGGTAGTTATCTATGAACTGGTAAGGCATGCGGCTACCCATGCCTAACATTTGTATGTTTGTCTGAGCCGATATCACTCGAAACTTAGAGGAACAAGGATTTTTAAATTTGCGAAAGTGGAGTGACAAGGTAGGAGAATCGCCAACAGCATATTAATGAAAATGTTTGCTAGAGGATAATTATTTAATCTTTTTCAGCTGTCAGTAATTTCCCATACTGGGACTGTATCTTGCACTCTTGTGAGCATTTTGATTGTTTTCCGCAACTTCAATGCTTGATTGATATGATTTTGTAGGTGCAAAATATTTATTCATTATCAGCTCACTAAGTCATTTGGACTTACGTTATTTTATTGTTATCTTTTGTTCTTTACCCCAGATAAGGATGAGTGATGAGGATACATTAGCCAGGCAACACTTGAGGCAATGAGGGTAATAGAAGTGCTAAGTGTGATTCATAACATTTCGGAATGGATATTGCTTTTAGAAATTAAATACTTCAAATTTTTAGAAAGGTATTCTCTATTAATCAAGAGACTTGTGATATAGAATGAGTAGTGTCCCAGTTAGGAGCAAGCGCCTCTTGGTCGGGGCGTTGCAGAGGTGGCATCAGAGCTTGGGTTTTGAAAACCTAAGCTACGCTAGGATACGATCCTCGGAATATGAAAGTTTTGGTTAGTGGTAACTAAGTGTGACTTCTTATGTTTGTAAAGGATAAAATCCTTGGGGACTTACATTAAGTACGAACTTGTTTGGGAACATTTAACCTGGGGTGTAAGCCAATGATTGGTTTAGATAAAGTTGAATTTGATGGGGAAAGGATCTCATTAGATCATTACTTTGAATGTATGAGTATATCATAGCTTGGGCTATAGCTATTTGGGAAATGATAAGCTAATGACTCGAATCTCCTTGGAGTATGGAACATTGAAATTCATGGAGGCTAAGGTTGATATTAAAATCTGGCTAGGATGTGAACTTTTGGGATATTTCTTGATATTAAAAGAGTAAGGGATTGGTGTTGGAATGACCAACCAATACTAGTCTGTTACTCTTGAAATGTCAAGCATACGACTTCATTAATATTTGACAGAATAATGCTTTTAGTATTACATTGTTATGCAAGTATATCTATGATAATAGGACCTAACAAGCAAATGATCATTTTGGGATAATTAGCCTTTTGGTTTATATATATGGTCATATGGTTGAGATTCGTACGATATTGTTATCTTGAAGGAATTAATATCTTGACAATGGGATTAATCAGTGTAACTACATTGTGGTAATTGCAAGGGAAACAGGAAATATTTTTCATAAGGAGAATCTGATATGCATGTTCGGTTCTGATTCGTTGGATTGCATATGTACTCAGTTTTTTTTGTTTCTATTGCATTCCAATTGTTTGTATTCTACTCATGGAGTAATAAAGACGGTGTAGTTTCTTGGTCTAGATTGAGTTGTTGTTCTGGCCATTTGCTGAACGAGCCATCTATATTTCCTCATGATCTAATCCGATTGAGATGATCCCGAGCCATTTGAGCCGACGGTAACAACTCTCGAGCCAACACCTACTAGTAACTATGAATTGTTAATGTTTGTATCTTGATATGTACATGTTCTGACCGTTATTTTATGATCTGTTGAGTTGCTTCTTCTTTGATAAGTTCCTATCGATTTGTTATTAAGATTACCCCTTACTAAGTCCTTTGGACTTACTTTCCTACTTTATCTCTGATTTTGGAATCTAAGGATCATAGACATATTGCTCATGATTGTACCTAGCATATATAAATCCTATGAACTGGTAGCGAACTATATAGAAGCATCTGACTTGTTATGAAATCTTAGGTGCAGTTAATGTAAATAATTATGTTATTGGTTTTCAGACGTACTGAACCTAGCTCGATTATATGAAATATTATATGTATAAACTTGAACCCTATGATGCCTCGTATAAATGTTAATGTTTATGCGGGTTTGATGCTAATGACAACTGCGGACTTAGATTTACTATGTATTTTTTGGGATGTATAATTATGCATAACTCCCTGGTTCATACTTGTCCGAGTTGTTAAGACTTTGATGCCGATGATGGCGTAAATTCTTCTTTTAGTAATGTCGTTTAAGTCAATACAACTTTGGTAAGTGGGTAGTTCATGATATCTAAGTACATGACTTGTCATAATATCTCAAGAATGTTAAGTTGAGCTCAGTCACTTGTGATGTGAGTATTATGTAAATAGAAATTTATAGTATTAATGATCATGCACAAGAGATGGCGACTTTTGTGTACTTTTAAATAATCGCACAGTGACCTCTACATTACTTATGAATGCTTTAGGTTGAACGCTGCAGATCAAATTACTTTAGGCCCGTCCTTTTGAGCCAACATTTTGATATGCCAGAAGCTAGCACTGGTCGAAGGGATCAGTCGGGTGCAATTATAAGCTACTAGTACCATAGCGAATGATCACTACTTGACCAAACTAACAGAGTTTAATACTATGTAGAGTATACACTAATGGGAAACATTTGGTTGGAACCTGACTCTACCGAAACAATATTTCTATAGGTTAGCAAGGAATGCTACTTTTATGGAATAGTGATAAATGCAACTAATCAGTAATTTTGAAGGTATCGTAAAAGATTTCGTGGAAAGTACTTCAAATAATTTCTTGGGCTTTATTCATGGAGGTTTATGAAAAGGGTTAGCAATTAGGGTATAAGGACTTGTGGGACAAGGATAGGAACTAAATAAGCTACATTGAATATGGGATCGTAATACCTTGCCACGCACATTACTTGGCCCATGATAAGGATGTATAATTTATTTAAGATTAAACCAAGCTGAATCATTCTTAGTTAGAGGTTGGTGGAGAAGGCATTCTAGGAATTACCTTTTGTTTGTAATATAGGTACTAGGGAATGACACAATGTCATTCGGGCGGTTAGACTCCCACACCATTTGCAAATCTGATATATAGGAACGTTTTGATTTATTAGATTGGATTCTAACAAATCTATTTAGGACATTTAGTAGATTTGGGTTGAGGAAAGAGTCATACTGCATTTACACTTGGTGTTATAGATACCCATAGGAACACTAATGGTGTATTAAGTAAATAGAATATCAACTAGGAAAAAGGGGATACATTTAAAGGTGTATAGCTCCACCAAAGAACGTCAGAGTAATCTTGCTAAGGTCAAGGTTATAGTCGATCGAAAATAGCTAGAGTGTAGGTCAAAGGTGCAGAACCCTTTAGGCTTTATCAAATTAATGCTAATGGAGTGCTTGAGGTTTTGTTATGACAATAGATTTATGGACTAATTGGGTTTCAAAGAATTTGTGGTATTAATAGATGAATAAGGATATGAGGTGATTTCATGAACTAAGGACAAATGTCAACTTGTGTTGGGGTTGCCATTCTTCTTACAGAATGTGCAATATAGTTTTATATACCCATCCCACCCAATATCCGAACCAAAAGGATAAGAATAACCAAAAGGATTGCAAGAAATCTAAGTCATGGGTTTTAGGACAACCTAATATTTACATCATGAGATATGAAACACAAGATTCCTTGAAAGGAAACAGAATTTTGATTATACCAAAATGGGGGTCATAGTAAGCTGAAGGAGATCGAAGAATATGTTAGGAATACATGTTTCTTTTAGGCTTTGACAATTCATACCAGATGAGATCTTATTAAGGATGAAGACCTATTGAACTAAATGATTGGAAAAGGGGACTAATTTTTGGATGCATAGAGATGTGTAAGAAATGTTGAGAACTAAAGTGGTAGGTTGATTGTGGCATTAGTTTATCATTCCTTGGGAAACTTAAGGAAATATCAATTATGCTTATGATTAAGTTGAATATAGGATCATAAGGAAACAATCTCATAGATATTGGAAAGAGTCAAGACATAAAATATAAGACAAATGAACTTGCTGGACATGGGACATAGAAAATAGCCCCAAACACTTGATAAAGTATGAAATGCTTAAGTAAGTCTGAGTAAATGAGAAACCCATAACAGTGATTCCCACTAAGAAGGATTCTCACTTTTCTATTATCAATAAAAGTCACTTTTCTTCGAGGATAACAAAATAATAAGTGATGACACCACGAGATCCTTCATATTTCAGATGAGAATCTGGAGACTAGATTCTCTTAGGGGGGAGACTTGTAACACCCATTTTTTAGAATATCAATTTAAGTTGATTGAAATTAAATTAAAGTTTAAGTGGAAGTATTGGGAATTGAGAGATTTAATTGTAAATAAGAAAAGGACGTAGTTGTCTAAAATTATAAAATTAGGGGGTTAATGTGGGTATGCTAATAGTTGGAGGACCTTAAAATAATTGAATTTGGACTTACTAGCCCAAAAACAGAAATGCTAGGGGTCAATGTGTGAGAATTAAAAAATTGAAGGACTCAATCGAAGATCAGGGGCCAAAGGCAATTAGAATTTCTAGGGTCTAATTGAAAGTGGTGGGAACGTTTGAGGGTCAAATGGAAGAAGCTGAAAAATGTTTTATATATATAGAAAGAAGGACGAAAATTGTTCAAATTTCCAAAACCAACCCAAACCTTACCCTGGTGGCGAATCGCCGAAGAACGACCATGAAGCCTGAAATTAACACTGTAGAAATATTTCTCTAGCTAAAACGAACTGAACCATACCAAACTCGACCTAAAACACTGGCAAAATTGATGAGAAAAAAGAAGCCGACAGCAAAGCAAGGCGGATATAACGGTTTTGCCATTTCCAGCGATGAAAAACATAAGGCTATTGATAGGTTTTGGTCGCGGAAACATGGTCAGTCTGGTAGTGGTGTTAATTTAGGGTTTCGACGGTGGGTGGCGGAGGAATTGAAGCGATGGCACGATGGCGACGGGTTAGGGTTTTGGGGTGATTTTTAGCTTAATTGGATGACCAAACGGTGGCCAATCCAGAAATTATTTGATGGGTTTTTCTCATCTCGACGAGACGCACAAACTGTGGTGGAGGTCTCCATCTCTGCCAGCGGCGGGTGATGGCGAGCAATTTTTGCATAATTGAATTCCGGACTTGTCTAGATTATTCCCGACTTAAGATTGGATCTTGCTTCGATCCAATTGGGTAAATTTCATATCAAATGTTAATTTGATTGATTTTTACGATTCTAATTAAATGTTTATTGAATTAAGGATATCTGAATATAATTTAAATTAAGAATTACCTAGAATGATGTCCTAAGGCTCAATAATGTAAAATGTTGTAAACGAAGATGAATTATACAACTTGGAGCTAATCGATTTATACCCAATTGATTTAAGAAGCCAGACCTTATCACGTGACTGTAAAATAAATAAAATAAGGATTAGAGTCTCTTAGGGGTGGCGTGAAGATTGAGTTGGCCCGAACATGTAAGGTTATTGAGATAATTAGGACATCATGACAATAAAATTGTAATGATTAGGCCCTAGTACGTAGAGCCTCGTAATATTGAGAATATCACCTATTTGGAATATTAAGGCCCTAATTGTGTTGAGAGTCAATCATTGCTGTTTATTTGTTCTATAATATTCATCGATTCTTGTGTTAAAGTTGACAATCTATTTGAGTTGTTCTGCTGCTTTCGATTCTTGAGTCATCAATGATCAAAGCTGGTGTGAGTCTTCATCTTATACATATATGTTGATAAATTTATCACTATTGTTCGATCCTGTCTTGGGTACAAATATTCATTCGCCTATGACATATTGATTCTTGATTCCTGTGACATTCTTGATAGTCCATTTTGTCTTCTCTTCAGTGATTCTTGAACCATACCAACCTGAAATTCTTACCTGTTCGAAATTGTTGAATTTTGAATGTTTACTCAAGTTTTGATAAACAAAACTGTTGGTAAGATAGTACTCCATATCGCCTCTTTTCACTGAGCACTCTTTTGTTAATATGGATTTATAGCGCTAATATGAAATTGACGATTATGTTGAGGAAGCTGAAAATGATTTCAAAATATCGCCATGCTATTCTTGAAACTAGCCTGATATTGAATTTGTTTATGTGTTAGTTAGCATGGCGAAGTGATATGCTATTCGAAATGCTGTTGGACAAGCTATATGATAAGTATGAATATGTTTGATACCCTTAGGGGTGGACCTTGGGATAAGTTATGAAAGATGGCTGGGCGGGACGAACCGCGGTGATAGATCTTTCGGCTGATACCCGTATGCGATGTACACAACTTAGTCTCATAGCCAGCTGGAAGTAGTTGTCTATGAACTAGTAAGGCATGCGGTTACCCATGCCTAACATTTTTATGTTTGTCTGAGCTGATATC
This sequence comes from Jacaranda mimosifolia, assembly GCA_018894105.1. Taxonomy (NCBI): domain Eukaryota; kingdom Viridiplantae; phylum Streptophyta; class Magnoliopsida; order Lamiales; family Bignoniaceae; genus Jacaranda; species Jacaranda mimosifolia. The sequence goes on along the minus strand of CM032118.1, from coordinate 18,309,881 downwards.
ATTCGAAACTTGGAGGAACAATGCCTTTTAGGTTTGTGAAAGTGGAGTGATAAGGTAGGAGAACCACCAGCAACATATTAATGAAAATGTTTGCTAGAGGATAATTGTTTAATCTTTTTCAGCTGTCAGGAATTTCCTATAATGGAACTGTATCTTGTACTATTGTGAGTATTTTGATTGTTTCTCGCAACTTTTGTGCTTGATTGATATGATTTTGTAGGCGTGCAATATTTATTCATTATCAGCTCACTGAGTCATTCGAACTTATGTTGTTTTATTGTTATCTTTCGTTCTTTCCCCAAATAAGGACGAGTGATGAAGATACATTGTGCCAGGCGACACTTAAGGTAATGAGGGTGATAAAAGTGCTAAGTGTGATTCATAATATTTCGGTTTTAGTTGAACCTCTAATGGATATTGCTTGTAGAAATTAAATACTTCAGATTTTTAGAAAGGTATTCTCTATTATTCAAGAGACTTGTGATATAGAGTGAGTAGCGTCCCAGTAGGGAGCAGCCCTTCCCGATTGAGGCATTACAATATCCATATCCGATTATAATTGTAGGATATATCCATTATATAAATATTTGAATATCCGTTTATAAATATCCGAATATCCGTTTACAAATATCCGAATATCCGAATTCATTAACTTGTAATAAAATACATTTTTTTCTAATAAGTCTCATTAAAAAAAGTTTACTACTTTATTTTAGAATTAGAAAATTAATTATTCTTGATTTGGTTAATTTTTCTACTTAAAGATTGACTTTATGATTAATTAATATTAATAAAATGACACCAATATAAATTAATTATAAAGTCAAGGAACAATAATTTTATATTGCTTAATTTTATCGTTCATATATTATTTTTTCAATTTTTTTCTTGATTTAATAATGTTTAATTATCATTAATATCGTCTATCGATTCTTCATAATCCTTAACTGCTAATTTTTTAATAACTCTTTAATTACTAATTTATACTTATATTCATTTATATATAATTATGAGATTTGATATTGAAAAAATAAAAATAATTTACTATGTATAATAATATATTATATACAATAATTGTTTTTCATTTGGGTTAAATTCATTTTACCCTTTGTACTATGGGATGTATATCAAATATCCTATGTATTTCCAAAACCTTCAAATGCCCCTATCAAAGTCATCTATCATTAGTAAAATAGCTGACTGTATCAAAACTGTATAGAAAATTACTGATTTAATATCATAAAATAACTAAATAGTATAAAAAATTAGGATACATGGCCGCTTTTCTGCACAGGCAGCCTTTGTTTTGTTGGTTGCATATGTCATGTATTAGAATAGAGTTGTTTACTGTTCTTTTAAAAAAAACGAAATGATTTAACGTTTTTGTTGGATTAGGAGTTAAATGATGCTTTAGGTCCTAGAATAATAGTAACAAAATTAAAGTAAGAAACTTGTGCAGTATATAGTAAATCACAAGTGTATTTTGGATAGAAATTTTAACGATCATACGTATAAAGGAAAGATAATTTTAGTACTACATCAGTCAAACAACCATTACTTCTCTAATGGCAAAAAAGTTTGAGTGGGGTATTTAAAGTTTTTGGTAGTACGGGTGCCGAGTATAGATTTGTCTACGTAGAAAAAAAAATGCCACGTATCCTAAGTTTTTATACTATTTACTTATTTTCTGAGGTTAAATTAGTAATTTATTGTAAAGTTTTAATACTGTAAGCTATTTTACTAACGACAGATGACTTTGATGGGGGGTATTTGAAGGTTTTGAAAATATAAGGGGTATTGGAAACATACCCCATAGTACATGGGTAAACTAATTTAGCCCTAAATATTATTAATATATTAAAATACATGAAAAATTAGAATATATTATATATAATAATTTTTTAAATATTATTTATTAAATACGGATAATAGATTTAATTAAATTACAGATAATTGAATATATAAATGGATATGTCCAACGAATATATATTCGAAGCCGATATTAAATAGATCAGATAGGCAATTACCATATTCGTATCCATTTACAGTCGGATATCTACTAATTGAATATAGATAATATCTACTTTAAACGAATACGGATGATATACCCTCTAAATGGATTCAGATGCGAATGATAAATTAATTTTTGAATATCTATTTACAGCCCTAGGCGTAGCATCTTGTGCTATGATAACAATAGTATTTAAGAACATTTAATTTTTTAGTTCAAAATTTTTTTGACATGTAATAAAATTTTAATATAACTTAAATTTGTTATATGCTTAAACTTTCTTGTAGTTTTTAAATTACAACATTATTGATATGCTTTAAGTGCTTGTTCAATATAATATTTAAAAATTAAAGTATCTTTTATTTATTTAGTTCGTGGTATTATATAAATTACAAAATGCATATTAATTTACCTTTCAATGAAAAAAAAGGTTACGGGTACCCATAAGTTACTCTTTACTTCTAGTTATATGTAATTAGTGTACTATCTTGTACTCAATAAAATATGAATAATTTTAGTTGTGGATAAATTTATCCAATCTATTATTATCCGCTTTTGAGTTATTCATGGGTATCAATTTGTCTGGTCTGGTTTGTTAGTTTCAATGGAATGCTTTTTAATTTAAACGATAGGGGGTGTGTGGCGTAAAAGACAAACCTTAGGAATTTTGATAATAATATGTAAGTAATTATTTTCAAGGTCATGTTATAATTATAAAGTACATAATAGAGATACAAATGTATATAATTTTTGCATAATTTAAATGTAAGTGCAAGCATGATATATAAACAGATAGTATCAAAATAAGTTGTTGTTGTTGTTGTTTTTTTTTTTTTCTCTCAAATAAATTTTTTTGCATCATATTAGACCCATACATTTATAAATCTATAAATGACCTATTTTCTTATTTTTGATTTGACTTTTCCTCCAATATTTCTGATAAAAAAGTTATTATATATTTATAAGTATCAAATGATAAATATTTTTTTATCTCATATTGAACTAATTAAATTTTGTGATAAAACAAGAGAAAATATCAACACTTTACAATATCCAGTGCCAAATAATATGGGAAAAAAGCAAAGAAAAAAGAAAAGAAAGAGGATCACTTAAACTTCAAGCCCATGGAAAGTGAGTATCCTAGCTGCCCAAGCCCACGTCGTTGTCGGCAGCCCATTATTACAAAATGCACCATTTCCTCTTCCTGAATTAAGTCTCTCTAAAACCCCACCAGATAGCTGCAAAGAGTTAAACCCTGGAAATGGCGATGAGAGCGGCGGCCACGGCCACGGCACAGAGGGGACTTAGGTCTCTGTATTCTTCGTTTTCGAGCTTCCCGTTTAATCAATCCCAAACTAAAGTCGAGAAGCCTCCTCCTGCTGAACCCTCCACCAATCTCTTCGTCTCCGGTACCTCTCTTCTATCTTTTCTATTTTTAATTCATTTCATCCTTTTCTTTTCTTTTCTTTTTTTTTTTTGAATTTATATGATGTTTAAAACCTAATTTAATGTGAATTAGATTACTTTCGTGGTGAAACTAATGCTTTGCTTCTCAAACCTAATTTTCTGCACCGAAATGCCTTGGGATAATTAAATTCTTACAGCCTTTCCTTATGGTATGTGGATTCCTCATGTGAATGAGTATGATTATGACACTTGGAGGCTACACACAGCGTGTGTGCCTTCCATTCAAGATGCAAACATTGCTTAGATATATTTTCCAATCCAAATAACAGAGATTTGGAAGACCTTTGGTAGTTGAAAGCTATAGGTTATAGTTATTTCTGCTGGGAATGACAAATTTTTACTATATAGAAGAACATCTGGAAAGATTTATGTACAATAGGGAAGGGTTTTTTGGAAAGCTGGTTTTTCATTTTCTGCTTGTTCTTTGGCATGATAAAAGTTACATGATAAAAGTAGGCGTGCTGTTAAAAAACAAATGAATTGACAGCCATGTTGCTTGTTTAAAATTCAAAATGATCTCCACCTTGTGGACTTAACATGTTAATTTATTCTATTACTGGACAGAAATTTATTAGAGACCATAATATTGATTTACTCTGCTACATTTTATCATTAGATCATTGGAAAACAGTAGGATTCATATTGGCTGTTAGATGCAAATCTATCTGTTGCTAATCTGAATTTTTTTGTGATCTTGGTCATCATCTTAGAATTTTTGTTTCTGCTCTTGTGGTGGTTGGTGTTTATCCGAGCTCCTTGAAATTTGGTTTTGTATGATATTCAGGGCTTAGCAAACGTACGACATCAGAAGGCCTCCGGGATGCCTTTGCTAAATTTGGTGAAATAGTCCATGGTATGATTTCTTTCTCTTTGTTAAAATTGTTGGCTGTATAGTTTGGCTCTCCGCAAAAATTCTAGCCAAATTGGTTATTCTTGTCTTTCTTTGCAGCTAAGGTGGTAACTGATCGTGTATCTGGATACTCGAAGGGTTTTGGTTTTGTAAGATATGCAACAATAGAAGAAGCTGCAGCAGGGATCAAGGGCATGGATGGTCAGGTGAGCTAAAATGTTTAGGAACATTAACTGCTTTTCAAGGTTTTATTAAATTTGCTGTATGGTGACCAAGTGCAAGCTTGATGGTTTTGCATGGGCTCTTGGGAAAATTTGACGCTGCCCTCTGCTATCTTGTATAAAAATAGCCTTTTTGCTAATTCAAGAAATTGTATCTTTTCAGAACTATATAACTCTTTCAGGTTTTTGAGTTACCTTTTAAGCCTAAAAATGATCCCTGCAAACTATTTAGGAAAGAAATTCTAGTTTGAAACTTGGTTTGGCCACATTCAAGTCATTCATAAGGACAGTGAATTTACATTTGCTGTGTGATTAGTTTACTCTTGAAGGAGAGTGCTAATCAATAGGCAATTGCAATTGCACTGGTCTTGGAATTGAATTTTCTTTTTAGGCAGACAAAATGGGTGAGGGAATGAACGAAGGATGGTATACGAGATGCTTGGTTTTATTTTAGGGTAGTATGGTCATTCTTCCGAAATTTAAAAAAAAAAAGAAAATGAAAAACATTTCTCCCAAACTAGATATTGTTTTCCCAAAAATATTTTAATGAAGTCCTTGTCATTTCAAATCAAATACATCAATAAAAAAACATGTTTTTGTATCTTCTAATTATTATCTTAATAGATGTATATATTAGTCATGATATTAATACAATAAGAATATGTAGTAATACAAAAATTTGATGTGATATCAATAATTAAACAAAAGCTACATGAAAATAAATCTATAGTAGAAAATGCCCCTCAAAGATATAACCAGACATACTTTTATTCTTCACACATTTCCTAGTGCATTTGCCCCAAAATACTCGAAAATAATGAACATTCTCGGGACTTTCTCCCAATTTTTGTCGGCAGAATTGGACTCTTTGATGTAGAAAATGAAAGGAAATTATGTCGTAACACCCTTGTAGGGTGAAAGGTGAAGATTAGATATTGGGTTTTTGCCTTGCCTTTTACACGGGCCCTTTTCAAGTAATCAGAAAAGAAACATAAACTAACGCATATCTGTGCAATGCCAGGGAGGGAGGTGCTACCTTTGTAAGTTTCAGGCTTTCATCTGCTCGACATGAGGCCTTAATCTGAAAAAACAATAATTATATGGAGTGATGCAATTGGAGCACTTCATGTCAGAAGACTGCTAAGCCCTAATGAGTGCACTGCAATTACTGTGTTTATTTGTTTGAATGAATTGGTTAATAAAGTAGGTGACCATTTATTCGATGATCTTGACAGTCACCTCTGATATTGCATCTTCCAGTTGCTTCATGAGTTCCATATCTTTACACTCTTATGATTGATCTAATCAATATGTGAATGCTGTTGTCTTTGTGCTTTCCCTTTTTGGGGAGTGGTTATGTAGTTAACATTCTGTCCCTCATTTGTTTTGTAGTTTTTGGATGGTTGGGTTATTTTTGCGGAGTATGCAAGACCAAGACCTCCCCTTCCCTCTCTGAACAATTCAATTGCTCAGGGTCAGCAGTGATTCAACTTCCAGGAGAAAGCTCCAGTTACTGAAATATGTTATTCATCGAGGCTTGAGCCAAACAACTATTTAATTATGAATATAATATTCTTGTTTGGATTTTAATAGAAAAAGTCATGTTCGGTAATCAAGTCGAGTTATAGCTCACTAATGTGAGGATTAGGTTAGAATTGCGGGTGCCTGCATAGTGGCAAGTTCCCGCTATGTTGATGAATCATGGCATTAACTTATTTTTCATATATTAGAAATACATATCCAGAACTTGCTTGTAACTGATATACTTTTGGTGGTGAGACTTTTGGATACTGGAAATTGCCACATCTTGCTTGTTTTTGAAATGATTTTTGTTAAAATATAAGCTCAAATTCATTTTGAGAAACTTGAGCTCAAGTTTGAGTTCCATCTCATTGAACTTGTAAGTGCAGGTTCCAGTTCATTCCAGAGACATTGAGTTTGAATTTGCCTTCCCGCAGTTAAGACTTGAAGCTCGCTTATAAAATGCTTTTTGAATTGGCGTTAACTGATTGTTCTAATTATTAAAATGTTAGGCATTGTTTGTTGATTATCATTTGTATTTTTTTGTTATAAATAATATCGGACAAAATAAAATTACAATCATGTTTATTATATTATGGATAATCTCAAATCATTATATTTGTTGTATTATAGAATTCTATTATATTATTATTACTGTTACCACTATTGGTAATAATAAAATTATAGAATTATTATTTCTATTATTGCCGACAACAGCAATAAAGTTATAGAATGATTAACAATTTATAAATGAATTTAAAGATAAAATAACTTGGGAGGTGACCTAAATCTTTGAGCGCCTACCGTCTGTTTGGTTTTATTTTCTAGTGAAAGTGTATAGTGAAAAGTTAGTTGGAAAATGTGTTTTTGAAAATGAGTTGTGTTTGAATGTGTTGTTTAAAATTGTAAGTTTATATAGTTGTGAAAATGTGATATATTTGGATGTAGGGTGTTTTTTGTATTAAAAGAAAGAAAGTTTTTGAATTTGAATTGATGATGTGATGTGTAATTGTTTGAAAAAATAATATTATAATTCGAATTTGAATTTGATTTTGAATTTATAATATTTTTGTGGTGAATGTTGTCTCAGAAGTATTACGAATGTAAAAAATAGATATAGGTAATAATAAGGGTTGAAAAAGATATGAAAATGGAGAGAGAATGTCAAAAGTAATGTTTTGAGAATAAAAATGTATGAAAAAATGGTGTATAAATTGATAGTTTTCTATTTTCATTTTGAGAAGAAAATGAAAATAAATGGGCCGTTACATTTTTTGTTTTAACTCGACTCACAAAAGAGCTCAAATTTTCAAGTTGGAACAGTCAAGATGATTCCCAAATTGGGGAATTGGCCCAACTCATAATGTACTCCAGATCCTCTACTGAAAATGGCTAATTAAATTGAAATGCCAGTGATATGGGTATAGTTGACAAGCCTAATATGGTTGGCTCAATATTCAGTATCATCAGCAGGCTCAAATCAATACGTGAGCCCAGGAGTAGACATTTAGGATTGAGCACAAAGGAAGCTTGCCAACCTCAATCGAAAGTCGACCTCAGTTATGCACACATGGCTGTGACCCCTCGACCATGTACAATTGAGTAGAATACAGAGCAACGTTGTTCCTAGTAGTGGCCACATTAATTGCAGCGCCTGCCACTGGTCACATCTGCATTTAATATGGCCGAACTACCATCCTATTTGCATTAATGACTCCGTTAGCCAGTCACCTCCGCATTAATGGTAATGGCACACTTTATTTTTGGCCGGTTAAAGCATGCCAGCCAACCAACTCAAAAGACTTATAATGTCCTTATAAGGAAGGGAGTAGAATCTTCAAATGGTAAAGAGAATATTGTCTTTTCGACCTCTCTCTCCTAAGAGGCGAGCACTATAAATACCTTCTTTTTGGAGATAAAGGTATGCTTTTCCCTCTTCTTCTAAGCCGTAACTCTATCCAATTGCTTTTCGGTCAAATATCTACTGGCTTAAGTATTGGAGGGTCATAGCCAAGGATCGTTTTGTTGGAATTTTATTCCAATATGTGGACTTCTATTAATTGAATTTGGTTTAACGAGACATGACTCATAGGGTCTATTATTTTGACCCAATATTGTTAAGGCCTTTTTCTAAACAGACTTGGTACGATAGCTGGTGTAGGCCTAATCTTAGAAACCCATGATGGGATGGCTTTCTAGGATTTTATCTTATATATATTGTGGCTATGTCCCCTCTCTACTCCATGTTTTGATATTGCTATCCCATTAAAGCTGTCAATTGTGTTGTGCGAAAAGAAAAGGAAGACTTAACAATCAATCGTGAAATTGCAGGAATTATTAATCATCAATTTCATGTCTCAAATAGGTATCATGAATATATCAATCTAACGGTGTTTTGATTTCATGGGTATGTGCATCTTGGGTTAAATGTTATCTTACAATTAGTATCGAAGCTATATAATGAATCAAAGCTCAATTTTATTGATTGTATTTTTCTAGATATGTTATTCTATGGTTATGATTATGATGTATTGATAATTTTTTATGATACCCATGAATTGAAGAAATTTAAATCATGTATGCATCTATATGATGGAATATGCCGATTTTCTTATGTTGTGATTTGTTCAAATTGTGTATATGCATCTATATGATGGAATTTGCCAATTTTCTTATGCTATGATTTATTAAAGATGATAAATTAGGGAACAAATTTGCTTCCATAGAAGAAGAAATGGCTTGTTTTACATATATATTAATTAAATCATTAGAAGTGAACCTTAATGTTTTTCATATATACATTGCTTTTCTTTTCTTATATGTGAATTTGATGGGAAGAAAAACATGTTAGCTCTATATATATGTACAATTTTCATGTGTTTCTTGAAGGTATGTGTGGCGCTAGGATTCGTTTAAATTCAAAAAATTGAAAAAACTAACCCACACACATCCACAAGGATCTAGGCATGCATAGGATTCAGATTTAGAAAGGGAAATACCTTGAAGAAACCAAAAATCAAGGAACAATGAAGAACACCCTTCTACTCTTGAAGTTGTCCCTTCATTGGCACAACGGAAAAACAACTAGTTTCCCAAGGCTAAACTCCTTGTTTTGGGCCAAAAATTTTACTGTATTCGCTTAACACCTTGAAGATCTTACAGCCAAAATTTTAGCCTAATCAGAACAAAATAAATCCCCCCGAAACTCGCGCAAGTGGTTGCCAGAAACTGCTTTTCCAAGAGTAATAGCAACCCAAACATATTGCCTCTAACGAGATAGTCCACATGCCAAATGGAAATACCCTTTCTCTACAAACATAGCTGGAGATAATTGCAAAGAAATGGAGGAAACGAGGTTTAGAATGGAAAGGGAGAGGAGGGAAGTTGGAGAGATTTGTGGTGAATTTAACTTTTAGATGTATCTACTAACAATTTGTTGGAAGAAAATATTCCACACCTCACTAATTACACTAGTGGTGGCCGGCCCCTTCTATATCCGTATATAGAAGGAGGATGGTGTCTGGTCACACACCATCCTCAATGAGAGGCCACCACCTACCCCATGCCCAGTGGCATGTGGTCCATAGTGGTGTGTGAATTTGAATGTCATTTGGAATTTACATTTCATCTTATGAAATGTCATCCAAATGCATTCTAATTCTATATTAAATGAACTCTTCATTTAATAATTCCTTCCAAAATTAACTCTTCAATTTAGTTAAATTAAATACTTTAATTTAATTAATAATCCTTTGACTTTACTCTTAAGTCAAAGTGCTTAACTCTTTAAGCTAGCCAAAATTAATTTAACCTTTAAATTCATTTGACCAATTGATCGTCATGTGGCATCAATTAATTAACTCTTAATTAATTGATCTTAATTTAACTCTTAAATTGATCAAGATAAAAATGACTTCAATTTTCTTCCCCTTCAATTCGGTCATGAATTTTCTAACTCTTAGAAAATTCTCCTTCATTCAATAGGTCATGCATTTGACTTTTGTGTGTGACCCATTAAGTTCTTCCATTCATTGGACATAAGCTCACAACTATTTGTGACTTATTGGAATATCAAATATTTCTATTAGTTTAAACTTATTTAAACTAAACGACTTAATTCAATTAATCTCATTAATTGAAAAGTACCCAATTTCCATGGTCGATGTCTAACCTCAAGCTCATGGAGCCCAACTAATTGGTCAAAATGAATGCTCTTGGAGAACTATTCTAGCATTATGCGTACCATACAAATACAGTCCTTTCGTCTTCTATCTCCACGAAAGAGGTCTAAGGCAAGATATTAGTCGGCTTCCTAATAACCTCGATGCTATGCTTCTATTCTCACTGTTCAATTTCCTTTGTGATCTCATCTTTGAAAACACCTTTCCAAATTGTCACATCACCTTGCGCAAGAATTTCTTGAAATCGATCATTATAAAATGCATAGGTAATGAACTTGCTTTTCACAAATGCGAGGAGTTGGATTCCACTTTAAATGTCACAAACCTCCATATCTAGTAGCTCATGCCCAATCACCACCTGAGAGGCCCGCTAAGTAAGTAGGGTGGAGTCAAAGCATGAGGACCAAACACAAGGTTACCTAAAGGATCCTCAAGTCAAAGGACTAATTATATGCACTAGTGTAAGTTGTAGAACTTGCCACTAACGACTTGCCACTTCGGCTATCTAGTGGATTCTCTGGTGAGTTTTCAGTACCTTGTTCTCTAACAAGTACCCACTAACATGTATCCATATCTCATATGGAATTGTTAATGGAACGGAACGACATTTAACTCTTAGATTTATGCATCGTCAGTGCAAGTCTATTTGGATCTTATATGCCATATCTCGTAAGATCCTATGACTTGAAAGATTTAAGATCACGACTGTGTAACACTTATTCCATGATCACCATCCAATATGTAATCAAGTCCCATAGTCTTATGTGATCTAAGAGCTTCATCCAAATGCTAGTGAAGTAAATAAAGAGCATAAGATGAAGATGGTCATATAATGAATATCATTTAATCAAGATTGTCTTACAAGGAAATAGTTTGCAAGACCAATCTAATTGGCTTGCGGGGTGCTATTCCAACAATCTCCCACTTGCCTTAAAGCCAATTTTCGATGGCCTTGAGACCCATCTTCTCAAGATGTCCTTCAAAGACCTTTTACGATAGGGGTTTAGTCAGCGGGTTTGCTATATTCTCTTCTGAGGTAACTTCTCCACTCGAATGCCACTTTATGAATGATTTCCCGAATCAAGTAATATCGCCTCAAAATGTTATTGGATTGCTAACGAGATCTTGGATCTTTAGCTTGCGTTACTACCCCATTGTTGTCATAAAAGACAACTACTGGCTCAGCAATACTAGGCACTACATTCAACTCTTGAATGAAGTTTTTCATCCAAACATCTTCCTTTGCAACTTTTGAAGCTGCAACATATTCTACCTCTATGGTAGAGTTGGCCATAGTGTCTTGTTTGGAACTCTTCCAAATCACCTCACCACCATTGAGGCAAAATATGAATCCAGAAGTGGATTTTAGGTTATCTATATCGGATTGAAAATAAGAATCTGAAAATCGCTCGAGTTCAATTCTCCATTGCTGTATACCAGAAACATGTCCTTATTCCTTCTTAAGTACTTAAGGATTCCTTTTACGGTTGTCCAGTGACTCTCACTGAGATCGAATTGGAAATAGCTTGTAACACTTAGAGCGTGTGCCACATCTAGTCTTGTACATTAACTGCATACATTATGCTCCCAATGGCAGATGCATAAGGCATGCGGGACATCCTCTGTCTCTCATCTTCAGTTTTAAGGGCCATAGACTTGGAGAGATTAATGTCATGTCCCATGGGAAGGAATCCTCTCTTGGATTCTTCTACACTAAACTTTTTTAGTATTTTATCAATGTACGGAGTTTGGGAAAGCCCCAGCATCCTCCTCGATTTATCTCTATAGATACGTATTCCTAATACTTAAGATGCTTCTCCTAAATCCTTTATGGAGAATTGTGTAGATAACCACACTTTAGTACACTTTAACACTCCAACCTCATTCCCAATGAGAAGGATGTTATCGACATAAAGCACAATAAACTATACACTATTCCCATTAGCCTTCTTGTACACACATGGTTCATACACATTTTTGACAAAGTCAAATGATTTGATTGTCTTGTCAAAATGTATGTTCCAACTTTGGGATGCCTGTTTGAGTTCATAAATGGATCTCTAGAGTTTGCAAATCGTTTGCTCACTCCTCTCGGATGTAAAACCTTGTGGTTGCTTTATATAGATATCTTCTTCAATGTCTCCATTGAGGAAAGTGGTTTTCACATCTATGTGACATATCTCATAGTCATAATATGTGGCTATGGAAAGAAGAATCCGAATGGACTTAGGCATTACGACCGGTGAAAAGGTTTTCTCAAAATCGATATCAGGGTCTTTGAGTATAACCTTTTGCCACTAGTCGTGCCTTAAAGGTCACTACCTCTCTATCTACTCCTAGCTTTCGCTTATAGATTCACTTGCAACCAACGAAAACTATTCCCTTAGGTGGATCTATTAAAGTCTATACTTTGTTGGAGTACATGGAGTCCATTTCCTATCTCATGGCGTTAAGCTAATGCCCTAAGTCTATGTTCAACATAGCTTCCTTATAGGTCTTCAAATCAATATCTAATTGGCCTGTCTCATAAAGGAATTCAAACCTTTTGGGTTGCTTTTTGATCCGGTTTGACCTTCTTAGAGGTTGTGTGTGAGGCTCTTGTTGCTTGTTCATCTCCACCGCCTGTGGGATTTGATAATCATCTTAAACTTCATCAAGTTCAAAAATAATGTCATTTGTATCCAATAAAATATCTTTTTCCAAAAAGGTGGCATTTCTTGAAACAAACACATTTTGTTTCGAGGGATCATAAAAATAATAACCCATAAACTCTCTAGGGTATCCCCTAAACTTGTACAAGATAGATCTACTATCCAACTTGTCTCCACTATCTGTCTCACGTAAGCAGGAGACACCCAAACCTTTAGGTAGTGGTAAGAGGGTGCTTTGCCATACCACATCTCATGTGGTGTCTTTGGCACCGACTTTGAAGGTACTACCTTTAGTAGTGTATGCCCAAAAGGATATGAGCACATCGAAAAAGCTCATCATGGAACATACTATGTCCAACAAGGTATGGTTTCTCCTTTTGGCTACTCCATTGTGTAGGGGTATGCTGGGTAGAGTCCATTGAGAGAGAATCTCATTCTCCTTTAGATAATCCAAGAATTCGATACTTAAGTATTCTTCCTCTTGATCCAATCAAAGAGCTTTAATACTAAGTGCCAATTGCTTTCAACTTCACTCTTATGCTCTTTAAACTTTTCAAAAGTTTCAGACTTGTACTTCATAAGATACACATGTTCAAACCGACTATAATCATTGTGAAGGTGATGAAGTAGGAATAGCCTCATCCCGCACTAAATCTTAGTAGGTCACAAACATCCATATGGGTCAAATCCAAAGGACTTGTGGAGCGCTCCAATCGTCCTATAAAATGAGCTTTGGTCATTTTTCCTTTCAAATAAGATTCACAAGTAGGAAGGTCCTCAATACCACTAGCATTTAATGCTTTGAGAGCTTTTAACTTGTTCATTCTATTTTTAGAGATATGCCCAAGTCTTACATGCCAAATAATGGTATCTTCTTGGTTATCTAATTTTCTTTTACTTGATTGAATGTGCGTTAGTGAAGGTTGAGTATCAAGTATATACAATCCGTTATTTAATGTACCTTGAGCAATTAAAGAACCATTCTTTAATGCCTTCAACATCCCATTCGATATAGAAAAATCAAATCCTTCATTATCAAGAATAGGAATTGAAATAATATTCTTAACAAGATTAGGTACATAACAAACTGGATCAAGTACAATGTAAGCATTCCCCAAGTCTAACTTGATTACGCCTTGGACTTCTCTTGCTCTATTTTTCTAGGTGGAGGATTGTATCTCCTTCACGAAGACTCCTTCTTCTTTCCATCCCCTGTAACAAATTACAAAGGTGAGAACCACATGTGGTATCAAATACCCATGAGGAAGAATTAGTCGTCAAATGCACTTCAATAAAGAACATACCCTTCTCAAGGGTTGCAAGGTAAGCTTTGCAGTTCCTTTTCCAATGCCCCTTTTCACCACAGTGGAAACAACATGCATAAGTTTTGGCCTTTTTCTTGACCCCCCCTCCCAATTGCTTCCCTTTGCAGGAAGAACTCTTCTTCACCTTTCTACTTAGAGAATGAAGCAAGCATCAGAGGTTTTTCCTTTTTCATAGTCACCTTAGGGGTCTCAAGCATGTTTGCCAATTTTTTAATTGTCACCTCTTGCTTGGACATATTAAAGTTTTTAATGAATTGGTCGAACGATGGGGGTAATGACTGGAGGACCAAATCCACGTAGAGATCATTGTCCATGATCACATCAAGTTGTCCAAGTTTCTTAATGAGTCCAATCATCTTGATCCTGTTATTGTGGAAATTTGAACCCTCTACCATCCTTGATCTAAAGAGCTCTATTTGAAGGCAAGATTAGCGTTAGGTCCATAAATTAAAACTTCATAAGCTTGAAAATAACTAAGCTAATCAAGCTCCTAAGGATCTATTCACTCTATAGATCTAAATTAGGATGAAGAATTACCTCTTGTAGCTCAAAACAGGGAAAAGATCAACTATCTCTCTTGGATCCAGAAACTGTCTCAAATCGGCACAGCAGAAAGTCGGAAACATTAGCCCTGGCTATACTGCTCCAAAAATCACCAAATTAAATTTGGAACACCTCCACACACAGAGGAATCTATTGTAAAAAAATTGGAGCAAAAATCCTCATGGATAGTTCCAGAAACATTCGCCAACAAAAAGCTACTGCAGGTGGATCTCCAAAATTGAGCAAGTCAAGAGCGTTGCCTCTATTGATATGATCCACACACCAAAAATTCTTCCAATTTTCCTTCACTAGAAGCTGGAGTTAGAGAGGAGAAAATGAGGTAGAGGAGGTAGATTTTTAGGTTGGGAAGAAGAAGGAATGCAAAGTTTCAACATATGATGCAATGCATGGGGACAGAGAGAGAGAGAGAGAGATTTTGGAGGGATTGCAAGAATCTAATTCTCACACTTTCAGCAACGTATATTCGAATTTTTCTTGCACTGTATATCTATATATAGAGGGTGAAAGGTGTGATGCTAGCTGGCATCACATCTTCCTCAAGGTGACCCCCCAAGTGGCATGCGAAGTTGGCAAAATTCAAATCCTAGTCTTACTTGAATTTCAAGTGCATTTCAATTTCATTTGGAATCTTATTCCAAATTAATTAAGATACTAATTTAAATGAAAACTTCATTTAAATTTTCCCTCCAAAAAGGATTCTACCCATTAATTAAATTGAATACTCTAATTTAATTAATTAACCTTTGATTTAACTCTTAAATCAAACAAGCTTAACCCTTAAGCTTAAATTAATCATCTTAACTCTTTAAGTCAACTCGTCCAATTGATGGTCAACATGGTACCAAATAATTAACTCCTTAATTATTGGTCTAATTTAACTCTTTAAATTAGTTGATTAATTTAACACTTAAATTAATCAAACAAAAATTGACTGTTAAATTGGATCCTTGAAAATCGATCACCAAAGGGGTGAATTTTCTAACAATTTGAAAATTGCTCTACCATTTTTGGAAGCTATTTGGCTTTTGTGTGTGACTCAATAGGTTCTACCATTCATTGGACATGGGCTCACAACTCTTTGTGACTTTTGAATATCTTATATTCATTTTAGTTTAAAACTCCTTTTAAACTAATCGACTCAATTCAATTAATCTCATTAATTGAAGAGTACCCAATCTCCATGGTCAATGTCCAACCTGAAGCCCAGGGAGCCCAACAAATTGGCCGAAATGAATATTCTGGAGAACTATCATAGCTCTACGAGTACCATGCAAATATGGTCCTTCCGTCTCCTATCTCCCAAAAGAGGTTTAGGGTAAGATATTTGTTGCTTCCCTAATAGCCTAAATACTATGTTTCTGTTCTCAATGTTTGATTCCCTTATGTGACCTCATCTTTGGAAAACTTCTTTCCAAATTGTCATACCACCTTGTGCAAGGATTTCTTGGAATCGATCATTGTAGAATATATAGGAGATGCACTCGCCCTTCACAAAAGCAAGGAGTCGGGTTCTATCTTGGATCTCACATACCTCTATGCCAAGTAGCTCATACCCAACCTCAACTCAAAGGACCCGCTAAGTGGTCAAAGAAGAGTAAAAGCATGAGAATTGGACACAAGGTTGCCATAGATCTTTAGGTCAGAGGACTAATAATATGAACTAGCATAAACAAGAGAATTAACCACTACCGACTATCTATTGGATTCTATGGAGGGTCTTCAGTGTTTTATTCTCTAACAAGTACCCACTACCATGCACCCATCTTTCATACAGATTGCTCATGGAACGGAGCAACATCCAATCTTGGATTTATGCATCGTTAGTTCAAGTCTATCTGAATCTTAGATGCCCCATCTCAAGAGATCATACGACTTGAAAGATTTAAGATCATGATCGTGTAAGACGTATTCCATGATCACCACCCAGTAAATTAACCAAGTCCCGTAGTCATGTGTGATCTAAGGGCTTCATCCAAATGCAAGTGAAGTAATACAAAGCATAAGATGAAGGTAACCATATAAAGAATATCATTCAATCAAGGTTGTTTTACAAGGAAATAGTTTTGACAAAGCTAATCTAACTGGCTTGCTGGGCACTATTCCAACAATCTCCCACTTGCCCTAAAGCTAATGCCCCATGGCCTTGAGACCTATCTTCTCAAGATGTTCTCCAAAGACATTTTGCATTAGGGGTTTAGTTAGTGGATCTGCTATATTTTCTTCCGAGGCAACTCTCTCCACTCGAATATCACCTCTATCAATGATCTCCTGAATCAAATGATATTGCCTCAAAATGTGATTACATTTCTAATGAGATCTTGGCTCTTTGGCTTGCGCCACTATCCCAGTGTTGTCACAATAGACAACCACTAGCTCAGCAATGCTAGGCACTACATTCAACTAATGAATGAAGTTTCTCATCTAAACACCTTTCTTTGCAGCTTCCAAAGCCGCAATATATTCTACTTTAGTAGTGGAATCGGCCGTGGCGTCTTGTTTGGAACTCTTCCAACTCACCGCACTGCCATTGAGGCAAAATATAAATTTGAAAGTAGATTTGAGGTTATCTACATCGAATTGAAAACTTGAATCCAAAAATCTCTCTAGTTTCAATTCTCCATTACCGTATACCAAAAATAAGTCCTTAGTCCTTCTCAAGTACTTAAGGATTGCTTTTACGGCTATCCAGTGACTCTCCTTGGGATTGGATTGGAACCTACTCGTAATGCTTAACGAGTGTGCCATATCCGATCTTGTACATTGAACTGTATATATTATGCTACCAATAGTAGAGGTATAAGGTATGTGAGACATCCTTCGTTTCTCTTCCTCAGTCTTCGGGACCATAGACTTTGAGAGACGAATGCCATGTTCCATGGGAAGAAATTCCTTCTTGGATTCTTCCATACTAAACCTCTTCAATATGTTGTCAATGTACTCTTAGATCTATCTCTATAGATACGTATTCCCAATACGTAGGATGTTTCTCCCAAATTCTTTATGGAGAATTGTGTAACTAACCACGCTTTAGTACACTCTAACATTCCTACCTCATTCCCAATGAGAAGGATGTCGTTAACATAAAGCACAATAAACTATACTGTACTTTCACTAGCCTTCTTATACACACATGGTTCATACACAATTTTGACAAAGCCAAACAATTTGACGTTTTGTCAAAATATATGTTCTAACTTCAGGACGCTTGTTTGAGTCCATAAATAGATCTCTGGAGTTTGCAAACCTTTTGCTCACTCCCCTTGGATGTAAAACCTTGTTGTTGCTCCATATAGATTTTTTCTTCAATGTCACCATTGAGGAAAGCGATTTTCACATCCATTTGCCATATCTCATAGTCATAATATACGACTATGGCAAATAGAATCCGAATGGACTTAGGCATAGCGACAGGTGAAAAGGTTTCCTCAAAATCAATACCGGGTCTTTAAGTGTAACCTTTAGCCACTAGTCGCAACTTAAACTCACCACTTCTCCATATACTCCAAGCTTTCACTTATAGATCCACTTGCAACCATCGAAAACTATTCCCTTTGGAGGATCTACTAAAGTCCATACTTTGTTTGAGTACATGGAGTCCATTTCGAATCTCATGGCTTCAAGCCAATGTCCCAAATCTACGTTCAACATAGCTTCCTCATAGATCTTTGGATCATTATCCGATTGATCGTCTCATGAAGGAATTCGAACCTTTTAGGTTGCTTCTTGATTCGGTCCAACCTATGTAAAGGTTGTGTGCTAGGCTTCACTTGCTCACTTGTTTCCACTGCTTGTGGGATTTCATGATCATTTTGAACTTCATCAAGTTTAACAACAACGCCATTTCTATATAATAGAAATTGCTTTTCCAAAAATTAGGCATTCCTCGAGACAAACACATTTTGTTTCGAAGGATTATAGAAATACTAACCTTGTATAGTAACCCATAGGCTCTCCAGAGTATCCCACAAACTTGCATAAGGAAGATCTACTATCTAATTTATGTCCTACTGTCTGTCTTATATAGGCGGAAGATCCCCAAACCTTAAGATAATGGTAAGATGGTGCTTTTCCATGCCATATCTCATTTAGTGTTTTGGGCACCAACTTTGAAGGAACTGTATTTAGTAGCTTCGCTGCCATGAGTAGGGCGTATCCCCAAAAGGATATAGGCACATCGGAAAAGCTTATCATGGAACATACATGTCTAATAAGATACGATTTCTTCTATCGGTTACTCCATTGTGTTGTGGTGTTCCTGGTGGAGTCCATTGAGAGAGAATTCCATCTTCCTTTAGATAATCTAAGAATTCGGTGCTTAAGTATTCTTTCCCTCGATCCGATTGAAGAGCTTTAAAAATTTTACCCCAATTGCTTTTCTAGTTCACTCCTATACTCTTTGAACTTCTCAAAGGTTTCGGACTTGTTTTTTATAAGAAACATGTGTTCGAACTAACTATAGTCATCGGTGAAGGTGATGAAGTAGAAATAGCCTCCTCCGCCACTAATTCTTAGTGGTCCACAAACGTCAGTATGGATCAAATCCAAGAGATTTATGGAGCACTCTATTTGTCCTACAAAATGAGCTTTGGTCATATTTCTCTTTAAATAAGATTCACAAGTAGGAAGGTCTTCAATGCCACTAACATTTAGTGCTTTGAGAGCTTCTAACTTGCTCATCCTATTCTTAGAGATATGACCAAGTCTTGTATGCCAAAGAATGACATCTTCTTAGATATCTAATTTTCTTTTACTTGATTGAATGTACATTAGTGAAGGTCAAGTATGTATAATCCATTTATTAATGTACCTTGAGCAATCAAATAACCATTCTTTAATGCCATCAACTTCCCATTCGATATAAAAAAATCAAATCCTTCATTATCAAGAATGGGAATTGAAATAATATTCTTTACAAGATAGGGATACATAATAAACTGGATCAAGTACAATGAAAGCATCCCCCAAGCCCAACTTGATAACGCCTTGGAAAGTGGCCGAAACTCTTGCTCCATTTCCTAAGTGGAGGATCATATCCCCTTCACGAAGACTCTTTCTTCTTTCCATCCCCTGTAACAAATTACAAAGGTGAGAACCCCATACGGTATCAAATACCCATGTGGAAGAATTAGTCATCATGTGTACTTTAATAAAGTACATACCCTTCTCAAGGGTTGCAAGCTAAGCTTTGTAATTTCTTTTCCAATGCCCTTTCTCGCTACAGTGTAAACAACTACTTCTGTTCTAACCTTCTTCTTAACACTCCCATAACTCTTCTCGGATTGCTTCCCTTTCGAGGAAGAACTTTTCTTTCTCTTACCTCCCTTTCCAGGATCCCTAGAGCCCTTCGACTTGGAGAAGGATGCAAGCATAAGGGGCTTCTCCTTTTTCATAGTCGCCTCCGTGATCACAAGCATATTGATTAATTCATTAATCGTAACATCTTACTTGGACATATTGAAGTTCATAACGAATTGATCATATGATGATGGTGATGACTGTAGGATCAAATCCACATAAGGTCGTTATCTATGACCACATCTAACTGTCCAAACTTCTTGATGGGTCCTATCATCTTGAGGCCGTGATCATGGACATTGGACCCTTCACTCATCCTTGCTCTAAAGAGCTCTGTCGACAAAGCAAACCTTTCATGTCTACTTTGTACACCATACAACTCTTGCAAGTGTACGTAGATCTCTTGAGCATGTTTCATGTGCTCATGAGTCTTTTAGAGCTCGTTGGACATCGACGCCATAATGACACACCTCACTTGTCGATCATCACCTACAAATTTTGTGAACGTTTCACATTGTGCGTCGGTGGCGTCATCACCAAGTGTGTTCATAAGACTTTGATCAAGGACGTAAGTCCACTTTTCAGGGTCAAGAATGATTTTAGTGTTTCTTAATCAATCTTGGAAATTTGTCCTGATTAGTTTATTGGGTTCCAAAATACTTGCGAGTGGATTTTTAGTCATTTTTGATTAAAGATTTCGTAAATCTACAGGAGGCAAAAAAAGAGTATAAGCATGTGATTGAGTTGATATTAAAAACATGGTTATGATCTTTCAAGCATATTTTCCTCCCACTATTTTATCAAATCCTTCACCCTTTGAAGAATTCGGGAAATTATATTTCCTAGTGAGAATCAAGATCCTAAAGACTTGCAAGTGGACCCCAGTGACCGGATGTATATCCATGAGCAATCTAAAGGTAAGCAACTTTTGCTAATTGTATCTCCTGCAATTCTTGATATATTTTGCCTCACCATTTCATGTAGATCCCTTGATGGATGACCTCTACATTACTCGGTGTTAAGTCAAACTTATCAATCAAACTTTGATGCTAGATGGGCAACACAACATCCCCCGTGACCGAGTGTATAATTTGTGGGCATTCCCAAATCAAAGGTACATCTCATGCAAAGTGCATGGTCACAGTTTTCCACCTAAGTATGACCCCCGTGACTAGTTGTATATCCCATAGTCATGTGTGATCTAATGGTTTCATCCAAATGCAAGTGAAGTAATATAAAGCATAAGATGAAGGTGGCCATATAAAGAATATCATTCAATCAAGATTATGTTACAAGGAAATAGTTTTAACAAGGCTAATCTAATTGGCTTGTCGGGCACTATTCCAACACTCTTGACAAAGCGAACCTTTCGTGTCTTGATTGCACACCATACAACTCTTGTAGATGTTTGTAGATCTCACTTGCATGTTTCATATACAGGTAAGTCTTTTAGAGCTCATTAGTCATGGAGGCCATCATGAGGTATCTAACATGTAGATCCTCATCCACAAATTTTGTGAACATTTCAAGGGCTTCATCGGTGGTGTCATCACCAGTTGTGTCTGTGGGACTATGATCAAGGACATATGTCCTTTTTTGAGAGGCAAGTATGATCTTATAGTTTCTCAACCAATCGCGGAACTTTTTTCTAGTTAGCTTATTGGTTTTCAAAATGATTGCGAGCAGATTTTTAGCCATTTTTCTTCTGAAGATTTCAAAAATCTACAGAAGGCAAAAAATGAGTGTAAGCATATGATTGAATATTGATATCAAAAATATGTTCATGGTTTTTCAAGTATATTTTTCTCCCACTATTTTATCAAATCCTTCACCCCCTAAAAGAATTCGGAAAATCTCATTTCGTAGTCAGAATCAAGATCCTAAGGACTTGCAAGTAAACTTATGACTCGTGAGATATCCACAAATAATCCAATGGTAAGCAACATTTGCTAATTGCATTTCATACAACCTTGATATATTTTGCCTCACTTTTCATGTAGACACACGACTCGTGAGACATCCACATTACTAGGTGTTAAGTCGTACCTACTTATCATACTTCAATTCGAGATGGGCCCACGACATCCCACGACTCGTGTGCCAATGCATAGACGTTCTCAAGTCAAAGGTGAATCCCATGCTAAGTACATGGTCATAGCTTTCTACCATAAGTGTGACCCATGACTCGTGAGAAATCACACAAATAATGGTAGCATCATCATGCCACATATTATTGGTAGAAGACATGGATTAATTAAAACTCTTTTAACTTGCGTCCATTTTGACTTAATATTTGAAAGCACTTAGGCATTCCAAGTAGAGGGT
The DNA here is from genome assembly GCA_018894105.1 of Jacaranda mimosifolia. Taxonomy (NCBI): domain Eukaryota; kingdom Viridiplantae; phylum Streptophyta; class Magnoliopsida; order Lamiales; family Bignoniaceae; genus Jacaranda; species Jacaranda mimosifolia. The sequence goes on along the minus strand of CM032118.1, from coordinate 18,287,470 downwards.
TTTTGCTTGCAAAGATCTCATCATTTTATCTTTTTATTTAGGTTTCTATATCCTAAATATGCATCTCACACATCAATAGGATATGGAAAGGATAAATGAGTAAATACGCTGGCATGCTCCTAGGGTGGGATGACTATGAGCCTAATCAAGTGATGCACTTAAAGCTATAGGTGCACCACTTAGTTGATTTTAAGTGGGTGGATTAAATTTAGCTATTACATGAGTATACCCCATACATTCATGGGTTTTCAAAACTTTTCGTGCCTCCATTGGTCTCCTTTGCTCTATGTAACATTTACATGAGAAAGAAATCCTCATTCCAAGTGATTCTACTTCCATAATATTTACAAGATAGAAAAAGAGAGGCATGCAAGCCCCTATTTAATACAACATTTTTCAACAGCTTGAAACAAGTAAAATCAATATTAAAGGCTCATGATCATCCCCAATCATTTAACATCCATTCAGCACTTAAATGGACAATAAATAAATCAAAAATTGCCATTCAATTTCAACAGTTAAATGCTAATCACATTAACAAATAATTGGTCACGCAAAAACAAGCACAACACTTATGCATCATATTTTTGCCTCAATTGGAAATTAACTTTAACATGTTTTAAAAGCAATCAAAAGTGTCCAATACAATTAAGAGAACTTGCACAACACTTGTGCATCCATTGTGTGTGTTTCAAAATAATTTTGGTCACTAAAGGAACCCAAATAAGGCTCAAAACTTGTCTAGGACCAAACTGGGCGCTATTGGCCGAGGCTTGCAAACTGCTGGGCAGCAACTCTTGGTTACTGCCCTGCTCGTGCGCTGCCATGGTCGGTAGCTCCCCTGTTTTGGGGTCAAGACCGAGTCAAGCCATTTTTGGCTCAACTTTTAAGCACCAAAAATTTTAGAACAACTTCTCAACATCAAAACACACATTATGGATGAAATTTCAAATGTACAACACCTTTCAAAATTGAATTTTCAGGTGCCCAATCATGCTTCAAAAATAATTTTAAGCAAGAATCATATTCTTCAAAAATCTCCAATCATATTGGATACAAAAATGACCGAAACAACTTAAGGCCATTAACAACATGCTATATCAACATAACATCCACAAATGCAAAATCAAAATTTAACATTACCATAAATAAATTAAAACATACTCATCACTTGATTTAACACTTAAAGCATATAATATCATGCGTTCAATCCATCAACCAAGGAGCCATATACAAGATCATCCAAATACTCCAACCCATCAAATGGACCGAGTATATGGTGATTTATAATTAGTTCATCACATGAACCAATCATTCAACCAAAATCCAAATCCATGCATGAATAAGGCTCCGATACCACTTGAAGGCATGCGTGGCTCTAGGATCCATTTAAACTCAAAAAACTAAATAAAACTAGCCCACACAAATCCACAAGGATCTAGACATGCATAGGATTCAAATTTAGAAAGGGAAATACCTTGAAGAAATTGAAAATCAAGGAACAATGACGAACACCCTCAACTTTTGAAGTTGTCCCCTCACTGGTGCAGGGAAAACACAACCAGATTTCCCAAGGCTAAACTCCTTGTTTTGGGCCAAAATTTTTATTGTATTCCCTCAACACCTTGAAGATCCTACAACCAAACTTTTAGCCCAATCAAAACAAAATAAATCCCCCCAGAACTCGTTGCAAACAGCTACCAAAACTACTTTTCCAAGAGCAATAGCAACCTAAATGAATTGCCTTTAACAAGATAGTCCACACACTAAATGGAAAAACCCTTTCTCTACAAAAATAGATGGAGAAAATTGTAGAGAAATGGAGGAAACGAGGCTTAGAATGGAAGGGGAGAAGGAGCGAGGTTGGAGAGATTTTTGGAAAATCTAACTTTTTGATGTATCCACTAACAATTTATTGGTTCCACACAGTGATGGTCGGCCCCTTCTATATCCGTATATAGAAAGAGGATGGTGTCTGGTCACACATCAACCTCAATGAGAGGCCACAACCTACCCTATGCCCAGTGGCATGTGGTCCATAGTGGTGTTTGAATTTGAATGTCATTTGGAATTTACATTTCATCTTATGAAATGTCATCCAAATGCATTCTAATTCTATATTAAATGAACTCTTCATTTAATAATTCCTTCCAAAATTAACTCTCCAATTTAGTTAAATTAAACACTTTAATTTAATTAATAATCCTTTGACTTTACTCTTAAGTCAAAGTGCTTAACTCTTTAAGCTAGCCAAAATTAATTTAACCTTTAAATTCATTTGATCAATTGATAGTCATGTGGCATCAATTAATTAACTCTTAATTAATTGTCTTAGTTTAACTCTTAAATTAATTTGACCAATTTAACTCTTAAATTGATCAAGCTAAAAATGTTTTGAACTAGGCCATGTACTTATTTTATGGATTAAAGTGCACAGTTCACTACAAGAAATATTAGTATTAGCAACCATATTTTCGGCAACAATGATAAAATGGTTGCTAAATATACAATTTTAGCAGCCAAAGGTGTTCTAATTACTGAAGTCAAATGGCATAAATCTTTTTGTGACCAACTAATATTTGGTAGCTGCAAATGGCCGCTATAATTTGACTAGTTTTACCCTCTAATATAGCGACCAATGAGGGAGTTTTTAGCGAGAATTTTCATGGTCGCTATATATAAATATTAAATATGACCAATTTAACAACAAAATATTGAATGGACACTATAAATCTTTTAAGTTGATAATCGCCAACCAATTAATTTGGTTGCTAAGAAGAGGTCTTCCTTTAGCTCTTTAAATATATACCAACCAATAGTATATAGTCACTGAAAAAAACTTCCACCCAAATTTATATGGTTGCTAAAATCGTATTCATATGAATCCAAATAACTTTATTTCTCACTATTTGTTAGAAAAGTATCAAAAAAATCTTTTAAATTAATTTTAGAGAACTAAATTGTTTTTTTATATGGATTTGGCTAAAAAGGTTAGTTTTAAGTATGTAAAGATATTATCATATTAATTGAGTGAATAATACTTTATTTTATATTTAACTCTTTTTAATATATCTTTTATTTGAAATATGTTTGATTGAGTAGATTAATTCAAAATATGTTTATCCCTTAATGGATCCGAAGCAAACAAGAAAAATGTGGCACATACCCTTTTATACAAATGCCCAACATAACGCAGGATTAAAGATTTATAGATGCTCTAACTTGAGATTGCATTGTTGCTTTCTTGTTCTCTTTTTGCATTCGTCATGCTTTGCTCCCATTTTCAAAAATAAATAAATATTTAATTTGATTGCAAATTAATAACCTTTTTAGACATGATTAATTAGGACTTTTAATTAATTTCTTCATATTCACTAATTTAAGATCTTAAAATTTCTGCAAAGTGCTTCAAAAAACTTCCCTTTTCTTTTTCCCTGAATTAAGCTTAGGATATATTACAAATCAAATAGGGAATTACAAATCATGAATGGTTGAATATAATTAAAGGTATAAGATAAGTCGAGTAGGCTTGATTATAACTCGACTCGAGTTCAAGTTTTTTCAAGCTTGACTCGAGCTTGAGCTTTATAATGAGCCAAGCTTTAAATTTACAATTGTATTTAAGAGTGGAAATGAGTCGAGCTTGTCAAAAAATTGTAGGCTCGAGTTCGAGCTCAAGTTCAGTATTTTGAGCTCAGAGCTCGAGCTCAACTTAATAAGATTTAATTATTAATATATTATAATTATTTATATTATATATAAAATATTTAAAAATAAAAAGTAAATTATTAATATAAAAAGATATTTAATTAGTATATAAAAAAAGTTAGCGAGATTTTTAACAATTGAATTAAGGATTGAGTGAGGAAGTACTAATTTCCCTTGCAAAATATTCAAAAAATAAAAATCTCCCATGAAAAAGAAGAAAATACATTAAATTGAAAATAACGTCAAATTAGAAACCAAGAGTGAATTGGTAAGTCGGAAAGCTTCAAACATTTCGCAAATATTGTTTGCCAAGGTGTCGCATTCGACCCCCCATTTCATCCAAATTTTAAGGTTGACTTGTAGTAGCCTAAAAGAACCATAGATCAAGTTCCCTTTCCAATAGAATTCAAGCACTAAGAGGTGTATCTCAAAGTGACCAGGGTTCGATTTCATGTGGCCGCAATTTTCAGCAGAAAAGTGTTTAGCAATTAACCACGTATCTAATGCTCCTTCCAGCACTTATGTTTAAATCTTGGTTATAGCAATTTTCCAAGAAAAGGGCAGTCTCCAAAACAACCAATTGTCCATAGATTGCAATAGAAATTGAACAATCCCAAGTTCCCATCCAAGCAACGCAAAGAGAATAAGTTCCCTAAAAACCAATATTGACACTTCACAACTGAGATGATTTTGCTGCAATAGGCAACAACTTGATTTTGTTTGTCCAAGACCTGAATAGCAGTAAAGTTGAAGATCTGCACACCACCAAAATAATAGCAAGATCCTAAGCAACCAGCACAAAGACCAAAAGAAAATTAAGACCAACATATAAATAGCCGAGCAACAAATTCATCCACCAAATAAGAGCAAACCAGCTGATGCTCAAAAAATTTAGCTCTAAGCAATCAGGTAACTCATTGCTGTTTATTGGTAATTTATCAGTTCTGCAGCATTGAGAAGCATTATTTAAAACTAATTCAAAGATAATTAGCCCATTATTAGGACCACAATGAAGGATAGAAAAGTAAGAAAGCTTATGCCATCAGATGTTCAAACAAACAAGGCTTTGTTAGTAAACACAGCAGATTACATCATTCTTGGATGTCACATCTTTATTTAAGAATTCTGATAATAAGATAAGGATTACTGAGAAACGAAAAAAAATTAGATATACACGATACATTGTGAGGTAGTAAGTGAGTCTATCTTATATCAATAAGTTCATTATAACACATGTCCCTATTTTTCTTTCATAGGAAAAATACCTAAGAAAATTATGTGTTTATGCAAATAGTGCATTGCAAACTTGAAATTACTATTACAATTTATACTCCACAAATGGAAGAGTATATGACTATCAGTACTTCTAAAGAGTTGTTGCTATTTTGAGATGAACTCTATGTTACACAGTAACATTCCACAATAGGTCAATGCATTCTCACATTTGCAAGTTGTTCGAGCTAATAAGACATCTATGCTAAAAAATTTCAAGGTCCCATATCCATAGTTCAACAGTCAACAACATTCTGTAATCAAATTCACCACCATGTCCAACATTCCTAACATCCATTCAAGTCATTCACCACACATAACAACCATTTGTAGCAAAGTTTAAATATAGCAGTAGGAAATCCTAAACAAATCTATACAGTTTTCTCAACTTGATCTCAAGCCCCAAAAGAACAATACAATTCACAATAGCAAACTAGCGGCAAAATAACAAAATTCGTCCTGTAATTTTACCCCATTTGATTTTTCGTCCTATAACTTGCATAATATCAATTTTAGTCCTATAAGTATTAAAAAATTATCATTTTTCGTCGTTTTTTCACCGGAGCCGGCGAAACTCGCCGAAAAATGTGACGTGGCACGCCGTGCGTGTGACATTTCTTGTTTCTGCCTCGTTGGCAGCTGACATGTAGGCATTTTTTGTCTTTTTCTTGCTTTGTTGGCAGTATATATGTCTTTTCCTTTTTTTTTTAAATTTCAAATATATTATATAATTTATATATATACACATCTATTTATATATATATATATATTTATATTACATATCCTCATTTTTCCTCTAAAACACATTTTTTTTCCCTGAATATCCTTCATTATCCTCAAAACTTTTCCATTTTTTAATATATACATACATATATTATATATACACCATATATATTATTATTGTTATAACAATACAAAAATCACTCAATTTCATTTTCACCCCAAAAATTTAACAAAAAAGCGTTGATTTAACTATTACAGTAAAAAAAATGTCTCCCCCAAAACATACCAAAATTCTCCAAATTCAATTTTTAACTATTTTTCAAAACATAACCAAAAATTAATCACATTTCCCAACATAATTTTCACATTCTCCAATAATTTATTCTCCCAAAACACATAATAAAATCACACAAAAAATATAACAAACATTCCCCTAATTTATCATTAACACTATTATTTTAACTCACATATTTAAAATAATTTAATTAAATTTAAATATAAATTAAAATTCTTAACTCCACCCCACTCCCCTCACCCCACCCCAACCCCCGCCTCGCCACCCCCACCCACCCACCAACCATGACGGGCCGGCCATGCCGGCCCGTGCCACGGCAGCCACCATGGCCATGGTGGCCAGCCGCTGGCCATGGTGAGCTCGACCGGCCAGCCACCCACCAGGTGGGTGGGTGGGTGGTGGTGGTGGGGGGGGAATATATACATATGTATGTGTATGTATATATAAATACATATATTTAGATATATATGTGTATATATAAATATATATCATATATATATTATTGTATATCTAGTTGGCATTTTTTATTTTTTTATTTTTAATTTATCAAGCCATGTCAGCTATCAATGAGGCAGAAACAAGAAATGTCACACGTCCGGGGTGCCACGTCACCTTTTCAGAGGAGTTTTGCCGGCTCCAGCAAAAAAAGGACGAAAAATTATAATTTTTTAATACTTATAGGTCTAGAATTGATATTATGCAAGTTATAGGATGAAAAATCAAATGGTGTAAAATTACAGGACGAATTTTGTTATTTTGCCGCAAACTAGCAAATCAATTCTCAGCACAATAGCAATTAATAGCCCTCTCCAACAAATATATCTTAAGCATTCCAGTAAATATCAAGTAAACTAATGGATTTTAACAAACACAATGCACACAGTGGTCCAGGATAAATTTTCAAGTAAATAAAATGCATTTAGATAATCAGGTTCAATATTTAGAGGGGTCAAGAATCTGCTTCAGTCTACTAGACTTTCTTCTTAATGTTTGAACTTTCTTATTTTGCTATGATGAACTCGGGGAATCAGCGGATAAAGATCGTTGACGATTCTGATCTTCCTGGGCATCCAAGAACATTTCCTCCTTTGTCATCATTGCAGCATAATCCTGTTCTAAGCTTTGAATAGGAAAGGCCAACATGATATCTCTGTGTCCTTTACATCATAATTTAATGTTCCTTTCTCAGAAACTAGATTAATCTAAAGTAGGTTTTCCAAAAAAGAAGCAAAACTGAACTCAATTCAACTTAGCAGAATTGAATTTGTTTAGCATAAAAAGTCCCAGTATTCCAGATGTCAAAAGTTCATCAATTGCAAAAGCGATATTTAGAAGATAGACCCATTGAAAACCTGAACTGGTACATTACTACATGAACTCATCACAACTAAATTATAGAATAACTAATTTTTTACTAATCTTCAAATAAACCAAATGGTATTCTTACATGGTACTTACTTGCCTTCGAATGCCTCTATGATGTTCTCTATTAGATCTGCACAAAAAATTAAATTTAATATAAAGATTGAAAGAGAACTTGAATGAACAAAAGAGATTAAGCGAGCTACAAAGGGAGGGAGAGTTGGAGAGAAATTTATACCAAAAAAAATACCAGAAAAAGCTGGAAAAAAGAAGCATAATGGAGAAGATGTTAGAATCTTGGCACCTAGATAAATTGATTTGTCTTGTTGAGGAGATGTTTTAGTGTAGGTAAGTGCCAAAATTAATGAAGTATTGAATGAGCAAATTGAGTTAAAGAGTGAGCTATGAGCTAAAAGTTCTATAAGACATAGGAGTGGGTGGAAAGTGTATAATAATAATCCAATAATAATAATAATAATTATGATTTTATATAATTATTATTAGAATTATTTTATATTTTAAATTTTGGGATCGGAATTAATTTTTCCAACAGCCATGTCTATTTTCCTTAGAGAGTTGCAACCTATGTCTTTTGAAATTCAAAATAAAAGTCACAACCTTTATTTAGTCTGACAGAGTTAGGGGCATGTCTTATAGGAATAACCACTTAAGTCCTATAAATATAGGTGCTGTCTAGTTTCATTTCATCAGAAAATTTATACAAGCATTCTAGTACTCTAGCATTCTAGGCATTCATATCTGCATACATACATATACAGTCTTCATTAAGCACAAGATGTTTAAGTTAGTTCAGTTTGGAGGTTCAGCCAATAGGAGTGCTGCCTTTGGCTATTTGGAACTATTGTATCTTAGGAGATTGTCTGTCAGCAGTACTTTGGCACTAGTAGGAGGCGGATAAAACCTTAAGGAAGCCGTGCTTGTGCAAGCCTCGACTTGATATTTATTTGGTCCTCAATGTTTTACTTCCGGTTTGAATCCTTTACAAATTTTTAATTGTTTTATATTTTTATCCTATATCTACTTATTTTTATATTGATTAATTAATATTAAATTATGCTATTGTAATAAACAGAATACACTGGTGCACATAAAATTCTAACATATTGAAGGTTTTATTCTCCACTATGTTTACATGATGAAATAGCATAATTAATGCGTGCTTTAAAAATCCCTACACAATTTAGAATCTATAAAAATTGTAAAATTCAAAATTAATTTGATGCCTCTACCTCATTATTAATACTTGACAAAAATACGTTTCATTAAGGTAGCAACTTTTAAATGTAAGTAATCATTCTATCCCCTAAAAGCATCTTCTCTTCCCATGAAAATTTGCTACCATCGTGAACTTTGTTTTCATTAAGATACAATATGTCATGTTCAATTACCTTATGTGCAATGAATTTGGAGGAAAATTTGTATCTATCTTAACATGCGGAACTTGCCTTAGTATCTATCCTAATAACCTATAATGTTATCTTGTTGAATTCTATACCATTGACATTTGGCCCACTGCTGTACCTCTGGAAACTCTCAATTAGGATTATGTTCTGTTAATTTAGTACATATTCTCTAAAGTCTCATTTTGTATAGTTTTCAATTCTGATTAGATAAAGAGTTTGATAGGAATCATGTTTTAAATTTATATCTACTTGGTATCCTGTCCGAATTTAATTAACTCTTGAATCATTACATTTTGTTTGAATTCATAATATATATATATGTCGAGTATAAGAATGCTGTAAATTTGCTGACTTGTTTGAATATGATTTCGTTACACTTTGAATTCTTGTTTCAAAATTAATTATGGAAATTATGGTTCAGAATTTTTTATAGTTGAATGTGTGTATGCATGATAGCCAATTTTGTTTTTGTCCATGAAGTGAATTGAGAAAGATAAATTTCATTTGCGTCCATTTTACTTATTCAAATTAGTAGTATAATTGTTCCATCATATTGATTTGTAGAAATTAACTCTGGCCTCGAATAATGATGTACCAAATGTTCCTAATGAGCCCAATGTGATCGGTGTTGGTAGTGGAATGCTGAATGCTCACATTGCTCCTCCTTAGGTTGCCGCACCTTCTACTCCAATTGCAGTTGGACAAACGGAGAAACTGGAGAAGTTCAATGTGAAAGATTTTAAGAGATGGCAGCAAAAGATGTTGTTCTACCTCACCACACTGAATCTTGTGAGGTTTTTGTAGGAAGAACGTCTTGCTTCGAGGAAAAATCCAAATATGCAGACCATAGCGGCCATTGATGCATGGAATCATAGAGATTTCTTATGCAAAAACTATGTACTTAGTGGGTTGGATAATACATTGTACAATGTTTATAGTCCCATTGCTACAACTAAGGAACTTTGGGAATCACTAGAGAGAAAATAAAAGATGGGAAATACCAGCACTAAGAAATTCGTTGTTGGCAAGTTCTTTGAATTTTTAGTGGTTGATTCCAAGTCTGTAATGTCACAGGTGAATGAGTATCAAACAATACTGCATGAGTTGGCTGCCAAAGGAATGATGCTTGGAGAGGCGTTCCAAGTAGCGACCGATGCTTAGAGAGGCATTCCAAGTAGCAACCTTGATTGAGAAGTTGCCCTAGGGATGGACGGATTTTAAAAATTATCTCAAGCACAAGTGCAAGGAGATAAACTTTAAGGATTGGATTTTGAGGCTGAGGATAGAAGAAGATAATCGGATTCCCAAAAAGAAAGGTGGAAACAACAACTATGAGAGCAAAGTGAACGTGGCGGGCAAGGGCCATCAAACAAGCGAAAAAGAGACTCATTCGGCCAACAAAGTGAGAAAAAGGAAAAGAAGTTTGAGGGCAACTGTTACGTTTGTGGCAAACCAGGGCATAAGGCTAAAAATTGTTGAAATCGTCAACAAGGAGGAACTCCTAAAAAGGGCGGGCCTTTAAAGAAGAAAAAGACTACCCATGCCAATGTTGCAAAAGTGGATAGTCTCTCAGATGGTGTTAATGACTTGAACCTATCAATTGTGGTTTCTAAGGCGAATTTCACAGAAAATCCTAAATAATGGTGGGTGGACACTGGGGCCACTCGACATGTGTGCTTAGATAGAAGTCTGTTTTCAACATATGAGAATGCTAAAGATGAAAACTTATTCATGGGCAATTCTTCAACTTCCAAAGTGCATGGAATTCGAAAAGTGGTGCTCAAAATGACTTTTGGAAAGGAGCTAACGCTCAATAACGTGCTTCATGTGCCAGACATAATGAGAAATTTAGTGTCAAGTCCTATGCTTAGTAAAAATGGATTTAGGCTAGTTTTTGAATATGACAAATTTGTACTTACTAAAAATGGTTTGTATGTCAGAAAAGGCTATTTATGTGATGGGCTTTTTAAAATGAATGTAATGACCATTACATCTAAAAATGTACTGAAAGATGTTACTGATGGAAATAAAGTAAATTCGGTTTACTTGTTGGAGTCTCTAGATTCATAGCTTCATAGACAAGGGCATGTAAATTTTGGTACTTTAAGTAAACTAGCTAAAAGTGGAATTTTACCTAAGTTGGATTTTGACATAAAAACTAAGTGTGAATTTTGCATTGAGGCAAAAATGACAAAAACTCCTTTTAAGGCAATTGAAAGAAGCACTGAACCATTAAGTTTAATTCACACAGAAATATGTGACTTAAAAGGGGTACAATCAAGAGGAAGTGAAAAGTATTTTTATAACTTTTATTGATGATTGCACACGATATTGTCATATTTATTTACTTTCAAGCAAGGATGAAGTAATTGAAGTATTTAAGCATTACAAAAATGAAGTTGAGAATCAACTCGAAAAGAAGATTAAAATACTTAGAAGTGATAAAGGTGGCAAATATGTCCACCCCTTTGAAGAGTTTTGTGCTGAACATGGAATAATCTATGAAGTAACAACACCTTATGCACCACAATCAAATGACATTGTTGAGCACAAAAATCAAACTTTAAAGGATATGATGAATGCGTTATTAGTTAATGCAAGGGCATCTCAAAACATATGGGGGGAGGCAGTGTTAACTACAAATCATTTTCTTAATAAGATACCCCACAAGAAATTACAAAAAACGCCAATGAGGAATGGAAAGGACACCCAATATCTTATCAATATCTCTGAGTGTAGGGGTGTCTAGCTAAAGTAGGAGTGCCTTCTCCTAAAATGGTCAAAATAGGATCGAAGATAGTTGATAGGATCTTTATTGGTTATGCACAACATAGTGCCACCTATCGGTTCCTTATACAGAAATATGATATTGATGACATTCAAGTCAATGCTATAATCAGGTCAAGGAACACAAGCTTCTTGGAAGAAATATTTTGGTGGAAAAATGAAGAGGGACAAGTAATATTTAAAAGACCTTGAGACATTCAAGAGTTGACTAAAGAGGACTTTGAGCTAAGACGTAGAAAAAGAGCTAGAATAGCTAAATTCTTTGGACATGACTTCTAGACTTACATATTAAAAAGTGAACCGCAGACGTTTATTGAAGCTATGACAACTCCTGCAACTCCTTTGTGGAAGGAAGCGGTAAATAATGAAATAGAGTTCATCATGCATAATCATACCTGGGAACTAATAGATTTACCACAATGAAATAAACCCTTAGCGTGTAAATGGATTTTCAAGAGAAAAATGAAAGTTGATGGTACGATAGACAAGTACAAAGAGAGACTAGTAGTTAAAGGGTACTGACAGAAGAAAGGTCTTGGCTACTTTGATACATACTAGCCAGTAATTAAAATAACTTCTATTCGATTATTAATTGCCTTTGCTGCTATAAATAATCTTGAGATCCATCAAATGGATATAAAGATGACATTTTTAAATGGTGTCCTCGATGAGGAAATTTATATAAAACAGCCTCAAGGTTTGTAATTCTAGGCCAAGAGACGAAGGTGTGCAAATTCATTAAATCATTATACAGTTTAAAACAAGCACCTAAACAATGGTACCTTAAACTTGATCAAGTAATGATAGCCAATGGCTTCAAAGTTAACTAGTGTGACAAGTGTGCGTATATTAGAGGTACATCGACTAAGTATGTCATTGTATGTCTCTACGTAGATGACATGTTAATCATGGAAAGCAACAATGACATAATCAAAGAGACAAAGAAATTGCTAAGTCATAATTTCGATATGCAAGATATAGGCCTTGTTGATGTCATACTTGGAATTAAAATTGTAAGAACACTGAATGGAATAGCATTAACACAATTGTACTATATTGAGAAAATGTTACAAAAGTTTCTAGATCGCTAGTAGTTCCCTGAAAACACCGATAAATATAAACCAATAGCTTACCAAGAATAAAGGTGAATGAAAGGCTCAAGTGGAGTATGCACGTATAATTAGAAGCTTCACGTACATTATGAATTGCATGAGGCCGAATATTGCATATGCGGTTGGTAAGCTGAGCAGATATATAAGCAACCATGAACAAGAGCATTAGAATGCCATTGTCAGAGTACTGAGGTACTTTAAACACACCACAAAGTATGAGTTGCATTATAATAGATATCTAGCTGCAATTGAGGGATACAAAGATGCCAATTGGATATCTGACTCAAACGAGTCCAAGTCCATGAGTGGATATGTATTCACTCTAGGTAGGGTTGCCGTATCATAAAAATCCTCGAAGCAAACTTGCATAGCTAGATCAGCAATGGAATCAGAATTCATCGCGTTAGATAAAGCAAGAGAGGAAACGAAATGGCTACACTAATTTTTGGAAGATATTTTGAATTAGCCAAAACCTGTGCCAGCGATTTGCATCCACTGTGATAGCTACTCTGCCATTAGAAGGGCACAAAGTAGTATGTACAACGATAAGTCTCGACACATGCAGAGGAGAAATAACACTATTAGACAACTGCACTCTAGTGGAGTTATCTCAATTGACTATGTGAAGTCTAAAGATAACATTGCGGATCCACTAACTAAAGGTGTAAATATAGAGCAAGTAAATTAATTCATCGAATGGAATACGATCGAAGCCTTTAAATAACTGAGTCACGATAACGAGAACCCTACTTGTGTGGTTGGAGATCCCATGAAGTAGGTTCAAAGGGAAAAACAAGTTATGCAAATGTGACTCAACGTGGAAGTACTGTAGGGGGCCTTAACTTTCCAGCCCATTCCGTTAATGAGTAGATAGTGCATCCTGTAGAAGTTCTAGGTTAAGAATTTCTCTTAATGACACTCATATCTCGATATTTCGAGTTGGGGTATAGCAGGAACCTCTTAATAAAAATCACCTATGTGAGTAGGAATTGGGATGATCCTATGAGAATTTTTTGAGGCTGAGTTCTCAGAGTAGTACTCATGAATACCAAGAATTGTTTAGTGCAAAAATGAATACAACAGTTAAACCATAAAACTGACTATTGAGTGGTGTTGTGTGTAGTGCTATTGTCTTGGTGTACACAAAAGTCGAATAGCTCAAGATATCATGTTCACTGATTGGCAAGTGCATTCGATAATGCTCACTAAGGAAGGTTCAAAGCCAAAAGCTACCTCTCCCAATGCAATATCATTCAAGCTGAACCTCTGTCGTCAATTGCATTCATGAGCATACGTGTCAGGCTATTTGCTCATTCATGTCAAGGATTGTTAGAATTTTGGCACCTAAATAAATTGATTTATCTCCTTGATGAGATGTTTTAGTGTAGCTAAGTGCCAAAATCAGTGAAGTGTTGAAAGAGTAAATTAAGTTAAAGAGTGAGTTACAAGCTAAAGGTTACATAAGATATGGAAGTGGGTGGATAGTGTGTAATAATAATCCAAAAAAACTTACCGCCAACTAGAAAAGGATTACTTTCTGAGGGTTTCTTTTTCATGGTATGTATATTACAAAAATCCTAATAAATTTTAAAAAATCTCTTCAAATTTTTTAATTTAAAAAATATGAAAAAAATATTTTAGATAAGTATTTGATAACAATAAATTTCTTTAAGTTAAATTTCAAGTTTGAGATTTTTGGACTAAATCACTCTTGTTTGATTTATTGAATTCTTTTATAATAGAATTTTTCTTAAGTTGTTTAAATTGATATTTATTTATAAAAGGGCAAATGTCATAAATGGTCCTTAAAGTTTTAGATTAGAATCACTTTAGTTCTCAAACTTTAAAACTTCCTTTTTTAGTCCATAACGTTTGGATTTAGTTTCACTCTAGTCCCTAAGTCAACTTTCCGGCAACTTTTTGCCTGGAAATTGACCAAGTTTGATATTTTTAAGGGCAAAATTGTCAATTTATAGTTTTATGTTTCACTTTAGTCCCTATATAAAGTTTTACGTTCCACTTTAGTCCCTGTATAAGATTTTATGTTCCAATTTAGTTCGTATGCTACTTTTTTTCTTTTTATAAATATATGTGCATGTGTGTATATACAATTGATACTAATATATTATTATTAACATTAAATAATATATTATTGATATATTAATATCATTTGTGATACTATTATAATTAATAATATTAATTGTATGATTAGTGATATATTAATAATAAAGATTATATTATAATAATTTTAATTATATTCATAATATATAGTATTAATAATATTATAAATATTATTAATATAATAATTAATCATTATTATTATTATAACATGTTGTTACGAATGTAACTCCCTCTCGAGGTATCGACCACTATTCTAAATAGAGTAAGGCAGAGAACTCTTGTCCATTGGAGCGTCGGAGTGCGGAGCCCATCATTGAAGTCAGAGTGTGGGACTGAGCCTTCCGAATGAGAAAGAAAAAAGTGTCTCGCTTTATGCCCTCGGATCACAGCCTTGACTCTACGTAAACCAAATGGCTTTGAGAACCGTCCTACCTCTGTCCTATCCATTAGACAATGGACGCCGTTCATTTTGATTTTTTTCGTATTTTGATTTTTCTACCTCTTGTTTGAATTGAAAACAAAAAAAATTGGATTGTATGTGAGAAAATTTTATGAATTGTATATTCAATAATTCACTAATCGTAATCATAAATCATAATATATTATCTATATTCTAGAATAGAATTCTAATAGAATATTTAGAAAAAAAGGAAATAAGTGGGTAGCGGGAATCGAACCCGCATCGTTAGCTTGGAAGGCTAGGGGTTATAGTCGATGTCAATTTAGCGCTTTGAACGTCTCTAATTCAAAACCGAACATGAAACTTTGGTTTCATTTGGCTCCTTTATGGAAGATGAGTAAATTCCTAGATCTAAGATGTGAACAAAATGAACAAAATTATACCCATAACACCTATGTCAGCTTTTTGTCTGAATACAAACAAAACGAATTGCTTTCTAGATGATTCTTCTAGAAGAAGGTGATTCTAGCAATCTTTCTAGTTACTTCATTCTCTATTTCTATTTGAGAGGATCCTAAGGAAAAGGATTTTGTTTCCACCGAGTTAAAACAATATGCCGATGCCTCTAGTAAACCAAAGTCATTGTTGAATAGCTATTTTGCTTCAATTTCTTTCTTTAGCAATAAAAAAAAATGGAAGATTTAGTTACGATTAGAAATTTACTTTCTATCTTCAGCCATGGATCCTTTACTCATACTTATTCAATTAGAAGTCTTGGTCCAATTAAAAAATTATGTTTCGCAATTTCATAATCCAACTTTTCAATTTATAAGTGACTCATGGATACAAATCACGAGAATGCGTATTTTTTTCTCGAATTTCTCATTGAGAGGTAAAGGATTAAGTCCTTTTAAGAAATAAAGTTTTTGATTGGAATATGAATAAAACCGAAAGACCCTTTAACTATTAAAGGGTTAATAGAACGAATCACACTTTTACCACTAAACTATACCCGCTACAATACGATTATTGTATACAAATGGACCTTTTTTCGAACAAGATAATTGAGCATGATCAAGATAGGATCATCAAAGAATCATCAAAATGAGAGTGTTGTACTTTTTCGTGGGGAGATAAAAATTTAATGAGATTCGAAAAAGAGGCTTCATTTAAGTTAAATTAAATAACTAAAGTTTTCTCTTTTGCTGAAGAAGATAGATGATATGGATAAAAAAAAACACTAAAATAATAACAGAAAAATGCATTGTGGAAGAATCGATAGTTTCTTTTTTAGTTCAGAAAATGAAAATAAAAAATAACAAGAAAAAGAATGTAAATAGTCTTTCTTCTTTTTCTTGTTGCTTGAATATAAAATATTCAATTGAATATAATCAAAAAGGACTTTTTGTTTTCAAATCAGATATCAAATAAATCATTATTTATCTATAATTCGTTGGAACAAAAAAAAAGGGCCCGGCTAGGTACTGACCAGGCTAGGCCATCAGAATAAGAAAGGTCTTTCGAACAAAATCAACACAAAGAGGTCTTCCTTTTTCTACTCTAAGAAATCCAACTCAAGCACGAAATCAATGTTGAGTCAACAATCATCGAGAGGGGTACCACCAAGTGAGATCGAGACCAGTCCCTTGTATAGGGTTCCAAACCTGCGCTTCTTCAAATATCCCATAAGTGGGAGCTGGGGCTTCAAAGCTTGACTAAGAAGCGAGAAAGTTGACTTTGAGAAAGAAAAGGGGCGCCCTAGCTGGCATCCAACTAAAGCGCCAACGAGCAAGAAAGGGCCCCTTACTATAGATAGGGCGTTAGCTCTTTACTAATAATTAATAGTAATATAATTAAATATGATATATACTAATAAATAAATATATATATATATAAAATATACTAATAAATAAATATAAATATATAAAAATACTATATAATTATATTTGTATAATAATTCCCACCCACCCCTGCACCCTACACCCTCCACAACCCGCATCTCCATCCCCAATTGTCTCATCGTGTACTATTCTAGGTGGCGCAACCTAGGGCAAGGGGGTACATTGATAGTGCGTACTAGCTTGGCGTAGCTGAGAAAAGGTAGTATTGTGGTGGCATGCACCATTAATACAGGGGCACGCCGCCTGGTGGAGCATTCAATGCGGTTGAGAGGCTGCTACCTTTCCTCGACGTCCATGGTCGATATGGTCACTTATGCATGATATCTTCTCGGGTTCTGATCGACAAGGCGTGATCCAGCCCAAGCTAGATCTTACTGGACGAATAAAGGAGAACGCCTCGGGTCTGGGTCGACCAGAATCCAATCGACAAGGTGGTGCCGGTGCACTGCCCTAGTAGACAAAACCTGAGGTCGAGTTGCAGTTGATAGGCCGAGCTTATCGATGATTAGGCCGCTGGACATCACATCGCTGTCCTGATCGACTATTGTTGGGCTAGGCTTGTTGGGCTGCCCCATATCAATAATAATACTAATAATATTAGATAATTATATTATCATAATAATACTATTATTATCATTGATAATATTAATCTTATTATTCTTATGATTAATTATATTAATAATAATAAAATTAATTTAATATTTATTAGTATCATGTATTATTATTCATAGTAGTAATATTATAATAATAATAATAAATTATTATATTAATAATATTTAAAATATTATTAATACTATATATTATGAATATAATTAAAATTATTATAATATAATCTTTATTATTAATAATATATCATTAATCATACAATTAATATTATTAATTATAATAGTATCACAAATGATATTAATATATTAATAATATATTAGTTAATGTAATAATAATATATTAGTATCAATTACATATACACACATGCACATATATTTATAAAAAGAAAAAAAGAAAAAGAAAAAAAGTAACATAGGGACTAAATTGGAACATAAAATCTTATACAGGGACTAAAGTGGAATATAAAACTTTATATAGGGACTAAAGTGAAACATAAAACTATAAGTTGACAATTTTGCCCTTAAAAATGTCAAACTTGGTCAATTTTCCGGCAAAAAGTTGCCGGAAAGTTGACTTAGGGACTAGATTGAAACTAAATCCAAACGTTAGGGACTAAAAAAGGAAGTTTTAAAGTTTGAGGACTAAGGTGATTCTAAACTAAAACTTTAGGGACCATTTATGACATTTGCCCTTTATAAAATTATAATTTTAATAAAAAAAATCTTTAATGAAAAATATTTTCTAGATTTTGAGGAAAAAAAGTTAAGATAGAAGAAAAACAAAAGTAAACAATCGAAGAGAAAAGAAAGTTTAAGAAGAGTAAAGAACATCATTCTTAATAGTTATGAGGATTAGAAAATAATAATAAAGGGCATTTTGAGAAGATCACCGCAAAACATATCAAATTAAAGTTGCGGGTAAATACTTTATATGTAGTATAAATAAATTTATTTAACAATACTTGATGAACTTCAACAAGTAGGAATATAAAATATGGTTTCAAGGTTTTCTCCTTGTTTTACTTTTTTTTTTTTTTTTTTCATGAAGAATACAACTTTTTTATATCAACTCATGTACACTATGAAAAACATAGTTTAGTGTAACACCTTTTTCTATTGGACTAGTATATAAGTGTAAGGAAATTTGCCATGTACTAATTTAAAAGAAAAGTTGTAAATATAATTAGGACTGCTAATGAATTGTATTATATACTAGAGAGACAAAAAAGAACCTCAATAAACTCATCCAACATTGATATGATACTTTGATGCACAATAATATTTATTTGACTCTGAATTCAATTTTATCGAATGGACACTTATAATTAAAAATGTATGAATTATTAATTTTAGTCTTTTTATATTTATTTTAAAATTAAAAATAAGAGTAAAAGTATTTACGCCATATAAATACTAAGTTCTATCATAAACATAAAATGTTAGCATCATTTTTTTTTTTCAAACGCATTAAAAGAAAGTTGAATTCTCTAAGTTTCTACCCTTCAAATTTTGATTTACTTGCAAAAAAAAAAAGACAGGTTCTCTAAATTTTCTCCTTCCAATCCATGACATGTTTTTATCTAAAAAAAAATTCTTAAGTCCAAATTTTGTTATTGAATTAATTTAAGAATTTAATATATCTTTATGTAATCAAATCAATTTCACTTCAAAATTTTTGCTAATAACAATTTAAGAAATTAAAACCTACAAATTTAATTCAATATATTAATTTAACATATTTTTTTAATTAGAGTTTAATACATTCAACAAAAGAAATTGTTTATATATGCATCTATATTTAAAATATTAATTTTTCAATATTAAATACTCCTTTAACAACTATGCTAAAATATTAAATCCTAAACTGCAGTTGTCATCTTCCCGATAAATCAACGAGGGAGTCATGTCAATGCCTTCATCGCTCGTCCACTAATCCACTCTACCCTTGATTGCCAATCTCAAACCCTAGTTTCTCGCTCAAACATTTTATTCAAAGTCTAATATTATCAGTTTCGGTCAAGCAAAGGAGTTTATGATGTGAGGATTGCGAAAAACGGCGGCCGCTTGTTAGGAATTTGTAGAGAGAAAAGGTAATCCAACACGGTCTTCTTTTTTTTTTTTTTCTAGTTTTGGTTGAAGATATGTGATTACCACTATTTTCTGGTATCCCTTTATGATATTTTCGAACGTTGTGTTTTTCCCTACAATTTAGGGTAATATTTTGTCCCTTTTTTTTTGAATTTTTGAATTTTTTCTAAAATAATTATCGTATGCTAGTCCTTTAAATGTCTTGCTCATCAACAACTTGTTTGGAACTGTGGTTAAATTCTGAATGTCACTATGTAATTTGATATAAGGTAGTAGTAGTCTTGGTCTTACAATTCTTGCAACTCAATTTGATGCAGTAAAACATTATTAGTTAATTTGAGATCATCTATATGAGTTCCTTCATATTTTATTCGCACACAATAGATGGAAAAACCATTCACCCTTTGTTGTATGCCACTGGGAAGGGATAAGTAAAATAGTGTATGACATGCAAATAATTTCTAAGATTATGAGTTTTATGTTGAAACAGAACACCATCCAAGTTATAAACAAAATGATAAAGAAAACAAGAAAATCCAAGACAAAAGTATTAGGAGAATTAAGATTAGATTAGGGCATCGACTAATGACAGACAAAATATGGTATTAATTTGCAGTTCCCTGAGTAGTCATTTCACATAACTCATTTTCTCAATTGTTCATAATGTGTAAATACATTTATTCCTTTTCGAAAGCATCAAGGGTCAGAGGTATTAGTTTTGTATTTATCTATAAGATGATAACATTATTATTTTGGACAAATTGCATTTTACCCCCCTGTAAAAATGAAAAAGAATCAAAAATCTCCTTATTGAAAAAAAAAAAAAAAGGCAACGAACTTCATTGTGATTGAAAAAATAGGCACACCACCTCCCTTTATGACTTGCTGTAGTTTAACAATAATTTCAATGTATAAAAACTATAATACCCTAATTCCTTCATATATTTTCAAATTTATCTATTTATTCTTTTTAAATATATTTTTATATAACTTTTTTCATCTCCTTCATACCAATTTTTTTATTTTTAAATTTAGAAACTATTTTTAATTTTTTTATTTATTCATCTTTCTAATTTATTCTTTTATATATATATATATATTATATACAAATATAAATATAAATATAAAATACATGATATAATAAACATAATATAATACATAATATCATATATTATACATACATAAATATATTTATGTATATGTTTATACATAATATATATTAATAAATAAATATTTTATATTATATTTTATATAATAAACCCCACCCTGTAGCACCCCTCTCAGGACAGCACCCAAGTTGAGGCACTACCAATTCAATCTTAAATACCAATCACATAACACTAGGAAACCTGTAATTTAACCATTTCAAAAGTATAATATATACAGCCCAAGTATCAAAATCCAACTCAGCGGAAAATAATTCATTTATCCCAAAAGATTACCTCTCCAAACGAAATATGTACAATCCAACATCTTAAGTTCAACATAACATTCCCATGACATTTCTTATATCATTACCTCGATCAGGTGTAAATATATGCACAATCGCAACACTTAATCTATTACAAAATGAACTGTCCAACCAAAACCTGGCTCCTGCCTCTCACTTAGGCTTGTCTGAAAAGAAATAAGGAATAACAAAGAGGATGAGTCTTCAGGACTCAGTGAGGAAAATTCATAATAGGAGATAGAGGAGAAGTTATTAAATTTCAAGAACAATGAACAAGGTTATTGATAGTAATCAGAAAATCAGTTCATGCTTGCTGGAAATCAAAATTTATGCTCAAAAACTTGGAACATGTAAACATTTAGCTGGCCTGTTGGCATCCTTCCTTATTGCTCCTTGATGAATACAAGATAACTTTTTCACTAGCATTTAACTTGAGCGTGAGAACTTTTCTCTTTATCTATAACTTTACAATAGCATTTCACTTGAACATGAAAATTTTCTCCTTATTTCTCCATTTGCTCGAGCACACAACTCGGCGTGTAACAACTTGCTTTTATGGCTTGGTCAACAGCATGCCCGATCCCGCCACTCACAATTTTGCTACCTCCAACTAGTTGTGAGTCGGGATCATAGGTGGGTACTAGCCGGGAGATTTGTCACCATCGGTCCGTATCGCCCGGCCGTCTTTCCGGACCTAGCCACCCGAGCCCAAGTTCCCGTGGCGTCCCTGTGGGTTGAACTTCCCAAGGGCGTCCTCATGGGTTGAATAGTTTAATGCCAACAAATAACAATTTAACTTTTAAAGTAGTGACATAAACACTATTCAACAATAGTTGCCAAGGCCTATTTCAATTAACAAAGCATATGATCAAATTAAGAAGGCTTTTGACAAAATTAAGTCTACCAGACCATTTCAAATATCATTTTCATAAATATCAAGATCATTTTCAAGAAATTGTAACATATCAAGCATTTCCAAATCAGAAGAACCTCATAGGGTTCGACAACGATCAACAATAACAACAATTTGAACAAATATCAAATCAGCAAAACTAAATGGGATCAACGATGACTCTCTATAGATTAAGCTCAACAAATCAAGAACCAACCGGTAGAACCCTCACAGGGGTAACAATAATCAACAGAGTAGGATAAACAAAGCAATACTAACCCTCACAGGGGTTTATCAAGGAATCGAAAGGTACAAAGGTTGCCAAATTGGCGGATCCTTACCACTTGTAGTTTCAACAAAACAAATCTCCGCTAGCAATCTACTGATTGCCAGGACCCATTTCATCTTCATGTAATCAGAGGAATAATCCCATAGTCAAAATTCTTATTCAACACTAAGCCTTCTAACATTATTTATTTATAAATCAACATGATAATATAAGTTCAATAGGTGTTATCTACACAATCATCCCAATATCACTATTCCTGAATTAGTCACGATAGTCTATATCAATTCCAAAATAGCATGGTCTCAATCTAAATTACAATGTCATGATATCAAAATCTTATTCCATACAAAATAGTCCAATCCTGCATAATTGCCACTTAATCTCACATTACGAAATCTTTAATCAATATTTATTAGTTCCCAATTTTGGCATTTATCATGACATGTCCAGGTCCATAAATTTAATATTTCTCCTTGCATGGGAATTATACTCACATATATATTTCAATCATCCCAACATTCTCATTCTTATCATCATACATGGCTTAAAATGGAAAATACAACATATGCATATATCAAGGTACAACCAACTAAAGCTTATCCCATAACTTTTTCTTACCCAAAATGCTTATCTAGGCCTCGAAATCACAAATCAAGAACACCAATGCGATTGTTGGAACAAGAAGAAGAAACTGATCTCGGATCGCCGGAGCACCGCCGCCTGCTGCCGCCGGAAAATTTCACAGTCACCACCAAAATGTTCCTCTCTAGCTCATGAATCCAACCCCCTAATCATATTTCAATTTCTCAACCTCGAACACCCTCAATCGAGCTCCTCAACCACCAAATAGGTTTCTCACCACCGCCGGTTTCTCTCCAATTTTCGCCACTACTGTTGCTCCGATCCCCCATGCAAACATACCACCGTGATCCTCTCTCTCAACTCTTCCCAACCATAGCCTTAAATTTGGATTTGACCGCCAAAAAATCACAAATCCACTTCCCACCGTGACACTCTCTCTCGTCGAAAATTTCAGTGGGATATGGTGGTGTTGCTGTGGAGTTGGTGAGGAAGGGAAGAAGATGGTTGGTAGCTATAGTTGGTGAAGGAGGGAGATGGCTCGGTTGGAGAAAAAAAAATAAGGAGGAAGAAGATGATGAATAGTAAAAAGGAGAAGAATGAAGAAAAAAATGTTGTTTTTGTGAAACTCAATTTTTGAAAAATTGCAATAGTCCTTGGTCTACTTAAGTTAATCAATTAGGTCCTTAAGAAATTAAAATAGCATATAGGTCCTAGTTGACTAGAAAATGCCATTCAAACCCCTAAGCTTTTCTATTTTATTCAATTAAGTCTTCAAAAAAATTACAACTTATCCCTAACAAAATTTAAATAATTAATAATATGAAAGAATAATTAAATTTCATCAAATATTGAAAATAATAAATTTTAAATTTCATAACCATAAAATTTCGGGATGTTACACACCCCCCACCCCATCTTAAAATTTTATCTATAAAATTTAAATAACTTTTGTTTATATCTTTTTTCTTTCTAATTATTTATTTCAAATTAAATATTATAAATATTTATGAAAATATATAATATATTTATATAAATATATGTAGCGCCCTATCGGGATAGCACCTAAGCTGAGGCACCACTCTAGTTGAAACTTAAATCTCAATTCATCATACAATCAATAGGCCCAAAACATTTCAACTTAACTGATCAGAAGCAGCGAAAATTTCAAACTTAATTAACATGACAAGCACTTAAAGACGTTCCCCAATTTAGCTTCTTATATATAATATAACATATACAGACCTGAAGTCCTTCACATAAGTCCTGACATATCACATCATCTCAAAACCAAAGTTTAACATTTAAAAGAGCTCAATAACATACACAAGCACCTATTCTATAACAAAAGTATTTCTCCAGCCTAAATCAGGAGTCCATATCCTTCACTTAAACCTATTTGAGAAACATGAATAACACGGGAAGGGGGGGGTAAGTCTAAAGGACTTAGTGAGGGATAATAGTAACCATAAGCAATAGGGATCTGTCGAGGAATAATCAACTCAATAGATTGGAATTTAACAAGTAAACGGGTACATTTCAGAATACAGGCATTAGCAAGTTTGGTAAACAAGCATTGTCAAATTCAAGACTTTTAGTAGGTACTAGCTTGGGGGTTGTGACTGATTGGCTAACTCAATTGGTTTACTTCAGGAGGTATCATTGCTAACCCATTCGGCTGGGATAATAGCGCAAACTGGACCAGGAACCACACCATCCTTATTGCTCCAAGAGCAATTCACAAACAAGCAAGAATGAGTACGAGCAAGCAAACCCTTACAGAATATGCATTCCAACGAAATGAGTTAAGACATGCATATTATATCACTTTATACCAATCAACAAGTACTTCCATAGCGTGACAACTTGGCATACAATTGGTGTGCCCATACGAACTGTATGGCGCACTGCCCATACAAACTGTATGGCGCATAGCATATACTTAAGCGAACCGCTTAGCGTATCGCGGATACCTATGCGGACCGCACAGCATACCCTGGACACCCAAGCAGACTGCAAGGCATGTCCCAAATATCCCAGCATTCCGCATAGGATTGGCACTCGGCCCAAGTTCAATCTCCAAACAAGTACAACAAGTACCAATCAAGTACAACAATCAAGTACATACAAGCTAACTGGCTAGATATCAGGATACAATAAACGAGTGTGCCAGATACAATAAACGAGTGTGCCAGCAAGGCATCTGATAAAAATTCAAATAGGAACAAACAAGTACAATCAAATAAGTAACATGACAGACATGAGTTCTGGATGCCAGAATGAACAAGAACGAATAAGAACAAGTGAAACAAGTGCGAACCCTCACAGAGGTATACAAGTCAATAACAGGTAACGAGCAAGTACGAGTCAAACAATTTATGAACAAGTACAATCAAGCAAATTAACCCTCACCCGCCACAAGAATAGATAGATATATCAAGGCCAAAATGGCAGATCCGCACAAGGGTTTTCAACAAATAATGAGAAGCTTATACAAAGTAATAACCCAAAGTGGGAGAACCTTACGGGTTCAACAATTAATGAATAGTTGTAACCAAAACAATAACCCAAAGTGGGAGACCCTCACAGGGGCATTCAAATCAGATAACAAATACCAATCGAAATTCAAATAAAATTCAGATTTCAAACAATCAAATTATGGAACAGAAACAGAAAACCCACATAGGGGTTTATTCCAATAGCAGATAAGCAAAAGAAATGCCAAGTTGGCAGACCCCCACCTCCGTATTCCCAGATGATACAAGTTCTGCAGATTGTCTATTGGTCCTCGTGACCTACTTCGTCACCTAACCACAATGTTATATATTTAGTAAGAACCCACTTTAAATTCTTAATACATCTTTATCATATTTGTTCTTCACTCCAAAATTTTGCTATTCATCCTATTAACATGATAACTTAAACTGACAACATTGATAAAATTCCATAAATGGCTATAAAATTAGTCTTGCCACAAATAATCTTAATTCTCATATTGCTTCTCCTATCAATAAAGTCAAGTTTCTTAACCACATGATCTACATATTGTCACTTAAATCATCAATTGTTTAAGGTTCCAATAATTTCCAATAGTATCCAATTTAGGTCCTCAATCCATAATCTCAAGTTCAATTTCTTGTCAAATTCATAATTTCCAATTTTGTCACTTTACATAATGTCCAAGTCCACTATACAATCATCCATTGCATGGGAAAGTTCAATACATATATATACATGGCATATCATCATCCTCAAGTGCTATTCTTAGCATGGATACAACATTAAATAGGAATATACATATGCATGTACATACATACACATATATATGAATTTCTTCAATTCTTTACCACAACTACGCAACGGGACCTCGGATTCACGAACCAATCACTCCACTGCATTCGTCTCGATGAGAGGAAGATTCTGTTTCCCGGTGCCGCCGCGTCGAAAAAGTGAGAAACCACCACTGTTTTGCTCCTTTCGACGAGAACTTTCCAACACCGCCTTTGATTTCAGGTTCCGCAGCCTGTATCACCTTCAACGGAGCTCAGCAGCCTTCAACAAAAATTCTCGCCGCCGTGTTCCGATCGCCGGCTCTCATCATCTCCGCCATGCCAAACCCATGTGCAACATCGTATTTTGCTTCTCCACACTAAGAGCTACCTGAATCACCCCCCCAACAGTCCAAACCATTGCCGAAAAAGACCAAACCCTCTTACCCGCTGTGGAATGGTTCTCGATCCCTCAACTCTCGTGGTGGCTCGCCAATTTTCAGTCGTGCATGTGTGGAGGAATGTGGTCAAAGGGTGGAGGAGAGTCGTTTGGAGGTGTTAGTTTGGTGGTTGGTGGTCGCTGGTGAAAGGTTCGCCGGTTGGTGGTTCACGGTGAAAGAGAGGAGGAAAAAATAAAGAAGAGAAAAAGAAGAAGAAAAAGGAAGGATGAAGGAAATGTTCTGCCTGATTGGTTTTAAAATTGAACTTTCCAAATTTGCAATTTTAGTCCCCAAGGTTTTTAATTAGCCTCCATTAAGACCTTAGGTTAGAGAAAAGTACACTTCTGACCCCATTAACCAAGGCCCTTCCATGCAAACCTCATAATTTTCCCATTTGTGCAATCAAGTCCTTGGAAATTTGCAGTTTATCCCCAAAATCTTTAGAATGTGATCCAATTAGGTCTTGTCTAATTGCATCTTGACCCCAAAACTTCCGACTTCCTTGCAATTAAGCCTTTGTTTCATTATTTTCGAAATATCGAATTTCAGGGGTGTTACAATATATATATTTTATAAGATATTTAGATATTTCCTCAAAAAAAGAAGATATTTATATTTATATATTTATTTTCATATATATATGATAATATATATAATTATTTCACTACAATTGACCAATTATTGACCGCTTAATGACTGATCAGCGATCAATTTAAATATAATATTTTAAAAAAATTAATGATCGAATTAGTGACCGTAGAAAAATAGTCATTAATTAGTGATCAAACTCTTTTTTCAATCACTAATATTAGTGACCACACAAAGTGATCACTAATTCAGACTTTTGTTTCAGTCACTAATTAGTGACCGAACTCTGTGTGGTCACTAATTCAGTCACTAATATTAGTGACCGTATAAAGTGGTCACTCATTCGATTACTCATTAATGACCATGTTTTTCAATCAATAAACGACCACAAATATAAAATTTTATTTTTTGTATATTCTTGTAATATGAAAGTATACAATTTATTTAATACCTATATAAGTAGTAAAATATTGTGTTATATATATATATATTTGATAATAATATATGTATATATGAAAAATATAAAAATATACGTACATATATAAATATATAACCACTAAATATTTCTATATAATATCCATATAATTGAACATTAATTTATTAATGCATATATAGATACACAAAAAAATAAACAAAAATAATATTCTTATACAAAGAAAAAAAATGAGAATTAATTGATATATACATGTCAATAATATATATATATTAATTATATGTATTATGAGTAAATAAATACTTATAATATAATTAATAATATTTTATATTAATTTGTATGTTTAAGCATATATGCATATTACCATATATATGTGTAAACTTTATCACTATAAATAGTAATAAATATAGTATTTATTATAAACTATTTATTATATAAAAAAAGAAAAAAACTATTGATTACTATACATATTAGTATGTATATATTATTTTTTAATGTGTTTATAATATATTATGGTAAAATATACCTAAAATTTAAAAGTAATACTTATAAATAATAAATATAGTATGTTATTATATTGGATAAATATTACACAAATATTAAATGAATAATTGCTATTTTTGTTAAATTTTAAAATGCAAAATAATAGTAACTTATACATAAGAATATTATAATTACTTTTTAATTTTTAAATATTACATATATTATATTGTTGAGACAAATACATGAAAATGCATGTGGTATAGTGACAAGTTACTCATTTGAACCAAACAAAGGTTTTGAGTTTGAATTCAAGAAGAAGCAAAGTTCAATATAATTTTTGACCAATAAAAATTAGTAACCGAAATATACACAAATATACGCCTAGTAACATACACAATTTTTTTCAAATTCTTTTAAATAAGATCGGTCACTAATTAGTGACTGATAAAAATGGGTCACTAATTAGTGATTGAATTAGTGGGCGACAGAAATTAGTGATCAGGGTTTTAGTGACCTATCCGATCGGTCACTAAATCAATTACTAAACCTGTTAGTGGTTGATTTTTGCATATTTAGTGATTAATTTTTGCATATTTAGTGACCGATTTTGCTGTCACTAATACCCTTTTTTGTAGTGTTTATTAACATACCCCCAACCCCCCCCCCCCACCCTATCTCCCCAATCCTTAAGGGCGGCCGTGTTGATAGTGGCCGAAGGTCGCCATCTATTTTTAATTTTTTTTAAAATATTTTCTCATGGTCGCCTAAGGCCGCGCCAATGGACGCTGCTTGCAGGGGCCTCGCAGGAGGCCGCCTTTATTGGCAGCCATGGTTGCCGCTCATGTGGTGGGGGAGGGTTGGGTTGGTTGATGGGAGGGGTGGGTGTCAGGTTTCTATATATGTGTATGTAAATATGTATATATATAATATATAAATAAATTTAACTATATATAAATTTATATATATTTAATTATATATTATGTATGTATATATATAAATATATTCTATATTTTTTATTTTTTTATAGGTAGAAGTAATCTGAACCATCAAATTTTTTTTCAATGGATCAAATGGTTGACATTCAGAGGTAAAATTGATATTTTAACAGTAAAAATCTAGAACCAATTGCACTCACCACGCGTGATTTGCACCGCAGGATGGAGGGGGTAATTTGCTGCTTTTCTAAAAACAGAAGGGAGCACTACCAATTTTTTTTTTTTTTTAAGGGGATTTTTTGCTCTCTTCCATTTTCACTGGGGGGGTTCAAACCTAATTTGTCCTATTATTTCACCTGAAATTCTTCTAGTAAGAAAAATGAATTTGGGGAAATCATTGGAACACCTGATTTTAGATTTTGCATAAATTAGCATTACTTAATCCAAATAAGCTACCAATTTAATAACTGCATATAACCCCCAACGCATCAAAAGTGAAACCGAAAATAACCCACAGTTATTTAG
This sequence comes from Jacaranda mimosifolia, assembly GCA_018894105.1. NCBI lineage: Eukaryota > Viridiplantae > Streptophyta > Magnoliopsida > Lamiales > Bignoniaceae > Jacaranda > Jacaranda mimosifolia. The sequence continues at coordinate 18,257,789 of CM032118.1, read as the reverse complement.
GTGAATTATTAAAGAATCCAGAGTCACTTTGGTGTATCAAAGACAACCTTTTCTGACGCAATATTTACAAAATTTGCAGAGAAAACAAATAAAGAAATAAAGACTCTAGACTACTCCAAGAATGAAGGTTCTTATTCTAACTGAGTGACGTGACACTTGAATCAAGGTTCTCTTTATTTCCTTCCATAAGATACTAACGAAGTTTGTAAAGATGCCAATTCTGGAACATACAATGCAGAACTCTCAGATTCTACATTGCACAAGGCTTTCGTATAGGAAGGCCAGTCACTTTTTTTTAATGCTCATAACAAGTTGGGCTTTCCTTTGACTTATAACAAGTTAATACATACGAAAGGACCTCATAGGACGAAATATACTAGAGATCAGCACATCGAATTAACATAATGTTTTCTCCACAGTCGACTACTCTGAGTTCCTATAAAGAATAACTTCAACATAACAAGATTTTACGTATTTATTATGTGAAAAAAATCCAGAACATGCAAATATATTCCCTTTCTGCAGTAATCCAGCATGTCAACTTTACCTAACATGTAGCTAACGAATATGTTGGAGTTATCTGCAAATTCTGGCTGTCTGCTTGTGTTTCACATATGTAAAATTTGCTACTCATGACCTTGGTCAGTAAATTCACTTGGATAAAGAACTAGGTCCTCTAAATGGCTAGGAGAAAGTCACTCTCCACTCCCTTTTCCCCCCTTCTCTTTGCTTTTCAGAGTTTTTCTTTGTCTATTAGTATTTTGTTTCTTTTATCTATTTAACTCCAGAAAGAATCAAATTTTTTGATTTTATTTTAATCTATATCAATTCTAGCCAAGTGTGATTGACTAATGCTAGATCATGGCCTCTTAACTAAACATGATTAGCTGAGTTAGCCTTTAAACTTTTTAATCATAATTAACTATAGATACTAAGTGTTTTTAAGTACTGATTAGTAGTTGCTTAGTTTTTTTGGTCTTAAAACTTCCTCTTTTTTTTTTTTTTTTTTTTTTTTTTTGAGTGAGCTCGACATATTTTAATGACAAAATGGGGACTCTTACCTAGCAATGCACACGAGGGAATTAAAGTTGGTTACAAAAATCTTCCTAAAAGGGTGGCCAACTTTGAGAATCTATGCAGCCAATATGTGCAAAAAACTGAAGAGAGAAGACGGAAGGAAAAGGATGTTGCCAAAGTGCTTCCAAGTTGATGAAGCAGCATGATACCTGACGAGAATTGTTGGGTTGCTTCCGTACTGAATTGTATGTGCAGCATGCGAACTCAAGAACAATAAAAGAGCTGTGGCCAAATTCCAAGCAGCATTCCAGTGAGTAGCTAGCATATGAATGTGGTTGCTAGACAGATTCTGTATCTTGTCAAGCTCCATCGGATCAGAACCTGCTGTTGCTGCTGAATATGATTACTTGAGATTCCACAGCATGGAAAAATATGCAGCAGATTTTTTCATATGAATACAGCATCTTAATCCGACTAAAAGCAGCAACTGAAACTGGACAAAAAAGGGGGATTCCAGGAAGCATCCAACCAAAATGATTCCTGCTTGCTGATATAGGAAAAAGGTTCCAGCAAAAAGGTCCTGTTAAGATCAAGGACTTGAGTCTCCATCTAAGAATCATCCATCTCCAAGTTAACCTATGTGCTGATAACATATTCACTTCAGTAAAGACCACAGGAGTTGTGCCGTAGGGCTGTAAATGGGTAGGGTTTTACCCTACTCAGGCCCATACCCAAAAAATACCCAAAAATAATACCCATCTTTTACCCTACCCAATTAGACCCATTACCCATTGGGTCTATCTATTGGGCCTGCTGTTCAGACCCAATATTTTTTATTTTTTTTTTGGGGGGGGAGGGTCTCTACTGCTGCTCTGTTCTGTCCTGTCTAAGCTGCTGCTGCTGCTGCTGCTTGCTTGCTACTGTTTGTCGGAGCAAAAAAATTGTTCATTCAATTTTTTGACATACAATTATTAATATATACATATAACAAAGTAAAAAATAAAATATAGCAATTTTCTTAAGTCCAATTATAAGAAATATATATCTAAATTTAATAAATCAATCTAAGTAGAACCATATTCAATTTAATTGTAAAAATCATCCCCAAGTCATCTCATATCCATTTTCATAAAATAAGAAAAGGACACAATATTTAAGTTACAACTATATAATTTTTCAAATCCAATTATAGAAACATACACATGTAAATTTTAACAAATTAGTCCAAGTAAAACCACTTTTAACCCCACTGCAAAATCATCTTCAAGTCATGTAATCTCCAACCTAGTAATTGAAAGGGAAAAAAAAATTAATTAAACGCTACTTAAAATAAAATAGAATCGAAGTAAGAGCATTATTAATATTTACCTGCAACTTTTGGTCATTAAAATCTTACTACACTTTCTACTTGAACTTCATATGATTTCGCATTACTTCCAACTACAAAAATTAAAACATGGTAAGAAAAAGACTATATTAATAAAACTAACAAAAGAGCTAAAAAGTATAAACAAATTTACTTACCATCCTTAGGAATTGGTCCAATCCATCCTTAGGAATTGGTCCAATCCAATCATCCGCTACTATTAATGCGTCTACCACATCCGGAAGCAAACAAGCACGTGATTCATCAATAACACAACCCCCAATACTAAATGCTGCCTCTGATGCCACAGTAGTAGCTGGAACTGCTAAAATATCACATGCTATTTTTGCTAAAATGGGTAACTTAGGGCTATTTGTTCTCCACCAGTCTAAGATGTTAAATGTTTGTGCCCTAGTAAATCTAACTTCATCCAAGTAGCTATCCAATTCTAATTTTTGATTAACTGAAAGTCGTGATTCATTACACCATCTATCAAAATCTCGTAAAGAAGTGCATGTTTCAATAGTTGTGCTACTTGTCAAAGTGGTCTCATTCATTGAAGGGGTAACACTACTTCCATAAGTAATGAATAACTTAACCAAAGTAACGTGAACCCTTTGAATGTATGGATGAGCATTTGAACCATAAATTCTAGTGTAAAAATACTCAACCAAATCCATTTTAAACCTGGGATCAAATACGACTGCAACAGTTAGTACCAAACAACACTCATCCCAATATTTATCAAACTTCTCCTTCATGAAACTAGACATCCTCCTAATAAAATCAAATTCACTGTCATTCCACTCAGTTATCTTCAAATAAATCTCACAAATATCAAGAAAAAACACATTGGATGTTGGATACTTGCGACCGCTAAAATGGCAAGTAGCTTCATAAAATATTTGCAAACAACCATGCACAACTTTGGCCACTTCCCATTCTAACTCAGATGGATTGAATTGATAATGCCTATCTATTCTTTGTAAATGACTAAATGCTTCTTTTAATGGTAATGCCGTCGCAAGCAACTCGTAACTTGAGTTCCACCTATTTGGCACATCCATGGCCACTTGCCTCTTATCCTCTAAGTTACACTGATTTAATGCAGTGTCAAATTTCTGAGTTGCGGCAAGAGACTTGTTCAAATATCTTACAGTTTCATGAATTTTCTCAATTAATCCCCTAATTTGACTCAATCCATCTTGTACAACCAAATTTAATATGTGTGCACTACATCTCACATGTAACAAATCCCCATCAAAAGAAATTAATGAATCACAAACAAGCCAAGCTTTCAGTCTTCTAATCATAGCATCATTTGCTGTAGCATTATCAACAACTACTGAAAACAACTTCTTTTCCAAATTCCATTCCAAAATCATTTCTTTCATGAAGTTAAATAAAGCTTCACCATCATGTGGATATGGAATCTTTCTAAATGCAAGAATTTTCTTTTGCAATTCCCAATTATCATCAATAAAGTGAGCAGCCAAACAACAATATGCAATGTGCGAGTGATCTGAAGTCCAAATATATGTAGTCAACGACACCTTACATCTCAGTCCATCTAGCAAGTTATAAACTTTGACCTTTTCCTCTTCATACATTTCAATCACATCACTTCTAATGGTGTTTCTACAAGGAAGCTTGAAGTTCGGATTCAGACCATTCAAAAAAATTTCAAAATATTCATGCTCACTTATATTGAAGGGATATTTGTGTTTTATGCATGCAATTGCAAAATCCCTTCGACTTTTCACTTGATCAAATATAAACTCACTCCTAGGACTTCCGCCGAAACTATTCCTCGAATCTAACTTGAATTTTGGGCATGCATTCTGTAGGTGTTTTTCAAATGAGTAGTACCATATGCAGCATTACCAGATAAAAGTTTTTCACAGTAGTTGCATTTAGCATGCACAATATCATTTATACCGCTGACCTTTGTAAAATGTTGCCATACAACTGAGTGTTTTCTTTTTGTACCTCTAAGTGCAGCACTTACTTCTTCATTATCACCACTGCCAAGAGATATATGTTGACTAGATTGGCTATGTGATGTCGACATTATAAAATCTGCAAAATAAATAAATAAATAAATAAATAAAGTAAAAAACCACAAGGAGCTTAGTTAATTCTTGCAACATATATCATTTGTATATGTTAATTCTACTTTCAAAAAATAATGTTATCTAAGTGCGTTTTTTCTATCTAAGTGCATAAGAGTACAAAATCAATTAGATTTTTCATATTTACTTAGGAATATAGCAAAGTTGATTTGAATATGATAACATTGACAGCAAGCACATGCCTTTTTTTTTCTTTCTTTTGTTTGCTTTCTATCTTTTTTAGCTCTCTTTCTTTTTCGTCCCCTTTTCTTTTTCTTTTTTTTTCAATATCCCCCCTAATTTTCCTCAGTAGGCACCTAATTCTCTTCTCCAGAGATGTAATGATTTCAATATGAGTAGTAAAATTAATACTGCCAAACACGCAGTGATACAATCACACAAACACATCAATGACAGTACAGAGGAAATGTATAAACATTAATATTTCTCAAAAATGGTAAACTATAGAAATCCAAGTAAGTGTTCAATAAAATATCACATTTTTCAAGAAAAAGTAATTCAAAGGATCACGTTTCGGGGGCTTGAACAAAGAAATCAAAATATTATGCTTCTTTGGAAAACAATGTCCATAAAGACTCGAACTTTCCCCTTTTTTTCTTGAGGAAACTGAGAAAAAACCTCATATTTCACAAGAAAGTAACACAAACTCACATATAATGGCTAAAAATTCCTGAACAAACCCATGAAAAATTAAACCTTTACCATCATTAAAACATTTGCTTCCTCATTTGGCAGCCAGTTACTCCCCACCCCACCAACCAAATTGTAAAAAGAAAAAAGGGGATGCCAAAAATTTGAAGTATATTCAAGGAAAAACACATCAAACATGTAACCAACATGAAAATGAAGGGAGGGGGGGGAAGAGTTCCACAACAGCTACTGACAGAAGCTAAAGAAAATGCAGAGTCGAACCTGTGCTTAAACCCCACAAAAACTTCCCACCCAAAAGAATTCTTTTTCTGCGGCACATCTCCCAAGGCAAACAAAATGCCCCCAGCTGATGAAACAGAATAGTAGAAAAGAAAGAAATCTATTGTGTGGTGGCGAGCCAACGACGGAAGAAACAAGACTAGTGGCGGCGCAATGGCAGAGCGGCGGAATGGGGAAAAGGGCAGCTGTGTGGTTTTTGGACTGAATTGTTGAATATGAAATTCAAAATTAACTTTTGATTTTAGATTAAAATGTTTAGGGTAAATGGGTAAATGGTGGGTAAAAAATTTACCCATACCCATTTAAATTTGTTTATTGGGTCTGGGCCTGGGTTTGGGCCTGATGCAAATTTATTGGGCCTGGGCCTGGGTAGGGTAAAACCATACCCATTTACAGCCCTAGTTGTGCGGATCATGAGCAGATAATACAGTGACAAAAATTCAGAATCACATGACCCAAGTAGAACCCAGCAGAAGAGCGTGTAGATACTAATGGAATCTATTTTTTATGTACATGTCCATTGATACTGTCTCTAGGAAAAATAAGTCAGCCAACCCAAACCTATGGTCTTGACATTACCAAAATATTTTGTAAAATAACTAGTACTATTTTAAAATTTATTGATACAGTGGGATCGGTAGGAGAACCCTAAGTGTCATGTTATTTGAATAGGTGTTGAGCATACTAGTGGATTAATTTCAGTTGATTCTTTAAACTAAAAGGACTAAAAAGAGAGACATTTAATGCTTGAGGTTCCATATTGGTATTGCCTAACCTCTCCATGATACTTTCCCTCTCTCTAATATGACTAGAAGAGTAGCTGACAGAACAGGCTACATGAAGATTCCAAATTGTCAAGTTGGCTTACCCTACTTGTATAGTAAAGATAATGTTGAGTGCATAGTTTTTATAATTTTACGGTAAAATTCTTCTTCTTCTTTGCATTACTAATTTCATGATGATTTATTTCATATGTAGATGACATCCAAGCCCAACCAAAGAGATGCTTGACCTTCAATTCAAACAGTTGTTGTTGTTGGTCTCTATTTGGATGTGACTCTTAAAAAGCCCTGGCTGATCCACTTGATAGTATTGTGGTGAGCTAGCCATTCTTGAAATTCACTACATTGAAAAGTCTATGCACGCTTACTTCTAGTTTGTTAATTAGCTATTCAACAAAGAAGAAAATCTATAATATCCTATTAAAATTGATGTTTAAACAATTTTTGTTGTACCGTCTTCCCTTTCTATTTCTAGAAATTTCTACACACCCATTTCTTAGGAATACATGCATGAGAGTGGCAAAACTTCCAGTCTTATAAAATTATGCCAAATTAGTTTTATAGATCTTGTTTGCCAGATGAATAGTAATTATTATGTAGTTGCTGTACTCTGTCCCAAAGAAATTAAAATCGCTATGAGATAGGTTTCAGTATATATTAGGAGACCTATAAATAATATATCTCCCTGGATCCTCTGTACCTGGGTGATGTAAATATTTGTTCTTTATGGATTTCCAAGATGAATTTCATTGTTAAAAACATTTCCTAGTATATATTTATTCAGTTATTTAGTTGTTTAATCATTTTCAGTAGGTGCTATTATCTTTGGTAATTGTATATGTTCACTGCTTTAATAGCTATAACTATTTTTCTGACTTGGGTCTCCCTTCCTCCCTCTTCCCATGCTCTCTCTCCTCATAAAATTAGGATGATGATCCATATCTTAATAAGCTGATCTAAGCACTACAGGAGCTGCTGGGATTCTGTGTGATAGTAAATACAAAGTGACTTTTGCGTTCATTTATCCCCCTGGGACAGGCAACAAACACTCAAGCTGAGTTGGTTGTAGTTTTCAGAGGTCTTCAATTGTGCTTCGAGATATAGATTAGGAATATTTTTGTAGAAATGGATGCTCAAGTACCAATTCAACTCATCACTAATAATCAACAACATCATAGTCTTGCTCACACAATTGAGAGGATCATAAATTCTATCCAGCTTTTAAATGTTTTCTTCACTCACATCTATAGGGAAGGAAATTGAATTGCAGGCTATCTCGCAAAAGGAGCATGCCAGGTGGAGTGTAGGCTGTTCTTAAAAGCCACCAATTGCCAAGAAAGGCACAAATCACTCTAAGAATGGAAGAACTGAAATGGCCATATTTTAGATTCAAGTAAATACCAAGTTTGTGTACTCTTTTAGATTATTTTAACTTTGCTGTTTCTGTTAAATTGTGGTCGGGATTTTTGCTACTTTTTGTTGGAGTGCTACATATCCTCAGGCTTCCACTACCCTACAAACTCATTGTATAGTTCAATTATAGCTCAAACAGGGTACCGCAGGTCTGCCTAGATGGTATACTCTATAGAAAATGTGATATTGCTTCTATACTTTATTCAGGGAGAATTTTTAGTCCTTAATTTGCTTCTATCTCTTAAAGAATGGCATTTTCAGTGGAAATTTTGTTTAGAATTCTAATTATGCACTAGCCATCAGTTCAACAGTTAAAATCTCAAGTTCTAATCTCAGCTTTGATGCAAAACTTAGTTGTTTGAATTTTGTTGTTCTAATGTGGATATGCTAAGTGGCTGGTCGTTTTCTTTGCGTGAAGCTTGCTCAGCTGCTGAGTTTGTAGCCCTTTCTGATGGTCGGATTCTAAAAACAAAACAAAGCTCCAGTTTCAGTTTATGTTGTCATGATTTTCACTCAGTTTCTAGAATTCCTGGCGCATTGTTGCTAGCCATGTGGAATAGCGACCTCCATGTTGCTGCACATATCACATTTTGGGAACTAATTTGCTTAAATTTTGTGGGCGTCCAGCGCCCATCTTCTTTTGTTAATTGGTCAGGCTTTTTAATTCATGTAGAGTTTGTTTAGGAAAGAATTTGGAGAGGTTTACAAGCAATATAGAATTTAATTATTTGCTTGTTATTAGATAAATTTTACCACTCGATTCAAATTGTTTCTGCAAGCACTATTTGGCAACCAATGTGTACATAGAACAACCAATGCAAATTGTTTTTGTAATTAGTATTTGGTTGCTACTATATACACAACAACAACTAACAGCTAATTTTTGGTTGCTAAATCATATAAAATGTAGTAAGATTTGCCATAATATTAAATTTACAGCAATCAATTATTTCGTTGCTAAAAATATATTGTTCACCAATAAAAGTCTTATCATCGCAATATGGTTGCTAAAAAATATTATATAAGACAACTATTGCAGCTATTTTAAAAATTATTACGACCAATAATTTGATTGCTAAAAGGCAATCTATTACCAATCAAAGTACAACAATTGATTACTTCATTGCTAAAAAGATATTCTTCAGCAATAAAAGCTTTTATGGTCGCAATGTGGTCATTAAAACTTGTTAGACAAGACAACTATTGCAACCATTAAAAAATTATTGCGACCAATAACTTGATTGTTAGAAGGCAATATATTACCGACAAAATTATAGCTAGAAATTGATTATTTCGTTGCTAAGAGGATATTCTTCAACAATAAAAGTTTTATCATTGCGATGTGGTCGCTTAAATATATTAAATAAGAAAACTACTACAGCCATTTAAAAATTATTATGACCAATAATTTGGTTGCTAAAAAGCAATCTATTACCAACTAAAACGATGTGGTCACTATATGTGCAATTATAGCAACCATGTCAATATTACAGCGACCACAACCTTATAAATCAGCAAGTGAATTTTTTTCCGCTAATTATTTCATTTTTAGTGAGCAATATTGAATGGTCGCTAAACATACATCTTCAGCATCCAAGTTAATAACTTGTCACTGAGCACTTTTAGTAGCAACCCTGTTATGACCAGCTGTGACCAATCTCATTTTGGTTGCTATAAGTTTTAGGGACCATTTTTTACTTTTAGCAACCAGCAACAATGATTGCTACCAAAGTGTTCTATTTATTAAACCTTGTAAAATTTGTGGCATACATATCTCGAATTGATATTATTATGCATTCTTACTTGCTCATACAGGGTTAGATATATGTGATAATTGGTGTTGTTTGGTGCAGAACATATTGATGGAGATATATTAATCTAGAAGATTTGTTTCCCAAATGACGCAATTTTTCAAAAATTAGTGTATCTTTGTAACATTCTTGCATGAGAGGCATTGAGATTGTGGCATGCTCTGCCCAAAGGGGAGTTTTTCATGACTTACAAGGACTCTATCGGGGATTTTCCTATATTGTTCTAAGTTTATTCTTGTTAATTGCCTATTATTGACGCGGTTTGTTGCATTCTTACTGTTTTGGATGGTTACTGTGAATTTAAATAATGGAAGTGCTACTATTGAAGTATTGAATGGTGGAAATTGTAAAAGATGGAAGTAACCTAATGAGTTTGTCTTGAGAATAGCTGATATTGATATAACTCTCTGGGAGGATCAACCTCCCCAACCTATTAATAATGCTTCCGATGCTGCGAAAAGAGCTCATACCCCATAGAAGAGGTCCAATCGCCTAATTCTTTTAGCTATGAAAACTTCAATTGGAGAGCATTTTTGGTTAGTGCACATCCTAAGACTAATTATGTTGAGGAATTTTTCCACACAGTAGAATAAACATATCAAGTGTATGATAAGTTTGAGGTGGGAATCTAATGAGTGATCTGACATGTATGAAATATAATAATTTTGGTGGAGTTAAGGAGTATATTCTAAAATGGTTCATATCTAATTAGAACTCAAAAATCTTGTTATTTCCCTTCCTGCTAACTATATTGTCTACGCTACTCTTAATTCCTTGCTTGTGGAATTTATCAAACCAAAATAGCCTACAATACCCAAAATGAGTTATATAGTATTCTTAACCTTATTTCCAAATGTGTCTCTGAGGAAGAGAAAATTAAGAGGGGGAGCGGACAAATAGCCTTTCTTCTTTTGGAAAATATTTTCTATGTACCAACTTTCACTTAAAACTTAATTTCTATTTTTGTTCAAGACAATTTGGGTTGTGATATCTCTTTTGGCTAAGGGAATGTTAGTTTGATACTAGACTCTAAAGTTATTGATTGTGGCATTTTGTTGAATGGTTGTATATGTTGACATTGGTTTCCAATAAAATTTATTCTTCGTGTGTAAAAGACTCCTAAGTGATGATCATTCTTCCATATTAAGGTATAGGCGTTTTGACCATATTTCTAAAAATATGATAGAAAGACTGATAGCATTCTTCCTAGTCTAGCTTTGGAGAGAAGAAAATTTGTGTTGATTGTATTAGAGGCAAACATGTTTAAACTGGCAATAAATGGGATTGTTTGCTAAATATTTACAGAAATCTAGAATTGTTGTTCAATATATCATACTTGGGAGTCTTGAGCAAAATGGTGTAGTTGAAAGGAGTAATCGCACCATAGTTGAGATAAATAGGAGCATGATGAGATGATGTGAGTCACCTAAGTTTATTTAGGATTAAGTCATAAGAATTGCCATATGTATTGTTAATTGTCTCCTCACTAAATTTGTTGATAAAACACCTTTGAATAGTGGATTGATCAGAAGCTTATTTTAAACCATTTTCTTGTGTGGGGATGTCCTGTTGAGGTTAGAATTTACAACCCTTTTTTCTTTAGAAAAAGACTGACCTTACATTTGCTTGTGGGTACTTCACTGGGTATCCAAATCATTCTAAAGAATATAGATTCTTTTGTCCTTTGCGTGGAACTCAGGTGGTTGAGTCTCAAACAGCTAAATTCTTAGAACATAATGTGCCTCTTATTCCATAATTGCTGATGATCATATTGAATCTGTCCCATTTTCCTTTCTTGCCGCACGTGAAATTTAGGATCCCTATGAACAAATGTCTACAACTAATGCTAATATGGAGGATGATTTGAATGTTGATCCTATAAGCTATTCTGATGCTATATCTAGTCCTTAATCAGACTTGTGATTTAGTGCTATGAATACAAAATTCACTTAACGAGAATGAATGATATCTAGAAGTTAGTTGATTCCAAAGGTTGAAAAACTATAAGTTACAAATGGGTGTTTTAAGACTAAGAAAGATTCAAAAGGGAAGATTGAAAGATCTAAGGCAAGACTTATGGCTAAATGCTTTACTTATAAAGCTAGTATTGGTTATGGTGAAACCTTCTCTCCTGTTTCCTTAAAAAAATTCCTTTTAGATTATTATGAGTTTAGTAGCTCATTTTGATTTGGAACTCAACCAAATGGGTTAGGACAGTTTTCCTTATGGCAACCATAATAAAAAAGTTTATATGATTCAAACTAAGGGTTTTGTTCATGAAGAGAAGGAACACCAAATGTATAAGCTAAATAAGTCAATTTGAGGCCTTAAACAGGCTTCGCGTCAGTGATACTTGAAGTTTGATATAGTAATGACTTCATTAGGCTTTAAAGTAAATAAGGTAGGCAATTGTATTTGCCTCAAGACTAATTTGGTGCTTTATGTTGATGATATTTTCCTTACTAGTAGTTATTTGAGTTTGCTCCATGAGATTAAACAAATGTTATGTCATGGTTTTGATATGAAAGATCTTGCTGAAGCATCCTTTGTTCTTAGAATTGAGATCCATTGTGGTAGAAATGCTTGTTAGGACTTTCTCAAGTGAATTACATTGATCGTGTTTTGACTGGGTTTAACATTTAGAATTAAAGGTGATAAACTTTGCATTGCGCAGTGCCTAAAAACAAACTTGAGTAAGAGTCAATAAAAAATATTCTTTACTCTAGCATTGTTAGCAGTTTGATGTATATACAAGTCTACACCAAGCCTGATATACCTTTGTTTTTAGTGATCTTGGGTGCTATCTCCCTAATACACGACAAGAACATTGAGTGGCTGTTAAGAAAGTCCTAAGATATTTGAGAAAATTATAAAGAACTTCATTTCGAAGTTTTTTAGTTAATGACTCAATTTATAGGCCCATTGAGGTTTTATTATGATAATGTCGTTGTTGTGCATAATAAGTCCTCTAGTGCATCTAAATAACTAGAGCTTAAATATCTCATTGTGAGAGACTTGGTTAAAAATGATACCATTATCATAGAGCATGTTGATACGTGCAAATTATTTGACCAATGGATTAAGACCTATAATTTTCAAAAGGCATGTAGAACCCATGGGGTTGATTGAGTCTTTCAATGTATAGGGTCAAGTGAGATATGTTTCTTTATTGAATTTGTTATAGAATTGAAGCCTTTGTCTCTTTGGCTTTTATTAATGCGAGATTCTTTTTCAACTGTTGATATATTTGTTATAATTGTGTACACATTTTTTATGTTGTATCTCACTTGATATATATCTTGAGATTAGGTGTTGATTTTGAGAGATGGGTATATCTCATAAATGACACCATATTGTATTTTTAGTATTGAACGAGGCATATATAGCTTCTTTTGAAGTCAGATTTTCTTGGGATTTCATATGGTTTTCAGAAATCCATGTCTTACAAGAAAATCATGGGTTTTCTTAGGGTTTCCTATTGTTCAAGAGGCCCATATCTTACAAGAAAATCAATTTTTCTTGGAATTTTATATAGTTCTAGAAATCCACGTCTTACAAGAAAATTGGAGGACCAACAATGAAATAGTATACACACTTAGGTCATATTTAGTTGCTATTTTTCGCTACACCATCATGTTTGAATCCATGTCGGTGGAATTGTTGGTATATGTGGCCATGGAAGGTCATATGTTGATGAAAGATGCAATCACTTTTATGATCCAATATTAGTAATTTTATTGGATTAGATTGTGTTAGTAGTCTTGTACTCATTGCCGTATTTCTTTTTTTTAAATTGTGGCCACAGTCAAAATCTTTTTGTCATTTAGCTCAAGAGTCGTTTTCACAAACTTTATCTTTTTATTTTGTTTTGAAGTTACAATTAATATTTGTGGGAGACTGTTGGAATTTTATTTCAATATATGGACTTCTATTAATTGGATTTGTTTTTTAATAAAATAAAAACGAGCTAAATTAATACGTTTAATGAGACATGGCTCATAGGGCTTATTATTTTGACCCGATATTGTTAAGGCCTTTTTCTAAATAGACTTGGTATGGCAGCTGGTGTAGGCCCAATCTTAGAAGCCTGTGATGTGAGGATTCTCTAAGGTTTTATCTTATATATATTGTGGCTAGAGCCCTTTTCCACTCCATGTTTTGATACTGCTATCCCATTAAAATTGTCAATTGTTTTGTGTTAGAAGGATTGAAAGGCTTAGCAATTATAACGAATGAAAGGATAATGATGATATGAAGAAAAGCCGAAAGTGAAATTTTATTGAGATGATTTTCAATATATATACAGATACATAGCCACACAAATGAGAATAACCATTTAGCAACTTATCAGTCAAAGTCAAGAAGGCTAAGCTAACTGCTACTAACAAACTAACAAACTAACTCACTAGAGATCAGAATATAAGTTAAGCAATAGAAAATGCTTAGCATTGAAAACCACGACTTTAGAGAGTCTAAAACTTTGAGTCTTTAATACTCCCCCTCAAGGTGGACGTGTAAGGATATGAATGGATGCCTTGGATAGAAGATTTTGCAGTTTTGCTAGGTGCAGCCCTTTTTTTAAGAAATCGGCAATCTAATCGTTTGTATGAACATGGAGGAGTTTGATTTCTCTAGAGAGAACCTTTTTACGTACAAAGTGTAGGTCAATTTCTATGTGTTTGGTACGTTCATGAAAAGTAGGATTTGATGCAATATGGACAGCAGATTGGCTGTCACAATGCACTGCAGTAGGTGCATTTAAGGTAATATGAAAATCCTTCATAATTTGATGAATCCACATCAGTTCACTTGTGAGAGCTGCAAATGCTCGGTACTCCACTTTTGCAGATGATCTGGCCACCATTGTTTGCTTCTTGGGTTTCCAAGATATGAGAGAATTTTCTAGAAAGACACAAAAATTGGAGATAGACTTTCTTGTATCTGGACAAGTACCCTAATCAGAGTCAGAAAATGCTTTCAGTTGGAGATTAGATGAAATTGAGAAGAAGACAGCTTGGCCTACAGAGCCTTTTAGATATCTTAAGATGTGATGAGCAGCTATTAAATGAGTGGTGTGAGGGGATGAAAGAAACTGACTGAGTTGCTGGACAGTGAATGAAATATCAGGCCAAGAAATGGTTAAGTATATTAACTTGCCAATCAATTTTCTATAGAGAGAGGGATCAGAGATAATTTCTCCATCATTGGCAGTAAGTTGCAGCTTGGGATCAATGGGAGTATTGACAGGCTTATTGCCTAAATAGCTAGATTCCTCAAGAAGTTGTAATATGTATTGCCTCTGAGAAAGAGAGATGCCAGTTTAGGACCTAGCAATTTCCAACCCTAGGAAATATTTAAGGTGTCCGAGATCTTTAAGCTTAAACACAGTTTCTAGTTGAGCCTTGGTAGCCATTATCTCTTCATATGATGGTCCTGCTATGATTATGTCATCTACATACACAAGAAGAACAACAAACAGACTATCAGTACCTCGTGTGAAAAGTGAGTAATCAGCTTAGATTGGACAAATCCAAAACTTTTGATAGTATGTGAAAATTTAGTGAACCAATTTCATGGTTCCTGCTTGAGACCATAAAGAGATTTTTGCAATTTACAAACTAAACAGGGCTCTTTAGGATGCTCCTCCTTGTTGAGATAACCCAAAGGTAAGTCCATGTTGACAGTTTCTGGAAAATCTCCATATAAGAAGGCGTTGTTTATATCAAGTTGCCACAAGACCCAACCTTTAATAGCAGCAAGTGAGAGTAAGATTTTGACAGTTACAAGTTTAATGACTGGAGCAAACGTTTCAATATGGTCCACTCCTTCTTGCTGAGTATAACCTTTTGCAACTAAATGAGCTTTATAGTGAGCAACAGTCCCATTTGAGTTGAATTTTGTGCAAAAGATCCATCGGCACCCAATGGTGTTATGATCGGGAGGAAGAGGAACAATATCCCATGTTTTATTATCTTCAAGAGCTTTTAACTCCTCTTGCATGGTAGTACGCCAATGAGAGAACTTGACAGCTTCGTGATAGAATATAGGGTCTAGTTGAGAAGAGATGGTAAGAGCAAACTGTTTATAATGAGGAGCAAGTTTATCATACGATAAAAAATCAGCCAAGGGATAAGATGAGCAAGTTGAGGTAGGTTGATTTTGCATAAGTAGGCTGCAGTGATAATCACATAGGTAACTGGGTAGTCGAGAGACACGAGATAAACGTCGCAAAAGAGCAGTAGCATGAGTAGCTCCAAGAATGGCCTGAGACGTGGGATCTGGCTCAAGATATGGGAAGTCATCTGAAACCTGAGGAAGAACAAAGTCAGGTATTGAGTTAGAATCACAAGGAGAAGGAGACAATGTACGAAAGGGAAACGAGTCTTCATGAAATACAACATCACGAGACACAAATACTTGGCATGTATTGATATCATACAATTTATAACCCTTAATACCGGGAGGATATCCTAGGAAAACACACTTTCTAGCACGCGGATCAAATTTCTTGCGATGCGATTTTAAGGTGGCAGTATACGCAAGACAACCAAAGACCTTAAAATGATGATAAGCAGGTAACATATTGTAAAGAAGTTCATAAGGTGATTTATTATCTAGTAAGGGGAAGGAGTGCGACTAATTAAGTACACAGTTGTGAGAATGCACTCAGACCATAAATAAAGAGGAACATTAGATTGAAAATAGACAGCACGAGTAACATTAAGAAGATGTTGATGCTTTCTTTCAACTATAGCGTTTTGCTGAGGTCTTTCTACACATGATCGTTGGTGAATAATTCCAATATCTTGAAAGAAATTATCTAGGTGAAGTTCAAGGGCATTATCAAATTGAATAACTATGATAGATTGACTAAATTGATTTTTAATTAATGCAAAGAATCTTGGAATAATAGTGATAACATCAGACTTATTTTGCAGAAGGTAAATCCAAGTAAATCTGGTGCAGTCATCAACAATTGTGAGAAAATATTTATATCTAAAATGAGAGATAGTTGAGAGAGGTCCCCATGTATCAATGTGAATGAGATCAAATGGCTTAAGAGAGAGTGAAGTACTAGGAGAAAATGGTAAGCATTTGAACTTTGCAAGAGGGCAAATACTGCAAGTTTCCATTTTATTAATGTCATGAGTAGTGCAATCCAAATGATCAAGAAGTAAATGTAATAACTTTGATAGATTGACTAAATTGATTTTTAATTAATGCAAAGAATCTTGGAATAACAGTGATAACATCAAACTTATTTTGCAGAAGGTAAATCAAAAAATCTGGTGCAGTCATCAACAATTGTGAGAAAATATTTATATCTAGAATGAGAGATAGTTGAGAGAGGTCCCCATGCATCAATGTGAATAAGATCAAATGGCTTAAGAGAGAGTGAAGTACTAGGAGAAAATGGTAAGAATTTGAACTTTGTAAGAGGGCAAATACTGCAAGTTTCCATTTTATTAATGTCATGAGTAGTACAATCCAAATGATCAAGAAGTAAATGTAAGTATTTAGGAGACAAATGACCAAGCTTTTGGTGCCACACAGAACTGGATACAGAATTTATAGAACGAGACACAGATACAGGTAATGAATTTGGAACATAAATTCCTTCATGCATATCAGCCTTGCCAATCGTCTTCATGGTCTTGGCATCCTGGAGAAGACAAGCAGAACGTGAGAAGTGAAGCAAGAAATTATGAGTTTTTAACAAAGCACTAACAGAGATTATGTTAATGTGGAACGTAGGGACATATAAAACGTTATGTAAGGTGATGTTGTTAATTAATATAGTCCCAATCTGTGTAACAGACATAATTTCTTGATTAGGTAGAGTAAGTGTGGAATGAGGAATTGGGTAAATATCAGAAAATAAGTGTAAAGATGTGCAAATATGACTTGAAGCACCTGAATCCAGGATCCACAAACGAGGCTTAGACACAGCCATGCAGGAGAAAGTAGACAAACATATACCTGTTGTCGATTGATCATGCTCAGATACAGATTTGTGCTCATTCTTAGAAGTAGTTTGTAAATGAGAGGAGAACATAGCCATTAGTTGATTATATTGGTCTGAATTCAGGGACTTGAAGAAGTCATTAGGACGGGTACGTAGAACCCTTGTCAGGAATTTCAGCAACCATATTTATAGTTGAGGATGAAGGGGGCCTTGAGCGCTTATAGCCAGGGGGATACCCATGAATCTTGTAACACTTATCAATGGTATGTCCGAGTATGTTACAGTGAGTGCAGTAGGGTCTACTTTTTCCAAAATTCTTAGCCAAGGGTGGACGATTCTTGGGAGCATTTTTGATAGAATCAGTTTGAGATGCAAATACAACTCCAAAAGCACCATCACTTGGAAGACCAACTTGTCTTTGTTTTTCTTCTTGAGAAACAAAAGAGAATACTTTGCTAATAGGAGGAAGAGGGTCCATGAGTAAAATTTGGCCCCTTACAGTAGAAAATGACTTATTTAGACCCATAAGAAATGTCAGGATGTATTCCATTTGATGATAAGATGAGAGTTTTTGAACTCCTCCACAAGTGCAATGGCCACAGGTGCATTGTGGTTGATAATTGGACAATTCTTCCAAATCGTGTTCAATTTAGTGAAATAGATAGAGATAGACGATTGATGTTGAAGAAGGTCACTAATTCCTTTCGCAATTGAAAAATGCATAGCCCATTATATTGTTGAAATCAATCCCGCAAATCATTCCAAACATCAACAGCCGATTCTGAATAGAGTATAATAGAGGATATATCCTTGGATACGAAATTCAAGATCCAAGAAAGAATAATATTGTTGCATCTATGCCAAGCCGAGAGCAGTGGAGAGTCATCTGACAGTTGTGGAATTGTCCCATCGACAAAGCCCTTCTTGTTTTTAACAGTTAAAGAGATGAGCATAGCACGACTCCACGCTGGATAATTGTCTCCAATAAGAGGAGAAGAAACCAAAGAGATTCTGGGGGAGTAATGGTGGATGAAGAAAGGACTCGAAACATCCATTGGAGACTCTATGATTGAGAGAGAGCGCAACTGACGATTTGATCTTTTGATACCATATAACGAATGAAAGGATAATGATGATATGAAGAAAAGCCAAAAGTGAAATTTTATTGAGATGATTTTCAATATATATACAGATACATAGCCACACGAATGAGAATAACCATTTAGCAACTTATCAGTCAAAGTCAAGAAGGCTAAGCTAACTGCTACTAACAAACTAACTGCACTAACTCACTAGAGATCAGAATATAAGTTAAGCAATAGAAAATGCTTAGCATTGAAAACCACGACTTTAGAGAGTTTGAAACTTTGAGTCTTTAATAGAAATCAATTATGAAAGTGCATAAATTATTAATCATCAATCTCATGGCTCAAACAGGTATCCCAAATAAATCAATCTAACGGTATTTTGATTTCATGAATATGGGCATGTTGGGTTAAATTTTATCTTACACATTTTGGCTAGCCTAATGTGTGTTTCTTGATTGTAGGATTCGAACCTCACCTTTAGCTGCTCCCTCAGCCTAACTTTTTAAATCGACACGAGGAACCAACTCGCAGAAAAATACATCATCAGCCCGAATTTTCTCTTTCGCTCCTTCATCCCGCAAGCCCTAGCCGAACCAGTTCTTTTTTCTTTTCGATCTCCACTATAACAAAGCAAGTTTACAAACAATTGACGGTGTTAAATTTGTAGACTTGATCAGCATTGAGACGGTTCGATAATTTCGGCAATCGAGAGAGTTGGTAATGTCCTGTCACACTGGATCACTTGTCTCTTTTTGCTGCAATTTGTGGGCAAGTTTCTCTTGTGAAACTCGAGACTCTTACAATTCTGCCTTTCTAACCTGTGCTGAAGTCAAGTTGTAAATTTGTTTAAAAATATGTGGTTTTGATTAATTATTTTGAATAAGAACATTTTAGCCATTAGAAATGATTCCATATGAATGAAGAATTAAAGATAAAAATAATATAATTTGTAAACTGAAAATGTGAGAAGCAGAAAAGTCTTAATTCCAATTGAAAAATAAAAGGGAGAATATGACTACTTGAAAGGATAAACATGATTCTAAGAAAATATATGAAAAGACATAATATTTAGTAGCATGTTTTTCAATAATTGTGACTATTTACACAGTCAATATTAATAGATATGCCTGTTTTATCTGCACTTTTCCAGAAAATGTATTTATCTAGTAAATATATATATATATATATATTTTTCTAAAAAATGGGTATCAGTCTAATGAATATTTCTCTAATAGACGTGTTTGTTTAGATAATTCTAAGATTTAGATAGTATTATTTTTCCTTTTTCTATACTAAATATAATACAAAATGACTTACATAAATAAGTTAACATGATTTATTAATAAACTCAGCAAATAAAATTATCGATAGTAAAACCATACATGTCTCATTTAATATCTATGATTAGGTTATTTTATTTCTATAAATAAATCAATACCCAATTCAAATATAAAAATTTTGATCAATTAATTATTACTTTTATTTATATTGTAGGTTCTCACTCTATTGAGAAGTGATCATTATATTTGTGAGACATGATTATGTCAAACTGAGAGCACCAATACATGACGATTCTATCTTAAAGAGAAAAAGTCAAATTCTTATGTCAACTATTTCCTAAAATCACATTAATTTATTTCAGTCCAGTTTTCCAACATTAATTTCCTATAAGATTGTGCATGTATAGATCAAGGACTGTTTCATGTCTCCTTTGACGATCAGGTTTTGGCACCCAGATGGCGAGGTGCTGAAGTGAGGACCAACGACTTTGGGGCATCTGCCACTATAGCAAAATTAACTAGGCAAAGCCATGCTTATGTCTCAAAGTAACTTAACAAAGGACATTTATCTCGTTCCAAATTCATCGAAGGCATACCAAGATTTCTGTTTACACGTAATATTAAAAGGATTTTGGAACTTGGAAGTTGCGAATAAAACAGCAATATTAACTATCAAGACTGATACTCAGAATATTTCCTGATATATGTTTTCTTTTATTGCTGATTTCATTCCTTGATATCTTATGTTTCCTTATTATGTATTAGGGTTGTTTATTCTCATTCATCCCTTTCATGTATATATATCTCTATTCTTTGATCAATATACATGGTTTTTCCTTCTTTATTAACTTGTTTATGGTATCCAAAGCCATAGCTTAACGGCAATTTTTTTTTTTTGACAATGGCGTCCAGCTCATCAGCAATCACTCCTTTCATGGTGGAAACCAATCCGGCCATCACATCCCTTCAACCAAAAAATACAAGACTTGTGGACTCTATTACATTACCATCTCATGTTGTTGCTCCATTGCTGCCTCATCCCCTCTCTCTTCCGTCTTTTCCCCATTATCAACCTATGGCTATTTCGACCTTTCTCTATCATCAATCTCTACCTGCACCCTCAGTGTACTCCTATATAATCACCCCTATGCAAAATCCTTCCATAACAGCGCCTTCATTCAATCCAACACTTGCCCCATCCAGCTTATCTCAATTAATGCAGCTGCTCAAGCACCCATCAAATTAACACGCACCAACTACCAAGCATAGTATACACAGTAGCGATCGCTTCTCATCAGTTATGACTTTACTTGTTATGTTGTAACTCTTCCGCATACTATTGGCACCCCTTCTCCATTTTGGATTCATCAAGATCAATTGATTTGTAGTGCCCTTGTTGCATCTTTATCTCAAGAGGTTGTTGCATTTATTTTATCTGCTGAAACATCGTATGATGTGTGGCAGACTTTGCAAACTACATATGCTAAGCCATCGTGTGCTTGCTTAATCCCTTAAAAGAGTTTCTTAGTCGAGCCATGAAGGGTTCTCTGTCAATGACTACATATCTTCACCACATCAAGCAGTTTGTTACCATTCTCAATGTTGCTGGTGTGCAAATTAACTTAGATGATATCGCCTTACATGTTATTAATAGATTACCTCTAGAATATAATGATATCGCCATTGCTATCCGCATATGTGAGTTTCCTTTATCCTTTGATGAACTTCATGCCAAGTTATATGATCATGAATCTTATTTGTCGCAAGAATCTCCACTTGCTTCTCTACCCACTACGGCCAACTTTGCTGCAAGGAATCAATCCTAACACTCTAGCCGTAAAAATTGTCACTTTCGCAGCATCTCCTCTAATTTTGGTGGGTCTAATTCTGGTTGCTCTCAAAAATTGGTCTTCATCTTCTAATAATGGTCACAATACCTCTTGTCAAAGCTCATGTATGGTTTGCCATCCGGACATGTTGTAAAGTAATGTCACAACTTAAAGGTTGTCTTCGGTTGGTTTAATTCCTCATCGTCTTCAACTGCCACCAATAATTCTACTATGGGTTCTACACCTCCGCTCAGTGCCAATTTTGCTGCAAAACAACCTCTCACTACCCTAAATTGGCTCGTTGATCTGGGGCTTCTCATCATGTGACATCTAATCTTCAAAACTTAACCCTTCATTCTGAGTTTGATGGTAGTGAAGATCTAATGATTGGAGATGGTAACAATTTGCCAATGACACACAGTGGTTCAACATCTCTTCCCTTTGCCTCTCGTCCCTTACTTTCATCCAATGTGCTTTGTGTACCTAGAATGAAAAAGAATCTCATTTCTGTATATAAACCTTGCACCACTAATAATATTTCCATTGAATTCTCACCTTCTTCGTTTGTTATGAAGGATCTTTGTAAGCGGGCAGCACTACTAATGGGACGACCTAAAGACTGAGTCTATGAGTGGTCATCTTTCTATGATTTTCTGCATTCTTCTTCTCTACCTCATGTCTTCACATCTCAAGTGTTACCTATCTCCACATGGCATTGTCATCTTGGCCATCCTTCATCTCCTATTTTATGTCATATTTTCCATTTCTTAAATCTACCTATTTCCTCCATTACTTATAAGGTTTATGGTAATTCTTGCAAGTGTAATAAAATGTATAAGATACCTTTTACTACTTCAACTATTTCTAGTTCTGTTCCTTTATAATACATTTACTCAGATGTTTGGGGTCCTGCTCCCTATACTTCTATAGGTGGTTTTCAATATTATTTAATTTTTGTTAACCATTTTACTAATTACATCTGGCTCTATCCTCTTAAACAAAAATCTGAAGTTTCTCAAATCTTTCCAAAATTTAAAGCCATTGTTGAGAAATTTTTTAAGCAAACCATAATTTCATTTTATTCTGACAATGGAGGTGAATTTCTTCATGTTCGTGACTTCTTTGCATCTCTTGGGATATCTCATTTTTTAACACCTCCTCACACTCCTAAACGCAATGGTACTACTAAACAACGTCACCGACATATTGTGGAAACGAGCATTATTCTTCTTCATAATGCCAATCTTCCGCTAACTTTTTGGTCTCATGCTTTTTTAACTGCAACTAATCTTATTAACTGTATGCCTACTCCCATTCTTCACAAAGAATCCCCTTTTCAATATCTCTTTAGCACTTATCCCAACTACAACAAACTTCAGGTCTTCAACTGCCTTTGTTATCTATGGTTGCGCCCTTATGCTTCGACCAAACTTGACTTACGTTTCAAACCTTGTGTTTTTGTTGGGTACTCTCTTACTCAAAGTGCTTATAAATGTTTTGATCCCTCTACCTCTAAAGTCTATATCTCTCGGCATGTTGTTAAGCATGTTTTTCCTTACCAAACAATCGACAGTTTCCTTTCTCATCCCATTGGCGATACTATCTCTCATTCAGCTCTGTATTTTGTTCTTCCCACCCCATCTTCCACTCTTTCGGCACAAGTATACAGTTGGCCACGAATATGCTACCATCCATGGCTTTGTAACCTCCAATACAGTCATTTGTGTGAGGTCCTTCATTAAGCGAGTTCTCCTTTATCTTTATCCCCCGTGTTACCTATGTCTATTACTTCTTCTCTTATGTCTTCATCGCCTCTAAATGTCTATCCCATGATTACCCAAGCCAAAAACAATATCACCAAACCCATCTCTCGCCTCTGTCTCTCCACTACAACCCAAAAAATCTTACAGCCACCCTCCACTAAACCATCTCTTCTAACTACTACTGTTAAAAGTGAACCTAAAACTATCTCTCAAGCCTTAAAAGACCCCAATTGGCATGCTGCCATGCTTGACGAGTTTACTGCCTTATAGCAACATGGTACGTGGTCTCTTGTTCGTAGACCTTCTTCTCATAATATTGTTGGCTCAAAATGGGTATTTCGTCTCAAGTATAATTCTGATGGCTCTCTCAATAAATATAAAGCTAGGCTAGTGGCTCAAGGCTTCACACAATGACCAGGTCTGGATTACATTGAAAACTTTTCCCCCGTGGCCAAGCATACTACTGTTCGGGTGATTTTATCTATGGTCGTATCTAACGATTGGTCTTTGCGGCAACTTGGTGTAAATAATGCTTTTCTACATGGCCATCTAAAAAAGATGTGTACATGGCACAACATCCATGTTTTGTGAATAACACTTGTCCTACTCATGTTTGTAAGCTCCACAAAGCCATATATGATCTCAAGCAAGCTCATCGCACTTGGCATTCTGAACTTCGTGATCATCTCATTTCCTTATGATTCACTACTTCTATATCTGATGATTACTTGTTTATTTATTATGGTTTGGGTGTTACCATTTATGTCATGGTATGTGATGATCTGATAATTACAAGGAATAATTATACAGCTATTGATCAATTTATTAAACATTTGGGGACTCAATTCTTTGTTAAAGATTTAGGTTCTCTCAGTTATTTCTTGGGTGTCCAAGTTGTTCGTACTTCGACAGGTTTGTTTCTTTCTCAGTAGAAGTATATCATGGACATTATTGACAAGGCCTCTATGGCTAGTGTCTCTACGACTTTAGCCTCTGGCAACTTACTATATTTGGAAGATAGTATGTAGTTAGATGATGTGCGTGAGTATCAGACTATCATTGAAAACTTAAAGTACTTATCCCTTACCTGGCCAGATATTGCATTTGTTGATAATTGTCTATCTTAATTCTCTCATTGGCCTACTGTTAATCAGTAGACGGCTGTCAAACGTGTTCTACAATATCTCAATGGCAGCTGTGATTCTGGTCTTTTCTTCATCATGACTCGCCATTATCTCTTCATGCTTTATCTGATGCCGACTGGGCAGGAAATCCTGATAATCGTACTTCCCCTAAAGTATATGTATTATTTCTTGGAAAGAATCCAATTTCTTGGTTCTCAAAGAAACAAAAATCTGTTGTCAGATCTTCTACAGAGGCTGAATATAGAGTAATAGCTTCGGCGGCAACAGAAATTTGTTGGGTTAAGAATTTGCTACATGGGATTTCCATCTCCTTGCTTGACCCTCCTATCATTTACTGTGACAATCTTGGTGTCACATATTTATTAGCCAATTCAGTTTTCCATTCTTGAATGGAACATATTGCTGTTGATTTTCACTTCATTTGAGAAATGGTTCAAAGAGGTATGTTACGTGTTACTCATGTATCTTCAAAACATCAAATTGCAGACATTCTCACCAAAGCTCTCTCTTATTTTGATTTCAAGCGACTCCGAACCAAGATCGGTGTTTCCAAGCGGCCCACCATCTTGTGGGGGCATATCAAGATTGATACTCAGAATATTTCTTGATATATATATATATTTCCTTTTATTGATGATTTCATTCCTTAATATCTTAAGTTTCCTTATTATGTATTAGGGTTGTTTATTCTCATTCATCCCTTTCATGTATATATATCTCTGTTCTTTGATCAATATACATGGTTTTTCCTTCTCTATTAACTTGTTTATTAGCACTATGTTTGGTGGGTTTTCTAGAGTCCTATATCCGCAGTTCTGACTTATCATCATATACTCATTTTTTAGCCATTCATATCAGTTTGATTTGATTCTCACCTTTGAACTATTATGAAGCAAAGAACCATGGTTCTTTTATGGTTCTTATAAAGAACCATCTTCTTTTAAAATTAAATTGTGAAAAACAAAATAAAAATCATTACCCTTTTAATACTCAATGACCAAATTAGTCTTATTAATTTTAAGAAATTAAAACCTCTTTTTTCCTAATATTAAGCTCTAATTTAATCAGAAGAAAAATAGAGAAAATAAATCCTTAGAAATGAATTCAATCAGAAGAAAATCAGAGAAAACTCATTGTAGGAAGGCACCAATCCATTTCGCCAAGGAATACGAAATTCAAAGTAGGAATCTCATCAAACTTCAATTTGAATTTTGACAAGGATTTGACCATTTAGCTTTTTTGAAGTTTCAAACAACTTGCACCTCACCCTTTCATCATAACTTTTGTTGATGCAATCACACACTATTTATATCGATAAATATCTACTCATCCATTGTACTGGTGATGAAATCCAGAGAATTAAGGGGAAATGAATACTGCAAACCTGCAAAATCAACTAATGGTCAAAATCTCTTAGCAGATCTTGTTGCTAACAAATATTTTTTGCTCCAACCAAAGTACAAAACTGACTTCTTCGATTAACAAGGGGAAAGAGGTATCTTTCGCTACAATGTATTGGTGCCTTCCTACAATGAGTTTTCTCTATTTTTTTTTTATTAAATTCATTTCTTAGAGTGTATTTTCTTTGATTTTCTTCTGATTGAATTAAAGTTTAATATAAGAAAAAGAGGGCTTTTAATTTCTTAAAATTAGTAAGGTTAATTTGGTCATTGAGTATTAGAATGGTAATTATTTTTATTTTATTTTTCATAATTTAATTTTAAAAGAAGATGGAATAAGAACCATGAAAGAACCATGGTTCTTTACTTCATAATGGTTTAAAGGTGATGATCAAATCAAACTAATATGAACGACTAAAAAATTGGTACATAATTATAAGTCAGAACTGTGGGCAGAGGACCTTAGAAAGCCCCATGTTTGGTTCATGGATTTTGGTGAGAAAAAGAAAAGAAAATGCTAAGAAATATATCTTTGATTATTTGGTTAGTAAGAAAAATACTAAAGAAAGAAAAATTTGAGGGAAAATAAAATGTATTTAAGGGAAATAATTTTTCCTCACAAAATGGTGAGGAAAATTTATTTTCCTCAAATTGAAGTACTCTATCATTTTCCTACACTTTCATCACTTCTCTTTTTCTCGTTTTTTTTCTTTTTTTGTTTTTTTTAACAACCAAATAAATTTGAAATTCTATATTTCTTGTTTTTCTTTTTTTTTTTTCCCTAATATTTCCTTTTGCTCCTCAAAATCCTAAAACCAAACATAGTGTAAAGGATTCAAGTTGCACTTTCCCTACACTAGTTAGGTAGTATATATGGTTTGTCAAATATTGGTGGATTTCTACAATTTCTTGTGAATAAAATGACAGTCAAAGAATCCAACCGAAAATGAAAAAAAAAAATGAAAAGCGAAAAACAAAATTTTAATTTTATATAATCAAATTAAATTTGGAATAATTTTATCAGGACTCAAAAACGAGTTAAAATCCGAATAATTAGTAGTGGTTTAGTCGGGTAAGCTAATCCATTAAAATATCTATCGTGCACAAATCTCCCCAGATTTATTCACAAAATAACCCTTCACAATGTCGCCAGTAAAACTCATGATTTGACGGCGCATTAATCTCTGCGTTCAAGGTAACGACAAAACTTAGCTCTTATCCATCAGGCATCAACAGAGCAGTAAACTATCCATATCTCCACTTGCAAGTTGCAAAACGCAACCACTCTCATTGAATACCCACACACAAACAAGTGACGACGTATGTAATAATAATCATTGAAATAGGAAGCGTAGAAATGCGCCACAATCAAATCGTCCAAGCTTCCATTTTAATGGCCGGCATTCTCAGGAAAGAGACATAAATATATATATATATATATTATACATAACTAATTAGGCCCTTCTCATTTTCACTGCCCCCCCCCCCTTTTCCTTCTTGTGTCAGTGTATATAATTAGTATGAAGTTTTTCTTGGAATTCGTCACGTGTTGTGGGTAAGGAAAATGCAATTTTGGTCCATTAACTACTGCTAACTTTTTGAATAGTTCATTTTCTATTTCAGTTTGTATATTTAGTCTATTATTTTATATTTGTCATCACATTTAATTCATTTATTTGCAAATTTAGTCATTCATATCGCTTAATTTGAAATCGAGCCCGAAACATATCCAATTACCTTTCATAAACCAAAATTTGGGATTTTTGAGACACATGTACTCAGGTGCTATATCTTTGTCATATCAACTCAAAATTTAACTAAATCTTGAATTTGAAGAAGTGATTTAAGAAACAATTGCTGCAATTATTTTTTAATCTGGAACAAATAAATGTTAAAAACGATATTAAGAAAGATAGTTATTTAAAATATAATATAGGAAAGCACATCTATATGAAAAGTTAAAAATAATTATTAAAAAAATGAATATTTATAGATGAAAAATATGGCCGGCTCTTTTTCTTATCCTTTTTAATCTAAAAAAATATAAGTGCAGTAATTATTTCTTAAATCATCTCTTCAAATTTAAGATTTAGTTAAGTTTTTAAGTTGATGCGGCAAAAATGTGGCACCTGAATACACATGGTCAAAAAGTCCCAAATTTTAGCTTATTGAAAAATGATTGGACATGTTTCGGGCTTGATTTCAAATTAAACGGTTCGAAGGACTAGATTTATAAATAAATGGACTAAATTTGATGGGAAATTTAAGATAATTGATTAAATAAAAAAATTTAATAGAAAATTGATCATTTAAAAAGCTGGCGATAGTTAAAGGACCAAAATTATAATTTTCCTTATTGTGGGTCATGCTCGTGAGGGAGAGTGGAGAGGAGATTGGTGGTAGTCCAGGAATCTCGCCACCGGCTAGGGCATAAGAGAGGAAGGCTGAGGGGTGTCCGCCCGCCGGTCGTGAATGGCGGCCATCTCTTTCGTTGATATCGGAAGATGATGTGTTGATGGTGGAGAGGATTAATAGGGAAAATTACACTTTTAGTCCTACAGTACTACTGCGTTTTCACTGTTGGTCCCAGAAAATCACGCCTCAACACTTAACGTCCATTTTTAATAACTTTTTTCACACATTTAGTCCTGCGCCCATTTTTCCGTTAACGTTGGACGGAAATAGCCACGTGCTTTGCACATGCCCGTTTAATAAGCTGAGTTGGAGGCAAATAGTGACCTGTAATCCACTTGACCAACAAAGGAGGGAAAATCTGGCGCCCTTTTCCCTTATAGAACGAAGTAAATGTTTCCCCTTCCCCTTCCAAATTGATACAGAGGCCCACAGAAAAGGAAGACTCCATACCACTCCACACCAAAAAGCGAAAAAAGAAGAAAGAAAAACTCCATACCACTCGACACCAGAAAGCGAAAAAACAAGAAACCCAGTAGTGAACATGTCCCAATTTTCAGAAACTTCATCAACAAGCACGGTGGAATGTTATTGTGGTCGGACTGCACAACTGAAGACCTCGTGGATGAATGGTAATCCTGGACGGAGGTTTCGTGCTTGCTATTTGATGAAGGCAACAGAAGGATGTGGCTTCTTTCTGTGGGTAGACCCACCAATGTGCGCACGATCTACAGTGATCATCCCTGGCCTATTGTGCCGTTTGAACAAGCAAGAAGATGAAATTGGTGGGCTACGAAGAAGAATGAAGATCACGAAGATGATAATGTGCTTCCTCTGTCTCTTGGTGGTTTTGCTTGCAATTGTTTGAGGGGACAATCCAGTTATGTGTAGGTGTATTAGGCAGTTAGGGCTTTTTATTTTATTTTATTTTTATTTTTTTTTAATTTTGTATTGTATGTATTATGCACGCTAGAAGGCTGGAATGGAATGAATTATGGTATTTTTGCATTATGCACCTGTATGTAGGTGTATAAGTTTGGTGGAAAATGTATTATGGTATTATGCCTATTGGAAATGTGACCAATTTAGTTTAGTCTCATTTATTTTGGCTCACTTCAATGCCAATGCTAATTTGGTTTAGTTTAGTTCATTTCAATGCCAATTTGAATCTTCCAATTTGGTTTAGTTTGATTCATTTCAATGCCAATGCCAATTTGGTTTAGTTTAGTTCATTTCAATGCCAATGCCAATCTGAAACTACTGCAAACAATTGAGCAAGGAAAAAAGAACAAAAACTGCTGCAAACAAGCACAATTGAACAAGGAAAAAAGAACAATGAGTCATCAACCATTCCATTAAACATTTACTAAATCCATGCAGTAGAATTCCCAACAACAAAAAATGTATAAAAACCCCATTCATCATTCACAAAACATCCCCGTTTCACTTCAACATTTACAACACCCTAGGAATTTCATCACATTCTAGAAAAATGACAACCACTATCATTCAACTCTATATTTTTTTGTCCTTGCCCTTAGACTTCTTCTTAGTGGCAGCACTTCCAGATGCTTGACTAATTGTTGAACATTGAGTTAAAATTGGATCAGCTTGAGGTTGGGAGACATCTTGGCTTGGCGCAATGATAGGTTCTATTTGGTGCCTCTTACTTGGCCTTGAATCTTGCTTCTTAGTCCTTTTCCTAGCCTGCATATGTAAACCTAACTCATTAAGATATACACACAAATCAAACTAACAAAAATAACAATATAGCAGGTACACAATCTTACTGTCATCTTCATCTTCTTAGCCTGAGCAGGTCTGCCATCCTCAAGAACAGAACTTGTTCCACCAATACCAATATTCAACTCTTCAGCACTTCCTAGCCCCTCAACACATGCATCATCAATCATCTTCTTTTCATACCCCATCTTATTATGTCCAACTTCTCCACAATAGCGGCATTTAACTCTATATAGTTGCTTTCTCATCTTAATTGGCCTTTTCTCCCCCTAGTAGTTTTCTTTCTCTTATTGACAGGTTCATCCTTCTCCAACCTCCTAGTTTTTCTAGGCCTTCCAAATCCCCTCCTAAGATTAGGTGGCAGTGGTGGGATCAACCCTGTTTTAGCCCACAACATAGGGCTATTAACTGGTACTATAGCATGCTGGTAGACCCTTAGAAAAGTACTCACATGGTAGCATTCATTGACAAAGCTTTCTGGATCAAGACCTTGGCTACAAATGGCACTCATTCCATGATTACATGGAATGCCATTGAGTTCCCATTTTCTGCAACTGCAACTGTGACTTTGCAAGTTAACTGAGTACCTAGCTCCATCATAACAATGAATTTCATAATGAAAATCATCTGCTTTTTATGGGAATACAGTCTGTAGCCTTTTCAAGATTCTTGTCCACTTGTTTTCTTATCTTTGGACATATTTTCTTCCCATTCCATCTCTTCCTAGCTTTATCTCTCATCTCTGTGAGCCTAGTCATTATAAACTCCCTTATCCATTCTAACATTGTAAGAATGGGCTTTTCCCTAGCTTCAAGTACGATGCTATTGAAGCTCTCACATAAGTTGTTTAGGAGTATGTCACACTTAGGGAAGGTGCTAAAGTGTGACCTGCTCCAGTGAGATGGTGGCTTGTCCTCAAACCAAGCCATAATCTTCTCATCCAAGCTGGCCATCTCCACCATTCTAAATTTGTACTCAACTATGGTGGTTGCTCTTACAGCATTCCACAAGGCTTTCTTGAATGCTAATCCTCTGAATCCTGCTATCTTCATATTTCCATGCAAATGCCTTACACAGAACCTATTCTCTGCTCCTGGAAAAACTTTCTCAAATGAAGGAACCAGACCCTTTTGTTTGTCACTGATAAATGTAAAAACATCATTTCTGACAATCTGCAAATCTTCCTTGATCAACCCAAGAAACCATTCCCATGTCTCCTTTGTTTCCCCAGAAACTACTGCATAAGATATAGGGAACAAATTATTGCTGGGGTCCACAGAAACAGCTGTGAGCAACACACCACCATAGCTGGGTTGCTTCTTCTCAATTCTTCTACATAGTCCCATAGCTGGTCATATTGATCTTCTACTTTACCTTCAATTGCATTTAGGGCCTTTTTCTTGGCTCTGTATGCTTGGGATTTAGAGACACTACATCTGAGCTCCTTTATAGCATCATTTCTGAATCCTTTCACATTTTTTTTGGGATCACTCCTAAAAGAGTCCTCAAATCTTTCTGATAACCACTTGGAATTAACATTCTTCACATTGAAGGATGTGGTGCATTTATGCTCTGCATTAGACTCTCTGATCTGGAATGTGTTTTCATTTCTCAATTTCAAACAATGGATTTTCCAGTCACAACCATCCCCTAAGCATTTTGCATATATTCTTCTCTTGTCATTCTTGGTAATCTTCAAATTTCATTTGGTCTTCACAGCATGACAGTGCACTGCTTTCCTGAATTCTTTCTTGTTGCTGAATATCATCCCAATGTCAAAAGTAGGGTCTTACTTGTCTCTTGGATTAAACACAGGGTATGATTCTCCGTGATCTTCATCTGACCCTGCTGCACTGTCAAAGTCATCACCACTTTCAATCATTTTCTCATCCTCATATGTGTCTGATGATCCATCAGATGAAGAGTCAGATTTAGGGACATCTTCTTCTGCAAAATCTAAGTCCTCTGAATCATCTCCTTCTACCTCAGCTTCTTCTGCCATTTCAAACTCACTGTCATGCCATTCATCATCTTGTTGTGCCTCACCCTCCTCTACATCTTCATCTGTTAGGTTTTTGTCTTTCTCATATTCATCAGCATAGCTATCCACAATTTTGAATACTTCATCCCACTCATCAACAGGATCACCTGCCCCTTGGTTCTCAATATAATCATTTTGAATGTCTTCATTCACCACTTCCAAGTGCCCAGTGCCCTCAACCTTATCATTTAAATCTACATGCTCAAAGTCCTTATTCTGGTGGTCTTCATTCACCTCTTCACCATGCTTTACAGGTTGCTCAACCAATTCCTCATCCAACAGGTCTTCATTCACCTCTGTATCATGCTGGACTTCTTGCTCAACCAATTCCTCAATGCTCTGAACCTTATGCTGAAGGTCCTCATTCAACAAGTCTTCATTCACCTCTGTATCATGCTGGACTTCTTGCTCAACCAATTCCTCAATGCTCTGAACCTTGCGCTGAAGGTCCTCATTATTATGGTCTTTCTCATGCTGCTCTTCAACCTGCTGCTTTGGTTCTTCCTCTTCAAAAGTACAATCTGGAAACAGTTGCTTTTCATCTTCATCACTAACATTAAGTACATATTCTTGTAATGCACTCTTTGCTTCTAACCATACTTGATATGGATCCACATCATCATTTTTCTCTGCATCTAAATATAAGATGAACTCTCTGTTCTTTGGGTCAAAACCATCCAACAATTGTAATATGTCAGTCAAGTATTGAACTTGTCTAAACTTCTCCCTCACTAATCTGTAGTACTTCTTCTGCCCCTTGTATCCCAGCTACATACACATTTGGTCCAAGTTCTCAATACATATTTGATTGAGATCCACATAGTCATAAACACCAACATGTCCTCCAACGTATTCTGCCCTTGGTTTATGTACTACTTCACCTCCATGGTAGATTCTAATTGTCACAAAGTTTGTCTTTCCAACTAGAGAATAAAATAAACAACAAAAAGGAATTAAACTATGTGTGCATGTTATACAATTTTGACTAATGCAGCTTAAATATAATAATTAATTAATTGAATAACTAACTTAATTTAGACAATTTATACTAAGTAATTGAAGACCTAACTTAAATACAATCAACATATTTTAGACTAATGCACCAAAATTTATCTAATTATACAAGCACAAGTACAAGAACAAAGCTTAAAGTTAACAATTGTACTTAAGAGAATAAAAAAAGTACAATCAAAGAACAAAAGCAATAAAATTATAGAAACAAGTGCACAAATAAACAAACCAGGGGAGGGACCACATATTCAAATCCAAAGTTGTCCCCCATCAGCACATAAATTATGATAGCCCCTCAGTAGCACGGGAATACAAACAATTGGGCCCCAAAAGCATATAAAAAGATGGTCCCTTGACAGACAACACACACCCACAGAAGCACTGGACACTGCATCAACAGACCCCAACACAGATAAGTTGATCACTAAAGCATACACCACTAAACACAAAAAAAAGTCAAGAAAACTTACCATAAATTGGGTTTAAAAAGTGCGTCATGTGCGGACTCCTCAAGTACATCGTGTTAGTGCCTCTCTTCTTCAAATCTTGCGTGCTCATCGTGGGTATCCTTGGAGCCATTTGGGTGGAAAGCCTTAGGAAGTCCAAAAATGCCCAAATTTGTTGCAATGTCGCGAAAATTTTCACCTCATTACACAGAGAATTTGGAGAGAATAAGGGGGCAGACTAGGGTTTGGGATTTGGGGATTTGGGGCCAGTGGGTCAAACTAACTTTTAATGTTTCTTCTTCAGTTTTTTTTTTTGTTTTTTCCAAACGTAAAAGCCAGATTTTCCCTCCTTTGTTGGCCAGGTGGATTACAGGTCACTATTTGCGCTCCAACTCAGCTTATTAAACAGGCATGTGCAAAGCACGTGGCTATTTCCGTCCAAGGTTAACGGAAAAATGGGCGCAGGACTAAATGTGTGAAAAAAGTTATTAAAAATGGACGTTAAGTGTTGAGGCGTGATTTTCTGGGACCAACAGTGAAAACGCAGTAGTAATGTGGGACTAAAAGTGTAATTTTCCCGGATTAATAGTATTGAAAGGGGCGGTTGGGGGTTGGCGGAGAAGACTACAGAGGAAAGTTTCATCCGTGTCGCAAAGAGATCGGGCGCGTTCTCTAGATCATGATCATGATGATATCCGGTACGTAATATCTATTAACTACTGTCTTCTATTTCAGCTTTTTCTATTCATCAGAAATTTTTTTCTGATGATTTATTTCCCTCCAAAAGATCAGTTTCATAGAATTTCATGCTGATATTATTTTCCCTAGCCAAGAATTGATTCAAAAATTAGCGTCTCCATATTGCCGGAAAGGATCAAAATGAGCGCAAGAATAAGAATGCATATAAAAGGGTAAATTGTAATCTCTGTTTCATAAGTAAGATGCGTTTGATTATCTTTTCCAAATTTTAACATTTTTCAAGTTGCATCTTTATCTCATTTTTGTTTTTCTCGTTTTGTAATTTAAGGACAGCCATGTAATGATAAACTGACTATAATCCCACTCATCTGGCTAAAATACCACATATCTCAATTAACTGTTTAAAGTACAGGTTTTTACAAAAATATCAGTTTTCTTTTATTTATTTATTTATTTTTGAAAAAGACAGAAAAATTGGGAGAAAAAGAAACGCTGGCAAAAACCTTAGCAACTTTTCAGAAAATGAAGGTATTGGACTTAGAACATTAGAGTGTAAAATATTATGAACCTCGCATATGAAATATATTGGATTAATTAAGGGGAATGTGGCCAACTGTTTATTTATTCTGTTCATGGTTAGTGCCTATGTTTTCATTGTATAACTACTTAATTTAAAAACTGAAACAGTATTATTATTATTATTATTATTATTATTATTATTATTATTATTATTATTATTATTATTATTATTATTATTATTATTATTATTATTATATCACTATTATTGTTTTTAACTTTGGACTATTTGATCTTCTTGGGAAATCACATTTTTCGTCAAACAATTTATGCTATGTACGATTTTGCTCTCTCCCGTGATCAATTTAATGGCCAAATTAAGCAGTTAAAGGCAACTGCCTTTACATTCTTAAATCGTAAAAAAGAAAAAAAAAAAATGGGAAGATAAAGAATGCAATGTGGAAAAGAACTAACGTTTGGACCAAAAACTGGAATGAACCTTGCCTATGGGACGAAAAATTGCAATTTACCTCACATTAGAACTAAAAAATATATATATATATATGTATAATACATATATATATATCATAATGAAAATGCCCCCTTTTTTAAGTACAAGTTTATACAAAATATCAAATATTTTTTTGGAGTCCTAAGTCAGATGCATTTTATTTTATTTTTTCAAATTTTAATATTTTTCCAAGTTTCATTCTTCTTCTTCTTCTTCTTCTTCTTCTTCTTCTTCTTCTTCTTTTATAATTTAAGGACACCAGTGGGACAACCATTTAATAATGAACTAAGCGACAACCCAGCCATCTGGCTGAAGTTGCACATATCTCAAGTAACTGTTGAAAGTACAAGTTTTTACAAAATATTAAGTGGTAAATTAGGTTTTACCCCCTGTGAAAATGAAAAAGAGCAAAAAAAACCCCATATGAAAAAATAATAGGCAATGTCCATCCATATGTTTTTAAAAAAATAGCAAATTACCCCCCTTCAACTGGTGGTGCAAATCACGCGCGGCAAGTGAGATTGGTTCTAGGGTTTTTGCTGATGAAATGTCAATTTTGCCCTTTAATATCAACCGTTGAATTCATTGAAAAAAATTGACGATTCAGATTACTTCTATCTAAAAAATATATATAAAATATAAAAATATATTTATATATACCTACATATACATATTTATATATAAAATATATATATATATGTATTATATATAAATATAATATATATATATAAACCCACAACCCACCCCTGGCAACCCACCCAACCCTCCCCCACCAGACCAGCGACAACCATGGTCGTTGGCGAACGCTGCCATGGCAGCCGCCTCCTTCGAGCGGCGGCATGGCCACCATGGCCGCGTTTGCAAGCGACCATGGATGCTGCCTTTGCGGCGGCCGCCTGCAAACACGGCCATGGAGGCCGCCGCTTGCAGAGGTGGCCTCCATGGCTGCCTCTGAAAAAAAAATTTGAAAAACAAGGTCACTTCCATGGTTGGCCACTGCGGCCAGTGACCGAATCTGGCCAGATCTAGCCATAATGCTGCCATGGTAGCCCATAAGGTTTGGGGAGAGGGGATGGGGGGTAGATTATTAAATAATTATATATATATTATCATATATGTACTATATGTTATTATGTATCTTATCATATATGTATTATAATGTATATATTATTATATATTATCATATATATGGTAATAAATATATAAATATAAATAGCTTATAAAATATATATATGTATATAAATATAATATATTTTCATAAATATATATCATATTTAATTTGAAATAAGTAATTAGAAAGAAAAAAAGATATAAACAAAAGTTATTTAAATTTTATAGATAAAATTTTAAGATGGGGTGGGGGGTGGGGTGGGGTTTATTATATAAAATATTTATTTAGTAATGTATAGTGTATAAATATATACATAAATATTTATGTATTTATAATGTATTATATTATATATATTATATTATGTTTATTATATTATTATTATATATTTATATTTTTTCATAATATATATAAATAAAGAATAAATTAGAAAGATGAATAAACAAAAAAATTAAAAACATTTTTTAAATTTAAAATAAAAAAATTGGTATGAAGGAGATAAAAATATATATGTATATAAATATAATATATATTTTCTTAAATATATATAATATATATTATATTTAATTTGAAATAAATAATTAGAAAGAGAAAAGATATACACGAAAGTTATTTAAATTTTATAGATCAAATTTTAAGATGGGGTGGGGGTGGGGTTTATCATATAACATATAATATAAAATGTTTATTTAGTAATATATATTATGTATAAATATATACATAAATATTTATGTATTTATAATGTATTATATTATATATATTATATTATGTTTATTATATTATATATTATATATTTATATTTGTATATATAATATATATATATAAATAAAAAAGAATAAATTAGAAAGATGAATAAACAAAAAAATTAAAAACAGTTTTTAAATTTAAAAATAAAAAAATTGGTATGAAGGATATGAAAAAGATATATAAAAATATATTTAAAAAGAATAAATAAATAAAATTGACAATATATGAAGGAATTAGGGGTAGTATAGTCTTTATACATTGAAATTATGGTTAAATTGCAGCAAATCACAAAGGGTAGGCGGTGTGCCTAATTTTTAAAATCACAAGGAGTTGCATTGCCTATTGTTTTTTCATATGGGGTTTTTTTGATCTTTTTCATTTTTACAGGGGGTAAAATGCAATTAACCCAAATATTAAGGTAATGTTTGGTTATAAATTGTATGTTTTGTATTATGTATTTTAGGAGTGGGGTTGGGGAATATAAAGTTGTATTAAGGATTGTGATGAATGTTTGTTTAGGCCTTGCTCTTTTACATTTTGGTCATTTCTGGAAAATATTTTGGGAGAAAATTTAGAGAATGTGTCAAGCATTTCTTTTTGTTTTGGGAAAACAGGGAAAATGATTTGAGAATGAGGTGGTTGTTCTTTTTTTTTTGGGAGGAGACAAACTTTACTATATATATCAAATCAGTTGAATTTTTTGTTGGGTTTATGGGGTGAAAGTGATATTTTTATGTAATATATGTAGATATATATATTTATAATTGGATGATGTGTATGTGTGTATATATGTGTAATGATTGATACATAGTTGTAATAAAATGATATGTAATTAATTTAATTGGTGATTTATTATGAAATTTATATTTTTATAAATTAAACATTAGCAAATAATGTATTACTTGGAAGAAAATACTTATTAATAAATATTAATTATTTATAAAATTAAAATTATAAAAAATTGACTAATACCATAATTATGTCATAATTGTTAATATAGGCTTATATAAAAAAATTACTGCTCATTAATTATAAACTAATTACTATTTATTAATTAAAATCTAACTATTAACTATTTATTATTTCTGATTTATGTACAAATAAAATTTAATTATTAATTTAAATAAAATAATTTTTTTAATAATTTATATATGTAATACTTATAACAATTCATCAAGTTAAAAAAATAAATAATTTTATATTATATGAAATTAAATCATCTTAAATTATTTATTAAACAAATAAACATAATATTTAACTATATGTGAATGAAATATAAAACATCA
Organism: Jacaranda mimosifolia; assembly: GCA_018894105.1. Lineage (NCBI taxonomy): Eukaryota > Viridiplantae > Streptophyta > Magnoliopsida > Lamiales > Bignoniaceae > Jacaranda > Jacaranda mimosifolia. The sequence continues at coordinate 18,219,347 of CM032118.1, read as the reverse complement.
TTAATATATAAATAACAAGTATTTAAATAATTAAATAAAATAATTTAATTACTTTAATAGGTTATTTAATTACTTTAGCTCATTATTTAATTAATACATTATTTAGTAAATAAATTACTTAGTAAAGAATCAAATAATTTTTACTTAAATTTAATGAATTTTATTGATAATTATTTTAATTATATTAATATTAATTTATTAAACTAAATATATTATTAAATAATAATTAAATTTGTTATTATAATTTTAAATAAATCTAAAGATTAATATTTAATATCTTATCTAGTAAATAAATTATTTAATAATAATATAAATAGTATTTAATTAAATTTAATTTTTTTCCGACAATTAATTCAATTAAATTTTTAAACACAAGTTTTAGAATTTTATAACTAGTAAAATTATATATATATGGATTAGTGAAGTAAGACAGTAATAAATAAATGAGTGATGCGAAAGGTAGAGTGAGAAAGTAAGGGGGTAGTTGGGAAAAATATGGTTTTTAGGGTGTAGGGTGTTTTAAAATTGTTTTGATAGGGATTTTTTGGGTATAAAATTTTTGTGTTTTGGGAGAATATTTGGAGAATGTGTATAGATTCTGGGATTATTCTAGGAGTTGAAAATATTTCCCCAAAATGCTAAAGAACAGGCCCTTATATTTTGGGGAATAGTTAGAAAAGTATTTTGAAAAATTTTGGTATGTCTGTTTATATATTGGGGGAGATAATTTTTATTGTGACGGTCAAATTAATACTTTTTTGTTGAATTTTTGGGATGAAAATAGAATTGAGTGATTTTTTTATTGTTAGAATAATAATAAAATATGTATGATATACATAATATATGTATGTATATATTGAAAAATGGAGAAGTTTTGGAGATAATGAAAGATAGATGAGGGTATTCTAAGAAATTTAATTTGACATTTTGGAGGGAAAATTTTTGTATGTTTGGTTACATTTTGGCAAAACAAAATTGTTTTGCCAAAATGTAACGAAACATAGCCTAAATATTTATATACATAAATAGTTTTTTCAAAGAAAAAGACTGAGAATATTTGGGAGAAAAAGAAAAGAAGGCAATGATCGTAGCAACTTTCCGGAAATTAAGGTGTTGGACATTGAACTATTATAAAATATTGTAAAGATCAATAGTATATATTAATTTAATGTCTTAAGCATCTCAATACAACTTTGTTTGAGGTGCTTTTGCCTAACTATTTGTTTATTCTGGTCATGGTTACCGCCTATAATTTTATTTTAATTATAACCATTTAATTTAAAAGTTTAAGTTGTTAGAGATAAGGCATATTGACTATTTAATATATGTTAAAATTAACCGGTTAAAATCTAAGTTTTAAAGTGATGATATTGGTGGTCTTCAGCTTCACAAGATTATTATCTTTATGAATTTTGTTGTTGTTGACTTAATTTCAACTACTTGATCTTTATGGGAAATTCCATCTTTCGTCACTTAATTCAGGCTATTTACGATTTTGCTCTCTCCAATTATGGAACTAATGGCTAAATTAAGTGATTAACGGCAACTGCCTTCCTTTGTATTCTTAAATCGTGAAACAAAAATTAAGATAAACAATCCAATGTGGAAAAGAACTAATGTTGGAGCAAAAATCAAGTGAACCTTGCATTAATTCACGCCATGCACAATAAACCTAGAATATATATATATATATATATATATATATTTTTTCTTTTCCTTTTGTCTTTGACTAATTCCTGTAAATGGAGATTTTTGACCATGATAATTTTGAGTTAATGATATATTTGTTGTTACAGTCAAAGAGTAGTTTCAGCCGTCGTGCCAGCATTCTCTCCAACACCATTCATGTTTTGATGGGTTCCTGGTTTTTCAGTATTTTTATAATTTGTGCTTTGAGATATATATTTGCCCAGAGTTTAATATAATTGTGTACATGCCAAACTTATTAGTATTATATATAATCTGTGTACAGCTTTTAATCTAAATATGATGGACAATTAGCTAGAACTAGCTAGATTAATAATTAATACTAACAATTGGAAGACAATTATTGTACATACATTTATGCAATAAAGGTATAAAAATATTTATAAATAACAATAAAAATATAAATGTGAAGAAGTTTTGATTTATAAAATGAAATTCAATCCAAACTTGCACGTGAACAAAATACAAATACATGTCTTAAAAGAGGAACAATAACTAAATTAAGTGTCAAAAAGCTTTGTTGCAAAGGTATAGATCCGCACAAAAATCATTTGACTTGGACCTGCAACATTCAGAGTAACATAATATTATGTCATCTACTTTTATATATTTACGTAATTAATAATATGATTTTAAAAAATTACCTTGTAGCTCCTTTGCAATAGGACTTCAACTCATTGAGGAGTTTGCAATACATTTGATGGCATTGTTTGAAAAACTAAAATAAAATAAAATAAAAGTAAGTTTTTAAGTCTAAATCAACTCATATTATAAACATAAAAAATGATTTAAAATGAGTTATTTAATTGGATTTGTACCACTTCTATATTGGCACCATCAGTATCCCGAATATTTTTTCTAGAAATAAGGTGCACACAAAAACACAAAACCATGCATTAAATCTTGCATATCGAAAAAAAAAAAAAAAAAAGCATGTGCGGTATATTTATTGAAAATAAATACCATACCGGAATAAAGTTTTATCATCCATATTTCTTCTTTTGTTTATACCTTTCTGCTCAATTATTAGCAAAAATCTGTTTAATAATATAAATTTTTATAAAAAATTGAAATTTGTAATTGTCATACCTTTGTCAGATCCCAACCTTCTATTAAAGCTAATCGTTTCTTCCTATCAAAGCAGTTCACTTATTGTAATAGTGAATATAAATTAAATTATAAAATAAAAAAGTAAAAAAATATAAACTTGCCTTTGCTTTTTCTGTTTCCTTAATACACGTAAAATCAATTTTCCTAAATTATTACCGTTAACCCCTACAATAGCTTTCCAACCTAGACTGAGTATTTGCATCTTCGAAGGCTGCATCAAGCCAATTCAATACTTATCTTGTGTGACAAAACATTTGTGTAATTCTCAATGCAAAAGAATTCTACTTTAGCAATATATTGTAGTTAACTAAAAAATTATATGCATACTCTTTGAAGTGTACTATGGGATCGACGTTCCTTCCACATATACCGTGATGCCATTTGCGCATTCAATTCTCCAATGCAAGTGGTGGTAATAGGAATTATACTTTGAGAAGTAGATACATGTCCTCCTACACCAACAAAATAGATAATATGATAAAGATAATACTTTTGAAAAAACATCTCATGACATTTATCTAATTAAGTTATAAATTTTAATTTTTTTGTTCTTTTAGGAAGTATTGTATAGAAATTTTAGATAGTTTTAGTACTTATGGTTTTTGTTATTGAGTTGATAATAACAACACATCTGTATACATATAAAGCACTTCTCCCTCTTCGGTATGTTTTTGATAATCTTTCTAAAATGCCCTCTTTATCATTTTGTAGTCCTCATAACTACTAAGGTAGTTATTTTTTTCTTCTCTAATATTTTTTATCTCCAATTTTTTATTTTTCCTTTTTTGTTCTATCTTAGTTTTTTTTTTCTCTTTTACTTATCATAAAATTTTAAATAAATAGATTTAATGATGGATGTCAATATTAACATTTAAAATAAGTACCTTTATTTTTTTGACACAGCTGATTGTATAATTAAGATTGATATCATATTTTCATATTTTTAATTCTTTCTATTTTAAAATTTTCATGTTCTCCTTTTAGAATGTCCTCAGAATAAAAATCCACTTCCTAATTTTTTTTTTTTATTTTAAATATGGAGAAAGGTGGAAAGCAATATTTATTGGCGGCATGGCTTGGCATAAGCATAAGCATCACATGACAAACATAGAAAAGGAGAATAAACAGGCATAAAATTGAGCTAAATACACAAAAACATACATAAAAAGATTCATAATTGTAGTAGTTATAAAATAAGAACCGACCGTACTGTGATTATATAGCTTCAAAATTCAAGTGACTTGAAAATAAATGATATAATGGAAAGGGAAAATCAATCAGTTAATATTTTTAATATAAAGACTGCAATAAATTCATTCATGTAGCTTTTGAAAAATAGTATAGATAAACATGCAAAATACACAAATGACATACATAATAAATTCATAATTATTGTACTTAAAAAGTAAAAACTTATCGAACAATGATGGTGTAACTTCAAAACCCATGTGATTTAATAATAATTGCTACAATAAAGATCTTTATACTATCAGCCAAATAATTTAAGAATAATTTTTAAAAATCAACGGAAAAACAACCAAAACAACACCAGGGCCGATGGGTTCGTAGTTCATCAGCCAAGAAAAAGCGGTTTTAATTGAGATTTTCAGAATTCCTAAATTAAAATCGCAATCCTATCGGTTGAGGAAGATGATGATGGCTTGTCTTGGCATTTTCTTGAAACTCTTTTACACCATTATGGTGTTATGGTAGGGTGATGTGCCACCCCGCTCGGGATATAACCCAAAAGTCGAAATGCCACTCAATTCAATCCTATAGCATGCAATATCATATTCGATAGGCTCATAAATTTTTTCTCAAAATTCTCCAATAAACCACAAAAATCACAACTCACAACATGCTTTAAACTTAATACCATAATATTAGAGTGCTCAATTCAAGCTAATAATTCATCCAAAATTAGAACCAAAATATCAACATATGCAACATAGTTCACATATACTAAAAGTCTTACATTCGTCCCAACATATTACACATTTCTAATGCCAAAATATAATAAGTGGTGAATTCATATATAAACGTTTATTCACCAAACACTAATACAGAACATCAAGTGAAAACTCTCAGTCCAAGCCTTCGATCTCAATCCTGTCTGAAATGAAATAAATGGTACGAGGCAAGTCATAAAAACTCAGTGAGGAATAAGGCAAAAAAATAGATGGTTGTCAAAAATCAATCAATAACAATGGAGTTCAGCAGTTGAAACTATGGAAGCATAATCATATGCCATAATGAAGCAAAAGAAATAGTTTTCAAACATTTAACAATTGCTAGGTCGGAATGCCGTAACCATCAGCTCAAAAGGCCTGGAATCATCTCGAATGATGCTGTTCGGGAGGTATAGAGTGTCTTAATTGATCACAATTCGGGAGGAAATATAGACGACTTAGTTGGCTTGGAATATCAGCCTGATCCAGTCTAGGAACTCACTCTAGCCTTATTGCTCCACGAGCAAAATACAATTTACCAGTACAAACCTAACATAATATGCATGTCAATAAAAGAGCAAAATATACATATCAGAATAGCCTTGTGCCTCCATAACAGTACAATCGATCAATCAATAACAGTTCAGTAGCACGAGCATGACAGCTTGGCAATAACAGTAGCACAAGCATGACAACTTGGTGAAACAGTGGCACAAGCACAATAACTTGGCAATAACAGTGGCACAAGCATGACAGCTTGGCAAAACAATGGCACAAGCATAACGGCCTGGCTCGGCCCTCGGCCCAACAATTCTCCTATACCATTTCTAGTCAATATTTTGAACGATCAATTGCCAACAGGGCAAAATAACTGAACAATTGTGCCATCAAGGCGAGTTACGATGCATTGAACAATCAAAAAATCAATACGGTATTTGACAATAACAATTTCAATTCAATGAGAACAATCCGATAAAACTGAGAAAGTTCATGGCATTAGAACGGTAAATCAGTTTGTAATCAGAATAGTTTTAAAACTACAAGCCACTCAGGCATACAATTCAGTTTCAGATAGAACAATTCAGAGAACTTCACAAAGTTCATTTGAAATAATCATTTTCAAGAAAACGGATAAATACCAATCATTTTTAAATCAAGAGAACCACACAGGGTTCGATAATCAAGAAACGACAATCAAGACATATATCAAATCAGCAGAACCAAATGAGTTCAACGATATGGATTAAGCTCATACAAGCAAGCACCAATTGGTAGATCCCTCACATGGGTAACAATAATTAACAAAATACGATAATCAAATCAATATCAATCCTCATAGGGGTTTATCAAGAAAAGCTATCGGTACAAAAGTGCCAGATTGGTGGATCCTCACCTTATCAACCTCGACAGTGAAGTTAATATCTACTGATCCTCGAGGCAAACTTCTCTGTCACCTATCCACAAAAGTAATTTTCTATCAAAACCCTTGTTCAACCCTAATGATGTCTAACATTCAAAAATCATTCTAATAGCTATCCTATTTTTGGTAGTTAACCACCTAATATTATGTTTAGGATTTTATACTTTGGTATTATCGCCATAACATGCTATTCGCACCGGATATATAAATTATTTGTGGAGTTCTTCCTATATCGGTAAAATAGTACAATGGAATCCCTAATTTACCTATTTTAACCTTATGACATTACATGATATCGATTATAGCGACCTAATTATATATATAAATCCAAACTTTATCACTTTTGTCATGGTTATATAAAATTAGGGTTTTCTTCACTTAATAGGTTTATCTAACCATGTATCACCTGAAATAATACAATTTCAGGCTTTTTCGAGCTCAAAAACATGCATGCATATTTTATTTCCCATGCATGGCTATATTTTTCAGTTGATCCGTTTATTCTTTCTGATTATACAATGTTAGATATGATTCGAACGTGAATATATACATGCAATACAATTTTTTTTTCTTCTGGTCAATTACCAATATCTCACTATCGGATCGCAATCTCCACAATCAGTCTTCATGCATGCATTCCTCTCGTCGAGCAAAAGAATATGTTCTTCCACTGCCACCTCCGGCCGCCGAAGATGATCAACAACAACACCACACAGTGCCTTTCAGTTCAAATAACAATATGCCCAGGTTAATTTTGCCGTTTGCCGCCGAATTGCCCTTCAATTTCAGCCTGGAAGCTCCACGCCGCCCTGACTGTTTTGTCCAAATTGGAGACCATCATCTTCATCCTTGAGCTGCTCCCTTTCGATCCCACTAGTTTCATGTCCATTTTCATCACCGAAAAAGGAAACCCACCTACCTCCACCGCGGCTCCGTTCGGTCTTCACGTTTCTCGGTGGTTTCATCGGAGATGGAGGTGGTGGAAGGTATATTTGTGTTCAGGGTGAAGTGGGGAAGAAGTTTAGGAGGTTGGTTCATAGTTTGGGGTGGTGGTCGGAGGTTTGCCGGTGAGAGAGGAAAGAGAAGATGTTTTGGTGGAAAGAAATGAAATGTGTGGGAGAAATTGAAAATTTTCATTTTTATAGATTTAGGCTTTTCAAAATTATAAATTGACCCCCATCAATTTTATTAAGTTCAATTTAGTTACCAATTTCTGACAGGCTTCACATTGGGTCCTCTAGCTATTAAAATTACACATTGACCCTTATGAATTTTAAAAGTGATGCAATTAACTCTTTTTTATTCGCGTTTTCACCCACAAAACTTTTGAAAAATCAAATAAATAAAATTAAAATTTTCATAAATTAATACTTAAATAAATTATGAAAATCAAAGCATTTCTAGGGGTGTTGTAGACCCCCTCTCTCCTCTTAAAAGAATGTAGTCCCCAGATTCTCACCTGAATACTGGAAGAGTTCAGGGTATTACTGGCGCATAAGATATTCTGGTTCCCAAGTTTTTTCCTCAACGTTATGATTGCGCCAGAGAACTTTCACTTGAGGAATCCTTCAATTCCTAAGTTCTTGAAACTTTTGGTCTAGAATTCTAACGGGCTATTCCTCATATGTTAGATTACTTTGCAAATATACACTGGCACGAGGGATAGCATGAGAAAAATCAAGATGATATTTTCGAAGTTGCGACACATGAAAAACATCATGAATACCTGTCACTTCCTAGGGAAGCTCTAGGCGGTATGCTATTGGTTTGATTCTTTCACATATCTTATACGAACCAACGTATCTTGGATTAACTTTTCTGCCTTTACCGATCCTTCGAACATATTTCCTCGAAAAAACTTTAAGAAATACCTGGTCACCGACTTCAAATCCTAGATCCCTTCTCCTTTTATTTGCATAACTTTTCTATCAATCCTATATAGTTTTCATTCTCTACTTAATGATCTGCGTTTTCTCAATAATCTCTTGGATCAGTCTAGGTCTTATAGTTCATGGGTTCTTGTGGTCGCTGCTCTTGTACTTTTCAAGATCCTAATGTAATAGAGATCGACACTTTCTACCATACAACACTTCATATGGAGCCATGTGAATCGTGCAATGGTAGCTGTTATTGTATGTAAATTCAATTGAAGGCAAGTGTCAGTCCCAACTTCCCCAAAGTCTAAAACATAAGCCCGTAACATATCCTCCAATATTCGTATGGTTCTCTCCGATTTCCCTTCTTTTGGGGGATGGGTAGTGGAGCTGAATTGTAACCTTGTGCCCAAATGTTCTTATAAAGCCTTCCAAAGTCTTGAAGTAGACTTTGGATCCCAATCCGACACAATACTGATTAGGGTTCCATGTAATCTGACGATTTCCTTGATATATAACTCGTCCAACTTCTCGACCCTGTACTGTGTCTTGATAGCTAGAAAGTGCCCAGATTTGGTTAGTCTATCTACTATCACCCATATGCTATTATATCCACCTTGGGTCATCGGTAGGCTTATTACAAAGTCCATGGTGATTTGTTCCCATTTCCAATCAGGCCTTGGAAATGCTTGGAGTAGTCCTGATGGTCGTTGATGCTCCTCCTTTATCAACTGATAGGTTAGACAATTTCGTATATAATCTGCAACATCTTTCTTGATTCCGTTCTACCAGAACTGCTTTCTCAAGTCTCAATACATCTTTGTACCCTCGGGATGTATCACAAACCTTGACTTGTGTGCCTCATCCAGTAATCTTCCTTTTACTTCTTCCGGCATACAAATTCTCTTGCAAAACAAAAGAGTGCCTTGCCTATAAGTACTGAACTTGGATTCCCCAAACCTCTTGAATATTTTCTTTCTTTCTGATACCCATTTGTCATTAGCTTGAGCCTATCATATTTCAGCATACAAATGTGGTTGTACATTTACTCCAGCAAGCCAGACTTTTTGTCTCATCCTTATCACAACATCTGACTTTGGAACCTTCAACTTTGTTGTTCATGTCATGTGAGCTATTCTTGCTCTATGGCTTAGGGCATTTGCTACCACATTTGTTTTCCCTGGGTGGTACACAATTGAGAAATCATATTCCTTAAGGAGTTTTACTCATCGATGTTGTCTCATATTCAAATCTTTTTTAGTGCACAGATATTTGAGACTCTTATGATCAGTGTATACCTCAAATGTGGCTCCTTAGAGGTAATATCTCCATTTTGATAGCGTGAATATGACCGCAGCTAACTCCAAGTCATGAGTTGGGTAGTTTTCTTCATGTGATTTGAGCTTTCTCGATGCATAGGCGATAGCACACCCTCTCTGCATCAGTACACACCCAAAAAGCGTTTGTATAAACTACAAAATCATCCAATCCATCTAAAAGATCTAGGATTGGGGCTGTCGTCAATCTATTCTTGAGTTCTTAAAAGTTCCTCTCACAATCATCACCCCAGTTAAGTGGCTGATTTTTCTGTGTTAGCTTAGTCAATGGGCTAGCTAACTTAGAGAAGTCCTGTACAAACCTCTGATAATAGCCACCTAGACCTAGAAAGCTACGAACCTCTGTTACGTTCTCAGGCCTTTTCCAGCTGACTATCGCGTTTACCTTAGAGGGATCAACTTCTACCCCATTCTAGGAGATAATATGTCCTAGAAAGGCTACTTGTTCTATCAAAAACTCGCACTTACTAAACTTAGCATATAATTTATGCTCCTTCAAAGTTCTGAGTACTAAGCGTAAGGGCTCTGCGTGCTCTTCTCGAGATTTTGAGCATACAAGGATGTCGTCTATAAAGATAACCACAACTTTATCCAGATATGGCCGGAACACTCGATGCATCAGATCCATAAATACCGCTGAGGCATTAGTTAAACCAAACGGCATCACTACAAACTCGAAATGACCATATCGGGAATTGAAGGCAATCTTTGGTATATCTTCTCTCTGATCTTTAACTGGCAATATCCCTACCATAAATCCAACTTTGAAAAGATTGTAGACCTTTGTAGCAAATCAAACAACCTTTCTACGTGCGGTAAAGGGTACTTATTCTTGATAGTGACTTTATTTAACTTTCTGTAATCAATACACATTCTCAGGGATCCGTCCTTCTTTTTAGTGAACAACACTGTGGCTCCCCACGGAGAGGTACTTGGTCTTATAAAATTCTTCTCCAGCAGCTCCTAAAGTTGATCCTTCAACTCTTTCAACTCTACTGGGGCCATTCTATAAGGAGTCTTGGATATAGGCGCGGCTCTTGGTAGAGTGTGTATTACAAATTATATCTCTCTATCAGGATGTATCGAATCCAATTCCTCTGGGAATAGCTCAGGATACTCGGCCACTATATCCACTTCTTCTATTTTGGTCGTATCTCGGAGCTTATTTATAAGGTATGCTAAAAACTATTGCCCTCCTTCTTTTAGAATCTTTTTAGCCTCGAGTGCTAATATTAGTGACATCAAAGTTGCATTATCGATGGTTTGGCAAATTGATATCGACATTTTGTCCCCAAGCATAATACTCTTAGTGAAACAGTTCACCTGCGTTTGATGTTTATATAACCAATCCATCCCCAGAACCAGAGCATACCCTTGAATGGGCATCTGTATAAGGTTGGCTAGGTATACCTCATCCCCTATCAACACTGGACAGTCTCGATATATAATATCTATTTTTAACCCCATCCTGAGAGGGGTTAGAACCTCTATTTGATAGGTCATAGTTTTAGGTTGCTTGCTTAACTTTTGAGAGAAAGTAGAAGATATGAAATAATGAGATGCACCATGGTCATACAAGGCATTACCAGAGATACCAGTTATAGAGACCATACCTTTTACCACTTCATTTGGATCTGGCGCGTCTTCTCCCGTTAAAGCATAAGCACGAGCCTGCACCTTTTGTTTCCCTTTGGCTCCTACCACTTGCTTTCCTCTTGTTGCGGCTGCTGGGCCTTCATTTCTATGGCAAGAAATGTTGGTCACTACCACAACCCAGACACTTGCCCTGCTTCATCCAGCAATCTTTTTCTTCATGTCTAGATCTCCTATAATATCCATATTGTGTTTGGATTCCTCCCTTGGTTTGATTTGTTGTTCTTCTAGATTGGGGGAATTCGATGCGTTGTGTTCCCGATCCACAATCGGTGCTATTTCTTTCCTACACTACTTTACCCTTTAGGGTACGACTTACCCTTTTAGGTTCTATCCTTAATTCTCCGAATGTCCTGCTGTTCTGACTTCAACTGTAGAGCCTTACTGTCCGCCACATTGAGATTTGGCATATCAAAGAGAGCTAATACTCTTCTGAACTCCGATCGCAATCCTTGTATGAATTATCAAATCTGGCGACTCTCATCTTCCAGCATATAAAGGGCATACTGAATCAATTAGCTAAAGGTAGCCTCATACTGACTAACTGCTCGACTTCCCTAGAGTAGATTCATAAACTCCATTTCCCATGCCTGCTTAACTACCAGAGGAATATATTTGTCCATAAATTCTCTGGTAAAGTTTGCCCAGGTTTGCTGGGTCCCTATGGCCGTCCATCTTCAATCCACTATTTTCCACCAACTGCATCTCGGCCCTACTAATAAGAATGCAGCAAATTGAACTTTTTGTTCATCAGGGTAGTGGAGGGTCTCAAATATACTCTTCAAATTATCTATCCACTCTTCCACTTTTCTGTTATCTGGTTCTCCCAAAAATTTGAGAGGTTGGAAACGCAAGAATTGTTGCAACGCTCTTGCCTTACCTCCTCTGGGTTGACCATGTAGCTGGTGCCGTGGTCCCTCAGGATTCTTGGGTTCGACATGTTGACCCATAGGTGGCTGGTCAACCGGATTAGTCAGTGAAATTTCATCCTCTTGCCAAAGTTGTTGGTTTGCAGGCGTCTCTTGCCTGGGGTTTCGAGGCACATTAGGTCTTTTACCCACTGGCCTTCCCCGACGACCTCCTTTTATTAGGGTGGGAACATCGTTACTCTCATGAGATGCCATTGTCTTCTGATTCCTTGATACTTAAGCCTGTTACCATTGATTCGTAAATAAATAAAATTTAAATCATAAATAAATTCTTTCAAATTTCCAAAATTTAAAAAAGAAAGAAAGCGAGAAACAAAGGCAATTTAGCACACCATATAAGTTATATAGTAACCGAGGGTAAATTTTCATTTATAATCAAGTTAGCATTAGCAGTTATAGTAGTATATACAAGTCAAAATTTTCAAAATTGGCTAAGGTAACCGTATGCCTAGTTGTAAAAAAATGACAAGGCTAGTGCGAGAAGACTCCCATCACATCTGAGTAACTATAGCCCGTACTACCCTACCTAAGGGTTAGAATTGTACTAGTCTATATACATAGTAGTTTCGTATATATATCAAAAACCACCTAGTCCAGGTGTTCTACGTCCGTGCTAATGGACTCAGCATCCTCCTCCTCATCATCCATCTGTATCTCCACATCCTCATCAGGTATCAGTATCTCCACATCCTCATCTGGTATTGGTATCTCCACATCCTCATCCGGTATCGATATCTCCACATTCTCATCTGGTATCAGTATCTCCACATTCACCTCATCTAGTATCAGTATCTATATATCCTTATCTGGTATCTGTATCTCTACATTCACCTCAGCTATCGGGATCTCTACTTCAGCATCCTTAGGCGGCTCGTCTACCAAGAACTCCAGTACTGGATCCATCGCGGGCTCCTTGTCAGTAGGGTCCTCATCTGGGTTCACTGTAGGAACAACTCTCGATATCCTCGCAGGTACCTCCTCTATACGTATACTAGGCCCATGTTTATGCTTGGGTGAGGGACAAACTCCAGATAGTTCAAAACCAACATCAATGCCCATGCCTACACCTATAACCTGATATATAGCTCACCTGTAATGAGCTATCATCTCCCCGATCTTGTTCATGTTAATGTAGTTCATATTAGTGATTCTGTTGGAGTCAATTTCTAACAACCAAAAAGTTTCTTCCATGTGCCTTCGGATAGCCCGAAGTCCCTCAACTTGTGCATCTAGCCCCTATTGCTGACTTCAACTAATTATTTTCAACCTGACTATTTCTTAAAGTCTCTCTCAAATGATAAAGTCTTTTCTCAAGGTTTTGGCATATTTCTCTCAACTTTTCATTTTCAGCCTCTAGAGCCCTTATTATTTCCTTTAGGGCTTCCATGCTCTTATCTTCCTCTACAGGTTCCTTGCCTTCCCTATGTCCATTTGCCATCCTTTAATACATAACTTCCTTTATCAATCTCAAATAAATCAAATTCACCTCAAATCCTTGAAACGCACAGAATTTCTCAACATATGCAAAACATCTAAGGGTTGTATCCTAGGATCCTGTCCTAACATAGCTTAGGTTTCCAAACCCAAACTCTGATACCACAACCTTGTGGCACCCCACTTGGGATATAACCCAAAAGCCTGAATGCCACTCAATTCAATCCTATAGCATGCAACATCATATCCGATAGGCCCATAAATTTTTTTCCAAAATTCTCCAATAAACCACAACAATCACAACACACATCATACTTTAAATTTAGTACCATAATATCAGAGTGCTCAATTCAGGCTAATAATTCATCCAAAATCAGAACTAAGATATCAACATATGCAACATAGTTCAGATATACTAAAAGTCATACATTCGGCCCAACATATTACACATTTCTAATACCAAAATATAATAAGTGGTGAATTCATATATAAACGTTTATTCACCAAACACTAATACATAATATCAAGTGAAAACTCTCAGTCCAAGCCTTCGATCTCGTACCTGTTTGAAATGAAATAAACGGTACGAGGATGAGTCATAAGGATTTAGTGAGGAATAAGGCAAAAGAATAGACGGTTGTCAAGAATTAATCAATAACAATGGAGTTCAACAGTTGAAACTATGGAAGCATAATCATATGCTAGAATGAAGCAAAATGAACAATTTTCAAATATTTAACAATTACTAGGTCAGAATGCTGTAACCATCAGCTCAAAAAGCCCGAGATCATCTCAACCAATACTATTCGGGAGGTATAGAGTGTCTCAATCGATCACAACTCGAGAAGAAATACAAACAACTCAGTTGGCCTGGGATATCAGCTCGATCCAGACTGGGAACTCACCCCAACCTTATTGCTCTACGAGCAAAATACAATTTAACAATACAAACCTAACAGAATATGCATTTCAATAAAAGAGCAAAATATGCATATCAGAATAGCCTTGTGCCTCCATAACAATACAATCGATCAATCAATAATAATTCAGTGGCACGAGCATGACAACTCGGCAATTATAGTAGCACAAGCATGACAGTTTGGCAAAATAATGGCACAAGCACAACGGCTTGGCAATAACAGTGGCACAAGCATAATAGCTTGGCAAAGCAATGGCATAAGCATAATAGCTTGGCAAGGCCGTCGGCCCAACAATTCTCCTATACTATTTCGAGTCAATATTTTGAACGATCAATGGCCAATAGGGCAAAATAACTGAACAATTATGCCATCAAGGCAAGCTACGATGCATTGAACAATCAAGAAAACTAATACGGTATTTGACAATAACTATTTGAATTCAATGAGAACAATCCGATAAAATTGAGAAAGTTCATGGCGCCAGAATGGTAAATCAGTTTGTGATCAGAATAGTTTTAAAACCATAAGCCACTCGGGCGTACAATTCAGTTTTAGATAGAACAATTTAGAGAACTTCACAGAGTTTGTTTGAAACAATCATTTTCAAGAAAATGGATAAATACCAATCATTTTTAAATCAAGCGAACCACACAGGGTTCGATAATCAAGAAACGACAATCAAGACAGATATCAAATCAGCAAAACCTAATGAGTTCAACGATATGGATTAACCTCATACAAGCACGCACCAATTGGTAGATCCCTCACATGGGTAACAATAATTAACATAATATGATAATCAAATCAATACCGACCCTCATAGGGGTTTATCAAGAAAAGCGATAGGTACAAAAGTGCTAGATTGGTGGATCCTCACCTTATCAACCTCGGCATTAAAGTAAATATCTATTGATCCTCGGGGCAAACTCCTCCATCACCTATTCACAAAAGTAATTTTCTATCAAAACCCTTGTTCAACCTTAATGATGTCTAACATTCAAAAATCAATCTAATAGCTATCTCGTTTTTAGTAGTTAACCACCTAATATTATGGTTAGGATTTTATAATTCGGTATTATCGTCATAACATGCTATTTGCATTGGATATATAAATTATTTATGGAGTTCTTCCTATACCGGTAAAATAGTACAATGGAATCCCTAATTTACCTATTTAACCTTATAACATTACATGATATCGATTATAGCAACCCAATTATATATATAAATCCAAACTTTGTCACTTAAGTTATGGTTACATAAAATTAGGATTTTCTTCACTTAATAGGTTTATCTAAGCATGTATCGCATGAAATAATACAATTTCGAGCTCTTTCGAGCTCAAAAATGTGCATGCATGTTTGATTTCCCATGCATGGCTATATTTTTCAGTTGATCCATTTATTTTTTCCGATTATACAATGTTAGATACGATTTGAACGTGTATAGATATACATGCAATACAAAATTATTTTCTTCCAGCCAATTACCAATATCTCACTATCGGATCGCAATCTCCATGATCAGACCTCGTGCATGCATTCCTCTCGTCGAGGGGAAGATTTTGTCCTTCTGCCACTGCCTCCGGCTGCCGTCTGCCTCCGCTGGAGATTATCAACAACACCACCACACAATGCCTTTCAGCTCAAATATTAATATGCCTAGGTTAATTTTGTCGTTTGCCGCCGAATTGCCCTTCAATTTCAGACTAGAAGTTCCACGCCTCCGTGATTGTTTTGTCCAAATTTTGCCTTCGCCATCACTGAAAAATTCAATATGAGACCATCATCTTCATCCTTCAGCTGCGCCCTTTCGATCCCACTAGTTGCATGTCCGTTTTTGTCGCTGGAAAAGGAAACCCACCTAGCTCAGCCGCGGCTTTGTTCGGGCTTCACGTTTCTCGATGGTTTCGTCGGAGCTGGAGGTGGTGGAGGGTATATTTGTGTTCAGGGTGAAGTGGGGAAGAAGTTTATGAGGTTGGTTCGGAGTTTGGGGTGGTGGCCGGAGGTTCGCCGATGAGAGAGGAAGGAAAGGGTATTTCAATGGAAAGAAATGAAATATGGGAGAGAATTGAAAATTTTCATTTTTTTAGATTTAGGCTTTTCAAAATTAGAAATTGACCCCCATCAATTTTATTAAGTTCAATTTAGCCACCAATTTCTGACAGCCTTCACATTCACATTGACCCTCATGATTTTTAAAAGTGATGCAATTAAGTCTTTTTTATTTGCGTTTTCACCCGCATAACTTTTGAAAAATCAAATAAATAAAATTAAAATTCTCATAAATTAGTACTTAAATAAATTATGAAAATCAAAGCATTTCTAGGGGTGTTACAGGTGACCCTTTCATTATTATTTACTATTTCTTTTCCTTTTTTTCTGTTGAAATTTTTCGCAATTGGAGAAATTTATTCTTGCTTAAGAAATTTGTCTATCTCTAACAAATAATCTTTACTGCGCAACGTTTTGTTGATGGCTTTAAACATTTATTCAAGAAATATTAGCACAAAATCACTCGGGCTTGCATAGGAAATTCATGTTACTTATTTTCATACATAGACAAGTTGGTTGTAAATCATTATTTATAGTTTCATCATTTTGTGAAAGAAAATGTTGATGCCATGTTCCTAATTTTTTTGGATATATATATATATATATTATATTCGTAATTTATTTGAATATATATTTAAATTAAAATTGATAGCTAATTAGACACAAAAAAAATTTTCCTTCTCAACTGTTGCTCTTTAACCCAAGGGATATTAGTACATTTTCCCCATCCTAGGAGTCACCACTGGGTACAAGGAGGAGCAAAACATGAATCACGTTATGACATGTACGCTATGTTAGTTTATATTTTGAAAAAATATTTTTATTTTCTAATTTTTTTTTTGTCAAAAGTAAACAAATGTGGCCTTCAAAATTTTATTTTTTTCCTCAAAATATTATTAAAAATTTCTAATTATTTAGAATTATTAAAGCACTGTTTGGTTTCATTTCTAAAATTTGAAAAGTTAGTTAGTGAAAATGAGTTGAAAATGAGTTCATATTTGGATAAATTATTGAAAAAGTAATGATTATGTTGGTTTTAATAAGTTGTAAGAGGAAAGAGGTATAAATAATGGAATAGAAAAAGAAGATATATGTTATTGGAGAATATATTTTTAAAATGGAAATTAAAATGATGTTGGGTAAAAATATATAAAAAGTGATGTGTTTTATTTATATCTATTATCATTTCTCACATAAAGATAGCGACACAAATTCGTTCATCTAGATTTGAAAAAGGTATATATAAAAGTTAAAAAATAGTTATATAGGAGAAATCATACTTGATTAAGAAGATGTTGGCAATACAAAAGAAACGAAAAACTGCAGAAAAATAAAATAAGTATAAATATACATTAAATTGTTGAGACTATTATATGGTGGTAGTGGCCTAGGGGATAGTAGTGGGATGATAGTTATTTTAGGTAAAAGGAGGATTTAAAAAAAATAAAAAATAAAAACATTTAAGAAAAATTATTAAAAGCACACCACTAAAAAGTTAGAACCTTTACTAATAATATAAAGTCCCAATACCCAACTAATTTATATTTGTATAAATTTTTTAGTAATAGTAACTAGAAATTATATTATTTAGCTATGGGCCGGCAAAGTTTTATATGTAACGCATTTTCTTGGATATCATGAAAAGATCTCTAAAATAAGTGAATCCAGTAAACAAAGTGCTGGGGGTTTCCAAAACTATGCTTGCCATTGCCTCAGCCATGTGGCAAATTAAATTGGCAATTCTTTAATCTAAAAAAAACAGAAATAGGTAATGAAAAGAGAGGATGAAATAAGGGGTGGAAAGATAAGTTAAAAAAACTGAGAAAATATGAAATGAAACACGCCAAGATATTCAAATAAACACCATTTTCGGAAGTAAAATAGATTCTATAGGTGTGGGGTAAAGCCTGCAAATTAAGTCCATATTTGTTAACACCCAATAAATAAAGATACATAATAAAAGTAAAAATTTACTGACTTGTGAAGATGTAACTTCAAAATCCAAATAATTTGAAATAATTGCTATAAAGATAAAAAAAATAAAATAAAATAAAAAATCAATCAGTAACATATTTTAAAGACAATACAAATTCATAACGTGGATTCAAAAATAAAACTTCAAAAACAATTACATGGACGAAATCATACCTGATAAAGAAGATGTTAGCAATATGAAAAACAAAAAAGAAAAAAAAATTGCAGAAAAATAAAATTAAGTATAGCCATGTAAGATTGATGGGACTATTATATTATAGTAGTGGGGGTGGTGGAGTGGTAGTAGTGGAATGATAGTTATTTTAGGTAAAATAGAAATTTTTAAAAAAAGATAAGGACATTTTAGTCTCAACACTTGAAAACATACCACTAAGCTCTCACCTTTTATTAATAGTATAGATATGCAATTATCCGTTGGTGCTCCGATAAGTCCATTTTCAATTTTATTTTGGTACATACTCTAGCTAGCTAGCCGTTAATATTCCTTTTTCATTTTGCTTCTTAATTACAGGCTGAACTAGAATATGCCAGATTCATCAAAATGAAAACCTTACAAAGTGTTGTTGAGGTTGTAATAGTGTCATCCTAATTAATTAAGATCAGAATATGAAATATTTAAATGCATGGCCTCTATCCAAGAGGCAAGACCTTAGATAAAAGGGATATGTCTAATTCCAGTGTAGTCTTCAATGGAGTGGATGTTTTGCGTCTTATCCATTGCAGAAAAGCTCATAATATAAGTATATATATAGATTATTATGCCCTCTCTGTAGGAAGTCGGATACCTCCTTTTTCCTTAACTAAGTATAAGCCTGAAGAAATGATTCAATACAAATGTTGTTTTCATGAAAGAAAGTGATAAAAAATTATAGTTAGTGTAAATTCATACTTGCTATAAATTGATCTTTAAATTAATTGAAGATCCTTATGATTTCTTCTTCTTTTATTCATGATATTCATCTATTCCAATATATGTTTCATCTTCTATTCCATTGCATGGATGTAAGATATGCGTATTAAATATTTCTTTATAAAAATAATTGATTAAAAACCAAATACATTTAGCACATATACATTACATTGGAGTAGAAAATAAAATACGAAATGACATTAAGGATCCAAAGTGAGAAAATTGTGTATCACACCTAAATGAAAGCCCCCACTTGTCAATTGTCATGTATCCGCTGGCGAGGGTGAAAATGTAGGTTAAGCCAAGATGACAAATAAATATTTGGAAAACAGTCAACTCATCTTAGGGAATATTATATAGTCAACCTGCTTTCTCCTTCCTCCATTCCGGTCATTGTATCATACAAATGCCTTTTTAAAGTCTCGGGCAGGAAAAATGCCAGACTCCCTCCTGCAATCGCGCAAACGCCAAACACCAAAAACGGTATTCGCTCTCCCAAAACCACGATTATTGGCGCCAATATCGCTCCCATTTGCGCTGCCTGAGTTGCACATCCCAGCGCTGCATTCCTAACAACCGTAGGAAACAGCTCTACCGTATAAATGAACAACAAATTATAAGTTCCAGCCATCCCAAATATCCCCAGAATACCACAAACCATCCGGACCGTCTTCCAAATTCCATAACCCTTTACCACACTCCCAACAACACAAAATGCCCCACTAAACCATTGTGTCCCAATAGTTAACGGCTTTCTACCAAACTTGTCCAACAAAAGTGCAGTGAGTAGAAATGCAGGCATCTCAGCTACTGAGTTGAGGAAAACATTGAGGTAAAGATTTGTTCCCAGGTTCACCACATTCAAGCTCAGGCCGTAGTACACAACAGAGCAGAAGAAGTTAATGGCCACCGCTAGAAACAAACGGATACGTGTGAGGCGAGAACGGAGTACATCCACCAGAGATCCTGTTATGGCTTCTTTAGATTCTTGTTCTGCTTTATAATTGCTTTCGACTTTATCTAAGTTGTCGTCATTGGCGTCTTCATCAAGAGCAAGGACTACGCCGTCCGGAAGGTTCTTTCCATTAGATTTAGCAATTCTATGCATAGTTTTCATAGCTCGTCCCGTCTTTCCCCTGATAAGGCACCATCGAGGGGACTCGGAAACGAAAGGAAGTATGATGACGACGAAGAGAATGGATGGTATAGAAGTGGCAATGTAGAGGGCTCTCCAGGACTGGAAAAAATAAGCTATGCCAGAAAGTGCGGCTATCCCGCCTGAGAAGAAGTAGAATGTAGACATTCCTGCAACTCCACGCTTTGTCGGGCCAACGGGCTCTGTGGCCAGGACGAAAGCGCAAAGGCCAACTCCGCCGGTGCTGAAGCCGGTGAGAAGGCGGAAGAGGGCATAGGTCCAGTAGTTTGGAGAAAGTGCTGTTAGACAACCGAAGATAGCATTCAAGACGCACACCACTAATAGAGAACCTTTCCTTCCCAATTTAGAGTCCGACAGGTGGCCGAATACTCCAGCACCTGAAAAAACACACGCTAAATATTACATTCCCCAATTGACAAACAACAACAATTAAAGATAACAATTACTGGAAGAAATCTTTTCCCCACCTCCTGTGCCTTATCCTATGCATATTTTAGTCCCTTCTATTTTCATTTCCTACTTTATTTTCAATTTATGAATAAGTTGTTAAAATAATTGATGAAAATCAGAAACACTTAGGGCTTGTTCACTTGTGTTTTGGGCATTTTCTAGAAATTTTTTTGGGAGAATGAGTTTTTGGGAGAAAATGTGGAAAAAGTGTTAATTGTTTGTTTATGTTTTGGAAAAATAAGGAAAATGGATTGAGAATGGATTGTTTGTTTGTTAATGTTTTGGTGTAGGGACAAATTTTACTGTAAATGTCAAATCAGTTACTTTTTTGTTGGGTTTGTAGGAAAAAATTATTTTTTTATGTAATGTGTGTATATATATATATATATTTGATGGTGTGTATATATATACTTGAGTGTTATGTAGGGTAGGGTAGTGTATAGGTTTTTTTTGAGATTGAATTTTGAAGGTTTTTTGGGTATAAATTTTTTATATTTTGAAAAAATAATTGAAGAATGTGAATATTTTTTGGGAATTGAAAAATATTTCCCCAAAATGCAAGTGAACAAAGCCTTAGAGTGTATTCATAAAATTGAAATAATAGAAATAAATAAAGAGAATCTAAAGTGCCGTCAGGACGACTGGTGATGGAATAAGAAGTACGAAGAGAGAGAGAGAGAGAGAGGTGAATGAAACAGGGGGAACTGGGTAGGGCGATGTAGTATGGAAAAGCTTTTTGGATGAAAAACGTGATAAAGCACTGCAGGATTCCGGGTGGCCTCACTTTATCAATGATTATCCCATGTCATTTGTGAGTCCCATATATATTGACTTGAAAAAGCAACTGCAGATTATACTACTATTAATTACTAGCTCCCAGAAAGGCATTAAGAAGTCTAATTAAAACTTAATCCAGCTTGCATAGGCCTCCTAATCTGACTTGGCCAGCAGATAATGATATCCGTCACAATTTGGGAATTAGCTAGGCCCACTTCTTTTTGGACAAAACATGTGGTGCGTGGCCGCTTGATCAATAGAATTGCTGATGCGGCTGGAAAAGAAGAAGCACATTAGTTAGGTTTCATTAAAGTTCCCAAGTTTTGTCCACAAGGCAAAAGCTTTTGCTCTTCTCTCAGCGTCGGGTCTATCACGCTTTTCCGTTTCTACCAAAGACGTGTCTGTTTCTTCTTCCACCATTATTATGATCATCACTGGTCTAGTCATTAGGGAAATGAATGGAAAAGGAATTTGACCGTCTTCTAGACGGAGGAGGAGCGAAATGACCTTAAACCTAAAAAATTTGTCGTTTTCTTCTTGTTTGCTTGTAATTAATAACAATAATTTGTGTCTCCACTTTTGACCCTTTAAACAAAGTGCTCTTTTGGTCTTATTTTCATTTCCATCATTTTTTAAATTTTAAAAAATAATTGGTAAAAAAGAGTTAAAAATAAGTTTGAATTTAGATAAATTATTGAAAAAAAATTAATTATGTTGGGTTTAGTAGGTGGTAGGTGGAGGGAGATAGAAATAATAGAATAGAGAAATAAGATATATATATATATATAGGTTATTAAGAGAATTAAGATATATAGGTTATTGAGAAATGTGTTTTGAAAATAAAAATAATATCGAGTGAAAATGTGTAAAAAAGTGATGTATTTCATTTTTGAAATAGTAAAAAAAAGTAAAAATGGAGATTGAAAATAAAACCAAATGGGTGCTAAGATTTTCTCATTAATATACCAATGAGTCACACTTAGAAGCGAAAGATGAGTTAAGTAGATAATTCATGAGTTCTTATCATTTTTTGACTTTCCAGAATTATCATAATTTTACTAATGATAGTATTTTATTATATTACTTTCAATGACACCATATGATAATAATCATAAAATTGTAAAGTAATATTTATTTATTTATTTTTATATAAGTGAGTTGGTATTGTAAATGAACTATCAAACCTCAATACATTTTAATTAAATTTAAATTTAAACTTTTTAAATTCAAACCTAAATATTACAAAGTGACAAAAGCTTTGAGCCTTATAGGAGAGACTCATGTTGATCCAATATCAACCAATCCTACCCGTCAATTTCCAGTGTTGCAATTAATAAGAAATTCATTTTCAGCCAGGAAAAAGATAAACAGTGGAGGAGGCCACGCACTGCCTCACACACAAATATACAAATTAGTCTTCCTTTATGTGATAATTAACACTTTGAATTCTTTATGTCATTCTTTATTTCATCTCTTATTTCAACTAAGTATGATATGTGGTGCCGGACGTCTCCTCTTATGGGCCCATTTCAAACTCGGTAACAATCAATATACACACGTATATAACATATATAATTGAATAGAGGATAGATATATCTTTAAAATTTTTCAATTAAATTTGCATTACTAGTTATATATATTAGATGCAAACAATATATTAGACATCCAAAAAGCCATCTTAAATAAATAAAACAAATAATTAGCCTGAAAATAGACCAAGGATTCTGGCAACTGACCTATCATGCAGCCGCCGAAAAACAAGGCCTGGACTAACCCCACCTTATATTTCTCTGAACAAATCAATCCGAACTCTGCCACCGTGGAGCTTCCCGGACCGCCGATCCACTCCCACGAACCGGGTTCCAAATTACATATGCTCTGCATCCCGATCGAGCATCCAGCGTCGCCACCTCCTGAGCACCGCCACGCGGGCTCACGGTCTGCGAAGATCACGACCATGGTGTGGAAGGCCTCGAGTGCCCATGCCATGCTTGTCAGTATAAAGTGCCTCAGTTGCCACCACCCGAACTCGCCGCTGTACTTCTTCAGCATGTCGTCTATGCATAATCTCTCCACCGATTTGGGGGTGGCTTCGGTCTCCGGTCCGAGGAGCGGCGACCGGAGGGCCGGTTCAAAGGGAACCAAAGATTGATCAGGAGGAGAGTTCTTTGACATTTTCCGATTCGTTTTGCACCTCTCCTGCTGTGGGAAGAAAACAAGTGGTGTTTTTTTGGTTGGGGAGGAGGAGGAGGAGGAGGAGGAGGAGGATAGGGATTGAGATTGAAAACTTTGAAAGTAATGAGAATATACTCGTTGTCACCACCTTATTATTATATTTATAAATATAAGAGGGATTTTTTATTTTTTATAAGTATAAGAGGGATCTGGATAATGAGTGTTTGTTATTAGGGTTTTATTTTCTTACGTTAAAATTAGTAGACCATATTGCTACTTTGTTAATAAACTGCCGCGAAATCCAGCCGTTGATTTTCTATCCGGTTGGAGCACACATGGCAATTTAGGTCAAAGCAAACTCCTTTGAGGAATATGTATTAGATGATATAGTAGTATATCCTAAGAACTATTATAATTAGAATGGAGTACGGAGTGTAATATTCCGGGAATATATTGACTATGTAGGCCCAAAAGAAATCGATACTTATGGATACAAAGTGGGATACCTGGAAATTAAAGTAGGCCTAATGCTTTTTCATCCAAGGAAATGTGGAGAGAGAGAGAGAGATGCTAAATGACACTTCCTTTCTAATATTACAGCTGGGATTCCATCTCAGTAAACTTACTGGTGTATTTAATTGAATTGCTTCCAGTATAACTTTACCCGAATCGGGTTTCGTTTTCACTCGTTTTGAAGTTTTCAACTGCTGCCGTTGCCATTATGCTAGTTGTGAACACCTAAAGGCCAAATCATCCACAAACTTGGATTCAAAATAGGGATGACAAGTGGGTTGGGGTAGAGCTCAGATCCAACAATATTATAATGATAAAATAATACTTGATAAATTAAAAAATATATATATATATACAAAAATTTACGAGTTTGACAAAATCCACTTACATCTATAAGAGTTTTCTTGCTTCTACTATTAAAGAATTTTACTATTATAAAGATAACCCTTGAATTTTGATATACCCAATCCCAAAATGGAAAATCTTTATATAACCACTCTTGAAATTATCAAAATTAAGACTACCAAAGAAATACTCACTGCATCCTTTTTGTTGTCTTGCTCATAACTCAAGATCATCATTCTGGAAGTATCACGAATTCCACGAATGTTACTCAAATAATCAAATAAACACATTTATTTAAGTATAAGCACTTGACTACTCTACTTAGAATTAGAATACCAAGTATAAAAAGAAATCCTAATTTTACAATACAAAAGAAGAACATATCAAATAATTGGAGAATAAAAATTCACCAAAAACGTGGTCTCCAAATGACCGAGTTAAATCCTAGCAATCTCCATCTTTACAAGGTCCCACATCTCAATAGTTATTCATGAATCCTATACAAACCCAACATACAAAATCTTGTTGGCCTTCACACATGCCACTCCATATACCAAGTTAACATGGTTTTGACACCAACTAACTCATTCCCACCAATGTGCATGTGTAGCCCAGTCAACACCACTAGTTAACTATGAAGAGAGATGATCTTGATCTATTCTCTCACCCAGCAGGGTTTCTCTCACACCCATATGCACCATAGAAGCCCTTCGATGCGCTCTACTTCCAGTAATTCCTTAAGGTCATTAGATGGAACAAATTATCATGCATACTTTTCTCATTTTCTTAGGTTGCTTCTAGATATTCACATCCCCTGAAATCCACCTCTAACTAAATATTCACATCCCTTGAAATCCAACTGGCTCAAGAGAATTAGTACTCTTTCATATCTTTAGAACATAGGCTACACCACCCAAGATATGAACCACCCTATCAAACATTTTAATTTTACCCCAAGACAAATTAGCTACCTTTTTCAATTAAAGTGAATCAAAATAATCATTTCTAGAGTACGAAAAATGCATTATGCGTCCAGATTCTAAAATTCACTCATCATAAGAAAAAGAATCCATATGAGTAAAGACTATGAGATATCTCTATTGCTTGCAACTATCAAATCATCACCATTGCCTTGATATTTATAAACAACCAAAATAGGCAAATAAATAACCAATCATCTTATCCAAAGGATCAAAATCATGTTCTAAATAAGGATATGAGGGCAAAAAATTTACCTTTGTAATTAGAAACAAAGGAATTGAGAAGATCACTCCAAGACTCTTCTCTTGGGAGATCAACTAGCTCCAAAGTTGGAACCGAAAGCTCCCCTTCCAATGCTCCAAAAATCAACAAAAATGGCAAATCTCACCATCACCAAATGACCAAAAATCTGGCCAAAATTCGCTGAAATTAGAAACTCCTTGGTCGCCCAACGGTGCTTCTTGGTGTACAAAAATAATGCAAACAATTACGCAAGCACACGTGTCGCAACAAGTAATAAAGTGATGAGAAGAGCATCAATCCTACCGAGGAACTAAATTATTCGTTACTAATTATTAATTTATTACACACTTGTTTTATTCAAACAAAAATCAATTATATAAGAATTAAACTTAAACTAATGAAAATAAGAAAAAGTGTACTGATTAAGATTTCTACCAGGATACAGAAGCATAGAATTATGATTTCATCAAATGAATGAGTTGATTACTTAATTTTCTCGCTATGATATTAATAGCAGGTTATTAGTTTTGAGTCTTATACAATTACGGGGTTCTTTTGAATTGCTCGCAATCAACACTACAACAAATTGCACTTCACATAACAAAAACTTTGGTAACCAAGGTAAAGTTCATTATAGATGTTAGGTTTATTGTAAAGAAATTGTTTTTTTGTTACAAATAAAAATTTATTGAGTAACTAAGTAAAAGTCTTGCAATCTTTAACTCAAATATATTACCTTAAATTTTTTATGCTCGTAACTAAATAATAATTCGCTATGGAAAATGTTATTTTGTTACATTTAACATTTCCCATCATACAGGAAGATATATTTATAACAAAATTTGATACCTTTTGTAACAGCAAAATATTTGTTACAAATAAAATATAGTGACAAAGTTTTTAGTTACCAAACTTTAATTAACTTCCCTCCAAATATCAATTATACACATATTGTTATGGGATGGCCCAAGTGCTTAGGCCCAAACCAGCAAGGCCCAGTATGGGGTGGCCCAAAGGCTTGAGCCCAAATCGGCAATACCCAATTTGGGGCTCAGGGCCCGTATGTCTCATCGATTCACTCGACCAGATCCGCTCAGGCCCAATCTGGCGCCCAAAGGCCCACGGAATCCCTCGACCCCAGTCGACCATATTGTGGTTGAGTCGGAGACCAAGAACAGTACAGTACCCTGCCACCGCATTAAATGCACTGACGGACGCCACACCTCCGCATTAATGGCGCATACCATCCCCCCCACCGTCTGACACAGTAGACGCTGCTACAGTGTACTACCTTGTCCTTGAAACCTGGAAGGACAATTAACTGGAAAGATTCAAATAGGGGAAATGACCAATTACCCCTGGCATAAGGCTAAGAGCCCTTGGATGCACCGAGGGGCTTCCGAGATATTTCCCAAAAGGGAGGAGGATATAAATACCCTCAACCCAACCTCCTAAAGGTACGCACTCAGATGCACTAAAAAGCCCTTACTCCGTCGCTCGATTCCTGAGATTGAGTTCTACTGACTTGATCGTCGGAAGACCTAAACCGAGGGCTTCTCTGCTAACGTTTTTCGTGGTTGTAGGATTCTTCCCCAACTTAACAGGAACACATTCCTCTCAGGTCAAGTTCAACCCAGATTCAGACCCGGATTCTTAACCCGTGGATTGAACCCTCATCATTTGGCGCCGTCTGTGGGAAACTTGAATCCTCTATCGAAAATGATAAACACTAGGCGAGCCCCATTTAGGAGAGAAGAAAATCGGAGGTCCAGCTCCCCTCCCCTTCGACAGAACCCAGAACCGAATGCACAAGGACCCAGCGCTCAGCCTAAGCCTGTGGTCACACTCACAATGCCACAGTTAATGCAGCTCATCAATGAGCAAATCTCTGCACAGATTTCAGCTCAACTCTCTGCTGCATTAAACAGACACGCTGTGCAGCCGGAGCCGGCGGTCAGCGCCACGCCATAGCCGCGGCCCCAGAACATGTGAGGCTAGAAGAGCTGTCCCAGCGACAGGAGTCACTAAGGCACCAGTCCAGAAAAGAACTGAGCTCGGGACATTTTCCTAGGGAAGCAGCCCACCCCCCACTGAAAGAGGAGGTGGCAGACTCCGTCGACCATGACATTCAGCCCCTTCGAGCCCCGCAGCGCGATAGGGCCGAACGTTCCAGACTCAGGCCCAGCAGGCATGCATCCCAGGCAGAGCAGCAAGAGTGGGATGAGGTATCCCACCAAGTGCAACAGCTGAACAAGCGCCTGGAGGAGATCTCAAAAAGGAACGCAGACAGAGCTGTTCAGCTAGATGGGCCACAAAGGTTCAGGAGGGAGCGAGATTCGCCGTTTGTTCAGGAGATCATTGATGAGCGTATTGCCTTCAATGCAAAGATCCCAACATGAGTCCTGAGGTACGATGGCTCCACAGACCCGAACGAGCATCTACTGCAGTTTGAACACATGATGCAGTTGCATGGGCACAACGAGTACATCTATGCAAAAATACTGGTGACCACGTTTCAAGGAGTGGCTTTGGATTGGTTTGTGAAACTGGAACCAACGTCCATCTTCTCCTACGACCAGTTGTGTGATAAGTTTTTGCATCAGTTTGCAAGCAGGAGGAAAGCAAAACTCCCCCATACCCATCTGCATACAGTGAAGCAGGCTAAAGGAGAATCCCTCCGGGATTTTTTTACCAGATTCAACACAGAAGTGCTGAAAATCAATAGCCCGAGGATTGAGTTCTTGATTGATGTACTTTTCTTGGGCCTGAGGCATAAAGAGTGCACCAATGCCCTGGTGCGCGCACAACCCAAAACAATGGAGAAGCTCTCCGACCTCGCAGAGAGGTACATGACCCAGGAGGAGATGAATAGGATGAAATATGGCAGCATGGAAGTCGACAAGAAAAAAAGCAAGGAGAAAGATAACAGACAAAATAAGGAGAGACGCCGTTCCCCGATCAAGTGCTTCCATGAATACACCCCATTGAACCTACCGAGGAGAGAGGTGTTGTTCGCTATTCAACACGACAATCTACTCAAGAAGCCCTGGAAGATCATGGAAACTGAGGCCATGAAGAAGTCAACGAACTATTGCTGTTTCCATAAGCAGAAAGGGCATGACACCCAGGAGTGCTTTAACCTGAAGGACAAAATCGAGAGGCTGATCAGGCAAGGCCACTTGAAAAAGTTCGTTGAAAAGCAAGCTCAAAAAGAGGAGGGTGTGACCGACTGAACTCCTCAAAGAGAAAGGTCGGACAGCCCCAAGAGAGAAGCCAAGGGAAAGCGACCTGCCCAGAGACCCAACCCGCCCATCAAAGGAATCATTGACATGATCACAGGGGGACCCACGGAAGGAGATTCCCGAAACGTGAGAAAACAAATGCCGAGGCAACTCGACTCGACTAGACCGGCCAAAGTCAAGATAATTTTTCAGCTGTCAACCAATACTGAACCAATTTCTTTCACCGATGCAGACCTGGAACACATGGAAAACAGAGGAGCGGACCGTAAGATAGATTGCCCAATGGTGGTCGCCCTGGAAATAGCTAATTTCGAGGTCAGAAAAGTCCTAGTCGATAACAGAAGTTTAGTGAACATCATATTCATGTCGGCTTTGAATAGAATGAAATTAGGACAGTTGAAGTTTAATTCGGTCAGAACACCCTTGGTCGGATTTGGTGGGTCTTAGATCATCCTAGTAGGATCCATCAATCTCTCCACCACATTCAGGCAGGGTCAACGCAGCCGAACACTGATGATCAGTTACTTGGTGGTCGACGCCCCCTTTGTATACAACGTCATCATAGGTCGACCGGTCCTCAATGATTTCAAAGCCATTGTGTCCACCTATCATAAGAAGATAAAGTTCCTAACCCCAGCTGGAGTGGGTGAGCTTTTATGTAACATCAAGGACGCTCGGTGCTGTTACACCATTTCTGTCGATTCAACCGACCAGAAGAAACGACCTGAATTGAAGCCCTCGGGGGACGCCCCAGTAGCAAAACCTGAGAAGGGACCTTCGTCGAAGAAGAGAAAGTTGGAAGACACTAGGGTCGAGCCCGTTGGTGAATTCAAAACAATCGAGCTTGAGCCTGGGAACCCAGACAAAACCACCAGGATCGGGAGCGAGCTAAGAGATCGATTAGAACGCCATATGGTCGATTTCCTCCGGCGCAACATAGATGTTTTTGCATGGAAGGCTGCGGATCTTCAAGGCATCAACCCCAACATCATTGTCCACCGACTCAACGTGGATCCAGCCCACAAGCCGGTGCGGCAGAAGAAAAGAACTTTCAACGCTGAGCGAACCCAAATCATCGATGAAGAGATTGGTAAACTTTTGGATGCATGATACATTGTAGAAATCCAATATCCCTCTTGGCTTTGTAACGTTGTACTTGTCCCCAAAAATGAGGGAAAATGGAGAATGTGTAATGACTTTACTGATTTGAATAAAGCTTGCCCTAAGGATCTTTACCCCTTGCCTCATATAGATTTGCTAGTTGATTCCACTGCTAGTTGTGAGTTGCTTAGCATGATGGACGCATTCCAAGGGCATTACTAAATATTTATGCCACCCGAGGACAGGGATAAAACAACGTTAGTCATCCCCAATGGAGTATATTGCTTCCTAGTTATGCTATTCGGACTTAAAAATGCAGGAGCAACATACTAGAGGCTAGTCAATTTCATGTTCAAAAATGAGATTGGGAAATCGATGGAGGTCTACGTGGATGATATGATCGTAAAAATAGAAGAGGCCGAGGACCATCTGGTCGACCTCAACCACACCTTTTCCATTCTAAGGGCTTTCTGGATGAAGCTCAATCCCAGCAAGTGTACCTTCGGGGTTCGAGGTGGAAAGTTCCTGGGCTATATGGTTAGCCAGAGAGGGATCGAGGCCAACCCACAGAAGATCCAATCAATTATGGACATCACCCCACATCGCACAGTTCGTGAAGTCCAGCGCCTGGTCGGCATAGTTGTGGCCTTGGGCAGATTTATAGCCCAACTAGCTGACAAAAGCCTACCTTTCTTCAAAATCCTAAGAAACGCAAAGAAATATGGATTCAAGTGGGATCAGCAGTGTGATCAAGCCTTGCTCGAGCTCAAGCAATACCTCTTTTCATCGCCTATGCTCGCCAAGCCCAAGCTCGGAGAAGTATTACAATTATACTTGGCGGTCTCTTTGGCTTCCATTAGTTCAGTGTTGACGTCGACAAAAGCAGGAAACACCCATCCAGTATACTATTGCAGCAAGGCTCTCTAGGGGCCCGAGCATAATTATTTGGAGATCGAGAAGTTTACTTTGGCCCTAGTCACATCGACTAGGAAGCTGCGGCCCTATTTTCAATCCCACTAAATTTGGTATTGACGAATCAGTCGCTAAAACAAGTATTGTCCAAGCCCGACACTTCAGGTCGACTCACGAAATGGGCCATTGAGCTCGGGAAATTTGACATCACATTCCAGCCACGGACTGCCATCAAAGCACAGATACTGGCCGACTTCATCGTCAAGAGGCTCGACCTGCCATCGCAGAATATTGAGATCACATCCTTGTGGACTTTGCACATCGATGGATCTGCAACCTCGTCCGGAGGTGGGATAGGAATTTCCCTCCGGTTCCCACTTGCAGAGGAGTACGACTTCGCGGTGAAACTGGATTTCCCAATGACCAATAACGAAGTGGAATATAAGGCTCTCATCACAGGAATGCGTATGGCCGCAACCCGCGGTGTTCAGCAACTTGCTGCATTCACTGATTCTCAGCTGGTGGCAGAACAGATAGAAGGCAACTTTGAGGCGAAAGAACAAAAAATGGTGCAATATTTGGTAGAGGTGCACCAATTGAGACAAATGTTCAGATTCTTTTCCCTGAGCCAAGTCCCCCGATCAGAAAATGAACGAGCAGACACACTCTTAAAGCTCGCCAGCTCGACGAAGGGTACGAGGGAAGGAACAATAACATTTTTGGTGGCGGACAAGCCTTGTGTCACTGCCACCGATCAGGGCCTTGTTGGGTGTCTTGAAAGCGCGGGCCTCTCTTGGCAGGAACCAATCAAACTTTATCTAAGTTAGGGTGATTTACCTGATGACAACAACGAAGCCCGTAGACTCAAGGGAGTAGCAGCCAAGTACGCGCTAGATGAGCATGGCTAATTGTATCGGAGGTCGATAGCTAGACCGCCACTTAGATGTCTAGAACCCGACCAAGCAAGAAAAGTGCTGCAGGAGATACATGCTGGCATCTGTGGCAACCATTCGAGTGGTCGATCCCTGGCTCATAAGGTCATTCACTATGGATATTTCTGGCCGACACTGTTGAAAGATTCCGTCGACTTTGCTAAAAAATGCTCATTGTGCTAAATCCATTCGAACATTCAGCACCAGCCGGCCACACCGATGATCAACATTAATATCACTTGGCCATTCGATCAGTGGGTGTCGGGTCGCTCCTGAAGACTTCGGGCCAGCGTAAGTTCATTATTGTGGCCGTTGAATACTTCACTAAATGGGTAGAAGCTGAAGCCATCCCCAAGATTACAGATGCAACCATTAAAAGTTTCATTTGGAAGAACATAGTATGTCGGTTCGGATTACCTAAGGTCCTAATCTCCGATAACGGCACCCAATTTCAAAGCAAAAACACTGGGAAATGGTGCGAGACCTTGGGAATTACCCAACACTTCATGTCGGTGGGAAATCCGCAGGCCAATGGACAGACTGAAGTCACCAACATAATTATCCTCGACCATATCAATAGTCGAATAGCGAGGACCGGCGCTAGTTAGGCAGATGACCTCCCTGGTGTGCTTTGGGCTTATAGAACGACTCCTCGAACAGCCACAGGCCACAGTCCATACAACTTAGTCTACGGATCCGAGGTTGTAGTCCCATCAGAGCTAATTCAACACACCGCGAAAGTGATCTACTATAACCTGATAGCAAATAACTCGGAAAGGACGCTGGATCTAATCATGATCGATGAGCAACGCCATGAAGCTTACAACACAATGCAGCGCTATCGCTCAAAGATGACAGACCGCTATAACAAGACAGTACGACCATGGATCTTCAAGGTGGGAGACCTTATTCTCAAGAAAGTGGAAGTGCTAAACTTGTCGGGAAACTCGACCCAAAATGGGAGGTAACGAACTCAGTGGTCAAAGTATCAAAAAATAATGCCTACCGACTAGCCGATGCATCAGGCCATGAGCTACCGCGATGTTGGAACGCTGTAAACCTGAAGAAATTCTTTGTTTAACTCGTCATCGATGACTTTTGTATTACCGAAAGAAATGAAATTATAACATGTCCAAACGTGTGCAATAGAGTGAACCTTCCCTAACACAGTCGACCCCGTAGTCGACGAGAGGCTCAATGCCACCAAGTCGAGGCCTATGTGCCGAGACCACACAGTCTACCCCGTAGTCGACGAGAGGCTCAACACCACCAAGTCGAGGCCTATACGCCGAGACCACAAAGTCGACCCCGTAGTCGACGAGAGGCTCCACGCCACTAAGTCGATGCCTATGCGCCGATGCCACAGAGTCGACCCCATAGTTGACCAGAGGCTCAACGGCACAAAGTCGAGGCCTTAGCGTCGAGACCGCATACTCGACCCTGCAGTCGAAACCAAGTAGCTGACCTCACAGTTGGCAAAGTTATTCCTAACTTGAACATTAACTATTATGCTTCAAGATTGATTACAACTTGCTCTTCAAGAGCTGAAAATCAAGTTGGGAAAGCATAACCTCCATTCGACGTGAGACATGAATGAAAATTACTTACCACATTCGTGGGCGTCCATTTAGAAATTCCGACAAGCAGAACAACAATTTAATGTTTCACAAATCTCATGCGTTTCATCAATCCAAACAAAATTGCAATCAAGGCAGTTCATAGTAAAAATAAAGACAGTTACGATTAAAGTTGTAGTTGAGAAAAAGCCGAATCACCATCTAATATTCCAAACAAAAAGCCTCATCGAGGCAACAATTCAACAATTCAATAAAAATGTCAAAAGCCTCTTCAAGGCGTATACAAAATAAGTAGGAGAACCAGGCCTAGCTGGAGCTACCGGTCTCTTCAACAGCAGGGGCAGGGACAAGAGCCGGCGCACGAGCTGCTGCACCAAATGGTTGGGGCTCAGGTGGCGCCATTGACACAGGTACAATGGCAGTTACGGGCCGAGAAGGGCCAGCTGTATCTTGTAAGAACAGCCGCTCAGAGACCGAGAAGAAGGAGGCCATATTAGCTCTTCCCTCTAATACATCGTAAGCGAGGTCGTCGGCAAACTCAAACTACCGGGCCACTGCCTTCAATCTTCTGTCAATCTCAGCCTGCCTTCTCTCTTTGGGCATCAGTTCGACCTCTGGCGTGGCCTCGACGACGGGCTCCGCCTCATTGACCTCTTCATCCGGATATGGACGCAGCTGCTCGTCGAGAGCGTAGCTCATTCTAGAGCGGTCCTCAGCCCGAAGTGCATAGCCCAAAAACTGCATTTGCTGGATCGCTTTTTGAAAAGCATTCCGAGCATCATCCAGAGCGAGCACAACACTCGCATCCTGGAAAGCTGGACTCACCATAAATTGCTGCACAGCTTCCCGGCGCACTTTCGGCAACATCCGGGCAAATTCAGCCCTGGCCTCGGCCAGACGTTCATTCCGACCAACAGCTCGACCAGATTCAGAAGCAACTTGCACGTCCAGCTACAACTTCTTCAGCTTTTCGTCCATTTTGGTCTTCTCTGTAACAACAAGGAGGACTTGCTCATCTTTCTCCTCGAGCTCCTGGGCCTGCTGGTTAACTTGCTTCTCCAGCTCGTTGAGCTGCATCTGAGAAGACGCCAGCTGAGCCTTCAAAGTTTTGGCATCCCCGCTACCTTCTAATTGCTCTCAATCAGCAAGGGCTAGGTCTGCTTAGCGGTAGAAATGGTAGCCCATCTGCCCAACCTGACACATAAGGGTCATTACTTCCTAATTGAGGAAAAGGTAAACAAGCAGGAATAAAATATGAAGCCTCACCATGTTGGAGTGGTAGGCAAACTCACAAAGAGCTGCAGCCTGGCTCATCCCCATAAATCTCTTCTGGTCCGCCAAAAACTGACCCGCCATCAGCACCTTCAAAGGATCTATCCCGGTGAGCCCCACCGTATGTATGCTGGAAGAATTATGCACAATGGGGCTTGGCTCGGGCCCAAACCGTGGAGACGGGAACTTCACTAGGGTGAACATCACATCATCCCCTCAATCCCCGAAGAGATTGTTCCTAGTCGGTGGCCTCGACCCTGCTGCCTTCCCTTTGCCTTTTCCGACAGCCGCTTTCTTAAGCTGAGGACCACCTTGCTCGACCATCACTCTTTTGCCTCGACGTGCGGGGCTCTTTCTCGCGGCTGCTGTAGCCCGATAAGGTGAAGGGGTCGGTGAAGGTGCAGTAATTCGACGAGGCTCCTCGGGGCCAGTCGGCTCTTGACGAGCAGCAGCGTCTTGCCGTCACTACTGGTTTCTTTCTGCTCGTGCCAACGCCTCAGCTCTCGATCTGTTCATGATTTCATCGCGGTCTGCCAAACATCAAAATTAACAGGGATCAGAACAAAGAACCATGCACACCATCAAAGATAAAGAAGTACCAAAACACACTTTATCTACCTATTTCATAATCCGCAGGAAAATCTATCGGGGCTGGTGACAGCCCAGCCAACACTAAGTGCCTCTCCTCGATGAAGACAGAGGCCTCCATGGGGCCGAACTCAACCAAGTCCCGTACAAACATGTTCGGCCAGGTCGGGGTGCGATTACCCGACATCTCGACATGCCCCCTCAACTAGCCCTGAGGAATATTAAACCCGCCCTTCACTCGAATAAAGAGATAGCATTTTTTCAACCCCTGACCATATGAAGAAGAGGGGGTTACCCGGAATCTTCAACGAGGTTGAGCAGTAAGGTAATAGAACCCCGACTCGTCGGCACTACCCAATTTGCGGGACATGGGAAGATGAAATAAATTGGAAAATTTTTCAAAACTAGCGGGCTGGTTGAACAAACTCATCAAAACTATAAAACTACAGAGGGTGGAAAAACAATTGGGCAGAAGTTGTGTTATACATACTTGAAGACCCCTAAACAGACCTATCATCCTATCACTCAGAGGGAACCTAAGCCCACATCTAAACGCATCCTCGAACACAGTTATGCAACCCGCAGGAGCGCGATGCATTCGACTAGGTGGACTAGGAGTTAAAAGCTAGTATTCAGGAGGAATATGATATAACTCTCTAAGGCGCCTCAAGTCCCCAGGGTTCATAGTAGATATTATTTCACTATAATGATTGGCAGTAAACAATCGACCTCGCGATGGGGATATCCGGCTTGGCCCTGCCTCTTCCCCCCCGCGGTTGCTACTCGAGCTGCTGGAGCTCGAGCTGCTCGAACTAGAATCATCCCATGATGAATCATTAGATAACGCAGGCGAATCCCTACGCCTTTCCGACTGGGTGGCCTCACTGTCCCCCCCCTGACTACCCTCAGAACTATATAGCCCCAACATGGTTCTCAAAGAAAAGCAGACGACATGATGTAAAAGCAGTGGAACACTTACTGAATGCAAAGGTTAGACGTAGGAAGTCTTGGCAGCGAAGAGTTTTCTACGAGCGCTTGCCCAGATCCTAATGCGGTAAAAGTAAAAATGGCCAGTTTTACAGTGGGTATTTATAGAGGAAGAGGCGCGGCAAACCAAGAGTCCGTAATAATGCCTGTAACCGCCACGCCGCCCCACGTGCGCTATGATGTAACTGCTCAATAAATGCGCCAAACCCTGGTCGATTTTCAAAAACCCTGGTCGACTACCATTAATACCGATTTTGCTACTTCCCAACGCTTCTCATCGATTCCTCATTCAGCCTTGCAAAGTGGGAGGGGGGACTCATGATATGGGATGGCCCAAGTGTTTAGGCCCAGACCAGCAAGGCCCAGTATGGGGTAGCCCAAAGGCTTGAGCCTAAACCGGCAATGCCCAGTTTGGGGCTGAGGGCCCATATATCTCATTGACTTCACTCGACCAGATCCGCCCAGGCCCAGTCTAGCGCCCAAAGGCCCACGGAATCCCTCGACCCTAGTCGACCATATTGAGGTTGAGTCGGAGACCAAGAACAGTACAGTACCCTACCACCGCATTAAATGCACTGACGGGTGCCACGCCTCCGCATTAATGACGCATGCCATCCCCCTCATGGTCTGACACAGCAAGCGCCGCTACAGTGTACTACCTTGTCCTTGAAACCTAGAAGGACAATTAACTAGAAAGATTCAAATAGGGGAAATGACCAATTACCCCTGGCACAAGGCTAAGAGCCCCTGGATGCACCGAGGGGCTTCCGAGACATTTTCCAAAAGGGAGAAGGATATAAATACCCTCAACCCAACCTCCTAAAGGTACGGACTCAGATATACTAAAAAGCCCTTACTCTGCCGCTCGATTCCTGAGATCGACTTCTACTGACTTGATCGTCGGAGGGCCTAAGCCAAGGGCCTCTCGGCTAGCCTAACGTTTTTCGTGGTTGTAGGATTCTTCCCCAACTTAACAGGAACATAAACCTCTCAAGTCAGATTCAGACCCAGATTCTTACCCCGTGGATCGAACCCTCATCACATATGGTAACAATATTTTTCGTTACTAACTATAAATGAATATTAAATTAAATTTTTACAGATACTTGAGGGTTGGGCTTTTGTTCAAGAAATGTGCTTCACAATAATGTAAAGAATTTGTTAATTGAGCTCAACCAATTTTTTAGTGAATTATTGTTGAATTGGGCTTTATTTTAAGGATTGAGCTTGAACAAATTTGAAGTGAATGATCCATTAGTTGTGCCAATTTCTTTGAAACATTGGACTTTATAACTCTTTGTGAATTATTCATTGAGTTGGGAGTTTTCATTTATGAAATAGGTTTGACCAATTTTTTAGTGAATTAGGCTTTATCTTAAGAGATGGTCTTGAATAAATTTGAAGTGAGCTAAAGGGTGAATCGGGCTTCCTTTAAAAAATTGAGCTTATTTTTTATTAATTGGGCTTCACATTAGTTAAAATAATTGATTACTTTGGGTCGATCAACCTTTTTTCTTTCTTTTTTTTTCTAATGGGGCTTAACTAATATTTTAGTGAAGTGGCAAATTGAGCTTCATACTAATTTGAAAACTTGGTTAATTGGGCCTTTTCAACTTCCTTTTTATTAATTGGGCTTCAATAATTCTTTTAGTAAATTAGTGAATTGGGATTTCTATATGAATTGGATTTGACATTAACTTAAAGAATTGATTAATTGGACTTTAGCAACTTTTCTCTTTATTAATATGAGTTCAATTTTTTAGTAAATTAATGTCATTTGGTAAAGAATTGGGCTTGGCATTAAATTAGAGAATTGATTAATTGTGCTTTAGCATTTCCTTTTTTTATTAATTGGGCTTACTAATTTTATAATGAACTGGGGTCATTTTTTTTTGTGGAATTGGGTTTGAATTTAATTTAAAAAGTTAGTTAATTGTGATTCTATAGTTTATTCTTAAGAACTAAGTTTCATAAAAAGTTTTAGAAAATTAGTTACTAGACTTTGTTTA
The DNA here is from genome assembly GCA_018894105.1 of Jacaranda mimosifolia. Taxonomy (NCBI): domain Eukaryota; kingdom Viridiplantae; phylum Streptophyta; class Magnoliopsida; order Lamiales; family Bignoniaceae; genus Jacaranda; species Jacaranda mimosifolia. The sequence continues at coordinate 18,180,795 of CM032118.1, read as the reverse complement.
AGAATTGGAATTCATCAAGTATAACTTGGTGAGTAAATTTGTAATGCCTTCGAACTCCTTTTAAAATTTAGTTAATTATTTTATCCTATATTATTTTATTTTCTCTTAGTCTTGCTTTCTTATTATATCATTTAGAAAAAAGATATATATATGTGTATATATATTTGGCATTAGATTTACCTCATGGTTAAATAGTGAGAATTAATATTTAAAACCATAAATATTAATATATATATATATATATATATTAGATATCGCAATTCTTGAGAAATAAGTTATAATTTTTCAAAACTAATATTATATCATAACTAGGAATTAATAATTGAGACCTTAGGAATTAACTAAATTATCTCAAGAAAATATAATGAAAATTACTATTATTATTGTCATATTATATGTTCCATATATTTTGGGAAATATAAATTTTTTAACTCTACTTGGATTAATGTTATAATTTACAAGGAGTGAATTATTAAGCCCTAGTTAATTATAATAATAAGAATTCCATTAGGATTAAATCACTTCCCTCACATATATATCTATATATATATATTCTAGGAACAAAACCCTAAACTTATTAGACAAAAGGGGGGGGGGGGGGGGGGCGGGGGTGAAGAGGGAAGTGGAACAGGGAGGCGGAATGGAAGAAAATAAAAAAGGGGGGAGAAACCGACGATAGTTACACTTATTAGTGTTAAACTTGATTTGTTGATTTTGATTTTAATAGTTGAAAGCATTAATTTGAACAGAGCCATGAAACTGTTTCTTTTCCTACAGTTTGATTATCCTATGGCAATTGGTAGTGGCTGAATCGCTTTTGTGTAATTAGTAATTTGATTCCTTAGAATTTAATGCATGTGGTGCCGGTAAGTTAGTTCTTCATTCTGTTTTCTTCTAAGAATTAGTTTCAAACCATTTCTTCCTTTAATTGTTAATGGTTGAATTCATTATGTGTTGACACTAGGGCCACTTAGAGCCGCAAATTTTGACTATGGAAAAACCAATTTTGAATTGAATGATTGTGTAAGGAGTGGGTATATATATGCAAGGTCGAATATATATGCTTATATGTTGTTAGTTTGGCTATCCCTATTTTATTGTTATTACCTTGGAGAAGAAGTATTGTGGAGAAGATGTATTAAGTTTGGGCTATTTGGTAGTCTTTTGATGAGTTTAGTAACAATATGTAATGTATAAAAATACATATATATGTATTTTAATAGGAAATTTAGGATGTAATTACTATTGGAATCTAGAATTTATTTAAGATAATTTGTTACTTATGTTTTGGGATTTTGAATGGAATTTAACTATGAAATACATATAGTAAAATTATTTTAGCACCAATTAGGATTGTCGGGTTTTAAGGTACCATAGGCTTATGGTACCAATAAGGCTAGTCTTAGGTAAATTTTGTCTTGATAGTTAGTTAAATTGGTGATTGATGTGCTTATTAAATGAATCAGGTGATTCAACAATTGACTCAATTGTCTTTGAGATAAGTGATTGGTTTCCAGGATCGTCTTGCAGGAGAGTGCCTAAACCTATAAATACTATACATTATTGTGTTTCAAAATCCAGAAGGATATATGTTATAGTATAATTTGCTCATAACTTGTTTACACTGCACTATAACTATATTTCACTACGCACAAAAATGATTTATTTTGTTTCACGATACAAGAAAACATGTGCTTAATGATTTTTAATTCTTCTAGATTAGCAATTAAATTCGATGATAAACTGATTACTGGATTTGTTGTTACTACTACTGTTACTGTCATTTGGATCCAACTTGGTCTGGCTATGCGAGAGACTTCACCGGGCAGCAGCGAGCTTACTGGTTGAACCCTAAGCCCCCCAACACACAACAAAAGCCATTTGTGGTTGAGGTAGGTTGTAGGATTTCAAGGACCTAGGCTTGGGCATTGTTTTGGTAAGGTTGCACCGTGCCCGGAGCGATAAGGGACTGTTACGGTGGAAGTCATAAGGTTGACTGGCTACATCAAATATTGTTTGATCATCTCATTTAAATTGTTAATTTAGGAAACTGTTTATTAAATTATTGATTTGTTATTGCTTGACTGTTTAATAATTTTCACTTATGTTTTTCTCAAATATTTTCACTGTACAAATTATGTTAAATTCATGAACTCACATTGCACACGCTTGCCACTCACCGAGTCTTTTGCTCACACTCTTTCTTTTTTTTAACTTCATTTTGGCAGACCTAGATCCTAGTCCCAGTGAGAAGGTGGATCCTGCGTACGATGAGTATCAAGATTGAAGGCTTAGCTTATATTTTTGCAGTAGACCACTATATTTCTCCTAAGCTTGTTATTTTCATTTTATTTATCATGGATTCTATTGGTTTTAGTTAAAGTTAGGTAATGGTACTTTGAGTTTCTGCATTATAAAACTAGAATTGGATTTGTTTGAGTTTTTGTCTAATTTTAAGAGTTTGGATTGTTAATATCATATATTTGGGAATGAGTTTCATGCCTCGAGACTAGACTATATGGTTTGATTTTGGAGCTTGACAAAATTGGTGAATTGAGATTTACATTAATGTGAAGATTGGTTAATTTAGCTTCTCTAGTTAATTAAAAATTGTATTTCACCAAATTTTTTAGTGAATTGATGAATCAATCTTCATTTAAGAATTGAGTTACAAATATTATAATGAATTCATGATTGAACTTTATTTAAACATTTGTGTCTTTCTTAATTAAAGAATTAGTTAACTTAATTTCACCAACTTCTTTTTTAAAATTAGGCTTGACAGATCTTTAAATGAATTGGCCTTCGAATTAATTTATAAAATTCGTCAATTGGACTTTACCAACTTCTTTTTTACTTATTGGGCTTGACCAATTTTCCAATGAGTTAGCAATTGGACATTAATTAATTTTCATATTGATTTATAGATTTGATTTATTGAACTTCACCAAGATCTTTTTTATTAATTGGGCTTGACCAATTTTTTAGTAAATTAATAAATTGGCTTGTGGGCTTCAATTAATCTCTTTTTAAGAATAGGTATTCATTAGTGATAATAATTTTTCTGCTTGCCAATTTTCTAAAACATTGAGTTTACATTCCCGCAAAAAATATATTGATTCACAAAGTTGGTTGAATACAACTAGTAACCAATTCTTTTGTTACCAATTTTAGATGACAATGTAATTTATTTTCCCTCCAACTTTGTATTCCCTCCAAAATTTGGTAGAGATTAAAAGCTAACAATTGTTTTTGTTATTAGTTCCACATAATAATTTAATTTAAGTTCTTCCAAAAATTTGATAGCCTCCAAAATGAATTCCATTCATTTTTCTAATTCCTCCCAAATTTTAGCTCCTCCTTCCATTTTTTTGTAGAAATAATTTATACCAAACTTAATCTCTTTTATATTAGATTATAAGATGAATTAACATAATTAATTAATAAAAAAATCAAAGACTTGAACTCTAGGAGATTTGTCCATTTGTTGACTGGCCCAAACCACCAAGTCAACACGTCTACATGATCTCTTGTAGCATTTGGCCCAATCGAGCTCAACTATTTAGTTCCTAGGACAATGAGGTTGGGACTTCATCACCATCGATCAAGTAAAATCGAGTCTACACCAAGCAATCACATTAAATATAATGCAATGACAACATTGATCACATTCGGTCAATTGTCATTTCGACATTCTACTTTCAGGCTATTGTCTTGTACTACAAATACCCGTTTATAAATTTAGGCAAATCACACAATCAGTCCCTAGAGTTTTACTCTAAAATCACTTTAGTCCTCATCTTCAAAAGTTCATCTTTAGTCCGTAACATTAATATATTGTTTCATTTTAGTCCTCAAGACCACTTTTTGACAGTATTTGACAAGAAAATTGGCCAATTTTGACCTTTTTAAGTGCAAAATTATCAATTAAGGTTTTCCGTTCCACTTTAGTCCTTTTATCAATTTTTTTAAGGAAAATTTGCATTTTACCCCCTATGAAAATGGTAAAAGGCAAAAAAACCCTTATGCAAAAAAAGGCGAAAAACCTTTTCGTGTTTTGAAAATTATGCACGCCGCTTCTTGCTCCTGATTAGCTTTAATTTAATCCTAATTTTAACATATAAAGACTATATTACCCTTAATTACTTCATATATCTTTAATTTAATTTTTTTTTTTTAAGGATAGTATATCTTCTTTCATTCCCTTTAAGTTTAAAAACTAATTTTATTTTTTATATTTTTATTTATGTAATTTATTCTTTTTTTCATTTTTGTACATATTATATATATATATATATATTATATTCATATATTTATCAATATATAATATATACAAACATGGTGGTGTGGTGGAGAAATACATGATATAAAACTTTAGTAAATCTTTTAGTGCTTTTATAGTATAATATATACATTTAACATAAACTATATATACATAAATATACTATATTTTTATATATATATATTATATATTTATAAATATATATAATATATATTTATATCTAATATATAAAAAATAAAAAAGTAGAATAAATTAGAGAAAGAAAAATAAAAAAATTAAACCTATGGTCACTAATTAGTGACCGACCATTTTGAGGTCAATAATCAGTCATAATTTTATTATTATTTTTATTTTATTTAATTTATGTATCTAAAATTCCTTCAATTTTTTTTTGTAGATTCTAGAATTTGGGTTTTGGGTGTAAAACAAGATACCCAGCTGGGAGCTGACCATCAAGAGAACAATGTTAAGTTTTCTAATAATATTTATATAAACAAATAAAATTATTTTTCTTCATATTGGCGCCCCTTCTAATATAACCAAAACTGGCAGTAACCTTTTCATTTCTAGGCTTGGCAATGGGGTGGAGTGGGGCGGGTTTTTGTTAAACCCGAACCCGCCCCGCACTCAAATATATTTTTTAAAACCCGCCCTGCCTCGCCCTGTATTAAATATATAAAACCCGCACCCGCCCCACTCCATCCCGTTTCTGTCAAATTCACAACAATTTAATACAATTTCAAACAAAATAATAACTTTGTCTTTATAAATATCATAGCCACAAAAATCAAACACATATTTGGTGTCTTTCAATAGTCCATGCAATATGTCAATTCACAACAATCTCAAAAAAATTAAAATAATTTAACATAACAATTTTAGTTTTCTTTTATATTTTTAAAAAATAATAAAATATAATATAAATATATATAATTAAATTATAAATACTCGGGGCGGGGTGAGACGGGTTGGTATTGAACCTGACCCGCCCCGCACAAATTTTATATTAAAACCCGCCCCGCCCCGTGCGGATCGGATTGTTACCCGCCCCGTGCGGGGTGGGTCGGAGCGGGTACCCGCGGGGTGGGTAGAAATTGCCAAGCCTACATTTCTTCCTCAATAGACTCCAAAACACTCTCCAAGAACCTCCTCCATCACTACCAACCAAAGAAATTGAATTTTTCCTAAAATCCATACTATTCGAAGAAGAGGAGTTTGCCCTATTTCATGTTGACATTGTGAAGAGTGAAATCAGGTATGTTCTCTCTTGATTGAAAACACACACACAGTCAATTAGAAAATGGGTTCTAGGGTTTATTGATAAATGAAGAACAAATAAAATAGAGCAAGTTTGGTTGATTTATAGGTAGATTTTCTTATATAAAAATCTTCCTACTACATTCTCCTTTTCCTATTTTTTTTGGAGTTTCTTTTGCTTGATTCTTTAAAATTTCCTAATAGCAGCTAGAAAGTTTGCGGATGGGTGGCCCAAAAACTTGGTTTAGGCCATCTGCAATCTTACCATATACGAGGACATTGCTCCTAAGGCGTGGCTTTGAGTTGTGTGGTCATTGTTAGTCATTAGTTATATTTTCTCAGAGTGTTCTTCTCCTGACAAGAGATCTAGAAGAAGCTTGGATGGTTGATGCTGCCATCTTCTACTGTGGAAATATTTGGTGCGCGCGGCAATACGGAGTCGTTTGATGTGATTCCAGTGGTTATCAATTTCTTAATTCAAATTGGGAGTTTGATTGTTAGGAAATCAAATTGCTTAATTCAAATTGGGAGTTTGATTGTTAGGAAATCGCATTGCAATTAGGGGGTTGTTTGCTGACATTCATTCGACGAAATTAAGTAAGGGTTTTTGTTTTGATTTCCTTTTGTTTTAAGTAATTATCTTGCTTAAAGGTTTTGTCTGAAGATTTCTTAGTGCTCATTGTCTGAGATTTTTTGGACAAGCAAGATATAGGTGAAGACTTGGAAGAATATCTGTTCGAGCTTGAATAAAGCTTGATTGTTTACAAGTCTTGAACCAAATTGAGTTTCATTTAACATCTAGAAACATGGCTTAGTAATAATTTCGAAACTAGTAGATTTGGTTTTGCATATATTTCAGACATCTTGCTTGCAGGATTGATAGCATGTGTTTGAGAAATTGTAGGGGGAATGGGTGCACTTCTAATTGATAACACTTGACAGTGATACTGAATATGCTTCAACAAATTTTGAAGGAAAATATGAGAAAATAAATCAATGTGGGATATGCACACTTCGAATCTACTTTTATCTTTCAAATTTCTTGTACTTTGTGACTTAGAGGTATCAACATTATCTGGGGAAAACTTCAAATTACCTATGTATTTTCATTCTTTTTCTCATGGTCATTTATAGGTGGAAGCTGCATTTTCTACATTTGTTACTGATCAAGTAATCTTTGTTTTACTATTGGATCCATATAATCAGGTTAGTACAATCAAATGCTTAATATTTTAAGATCTTTTAATTTTCATTAGTGAGATATTGTCTAATATCTTGGTTCTTTTAGCATGATGTTAGATTAACTTGACCATTCTTTCATATCTTTGTTTTCCAGTTTTAAAGTGTACTGTGCAGGGCAAAACTTGAACCTTGAAAAAAGGTGCCGAAAGTTGGACATTAGAAGTAATTTTTTGACATTTACGGCAACCTTTTCACAAAAAATCAGTTTATTTATATATTATATCTACTTTCTTGTTTTATGTATCTAATTTGAAATATTTTTACAAATTATTGTGTTAGTTGCTAGTTATATTCTATTGCAATGTATTTGTTATATCTTTTATGTAATCATTCATTTTACTCTCTTATTGCGTCTACAAAAATGAAGGAGTCTTTGAGCATTTTGAAACTATGATATAACTACTCTGTTATGAAGCATTCTTTGGTGCAAGAGTTTCATCCAACTAAAGATTAATGTTGGAATGTTATTTATTAAGATTGGAAAAGAAGAGTTATTTAGTAATTTAGTATTGGAAAAGAAAGAAGTCAATAGTGTTTTGATAAGTAAAAGAATATGAAATAAAAGGATAAAGGAGATTTAAAAGAATTAAAATTAAAAAACTAAAATTTATATTTATATTTTTTGATTAATTATATTCAATAATATAATAATTGTAACTTAAGTATAAAACCTCCAAATAAAGGCCTTATACTTTTCCTTAAGCCTAAAGTTTTTAAAAACGAAAATAATATATATTTTTTTGCGTTAAGTGACAGTACTTTTTGCATGTTTATTCAAAATATAATTATTGTGCTTTAATTGCTTTAAGTGTGATTTTTGAATAATTGCTTTAAGCGATAATATAATTACTGTGCTTCTCTTACTTAAAATATATAAATTGTGAAATGAAGAATTAATTCTTGACACGAAATCCTTAAATTATGAGTACAGTAGCATCTGAATGTTTGTATTTTTAAGGAAGGCTAAAACATGTGATTGCTCAAACCATTTTGAGCTACATGGTAAAATACTTGTCCAAAGAAATAGTGTATATATATGATTAAAAGATAAAAAGATGTTTGCAAATTTTAGTGATTGCTCAAACCATATTATTGTAAATTTTAGTTCAAATGTAATATAACTTTAGTTATGTACTTTACAAAAAATGTTTTAGTGTCCCTCATTGTTTTTTATATTATTTGCCTTGAGTTTTCTTTTATCTTGTCATTTTCATGGTGAGCAAACCTACTTGATATTTGTATTTCAATCAATAAATGCAGTAGTGGATCCAATTTTACATTACAGAAAATTTGCATAAATTAGAGAAAAAATGATAATTTGTATTTGCTTCACAATAGGGATTTTTAATTGCTTTTTTAATTATTAATTCATGAATGTGGGAACTAGGCATACCCAATGGCCTTGTTGATCCAAACATTCTTGTTGGTCCAAACATTCAATAATATCTTCAACTATAGCCTATGAGTTTGCCAGGTTTTTATATCTTGGGAATTAAAAGAAAATGTTAACCCATCTATGATTAATATGATGTTATATTTGAATATGTCCTAATAAGATTTTTCATAACTTTAATAGTAACAAAATTTTTGTTAGTACTTGTCCTTATTGATAATGAATCATATTTATAACGAGTGTTGTAATTGTTATCATTATATATGTGTTAATAAATTATTTGATTGATTTGATGTAAAAGAACATATTTAAATTAAAAAGTTATCTTACTTTATGAAACTAATTTCATGCTGTACAATAAAGTTATTCAATTAATAAGGCAAACAAATTACCCTATATAAGAATAAATGCATTGAAAGTATATAATATTTCTTGATAGTAATGTGCAACCATTTGAAATTATACATCATTCTCAAGACTAGTATTATTTTGCAATTACATTACAAAATAGCATTATATAGCTGGAGCGAGTAGTGTTTATTACATAGTTAAATAGTAATAATAAAAGAACTTCAATTTAGTTTACAAACAATAGAAGAACTGCATTTCATTTTCGGACTTCAAAATTTGAAAATCAAATTGAGTTTTATAATTTTAGAGTATAATTTTATTGTTTAAAAATTCTTAAACTCTAAATTTTTATTTTATTGAATTTCAAATTCAGTAGAATATTAGTCTTACATTCCTACATTTTCAATTTTGTTTGAATACTTTTAGCTACTTAGTTTTTTGTTCTTTTTCTTTATTGGATGTTGGTTATTTCATATAATTATTTGTTGCAGGTAATTAAACCAATTGAAGCCCTATTTCAGCATGAAAATAATCTTAGTTTTAGGTTGAAACTGAGCTTAAACTCTATCCAGTTTCACCTCAGTTTCAGGTTGAAATTAAAGTGTAGGTTTAAGATGAAATTGACCTTAAACTAGTCAGATTTTCAACTCAACTTGAAGCTGAAAATGAGGGCATTTTTTGGGGCAATTTTGAGCTAAAACTAACCTAATTGTGGTCAGTTTCAACTTGGTCAATTTGAGCTTGAAATTGAGATTCAATTTTCAATTTGAAGCTGAAATTTGCTATGTTTGAGCTTTAAGATTAAGCACACCTTAAAATATATCAAGTTGAAATTGACATAAACATGTTTTTCTACATCTTCACATAATTATATGTAAATGCAGGAAAGGTTGAAGATCAATGCATGATATAGAGCACATATGCCATACTCTCATACATCTTGTTCTAAATCATTCACTATATGATCAATGCAAATGGTAATATATCATTTTAACTTACTTTTATTTATATTTTCTCTTGCCATTATATAAGGTTCTATACTAAAACTTCTACTTACAACTGCAAAGGAAAATCAAAGCGCAGTGGACAATTTTGGAGTCATTCATATGAAGAAAGGCAGCAGAGAATATGTGAATGCTACAGTTGCGAACAAGCATGTGAGTTCATGTTCTATAATAAAATGTTCTATGTATTTAATTATGTGCTTATATATATATATATATATTTATGCTCGAGATAGAATGAAATGAAAAGGAGGATGGATGAAGCAGTAAAACAAGTACTTGAGGAAGTTTCTGAAAGGGACATTATTAAGGAGTCATTGGGCACGTGAATGGGCTATGAGAGAGGCATGGGCCATGGAGTTGTGCTGTCTAAAGGCAGCAAGAAGGTGAGACTTCAAGTTATACAACTTGAAGCAGTAAAAGAGAAATTGAGTAAAGCTAAAAATGACTGTGTAATGGATCTCATCAAAACTCATCAAGAATGATTCAACTCCAACAAAAGCAATGCCAAAAGCAAGCAACAGAAACAGCAAGCCTTAAAGACGTTCAGACCGAGTTGAAGTAACTCTTGGTGGCATTGCAAAACAAACTCACTTGAAGGTAAGTATGTCCTTATGATGTAATATGATTTTACTTCAATTTTGTGTATATGGAATTTTGTGATATATGATAATCAAAATTAATAATAACAAATTTAGAGTTATGAACATTGAGGCCTTATGTTGTTTTATTTGATTGTTTATCAGTTGTCATATGTAGAATGATTAACTGAGTTGAATTAAGTTAAAAGAATTATAATTTTCAGAATTTTACCTTGCTTTAGTTCAACATATGAGTTTATATCTTGCACATGCACATCTTCAATATTTTCATATATGTAAATAATTGGGAGAACTTTTAGTTTGGATATTATTATGGGCTTTTCCATTTAAAGTCATTTTATTAGAAAAAAATATGATATGATACATACTATTTAAACTCATTCGGTAATATAGCTGACGAATTAAATGAAATATATTTTTATATTCAACATTATCTTCTATAATATTTTGTGTAATTTATGTTGCATAAGATATGGTATCATACAAATATTTTATTGCAACTTCCTCCCATGAATTGTGCTATTATTTTGTGAAACGTTTTTGATAATATATTAAACCGTTGTTTTTCTTATGTACCATACTTATCCAATCTAAGAAAAATAGATGTATAGTAATTTGTTAAACATATGTAATATTTAATTTGATATTCTTCATATTTATAGTATTTATTTTTTGCAAATTGTTGGAAGTGGTCCTCTTTCTGATGAAGTTGACGAGAATTAAGGAACATGTTTTGGAGATCTCTTTTGTTATTTGAGCGATAATACTTCTTGAAAACTTAACACTTTTCTTTGATTGATATACCCACTCGGTTATCATAGCTTTGGTTGGTAGTTTGAATTTGGGATTAATGTTTCGAAATCATACTTATGTCTATGGATAGATGAACGTGGTTAGTGTTACGTCTATGGATGGATGGACGCGCTTACTCTTTTGTTTATGAAAGAAATGACTATGGATTATTTATATTTAGGATGTTGATATACTTTAAATTTGAATTTTTTCTGCAATTTCATATCCAAATTGAGCTATTGAATAGGGAAAAAGAAAAGACTTTTAGTAACAAAAATATATTGTTACAAAAACAATTTATTGGTCATGAAATTTGTTTCACTTTTCTTAATCGTAACAAACTTATTTGACATATTCGTAACGAATTATTTTACTTATATTTAACGAAGTATTTACTAATTCGTAACAAACAATTAGTCATTCTTAATCAAGAAATTAATTATTCGTAACCAATGCATTGCTTATTTGTAACAAGATATTATAATCTTATAAGTCATAGGTAACAAAATATTTAGTTGCATATACTAATTATAACTGAAACTCTTAATATTTTTTGTAACAAAATTATTAGTTATGTATTCTATTTGAAATGAGAAGCTTACATTCAAATTAAAATATTATCCAACTAGTCGTAACCAATATTCTGTTACAAAAATAAATTGTAACAATACTAAATTAAATAAATAATATTACTATAATATGCATTGGTAACGAAAAATAAAATGCGACAAACCTGTCAATGTTTTGGTAACTAAGTATTTTGTTACGTTATAGAAATCTATTGTAACTAACATTATTTTGTTACTAATACCAAAATTTTGGTGACGATACATTTTGCTGCCATAAGGTAATCATTTGTAACGAAACAAAATATTTACTATAAATACTTTTCGCAACAAGCTTTACCACATGAAACTTCAGTAACGAAAAATTCGTTACCAATATGATAAGGTAATGAATTTTAGCGTTGACGTAACAAAATGCATTGTTACTAAAAGTTTAATTTGTTGTAGTGCAAGTCTCTAGTTTATTCAATTCACTATATTTTTATGTGAATTAACTAAATTATGGAGAAGGTTGTACCATTCAAATAACTCTACGGCAGGCAAGTATATTCCTATCATACTAACAAATTAATTAATTCATCAACTTGTAATGTCTTCTATTATCAATTAATCCCTAGATTTTCTTTTCCAAGACTCCTCTGGGTTTAAAGATGCGTTTGACTGGTGATCAAACAATCAAATAGAAAAAGCACACAATAGAAGAAATAACTTTAATTACTACTAATTTCATGGAAGAAAATCATGCATCGATTTATTTAAAAGAATCCATCATAATCCTAGGGTCGTCAATTAGTTCATGATTGAATTATCAAATAAAACATGAATAAAACAAAACATCATCCCAAATCCAGAATTAAAAAGAAAATCAAAGGGAGAAGAAGAAACTCTATTCCTAGACGAATTGATCTCCACTTTGTTTTCCTCTGAATCCCAATTTCTTGCGAAACTCCTAATCTCCAAAATAGAAAATCCAAATCTATTTTTTTCCTCCCCCCAACTAAGTGTCTGAAATGCCTATTTATAACTGATTAAAAGAGTCTTCTGCCCATCTTTGATTGGATCATGAGGTGTCATCCTATTAGCATTCCCACAAACTTGTGTCAATTTGTCCCATTTTTTGTAAATTCTCTATTTGTATTCTTTCAATTCAAAATTTCATCAATTAGCAAGGGAATTATAATTTTTTAAATAAGAAAATTATTTGTTAAGTCCTAAATATGATACCAAAATTAATACTAAAAGGGACTTAACAAACACCCCAGACTTAATACATTTCTCGCCCTTGAGCAACATGAAGAAAAGACTCAATGACGTTCTAAGAAAAATAAATCAACAGTAAAACTTTTTTTTTTTGTTACTCTCAGAACTCCTTCAACCTATGCTTGTAGTCAACCACAATTGTGATCTAATTTCACTATACACATATAAATAGATACAATGTGCAAATGAATCCCTCATGTATGTGTATGATTTCTCTACATGTAGTTACTGGCAATTCGAATTAATTGATGTACAAATACAAAACTCTACTCTAATACTCCATAGGTTTGCTTTTCATCTCTATCTCCACTAATATAAATACACTAAATAAAGGATCGTTTAGGACTTTCAGAGCTTGTAATGTAGGCTTGGGTAAAGGTTGGAAAGATATGGATAATACTGACTCAATGCCTGCAACACTTATTTATCATCATCTTTCAATACTCCCCCAAACTTTTTGAACAATAATTCTCAATTTCTTTCTTTCTCCTCCCCCCCCTTCCCCCACTTTTTAGATTTTTTTTGGTGCTCATGCCACTATGCACTTTTTTTTCTCCTTTTTTTCTTTGTGTGCATGAGGCCTTATCTACACCAATTTTCTTCTTCTTCTTCTTCTTTCTGGGAAAAAAATCAAACTCATGAGCAATATACAGTAGTGAATACTAGATTACCATAGAAGTCTCTCACTATTGGTATAACTACCTCATTTGGTGAGCTAACAAACATTTGCTAACCCAACCCCTCCTTAATATAATTAGACTCCTAGTACAATCACGACGTGATTACTCCTTTAATCCTCTTTCCTTAACAAAGGGTTGATGCATGGTGACTTGTGAATAAAGTGTGTGCCCCTCAGCTGAAACAAATCGAGTGGTATCAAAAGTTGATTGTCTGGCATTCATCTTATTTCTTTTTCTGCTTGCTTTTGGTGCTACCCCAACTGCTATTTCAACTCACAAGTATTGCCAAAAAAATATCAAACAACATCATTCAAAATCTTTGACAATAATATCAATGAATCTTCAATCCAAAATCTTGAAACAAAATCAAAACTTATCAATTCCACTAAATAAATCCACACAACTAAATTTCAATTTTATCAAGAACTATTTGTAGCTAAATATTCAACAATTCAATTCCACATTCAATTATATTCAATGCTTCGCTCAATACGCCAACAATATAGTAGCTAAATTATAATCACTACTATATGATAATATTTAATGAGTACTTCTAAGCAATGCCCAAAAAAATCTCAAAAATCGACATCTAAACATTCAACAATTCGAAACATAGCAAGATGAAAGTTAAAGAACTCCAAAATATTATATCAATGCCATACTAATTTTTAGCCTAATCAAACAATATGGTGGCAATCTCACACAAACCCACATGATTTTTATAAATCACTTTTTACCCAACAATCAGACATATTCCACAAAGTTCAAGTAAATAATCATATTATAACCAAAAAACACCAAAATCCAAAGAAAGTTTATTAAAATAACCAAGCAAACAAGTCACTTTTATGATGTTAAAGTACCAAAAAGAGGAACTCAAGGAAGATGGGAAGTGGTGATTTTGCCGGCAAGGATCGTTACCGGCATTGAATGGCAGTCGTTGGCGGTGACTGGTGGTTTCTGGTGGTGAGTGGTTGGTGGATATGGTGATGGTTGGTGGTGGGTGATGGTTAAGAGGATGGGTAAGATAAATGAGTTTTGGAAGATAGAGAAAAAGAAAAAAGGGGGAAGGGGAACAGAGGTTTTGGGTAGAACGAAAGAATTTTAAAACCCTAATACTTATTTATAATTTATTTTTTTAATTGAGTCCAACTCGCGTCAAGGTGCAGGATGTTTGTGCCCTAGTGCAAGGTATACTATTTTTATCAGGCCACGCCTTGTGCCGAGGCATGAAAATCTTGCGCCCTGGGGCAAGGTTCTCTATCTTGGGCAAACCACGCCTTATGCTGGGGTTCGTAAATCTTGCACCTTGCTGCAAAGGGCATTGTATCTGGGCGAAGTTGAGTTTTGCCTTGCGCCTAGGCGTGAAATTCTTGCACCCTAGTTCAAGGCTCATTGCCTTAGTACTTATTTCTTTGCGTCCTTTGTGCTGAGGCATAGGATGCTTGCGCCCAAGTACAACACCTACTGCCTTGCACTTTTTTTTTTCTTTCTAAATTATCTTCAAAATAAAATAAAATGAAGCATTACATAAGCAATAGAAAGAAAATAAAGAAAAAAAATAAAATTTAAATAATAATAAGCGCTTGATTTATAGTCACCGACTTGACTTTTTTGGGCATCATCTAACATATAGTCATTAGCTTGACTTTTTTGGGCATCATTTAGCATCAACCAAGATGAGTGTAGATCGTTGGTGATAAGAATTGCCTTCCCAATAGTGCTTGATTCAATGTCCATTCACCTTAGACCTTCTATCTATTCCTTCTTCTTCTAACTCTGCTGCTCCATATGGAAATACCTTAATGATACGAAATAGCCCTGACCAATGTGATTTGAGTTTTCCTAGAACAACTTCAAATGAGAATTAAACAACAAAACATATTGCCCTGATTCAAAATGACGCTCCGAAAGTTTTCTATCGTGCCATTTCTTTGTCTTTTCCTTATAAAACTTGGCATTCTTATAGGCTTGCATTCTAAATTCATCTAATTCATTCAATTGCAATAACATTTTCTCCCCTACAACTTAAGAATCAAAATTCAATTTCTTTATAGCCTAATAAGCATTATTTTCCAATTCTACTGGTAGATGGCATGCTTTCCAAACATTAATTTGTAAGGTCACAGTCCAATGGGATTTTTATATGCTGTCCTACATTCCCACAATGTATCATCTAACCACTTAGACCAATCATTTCTAGTGGGACTCACTATTTTTTCCAAAATTCTTTTAGTTTCTCTATTTGATACTTCAACTTGGCCACTTGTTTGTGGATGATAAGCTGTGGCAATTTTGTATTTTACTCCGTATTTGGCTAGCAGTACATCAAAATGTTTATTACAAAAATGCTTTCCTCCATCACTAATAATAACTGTAGGTGCACCAAAATGAGTAAAAATATTCTTTTTCAAAAAGTTTATTACAACCTTAGAGTCATTAGTTGGTAGAGCAACAACTTTCACCCATTTGGAGACGTAATCAACTACCACAAGAATGTAGAGATTATCAAAAGATAGTACAAAGGACCCATAAATTTAATACCCCATGCATCAAATAACTCAACTTCTAATATTGCATTTAGAGGCATCTCATTTTTCCTTAAAATATTTCCTACTCTTTGACATCTATCACAACATGCAACAAAAGTATTAGTATCTTTAAATAAAGTAGGCCAATAAAAACCTAACGGAAGAACCTTTGTTGTAGTGCGATCACTTTGATAATGACCTCCATATGGGGATGAATGGTAATGCTCAAGTATGCTTCTCACTTCTTCTTCTGAGATACAACGCCTAAGTATTTGATCTAGACAAATTCTATATAGAAATGGCTTATCCCAGGCATATTTCCTATCTTCTGAGAGAAATTTATTCTTTTGCTGAGAGAATTTCTAGAGAGAAGATTCCACTAACTTTGTAATTTACCAAGTCTACATACCATGGAATCCCCTTCTCCTCTATTACAAATAAATGTTCATCTGAAAATGTTTCATTGATCATTGTCTTCTCATTTATAATTTTTGTACTTTCTAGGCTTGACAAGTGATCAGCAATTTGATTTTCGATACCTTTTCTATCCTGTTCTAGATCAAATTCTTGTAGTAGCAACCCCCATCTAATTAACCTTGGCTTGGCATCTTTCTTTTCCACTAAATATCTGATAGTCGAATGGTCTATCTATAATATTACCTTGTTTCCTACTAGCGATGAATGAAACTTATCAAAGGCAATTAGTACAGCCAATTACTCCTTCTCTGTGGTGGTATAGTTTACCCTACACATCTATTATTGTTTTGCTAGCATAATATATTAAATGAAAGATCTTCTCCCTGTGTTGGCCTAAAACAACACCAATAGCAAAGTCACTAGCATCACACATAAGTTCAAAAGGTAAATTCCACTCAGGCACTACAATAGTAGGTGCAGATACAAGGTACCTCTTTTTCTAGCAAATTGCATGAAGGTTTAGAAATTTTAGAAAAATCTTTAATGAAACGCCTATAGAAACCTGTATGTCCCGAAAAACTGCAAATACCTTTCATCGATGATTGGGGTGGAAGTTTTTTAATTGTTTTGATTTTTGCCTTGTCCACTTCAATTCCTTTGCTAGAGACCCCTTGTCCAAGAACTATTCATTCTTGTACCATAAAGTGACATTTCACTCAATATAGAACAAGGTTAGTTTCTTATCATCTTTTAAAACAAGTGCAAGATTATTCAAATATTCATAAAAAGAATCTTCAAAAACTAAAAAATCAATCATAAATACCTAAAGGAAAATTTCTACCATATCTATGATGATTGCCATCATACATCTCTGGATTGCAGAGGCCAAAAGGCGTCCTCTAGAAAGCAAAAGTACCATATGGACAAGTGAATGTTGTCTTTTAATGATCTTCTGGAGCTATGGCAATCTCATTGTATCCTAAATAACCATCTAAGAAGCAATAATGTTCCTTTTTGGCCAATCTATCTAGCATTTGATCAACAAAAGGTAAGGGGAATTTATCCTTTCTCGTAGCTTTATTTAACTTCCTATAATCCATGAACACTTGTCATCTGGTAACTATCCTTGTTGGAATAAGTTCATTATTGTCATTTTTCACCATTGTCATGCCTCATTTCTTTGGTACACATTGTATTGGATTTACCTATGAACTATCTGAGATAGGATAAATAATACCTACATTAAGCCACTTAATGATTTCCTTCTTTGCTACTTCTTTCATTATGGGGTTCAATCTCCTTTGATGTTCAATGGAACCTTTATGATTATCTTCAAGTAGGATTTTGTGTCTGCAAAATAAATGGCTAATTTCTTTAATATTTGCAATTGTCCATCCAAGTGCTTTTTTATGCTCTCTTAATACTCTCACCAACCTATCTTTCTGTTCATTAGACTACAAAGATGAAATAATAACAGGTAATGTAGAAGAATTTCCCAAATAAGGATATCACAAGTGATCAAGAAGAGGTTTTCGTTCTAAAGTAGGTGGTTGTTCAATAGATGGCTTCAAAATTCCTGAGGAAGTGGACATATCCAAAGCTTCAAATTTTGGGTGCTTAGTAATCTTTGGTGGGACATCTAGGAAATTTAGGAATTCCTATATTTCAACATCGTCTACATCCGCCAAAGCAAGTAAAGCTGCTTCGAGGGGATCAGTGTGTTGGGTATTTTGAAAAATATTTCTTGCAAGACTATTTACAATACTGACTGCAAAATAATCATCAGAAGTATTGGGATATTTAATGGCCTTAAGAACATTAAATTTTACCTCTTGGTCTTGAACTCTCATGATCAACTCACCTTTTTGTATATCTATAAGAGCTTTGCTAGTAGCTAAAAATGGCATCCCAAGAATAATAGGAACTTTGCGATCTTCCTCCATATCCAGAACAATGAAATCTACAGGAAAAATAAAATTATCAATTTTAACTAAAATATCTTCTATTACCCCCTTTGGATATGTGAGTGATCTATCTGTCAATTGCAAGGTCACACTAGCGGGTTTGACTTCTCCAATTCCAAGCCTATGATAAATGGAAAATGTCATAAAATTTATACTTCCTCCCAAATCACTCGGTGCAAGTCTAGAAAAGTGAGTTCCAATGGTACATGGAATTGTGAAACTTCCTCGATCTTTAAGTTAATTTTGGTGGTAACTTCTTTTGGATAATTGCACTACATTCCTCTATTAAAGTCATTGTTTTAAACTCACCAAAATGCCTTTTCTTAGATACAATATCCTTCATAAAGTTCACATAACTTAGCATTTTTTTTAGAGCCTCAGCAAAAGAAATGTTAATTTGGAGTTTCTTGAAAACTTCCTTAAATCACTAAAATAGTTTATCCAATTTTTGTTTCCTAAGCCTTTGAGGAAAGGAGGAGGTGGTGTGATAAGATTTACTTCTTCAATATTGTGCTTTTCATCCTTTCCTTATCAACTGGTGATTCTTCTTCCATTTCCTTTGAAGATGGAGGGACCTTCTAAAATTCTTGCAACTCTCTACCATTCCTCAAAGAAACAACATTGCAATGTTCCTTGCCTTCTCGTTTAGGATTTATCTTAGTATCACTTGGCAGAGTTCCTTGCTGCCTCATACTCAATGCACTGGCTAGTTGCCCCATTTGTGTTTCTAATGTTCTGATTGAGCTGATTGACTCTGAAGAGTTGTATTAGTTTTTGCCATATATTCATTATTCTTTACCATAAACTACATGAACATCTCTTCTAAAGATGGTTTCTTTTCTTGTTGCTGAAAGGCCAGCGGTGGAGGTTTAGGAGCTGAAGTTTGTCCTTGGTTGTTACTCTATGAAAAATTGGGGTTTTTCTCTATCCAAAATTATTAGTATTTCAGTATGGATTATTTTGATTCATGTTGAAGTTCCCAGCAAACTGCATTAATTCCAAAGTATGCTAACACTGATCACTCAAATACCCATCTCTGCAAATATCACAAGTAATAAATTGGTTCTCTACTAGTTCAACTTGCTTTATTAGGTTGAGTTACAAGACTCACAAATGTGTCAAACTTCTTTGTTAATGCTTCTATTTGCACAGTTAAAGATGTAGTAGCATTCATTTCATAAATTCCTACAACTTTCTTTAACTATTAGTTAGCCACTGATAACTGTTTGCTGCCATCCATTCAAATAACTCCAATATTTCCCCAATCGTTTTTTGCATAAGTGTACCTCCTACAACAACATCAACTATTCCTCTAGTTTGTGCAGTCAATCCATTGTAGAATGTCTATACTTGAAGTCATTTTCTCAATCCATGATGAGGGCATTTTCTGAGCATCTCCTTATATCTTTCCCATACCTCACAAAATATTTCCTGATCAAATTGGACAAAGGAAGTAATTTCATTCCTCAACTTGACTGTTCGTGATGGTAGGAAAAACTTTGCCAAGAATCTTTGTGCTAAATCCTTCCAAGTGGCAATGGATCCTGATGGCAAAGATGCCAACTGAATCTTTGCTTTGTCTTCATTGAGAATGAGAACAACCTCAATCGAATTGCATTATCAGAAACTCCATTATATTTGAAGGTGTCACAAATTTGCAAAAAGCTAGCCAAATGAGTATTCGGATCTTTTGTTGGAAAAGCCCCAAACTATACTGAATTCTGTATTATTTGAATGATGGCTGGCTTAATCTCAACATTATTTGCCTGAACAGTGGGTCTGGCGATTCCAATGTGAAAGCCCTGAATTTGTGGGATAACATAGTCACCTAAATATCCATCTTCCTTTACTATTTCTACAATATGTTCGTTTGCTCACTGAATGAAGTGCTCGTTTGTGTCTTTGGAAAGTTCTCTCAATTTTTGGATCAAACCACACTAATTCTAGCTCTTGATTATCCTACATATAATTGCAGAGATCTCTGAAATTAAAAAAAAAGAAATATAAAATAAAACAAAAAAAGGAAAAAAGTCTAAATTAAAACTTGGTGCTTAAAATTAATATTAGCAAAAATAAAATAATTTTAGTTCCCTAGTAATGGTGCCGAAAACTTATTGGTGTGCAAAAATAATGTAAATAATTACGCAAGTGTACGTGTCGCAACAAGTAATAAAGTGATGAGAAGAGTGCCGATCCCACAAGGAGCTATATTATTCACTACTAATTTCTAATTTATCACCCACTTGTTTTATTCAAACAAAAATTAATTTACTCAATAACTGTCTCTACATTCAATATTAGATTCTCCTTTTTGACCTCAACTTTGGAAAACACCTCTTCCAAATTGTCATACTACCTTGCACAAGGATTTCTTGGAATTGATCATTACAGAATACATAGGAGATGCACTCGTTCTTCACAAGAACGAGAAATTAGATTCCATCTTAGATCTTACAAACTTCCTTGCTTAAGTAGTTCATGCCCAATCTCAGCCCTGTATGACTTCCTACGTGGTCAGCAAAGAGTTAATGCATAAGGACCTACATACAAGGTTACTATAGATCCTCATGTCTAAGGACTAATTATATGCACTAACATAAGCTTAAGAACATACCATGACCGACTTTCCACTATGAATATCTAGTGGATTCTCTTGGCGAGTCTTTAGGGAACTTTTTCTCTAACAAGCACCCACTAATATGCATCTATATCTCACAAAAATTGCCCATAAAATAGAGTAATATCCAACCCCTTGGAATATGCATCGTTATTGCAAGTTTATCCAAATCTTAGATACCCCGTCTCATAAGATTCTATGACTTGGAATACTTGAAAATCATGATCGTAGAGACTTGTTTGATGATCACCATCATATGTGTGACCAAGTCCCATAGTCTTCTATAATTTCATGGCTTCAACTAAATGCAAGTGAAGTATAAAAGGCATAAGATGAAGATGGCCATTTACTAAGAATATCATTCAATCAAGATTGTATCACAAAAAGAGTAGTTTTACACGTCAATCTAATTGGCTTGTGGGGCACTATTCCAAAAGTCTCCCACTTGCCTTAAAGTCAGTTGCCCATAATCTTATGGCCTATCTTCTCAATATCTCCTTCAAAGACCTTTCGTGTTTAGAACTTAGTTAATAGATCTGCTATATTATTTTCTGAGGGTACGATCTCCACTTAGATGTCACCTTTATTAATGATCTCACGGATCAAGTGATAACACCTCAAAATGTGCTTGGATCATTGATGAGAACTTGGCCATTTTGTTGCTCTTTTTGTAATGCGGCTCGTAACACTTAGAACACGTGCTATATTCGGTCTATTACATTGAGCGGCATACATTATGCTCCCAATCGCGGATGCATAAGGTATGTGGGACATTTTTTCTCTCTCATTTTTAGTCTTAGGGGCTATAGACTTGCAGAGACAAAGACCATGCCCCATAGGAAGGAATCCCTTCTTGGATTCTTCCATACTAAAGCTTTTTAGTATCTTGTCAATGTATGTGCTTTGGGAGAGCCCTAATATCTTCTTTCATCTATCTTTATATATTCATATTCCTAATATGTAGGATGCTTCTCCCAAATCTTTCATGGAGAATTGAGAAGATAATCATTCTTTAGTAAACTCTAACCCTTCATTCTCATTTCCAACTAGAAGAATATCATCGACATAAAGACAATAAACTATATCGAACTCCTACTAGTGCTTTTTTTACATACAAGGCTCATGCATATTCTTGACAAAGCCAAATTATTTGACTGTCCTATCAAAACGTATGTTCCAACTTTGGGATGCTTGCTTTAGTCCATAAATAGGATCTTTGGAGTTTGCAAACTTTTGCTCACTCTCTTTGGATGTGAAACCTTGTGGTCATTGAGGAAAGCCGTCTTTACATCCATTTGTCAAATCTCATAGTTGTCATAAGCAGCTATGGCAGACATAATCCTAATAGACTTAGTCATTGCGACTGTTGAAAAAGTTTTCTAAAATTCAATACCGGGTCTTTGAGTATAACCTTTTACCATTAGTCTAACCTTAAAGGTCGTCACCTCTCCATCGACTCCTAGCTTTCACTTTAAGATCCACTTGCAACCTATATGTACTATACCTTCCGTTGGATCTACCAAAGTCCATACTTTGTTGGAGTATATGGAGACATTTTTGGATTTCATGGCCTCAAGCCAATGACCTGAATCTATATCTAATATAACTTCCTCACAGGTCTTCAGATCACTAATCATTTAGCCCATTTCAAGAAAGAATCCAAACCTTTCGAGTTGTTTCTTCATTTGATCTTACCTTCTTCGAGGTTGTGTGTTAGGCTCGTGATGCTCTGTTGTTTCTATAGCTTCTCGGATAATATGATTATCTTGAACTTCATCAAGTTCAATGATAAAGCCTTTTCTATCTAATAGAAACTCGTTTTCCAAAATGGTAGGATTCCTCGAAACAAACACCTTTTGTTCTGAGGGATCATAGAAATAATAACCCAAAAACTTTTAGATATCCCACAAACCTGTGCAAAGTGGATCTTGCATCCAACTTGTATCCCATTAGTCTCTTGACGTATGTGGGAGACCCCTAAACTCTTAAATAAAAGTAAAATGGTGCTTTGCCATACCACATCTCATGTAGTGTCTTTGACACCGAATTTGAGAGAACTACATTTCGTAGCCTAGCCGCTGTATAAAGGACGTATCCCCAAAAGAATATAAGCACATCGGTTAAGCTCATCATGAAACGTATAATGTCCATCGAGGTACGATTTCTTCTCTCGATTACTTTATTACGTTGGGGTGTGCCGGATGGAGTCCATTGTGAGATAATCCTATTTTATTTTAGATAATTCAAGAATTCGGTACTTAAATATTTTCCTCCTCGATCTGATCGAAGAGCTTTAATACTAAGTCCTTATTGTTCGTCTACTTTATTCTATGCTCTTTGAACTTTTCAAAAGCTTCAAACTTGTACTTTATAAGATACATATGTCCGAATCGAGTATGATCATTAGTGAAGGTTATAAAGTGTGAATAGTCTCATCTTGAACTAACTCTTAGTTGTCCAAAAACGTCTGTGTGGATCAAATTCAAAGGACTTGTGGTTCGCTTTGTTTGTCCTATGAAAGGGGCCTTTTAAATAAGATTCACAAGGAGGAAGATCCTCTATGCCATTAACATTTAGTGCTTCGAGGGCTTCTATTTTGTTCATCCTATTTTTGGAAATATGTCTAAGTCTTGCATGCCAGAAAGTAACACTTTCTTGGTTATCTAATTTTCTTTCACTTTGTTGAATGTGCATAAGTGATGGCTGGGAATCCAAAATGTATAATCCATTACTAAGTGTACCTATTGTAACTAAAGAACCATTCTTTATTGCTTTCAATTTCCTATTTGATATTGAAAAATCATATCCTTCACTATCCAAAATGAGAATTGAAATATTAATCTTCAAAAGATTCGGTACATAGTAATAAGGATCCAATACAATAAAGAGTTCGCTAAGTCTAACTTTATAACGCCTTCAACTTTGGCCGCAACTCTTGCTCCATTGCCATGGTGTAGGATCGAATCATCATAACATAGACACCTTTTTCTTTCTATCCCACATAACGAATTACAAATGTGAGAACCACATGCTATATCAAATACCCATAAGGAAGAATTGGTCGTTAAGTGCACTACAATAAAGTACATACCTTTCCTAAGGGTTGCAAGGTATTCCTTGCAATTTTGTTTCCAATGGCCCATCTCACCACAGTAGAAACAAGTGGCATCTTTCTTCTCCTCTTTCTTTTTCTTGACCCCATTGGACGATTTTAATGCTGCCTTTCCCTTCGAACAAAAACTTTTCTTATTCTTACCTCTTTTTTTTTTACCCCTAGGGCCTTTAGACTTGGAGGAGAAAGTAAGCATTAACGGATTGTCCTTTTTCATAGTGAACTCAACTGTCACCAACATGTTGACCAATTCATTGATTGTGATGTCTTATTTGGGCATATTAAAGTTCATCACTAATTGGTCAAAAGAGCTACTAGACAAGGATTGTAGGATCAAATCCACATAGGGATTGTTGTCCATGACTACTTCCAAAGCAGCGAGCTTTTCAATAAGCCCAATCATCTTAAGCCCATGATCATGGAAACTTGATCCCTCCATCATCCTTTGTGGACCCATGACTCTGGAGATATCTACAAATAATCCTAAGGCAAGCAACTTTTGCTAATTGCATCTCTATGCAATCTTTGATATGTTTTGCCTCACTTTTCATGTAGACCCACACTCATGCGACATCTGCACTACTAGATGTTAGGTCATACTAACCAATCAATCTTTAATTATAAACTCCACTATGTCATTCCACGACTCATGAGACAATGCCATAATGAGTTTTAAATTAAAGTGCAACATATGCCGAGAAGTGAGCGTAGCTTTCGTCTAATAAAGTATCCCACGACTCGTGATCCAACACTAAATTAGGGTAGCATCTCATGTCACCTCCCATTGGTAGAAGACTTAGATTAATTAAAACTCCTTTTAATTTATAACAAATTTGACTTAATATTTTGGAAAACTTAGCCTCCTCTAAGTTGAGGATTTTTCTTGCTTTGAAAGATCTCATCAATATTAATGTCTCTTATTTAGGTTCTCTATATCATAACCATGCATCTCATACATCAATAGAATAAAGAAAGCATAAATAAGTAAGTGCGCCTAGCATGCTCCTAGGGCGGGATGGCCATGAGCCTTAATCAAGTAGTGCATTTAGAGCCATAGGTGCACTACTTAGTTGATTTTAAGTGGGTTGATTAAATCCTATCTATTACATAAATGTATCCCCTACATTCATGGGTCTTCAAGCCTTCTTGTAGGAGTGTTCAAATCCAATCCAATAATAATAAAAAAAAAACTGACAAACCAATCCAAAAATTCAAAAATTGATCAAAACTGTCACTACAACAAAATATATACATATATATATATATATATATATTACGACACTTTATTTGGGATACTTTTTTAAAAATGTCTCAAAAAAGAGATATTAGGATACTTATTAAATTATGTCTCAATATTTAAATTTATTGGGAAACTTAAATTTTAATATATATATTTAAATTAATTTGATGAAAAGAATTGAACACTTCCAATTTATTGGGACACATAAATTAATTTGATGGAAAGAATTAAGCACCCGCGTATTGTCCCCGGCCTCCCCTCCAAAAGAAACATTTACTTCTTTTTTCCCCCAAAAATTTTTCTGCGAGCATTCATTCTCTCCAAAGAAAACCCTCACATTATGTTTTGCATTCTTCATTCCAAATCGAAATATGCTCTTCTTTGGGAAGTTGGTAATGGTACGTGATTTTTCAAGGTATGAAACCTCTCTCTCCCTCCCTCCATCTCTATCTCTAGCTCTTCTCTCAATTTTAAGAGATTAAGAATTAGGGTTTGATAAAAAATCTGTGAAATGAAGATTTTTTCATCTGTTTGAGCATACTTTGTCATTTTGCTCTAGGAGCTTGGGGGAACAACAGGAAAACAACTCTAGAGGCTGAGCTAAAGAAGATTACGAATTCCATTCTTTGTCAATCTGTTTGAAATCAACTCCTTTCTTGTCAATCCTGCGATTCCGAGTGAGAAATAGCATGCTACTGTAAGTGGTCCATGCTTGGTACATTAAAAGCCTCTGCATTTGATATTTCGGGAATATCTTCATGGCTGTTGCTTTATTTTATCACATTTGATATTCGAGATTATCACATCAATTTTTTTTAATACCTTGCTATCAGTTGTTATATTATCACATTTGATATTTGAGAATATCACATCAGTTTTTTTCTTTTTTTAATACTCTGCAATAAAGTTGTTTCTAAATTTAAAATGCTCTATAACTTGGAACCTTGCCGTGCTGCAATGTATATATTGGCAATGTATATATTGGAAAGTCTTGATTTTCTAGACTCATGCCTTTGGTGAAAAGGATCTGTTTTGGATGTGGAAATATGATGTTTCTTTTTAGTGTTGTAGGTTTCTAACTCCTCTATATATTATGTAAGTGTGAGCTGCTGTTATTTTGGATGCTACTATATGTTTTCTCAAATTTATAGACTTCCTGCAATGTAGTGCAAATCTTGAGTTTCCAATCTCTGGAAAACAAGGATATCTCTTTGAAGGAGTTATTAGAATTCTCGTAGATCATTATCATACTGATTTTTGGTGGATTGGACTGCAGAATTTAGAGAGATTCTTTTCATATTTTCTCTGTTTTATGTTTTATTTTTCAGTTTTTACTTTTTTGACATGGGGGAAGATTTTTATTCTTTACATGTGGCAGAAAATGACTGTTATTGCCTCCTTAGATTTTAACTCCGCATTAGTTTCCATGTTCATGGTTGTATGTCTCTTTATTCTCCGCATGTATAATATCACAATCCCGGATACAATGTGAAAGCTACTAGACTATAAATGCATCAAATCATCTATCAATTTGAGGAATAATATACTGTAACTTTGCAAGGAATTTATGTGGAGGGAATAAAAGAAGAGGTTTCTCTATCGCCTGCACATACTCTTTCACTGATAGCATCTGTGACGGTAAAGTTAACTTGCAATTTATCGATCCAACTATTTATTAATCCTTGTGAAGTCATATTGTTCTTAAGTTTTGTGTTCTATTGCAAGAAATGATATTCAAGCCATCATTTTGGATTTATTTTTTACTTCTAAAAAATGAGTCTTATCTCAAGGGTGAGTTGGCAGCACATTTGTATCACCTGGAATTAGCTGGATGTAATTAGATTCTGAATCAAACACTGAAGAACTAAAATGGTGAACTGGTGAAGGAATTAGTTGCTTAGATGGAGGTTAATGGAGCTTTAAAAGTATTATCAAAATTTAATTGAGTTCTTGTTAAGAATCGTATTTTAACCCCATTCTAAATCAGAAGCAGCTATAAGCATATTACGTGTAGTTAAAAATAATTATAAACTTATACTTTTTTCAATTTTGATATTGACGTCTTCTATTCAGGTAAATGTGGATTAATTCCTAAACATATTTGGATTTCTGAACATATTTAGAACAGAGGCAGTACTTAGGTTTATTTGTTTTGTTTAATTAGGTACTAAAAAGAAATTAGCATGCAGCTAGCAGTCAACACGCTGACACAGTATTTAAATTTAGTACAGTAAGTTGGCAGCCACTCTATGTATTCAATTTTGACTTAACTAAAAATTGCAACTGGCCCAGAACTTTAAAGAAATGCAAGTGTAATGTATTGTATATTGATTTTTTGGTAGATAATTAATTCTTACAATGTCAAAAGAAAATGGCATTACGGGTAAAATATTGCATGAAAATTTTCTAGTGAAATTGTCTGTTATTTTCTCACTATTTATAATTTTTAAATAAAAATAATTTTGTATTTTATGCTCACGATATAAATTGATGTGCTTAAAAAATGTAATAATATTCGTTAGTACCAAAAGAATACATGATACTGTGTAAATTTTCATTAACACTTATATTAGGTACACTATTTTTTTAATCATTTATGATACTTTTTAAATGGTAAAACTTTTACCTATCGTAATACAATTTAATGGGTATTAGAATTAGTGATTTCATTATATGTTGTAGCTAAAATTGTTTGTTGCGAATTTCTTTATACATGAAAATTGATAATAAAAGTAGTCACAATGATTTATGACAATATTTTTATCAATAGCAATAAATGTGTAAAATTGATAGTAATAATTTACAAATATTTTTTATTTCTATTGAACTTTCAAATTCATTATTATGACAAAATAAATTTTTGTCACTTAATATATATATATATAATTACTAATAAGTACTTTTGTATTATCACTTACTATTTTATAAATAATTTTTATTTTTCATGGAGTGATAGTGACAAGATTTTGTATTATAAATTAATTAAATTCTATTTCATCCTCTCACTACTACAGGAAACATATATGGGTAGCATGTAAAGTTTATATTTATGCTATCAGCTTATACTTGTACTATTATTCTCCTCTATAAAGCTTAAGTCTAGGTTCCAATTTATTTGCTGAAGTAGATAGTAGATAGAATGGTGGATGTCTTAGTTTTTATTTTTCATTTTTTTTTGTATTATTTGGATAATAATGGTGGATAATATTTCTTTTCTTAAATTTTGTTTGTATCAGTATGTACTTTTGTTTTATATTCACTATTTTATTGCTTGTTAAAATTATTAATGTTATTATCTTTGAAAAGTGAAAACCATTATAAAATTATCCACTATATCTACGTTCAAAATTCATAAAAATATGTAACTTTAAATATATTGTATTTATGTAGTACATTTTTTTGACATGTGGCATCTTATTTTAGTAGGCTCATATGGACTTATTATTTTTTTAATGTGCCAAGTTATATGAACCTGTTTGAAGGATTACATCTTGCTGGAAATAAAGTTTCATAAGAACTTAAGGCCTTAACTCGAGGTCCTAATTCAGTTGGAAAGCAATATAGAGGATTTATCATTAATGGTTTTCGATTTCATGTGAAAAATCTTGAAATTAGAAGGAAAACACAAAACAATGGGGTAGTTGTTATTGCACAAACTAGTAGCTTTGCTAGCAGAAGTGACAATAATCCAATTATTGGAGCTCACTTATTATGGGGTATTAAAAGATATAATTGAACTTGAATATTTTGATGGTAGAAAAATTGTGGTGTTTTATTGTGATTGGGTCTCAATAGGAAGAGCACAAAAGGAAGATGAATATGGTTTCACGTTGGTCAGTTTTTCTCGAGCAAGACAACATTGTGAGCCTTTCATCTTAGCAAGCCAAGCACAACAAGTCTTCTATGTAGAAGACCCAATTGAGAAAGGGTGGCATGTAGTTGTGAAGACAAAAGCTACGGATTCATTTGATATGGATCCAGATTTGAGTTTAGATATGGATGCAATTCATGCGAACAATGCTAGTGATACCCAATCGAATGATGAAAACATACTCATCTGGATTAGGGAAGACGTAGAAGGAACCGTAGTTTAGAAAAAAATTCATATGAACAATGAAATGTACTTGAATGATGGCTGATTGCTTTTTTTAATTTTCTGCATCTAAATTGTTAAATGTGCTTTTATCTATTGAGTTTCATATTAATAGCTTTAAATAATATAACTTTCTGTTTATTTAGTTGTCATATTTTATAATTTTATGTAATTTTTATTTATTACTATTATGAAGGTCATTCACAATTAAGGTAAGTTTTGTTTATTGATGATAGCAATTCTTTTAATTAGTCATCTTGAAAATACTTTTAAGGATTTCCATTTTTTATTATATTATGTAGATCTTGCCTCCAAAAACTAGACCTCATAGCAAGCGTGCAAGGCATGAAGTGTCTAAGCAATCTGACCAACCTTTTGATTCTAACTTTAGTCACAATGGTACGACTCAAAGTCGACTTGATACAATCCTAAATTTCTAAGTTTACAATTTACTAGGTAATCATATTGTTTATGCGGTGATTTTATATGTGTATGATTTAGTTACAATATAGTAAAATGATAGCAAAATTTGAGTATGAATTAGTATTGCATCTAAATGATCAAATCAACTTGGTGTAAGTTCTAATCAACTCAATGTAGCTGCTTTGCAACCTAATACAAATGTCAATGAAGCAATTTGTCAATCAAATGATGATATGGCCAGAGATCATGGTAGTTCCAATAACATTGTTGCTAATGCTTGTAAGACATAATATCTTTTCTAATTACTGCCTATTTATTATTTTGTTATTTTCATTACATAAAATGCAATCATAACTACTGCAGTTGACAATATGAAAAAGAGGGTAAGAGGACATACTTGCATGCCTAAGGTTTGAGGGCAACAACTAGATGAACTTGTGGTTGTTTCATTCAATGACCTTGGACAACCAAATGATAAAGATAAGACTAGCACCTTATCTCATTTTTGGGCACAATTGCAAGAAATAGGAGATATTGTCTACTTCACTATAAAGATTGGAGAATAATGCCCAACTCTTATAAGGAAGAAATCATGAAGATCGTGAAGGTAATTACTTTTAGTTTTTCAAAGGAGATTCATTTTCATTTTCTAGGTTTTTACATTTTTGTTTTATACAGGCAATGTTCCAATTGCCTCCTGGTCATGAAACTTACATTCTATGGTCTAACAACAAGAAATGGAGGAATTGAAAAAGTTTTGTGAAGGGTTTGAATTTCGACTCAAATATTCCTATCGAGCAACAAATGCTTGAAATACTTGAACTTGTTAATGAAGATCAATATAAGGCTCTACTTCTGCATTGGATGTCTGATCAGACAAAGGTATGAATTACATATCACTAATATTGATACATAGTGCTGTAATGCCTTTTGAATCCGTATACAATCCTAAAGTTACATACATAACTAAAGAATTGCTAATTTTTCTTTGTAAGTGAAGAAAAAGTGGTTTTTCATACTTGGAATCTTTTTACATTATTCTTTTGCTCCCTTTGTTGCCTCCTACTAATAAAAAATTGTACTTGCTTTAGAAACAAAGTGAAACAAATAAGCAAACTCATGCTAGGCTAGATTTACTCCATCGCATGGGCAAGAAAAGTTTTGCAGTGATCAAAGAAACATTGGTAATATTTTATATATTTAAATTAATGGTTATTTTCTTGTTTATTGTTAGTATCTTAATTTAACTAATATAGTCTCTATTTTGTGTAGAGAAAAAAATATGGAAGGTATCCCACAAGAGCTGAGTTGTTTGAAGAGTGCTATTATAAGTCAGATGGTTTGCCTACAAGTGAGGTAATAAAAGAAGCAATTGTAAGTATCGATAAGTTAACTTCATATATTGTTCTTATCATTTCAATTTTTATAATTTACTTGATTTAAATAATTATAATTGCATTGTATATAATTTAATTTGCTTCAGGTACAAATGAAAGAAATAGCTGCCCAAGATCCTCAAAACTCAAATAGCAACTCAGCTATTCACAATCCTGATGATTCTTTTGCAAAGATAATAGGCAAAGATAAGGATGGACGTTTACGCATGTATAGAAGTGACTTCAACTGATGTTTATGGAGAAAATCCAAGTCGAGCTACACTTCTTAGGCAGGCCATGGACTATAAAGCAAAGTATTTGGAGGCAATGGAAAAATATGACACATTAAATGCAAAGTTAGAAGATTTATCAGCATGTGTTCATAGAACACAATCTATTGAACAACCTGATACTTAAAGAGTGGCATTGACATCTCTAAATCATCAAGTTGGTTATGAAAATAGCTCACTCCCAACATCAAATGGACAAGGTAGTTATGGATATGTTCCAATCACATCTCCAAATGGGCAAGCTAATCCTCAAAGTCCTCCATTATCGTCTCCAACCAATCTTTCATTTGCATCAACTTCTCCTTCAACACGTATCAAGGTAACAAAATTGGAATTATATAATTTGTTATATACACAAAGTAGTTAAACAATATTTGATTCCAGTAATTCTTATATAAAATTTATCTATAGGTTGGCTCCTATGTTGTTTTGAAAGGTCTATCAAATGTTAATGAAATTGTTGCGACTGGTGTTGTGGAAAAGATGGACAGTGTTAGAGTAAATGGTACAGACCTAGGACCTGAGTTTTGTTAAGTGGTGATTCAATATTAAGAGAAAAAAGATGCAAGGTTGATATTCTTTTATAAGCATATTCAAAAATTGGGAATGTGCTTGGAGTACCTGTTGCTTGGCCTTTATCATTGGTACATCTTTTTCCCCTCATCTTTTATTACTTGTTTTCTTTTTATTTGATTTGAAGGTTTTGTATATTCATATAGTGGATCTTGTGTATTTTTGTTATATGAATAATATTGGAAATAGATGTATTTGCTTGCATTGTTGGCTTGGGTGTTTGAGGAGTTTGGATGTTGTATTGTGTGAATGATAAATGCACTTATAGCTTTATTTTGCTGATGAGGTTATGCTATAAAAGTTATACTATAATTTGGCCGATGAGGTTCTGTTGAATGTCCTTATTGCTTTGATTTAAGCATTTCTTTAGCTATTGAGGTTATACTATAAAAGTTAATTTAAGTTTGTTCATTTCAACAACTTACTGTATCACTTTGATTTTGCTTGTAGAGGGGATATTAATTTATATCTTCATATATGCATGTTGCTATGGATGATGAGTTTCATTGATGATGCAAACTAGAACATGATGGGAGTTGGATGATTCTTTTTGAGTTTGTAATATTATGGCATTAAAATGATAAACCACTATGGCATTCTCATCTCTTTTTTGTTAGAAAAGCCAGTGAATTTATTGAAGATATTTTCTTATCATTGTTTGCTAGAAAACTTTTGTAGGTACTAGATACTTTGAATTTTGGGTTTCAAGAACCATGGTTGGATCTTTTATGGCTTTGACTTGAAATCTGATGTAGCATTCCATGACTTCCTTAATCAAATACAATGCATATTTTGATGAATGATACTTGGGATTATATTTGATTTTGTATCTAGATTTTTGTTGTTTTTTATATATCGTCTAAAGTGTAGTTGTTAGAAAGAAAAAAAATAAAATGTGGCATTTGGATATATGTATATTTATATAATAAATACATATGATGTTTATCGGTATAAGCTTATGAAATAATATTTAGGGTCATCTATTTATGTCCACTTAGCACACAAGATTTTTAGGTTTCAAGTGCCCTAAAGTATTTATTAAGATACTTATAAGTGTTGACACAAAATTCTTTGCCATAAAAATATATATTGTCTCATGTCTTTTTAAAGATAAAAACAAGTGCCTCAAAAAGGTGTTAACATGACATTTAAAAATGTCCCAACAATACTTTTTAGGGCATATATAAGTATCTCTTGTAAGTATAGAGGCTTAAATAAGTGTCTTGAAAAGTTCATTTGCAAAAATAGTGACTTTTTATATGGTGTATATATGTGCCTAAAAAATGCACTGTTATGACACATAAAAGTGTCATAATAAAAAAGATTTATAGGGGCGCATAATAAATGCCTCATGAGCTAATGCGACACACAACTATGTGATAGATATTTTATTTGCCTTAAAAAATGTAAGTGACTATGTTGGGGCATTTTTCTTTGTCTAGAAAAGTAATTTTTGTTGCAGTGTGTACTTTTTTGGATTGAATTAGATTTTTTTTTTTTAAATTGATTGGTTTGGATCAATTTTCAGTTGTAATCTTAAAAACATATCCAATCCAAATCGAACCAAAATTTATATACTAATAATATAAAATATATATATCTTAATTGTAAAATGCACAAATAAATTAAAATAAACTAAAGCTAGGATTTTTTCACTTTCAAAAATCAAATACATAAGAATAATTATTGTGGACTTATAACTTTATAGTTGTTTATTCTTACATAATTTGACTTACTTCGACAAGATTAGTACGACATGATTGCTAAATGAAATTTATAAATTGATTGATTAAATTATTTTAATTATCAATAGTAACTTGTCGAATATTTCAATTAAAAATTTAAATTGAAAAATCAAAATAACTGATCCAATCCAAACCGATTTAAAATGGATTGGATTGGATTGAATTTACAATAAAAATCTAACCGATTCAATATACATTTTATAGTTTGGATTGGTTGGCTTCTTGTCCCAAAATTGATCCAAACTGAACCACGAACACCTTTACCTCCTTGATCCTCTTGGCCTTCTTTGTCTCCTTGCAACATTTACAAGAGAAAAGAAATCCTCACCGCTAGAGTTCTACTCACATAACATTTACAAGGTAGAAAATCAAGAGGCCTGCAAGCCTCTATTTAATACAACCCTTTTCAAACAACTTTGAAACAATTAAAACAAAATTAAAGGCTCATGTTCATCCCCATTTGTTCATCAACCATTCAACAATTAAATGAACAATAAATTAGAATTGACATTCAATTCCACCAATTAAATGCTTATATCATAAACAACTGATTAATATGCAAAACTAAGCATGACTCTTTATGTAAGAATATCTAATAAACAAATGTTAATATCTCATTTTGGCGCCTAATTGAAGATTAACTTGAACTTGACTTTAAAAGCAAGCAAAAATATCCAACATTGTGTTGAAACACTTACACAACTTTTGTGCATTAAATATGTATGAAAAATATGTCAGAAGCATATAAAATTACAAATCGGTGCCAAAACGGTCATAAGGTACCTTAGCACAGTTGTTGCCCACAATCACCCGCCCAGGTGCGCGGCAGACGTGTGCAAGGCATGCCCACTACCTTCCGGGTTGGGCAGCTTGTGCCTAGTCGCCTAGTGGCCATGTTTTGGTCCCTTAATTTTGATTTTTTTACTCCAAACTCTTATGAACACTTTTATAACTCAATTTCACACAATTTAGACAAATTTACAGATTCAGAAGACCTTTCAAAAATGAAAATTCAAGTGCTCAATCATGCTTCAAAATCAAATCTAAGTGAGAATCAATATTCTCCAAAAACCTCCAATTTCTCCAATCCAATTGGATCCAAAAATAGCCAAAACACTTTAAATCTATAATTACCATGTTACATGTTGATCAACATTTAACATTAATAGACTTGAATCAAAATCATGCCAACACATGGAATAACACTTAAACACATATTGACATATTTCAATTCAACACGTATAAAGCCACATACAAAACAATCCAAACACTCAAATTCATCAATTGAATAAAGTGTTAGGAGACTTAGAATCAATTCATGACATGGATCAATTCGTTGAAATCGAAATTTAGGCATGAAAATAACTCTGATACCATTTGAAAGATAGAGGTAGATTGGGATCCAAATATTAAAACCCAAATAGGCAAATACATAATCAATCATCTCATCCCAAGGATCCAAATCATGCTCTAAATAAGGATTTGAGGGAAGAAAATTTATTGTTATAATTAGAAACAAAGGAATTGAGAAGATCACTCTAAAGACTCTTTTATTAGAAGATCAACTAGCTCCAACAGTTGGAACCAAAAGCTCCCCTTCTAATGCTCCAAAAATTGGAAAAAATGGTAGATCTCACCACCATCAAATGAAAAAAAAATCTGGCCAAAAATTGCTGGAATCAGAAACTCCTTGGTCACCCAATGGTGCTCCCAAAAATCAGTGCAATGGATGATTCACGAAGGAATTCTAAGTTGTCCAAGTATAGGACCTCTAATGAGCGAGTCCACACACCTTAGGCAAGCTCTAATTTGACCTTACTTGTGCTAGAACAAGAGAGAAAGAAGGTGAGGAGTGGCGGTTGTGGAGGAGAGAGGGAGGAGAGGATTTCGTGTGATTATTCAACATATGAATTATATCACACTTGAAGGGAAAATGTGAAGAATGCCAACAATATCTTAGGTGTCCAGCCACATGGCCTTTATATAGAGAGGGATGCTAGCTTGCATTACAGCTCCTATGCTAGTTAACCAACTTGCCAAGTTGCAAGTGCATTTGAATTTTATTTGCATTTAGTATTTGAATTTCATTTGCAATTGCATTTGCATTTTATTTCTCTAAATGAAAATGCCACCTTGTAAATTCAAATGGACTCTTCCATTTGATTTTCCTCCAAAATTCAAATTCTCAATTTGATTAAGTTAACTTTTTAATTTAATTAATTTAACTTAACTCCTTAAGTTAATTGGAGTTAACTTAACTTCTTAAGTTAACTTGACTAGTTAATTGTCATATGACACCAATTAAATTAACACCTATATTTAATTTCCTAATTTAACTCTTTGTATTATTTTGATTAATTTAACACTTAAATTAGTCAAACCAATATGACAAATTAAATTAGTCAATCAATCATCCTCTTCAAAATTCCTAGGCTTGAATTTTCTTACTCCTTAGAAAATTTTCCCTATCAAATAAGAGCTTCCTTAGGCTTTTGTGTGTGGCTCATTAGGTTCATCTATTCATTGGACATGGGCTCACAATGTATTGTGATATTTTGAATATCAAAATGTTCACATTAGTTTAAACTACTTTAAACTAATAACTCTTTCAATTAATCTCTATTAATTGAAGAGTACCCAATCTCTATGGTTGATGTCGAGCAACAAGACCATGGAGCCTAACTAATTGGATGAATGAATTATGTCTTGATGAACTATTATAGCTTATGCTTACCATACAAATACGATCCTTCCGTTTTCTATCTCCTAAAAGAGGCATAGGGCAAGATATTTGTCAGCACCCTAATAGCCTCAATAACTATGTCTCTACATTCCCCTTTATGGCCTAAACTTTGAAAAACACCTTTTCCAAATTGTCATACTACCTTGTGCAAGCTTTTATTGGAATCGATCATTATAGAATACATGTGAGATGGACTCGTTCTTCACAACAACTAGGAGTCAGATTCCATCTTGGATCTCATAAACCTCCATGCTTAAGTAGCTCATGCCCAGTCTTAGCCTCTTACGACCCGCTACGTGGTTGCAAAAGAGTCAAAGCATGACCTAAACATAAGGTTACCATGGATCTTTAGATCTAATGATTAAATATATATACTATTGTAAGCTTGAGAACTCTCCACTACGGCTATCTAGTGGATTCGCTTGGCAAGTCTTCAGTGAACTTGTTCTCTATCAAGCATCCACTCACATGCATCTATGTCTCACATAAATTGCCCATGAAACGGAGCAATATCCTACCCCTTGGAATATGAATCATTAGTGCAAGTCTATCCGAATCTTAGATGCCCTATCTCATAAGATTATATGACTTGGAATACTTTAAAATCATAACCGTAGAGACTTCTTTGATGATCATCATCATATGTGTGACCAAGTCCCATAGCCTTGTATGATTTAGGGGCTTTAACCAAATGCAAGTGAAGTATAAAATGCATAAGATGAAGATGGCCATTTAATAAGAATATCCTTTAATTAAGATTGTATCACACAAGGAGTAGTCTTATACGCCAATCTAATTGGCTTGTGGGGCACTATTCTAGCAATCGTCACCATTGCCTTGACATTTATAACACACTTGCCTTTTCCTTTGACCTTTGAGTCTGACCCGCTATCTATAGATTAGCCACTAGATATTCTCCCATTACCATTCCTTTCCTGAATATTAACAAAAGAAAACTTTTACCCTACCTCCTAGTTTATCTTCTCCTATTTTTCATGAGACAAAAATGATGCTTTCATATGCTTCAAGTCCAATATATCATTCTTGTATAACAACTTCATCACCAAACTACCAAAAAAATCCTGAAGCAGGTAAATAAATATAGATGAGGTGTTAGGATCCATAATAATTTTCAAAAATAGGCAAAATTAACCAACACATCCTCTACCCAAGGATCTATTATATGCCTCAAAATTGGATTAAAAAGGATGGATAAATTACCATCATTAAGTCCCTTTATTTTTGTTGGAAAATTATTAATTTTACATCAAAAATATAATTGAAGTTTAATTTATCAAATTTGTCATATGTTAATTTTGAGTAATTTTTCTTATCTTAGGAGTTTTTGGATTTTCAACTTTTGTCCAAGTTGAGTTTGGGTACGTCTCAAAGTCTTTGAGTCTACCAAGAGGGGTGCCATAAAGGTAGTCTTTGTTGACACCAAAGGAATTGGTAAAAACAAAAAAGAGGTATTTTACTTTGGCTAAGGAGGAGAAGAAGAAAAGGCTTCAATAAGAGTGCTAAGATGAGTTCTCAAAGTAGAGTTATTTTCTTACTCTTGGACTCTTTGATTTATTTCTTTTTTCTTAGTCCATGAGTTTGCAAATTCTACTAGAGCTTCTTTAGAGTTAGTGAGTATTCGAAGATCCCTAGTTGAGCTAAAAAATATCTAAGTCTAACTCTCAATTGAGTTCAGAAAATGAGTCTTGAAGGCATCAGTCAAATGGAGGTGGAGAAGGAGCTAATGTGGATATGCCACGGCCGACTGATAGTGTGTGAGCAAGCTAGGTACACATTGGGTGCCCAAGGGGGCAGCCTGCATGGCGCCAGGCTTGGGCGCAGGCACGACGCCTACGCAGTGCCTGAAGTCATCGCCCATGGTGCACCTTAGGCGGACGCTTGCGGTGTTTTGTTGTTTAGTAGTTGCAGCACTCATGGGTTAGTCTATGCTCGCATGGGTCATCCTCTGTAGGGTGTTGCAGCGTATCTAGGTTCTCCTCTTAGGGTGCAGTCAATCCAAGCTTAAGAAAATTTTGAGGAATTTCATGGTGAGAGTGAGATTATTAGGTCATCTTTTTGTCTAGTTCTAATTCTGAAGATAAGGGTTCTTCTGAGAAAGAGTTTGAGGGTGCTCCTGCTAGGGATGATAATTTTTCAAAGGCAATAAAAATTAGGTGTTTATTGATCTAGTGGAGCGAGACATTTTGAGGCGTATCATTTACATTTCTGATGAATTTAGATTTGTCTCTCCATCTCTTCAAGAAAACATAATGTCGCATCCTAAAAGGTTCTTAATAGGTTTTTAGTAGTTATTTCACTTGTGAGTCTTTTCCTCCTCTTACCTACTTTTGCTAGAAATAGTATGCAACTATAGTATGTGTTTAAGCCAATTTGTGCCTAACTTCTTTGCACCTTTTGTGGGGTTTAGATAACGTTTGAGTGATTTAGGTCTGTCGGTATGTTTAAATAGATACTGCACCTATCTAGTGTGCATAAGGTGCTGAACAAACCTTTTTTTTTATTCCTTTCCCTTGCCGCAAAGTAAATTCTTATATGGGTTACCTTCGTCTAGTAATCCCTGGAAGGATAGATTTTTCTTCATTAGGGATAAGGGCTGGAATGTTCATCACAAATGGAGTAGTTCACCTACTTTGATTCATCTTGGTCAAGTTCACCACGACCTTTGCACGAGTTTTGCTAAAGTGGGGGTTGTTTGATTCTCTTTTTGACATCAGTTATATGTTTCCTGCTAGTACTTAACGTATTTTGTCTTATGATACAAAGCTTGTGCTTTTGCTCATGTACATGTCTTTATATGTTCCTGCACATTATTTATGTATGCTTAGATCTCTTTTTCTTTGTTGACAGGAAAAAAATTAACTTTGTTAAGATTTGTGCTCGGAGAGCAGAAAGAGGAATAGGTGAGAGACATATCTTAGAGTAGCGTCATAGAGAGATATCACTGAGTGAGCGTCGCCCTAGCCCTCAGGCCCATGGCCGAGTGATGCATGCACTCTACCGATTCTAGAGGCAGATGTTTCTTTTGCCGGTGATGATGTTAAGGTGTTGCCTTTCGATCTTGCAGAGAAACGTGCTCGTGTTTTACTACTTGCTCATAGTTTAGTTGTCCATTTCATGCTGATGATGGCTAAGAGACTTTTCGTTATGGTTTGCGGTAGAGTTGTGGAGTGGACTCCCACTGGGCTGGCGAGGTCTCACTATTTGCCCATAGTTGAGTCCGAGCTATATGCAGGGCGTGGTGTGTGAATATGATCAAGGGGAGTTAGAGTTATTCTCTTCTTCCTAGTTAGCAGAGATAGCTGCTGGCATTTTGCTTGAATATTGATTTATTTTTTTATTTAGATTCGTTCTTTTTTTGGTTGTTTTTTCTATGATTATTTGACTTAGGGGTATATTTGTAATTTTTCATCATAGGGATATAACTTAGTTAAGCAAATGTAAACTATCTTAGGGAAGAAGTTGCTGAAGCAGTAAAGTAGTGCAGCTAGAAAAAAGATGAGTTATCTTAGCGGCTTAAGGAGCATGAACGCTTGAAGTCCAAGTGTGTGAAGAAGGGACTAAATTGCATTTTTGGTCCTATAAGCCAGGCCCTTAGATTTTAGGCCCATTCTTTTGCGCTTTCCTATATTGCATCCTTTAAGAGGCTTTTTTTTCCTTAATTTGAGGAGTCAGGAGAAGTTTTGTCCAATAGTTAATGGTGCCAGGCATGTGCCACTCACATAGCTGTTAGGATGGCAATTTCAAGGGAAAATATTTACTCTGGAAGAAAATTTGCTACTTTTCCACCTTATAAATTGGAAAATCTTCACATATGAGGGAAAATTGCTTTTCTTCATGTAGGAGGGAATGTTAAAGTCTTTGATGTGGAAAGCTTCTACTAAAGTTCATATCAAACTTAAATGTCACTGCTTTGATAGGCCGAGTTTAGTTTAATGTTGATCGCAGCCGTATAAAAATTGATTATGAGATTATTAATGTTATCCAAGGGACAATTTATAAGGTTGGTTATTGGTTAAATAAAGTTGGTCTCGTTGTTCAAAGTCCTGAGTATTTCAAGGGGAATAAAGTTAGTTCTTTCTCTTGAAACTCAAAAGCTTAATAATATTACTTGGCCTATTTGTAAAGTTGAAAGGCTATATGGATGGGTGATAGCCACTACTGTTGAGAATTAGATTTCTAAAGAGAGTCATCTTCAATAAATTTGTGATAGAATTGGACCACGACTAGTGACATTGCTGCTTTAATTGTTTCTTGATATGCAAAATCTACTTCTTTATGAAGTTCCTTTTAGATTTGAGACTTTTAGAGATACCCTAGACAATTCAAATTATGGTGAACTTGTTTAAGTGGTTGCAGATGCTGTAAGTAATATATATTCTTGTTAACTTTGTCAAAAATATAGCTAATGAATCCCTAAACTTAATTTTGCTGACAAGTTTCCAACGCAGCCGTTGGGGACATGGCCTTTCGCTTCTACAAGCCTTGTCATTGTAGCATTGGATAGAAATTCAACATCAAGTGGTTTAGTTTTTCTCAAGCCATTTACTCTTGAGAGATCTCTCATTAATTTACATTACTTCAATTTGTGCTTAATTACCCTTATCAAAATAGCATTACCATGTTAATAGTTTATTGTTACAGCTGTGTAATTTACCCTTTGTTGCTATATCATAGATGAAAACACAATTTTGGTTCTCGTAACACCATTTCCATGTCAAAGAGCTATTTTTTAATCCTTCACTTCAATCTTCAAATTCATAAAAAAATAATCTTCGATTCTTAAAGAAAAAATTGATTTCACAATTTGGGGGATAGGGTTTTTTTGAGAGAGGTTTTTTTTTTTTTTTAATCTAGAATTTTCCCTATTTTTAGCTAAGTGTAGGACAAGACATGGAGCTTTCCCTCTAAAATGTCAACCTAACAGCCACATGAGTGGCAAATTCCTGGCACCGCTATCTATTATATAGAACCCCTTTCGACTCCTCAAATTTTTTTAAAAAAAATAGCCACTTAAAAGATGCAATATCGAAAGTGCAAAAGAATGGAACCAAAATCCAAATAGGCCTAACTTATGGGACCAAAAATGCAATTTACCTTGAAGAAGATGAAGAGTGGAGAGAAATTCAAGAGTTGCAATTAGCAAGGTCTTTGTTAATGCTACTCGTGAGGAAACTGTCAAGGAATTTAGAGGTTTTAACGAATTTTTTGAAATAGTGGAAGTAAAGAAAATGGTAATTTTACGAGCACACTATTCAGAGCTATCACTGCATTTTGGGTGAGATTGGGCGCTATTCCGAAGAGATTTGTTAATATTAGATCCCACCATTCTGGTGGCATTGCTACTAAAGAATCTGATAAAGGTCCTAACAAAGGAGCGGAGGTTACAATAGAGGATCCAATAGAGACAACTTCATAGGGATGAAGATATATAGTTAGAATAGCAGTAGTGAGTTAGATCTATCTCTAGAGAGTTGTTTAGTATTTTTCCTTTCACATTGATGTTTTCTTTCCCAGGCTAAGTAGTTGAATGTTTTGTTGTTTTTCTCATTTAGTTGCAATAAGAAATTTTTTCTGTTTGTGTTTTATCTATGTTCAAGCAAATACATGGTCAATAGTATTGCGTGATCATGCTATGGAAATTTGAGAGTAAAAGATATCAAACCATTATCATAAGTATTGGAGAAAAAAATGCATCGTGAGTGTTCATATCATATTTAGGCATATGTATGCAAAGTGCTAAGATAGGGTGCTAACACTGAGGTACGATGTCATACCGCAATGCCTGCTAGGTGCTTGACAACGATGCTAGCTTGGCACCTATTGTGCAAGGGATCTCGAGGGTCTGCTGATGGGTGCCAATTTGGGCACTTGATACGAGGGCAGCCCCTGGTGTTTATCCCAGGCACCCACGAGGCGCCTCCTTACAACTTTTCCAAGAAGGCCGCTGGGTGCCCAGTGTTAGGGCATAGACTGGGCACCTATGAGGCAACCTGTTGCTAGAGTTCTCGGGCGCCTGTTAGGTGCCAGACTTTGGGGTGAATTTGTTTTTTTTTTTTTCCCGTTTATATGACTTTTTACTGAATCTGCAATGGAAAGATGCCTTACGTAGCACTTCAACATGTCTACAAAGTATAAATGGTTGCAGGCATTAAGTGCAATAAGACTATTTTGGGGTAGCGTGGAGCCCCTATCTTAGCATCTTTGTTAGCTTACTTAAGTAAGGTGGAATTCTCAGTGGAGGGAGATTGTTATTTTCATAGTCAATTGGAGCATAGACTAGGTGTCGAGATGAGAAAGAGCATGCTCATAATTCTTCGAGAGGTTTTGCATTAAATGCATGACGACGTGCAGAGTTGCTAGACTTAGGAATTTTTCTTGAAATATTTTCTAATTGTTGGAGCATTAACTTCCTTTGTTGGATGACATAGGTGTCTTTCAAGATGGTCTTTAATGAATGTGTTTAGAGTAATTGTCACAAACTTTTGAAGGAAGTTGAGAGTAAAATTCTTTAGGATGCTCTATACTCCCAAATGGAGTCTTTAGGTGACTTTCTCAGAGGGTGACTACCACGCACCTCCCAGTAGACAAATAGTGGGATTAAGTTAGCTACCATATACCCTAGAAGGCCTTTGTCATGTATTTATGCTTGGTGACTGCCACGTATTCTTCACACTTATCGAAGAGCCATATAGTGGGCTTATGTCTAAAGTTGTTTCTAGATACTCCTTAATTTTTGCTAAATGCAAACTCATAGAAGAGTTGTAATATGTAGAATATGGAAAGCTTTACATTATGTAAATAAATAAAAAACTAATGCCATTGTCAAGTGGGTAGGCTTTATTTGAACAAAGCAAGTAAAAGGAAACTGAAATAGAATCAAACTAAGCTACTATCATGATGAGGTATAAATAATACACTTTAGATGCCACCATGCGGTGCACATATTTCTCTAGGGTCTACATCCAGCAACACTCTTTTATCTTTGTCTTGTTTCCTTGGGAGGTCCTTCACGCACCTGTTTGGATGGTCAGTGACTTCACGCTCTTAGTGGTGTTGGCATAGCATTTTCTTGCTACTCTCAAGTTGCCTATCACTTTATCAACTCCGTTTGGTTGGGAAATTTCATCTTCAAGTGGTTTGTAGAGATTGCAGTTTGAAATAAATCCAAGATAAGCCTTCTAAGGATTGCATTATACGTGGAAGGGGTTTTCACTGCTAAGAACCTCATAATCTTCGTTGTCTTGTTTGGATGGTGTATCACTGTGTTTCTATAGTGTCTGCTGTGAACCCACTTAGAAGAGTGCTGATCCTCTGAAGTTAAGCATGTTGGAATAGTGCCTCTAAAGTCAATTAGATTGGCATGTAAACTATTTCACTTGTAATACAATTTTGATTGAATGATATTCATTAAATGGCCATCTTCATCTTATGC
Organism: Jacaranda mimosifolia; assembly: GCA_018894105.1. Classification (NCBI taxonomy): domain Eukaryota; kingdom Viridiplantae; phylum Streptophyta; class Magnoliopsida; order Lamiales; family Bignoniaceae; genus Jacaranda; species Jacaranda mimosifolia. The sequence goes on along the minus strand of CM032118.1, from coordinate 18,136,789 downwards.
TTATATTACTTCACTAGCATTTAGTTGAAGCCCTTAGATCGCACAAGACTATAGGACTTGGTCAGTACACTCGATGATGATCATGAAATAAGTCTTACACGGTCGTGATCTTAAATCTTTCAAGTCTTAGGATCTTATGAGACAGGGCATCTAAGATCCGGATAGACTTGCATTATCGATGCATAAATCCAAAAGTTTGATATTACTCCGTTTCATGAGCAAGCCATATGAGATATAGGTGCATGTTAGTGGGTGCTTATTAGAGAAGAAATTCACTGAAGGCTTGCCCGGAGAATCCACTAGATAGTCATAGTGGCAAGTGGTAGTGGCAAGTTCTCTAGCTTACGCTAGTGTATATAATTGGTCCTTTAACCTAAGGATCCATGGTAATCTTGTGTTTAGGTACTCATGCTTTGACTCTTCCTTAACCACTTAGCGGGTCTTTTGGATTGAGGTTGTGTATGAGCTACTTAAACATGAAGGTTTGTGAGATCCAAGATGGGATCCAACTTTTTGTTGTTGTGAAGGGCGAGTGCATCTTTTATGTATTCTATAATGATTGATTCTAAGGAGTCCTTGCGCAAGGCAGTATGACAATTTGGAAAAAGAGTTTTCCAAAGATAAGGTCATAAAGGAAAATCAAACATTGGGAATAGAAACATAGCATCAAGGCCATTAGGGAGTTGTCAAATATCTTGCCCTAGGCCTCTTTTAGGAGATAGGAGACGGAAGTACCATAGGTGCGTGGCATGCATAGAGCTAAAATGGTTTTCCAAAAGCATTCATTTCAACCAGTTGGGCTCCATAAGCTTGAGGTTGGACATCGACCATGGAGATTGGGTACTCTTCAATTAATGGAGATTAATTAAATTGAGTCATTAGTTTAAAAAAGTTTAAACTAATGTGAATATTTGATATTCTATAAGTCACAAAGAGTTGTGGACCCATGTCCAATGAATGGTAGAACCTAATGGGTCACACAAAAAAGCCGATTGCAAATCCTACTTGATAAAGGGGAATTTTCTAAAAGTTAGAAATAATCCTTCATGACTAATTTTGGGGGTAGACGGTTTATACAGTTTGTAGTCATTTTACCTTGATCAATTTAATTGTTAAATTGATCTAATTAAGTTAAGGAGTTAAATTAAGATCAATTAATTAAGGATTTAATTATTTGGTGCCACATGACTATCAATTAGTGAAGTTAGATTAAGGAGTTAAGTTAACAATTAATAGCTTAAGGAGTTAAGCTAATTGACTTAAAAGTTAATTCAAAAGTTAATTAATTAAATTAAAATATTTAATTTAATTAAAATGAAGAATTAATTTTTGAGGGAAATGTCAAATGAAAGGTTCATTTGGTATGGCATTAGAATTTATTTGGATAACATTTCATGAGATGAAATGAAGATTCCAAATGAAATTCAAATACGCACAAAATTCACATGCCACTTGCTTGCGAACTTGTGGAAAGTGTGATGCCGCCTTGGCATCATACCTTCCCTCCCTCTATATATAGATATAGAGAGAGAAAGGGGCAGCCACTCTTGCATGTGAATACAAGCATCTAGATCTACGAGTTAGATTATCTCATTTTCCCTCCAATTTCCCAAGTATTGCCTCATGTGTTGATGCTTCACTTTTCTTCATCTCCTATCTCCAAATCAAGCCTGTTTCTCCTCCTTGTTCTCCAGCTTTGAAGAGAATTGGATTGTGCATTGGTGTGTGGATCTTATCATTAGAGGCAAAACAACTAGATTGGTAGCTTTTGGTGATCCTCTATTTTGGTAGTAATTTTGTAGCATCCATTGGAGGTCTTTCAGAAATTGTTTTGCTCTAAAATGTTTATGGAGAATTTTCAAGGTGTTGGTGATCTTTTGGTCCAAGTTTCACTGAATTGGGAGTTCGTTTGGTTGGGAAAATGTTGTCGGAAAGCCGTTGTGTTGCAGGGAGACAGATTCAAGGTGTTGGATTATTCTTCCTAGTTTCCTTTGATTTTGTGAAAATCAAGGTAATCCTTATACCAAATTTGAATCTATGGCATGTTTAGATCCTTGGCTTCATATGTATCCTAGGTATTTTGGCATTTTTATACTTTAATTATTGGATCCTAGTCCTACATGTGACTTCAAGTTGTATCGGAACCTAATTTATGTTATGGTTTGGATTTTTTTGATTGATTGATTGATTCATGTGATGAATTGAACTACATCTCCAAATACTTGATCCAACCTATGGATTGGAGTGTTTGAATGATGTTGTATGTAGCTTTTTTGCTTGATGAATTGAAAGCATGCTAATATGTGTTTTAAGTGTTAATTTATATGATTAGACTGTTTTAATTCATAGTTACTAATGTTGAATTTTAATTTAGCATTAGTTGATGTTATATGTTGATATAGCATGTTAAATTTGGCCTTGGGGTGTTTTGGTCATTTTTGGATCCAATAAGATTGGAGTTTATTGGAGGTTTTTTGGAGAATGTGATTCTTATTTGAACTTGAAGTTTAAAGCATGTTTGAGCACTTGATGTTTAGGATTTGTCCTAAAATTTTTGGTGCACAAAAGTTAAGCCACATTGGCTTGACTCGGTCAACACTCCAAAGCAGGGCTGCTACTAGTAACCTGGCCAAGCGCTGCCAGCAGCAGCTGCACAATGGAAGTGCCAGCCGCTTGGCCTGTCGGCCAGGCTAAGGTAGTAGAACCATGGTGCGTTTTGGACGAGTTTTGAGCTATTTTTTTTGTTCCTTAAGTGATCAAAATTGATCTAAATCATGCCACATAGATGCCCAAATGTTGTGCAAGTCCTCAAAATTATGTTTGACATTTTTGATTGTTTTTAGAAACTTGATTAAGTTAATCTCCAATTTTGTGGAAAAATGAGATGCATAAATGTTATGCTTATTTTTGCTTGACCAATTAATTATTTTTGAGATAAGCATTTAATTGTTGGAATTGAATGCCAATTCTTGATTTATTATTGTTCATTTAATTGTTGAATGGATGATGAATGAATGGGGATAATCATGAGGCTTTAATATTGATTTTATTTGTTTCAAGTTGTTGAAAATGGTTGTATTAAATTTGGCCTTGCGTGCCTCTTAATTTCTATCTTGTAAATGTTATGAAAGTAGAATCACTACGAGTGATGATTTCTTTCTCATGTAGGAAAGCAAGTAATGTACTAGGATCCAATTATAAAAACATCAAAAGCTTAATAAATTAGTGCTTACATGCTAACTAGGATTAAATCATGCCTAAGATTCAGATTTAGATAGAGTGTTACCTTGAAATGTAAAATCTAAGGAGAATGAGGTGAACCTTTCACCAATCGAGAAATTGCCAGAAAATGCACAGCAAGAGTGGAGCGATTTTTACCACCGTCAAATCACCTCCAAAAATCACAAAAAATTTAATAGAGCTACTCAAGATGGGGAACTCTCAGTAAAAAACTCATATCGAAAAGCCTTCTGGATCTCCCTGGAAAAAATGCCAAATCAGATTCTTAGCAAGTGGATCTCCAAACCGTAGCAAATTAACTTGTTCGCTTCTATTGATATGATCCACAAACCAAATAGATCTTCCAAAATATCTAGCCTATAAGCTGGAATAAGGCTAGAGATTAGCTATGGGGGACGCTGATTTTTGGTATGGAAGAAGAAGAAGAAAGCAAAGCTTTCAACACATGAATGCAATACTTGCAAGGATTTTAGAGGGAATGGTGGACAATTTAATTCTTCACACCTTTTGACATAATGACCAGCCCTCTATCTCTATATCTATATATAGGGGCTGAATGGTGTGATGCCAATGTGGCATCATTGGCATCACACCTCCCATGAGGACAAAAGGACAGCCAACATTGGCAAATGCAAATGCAAATCTAATTTGAATTTCATTTGCATTTTAATTACATCAGAAATCTAATTTCAAGTTAACTAAAATGCTAATTCAAGTGAACATTTCATCTGAATGTTTCCTCAAAATGTGTTCTTTCCATTAATTAAATTAAATAATTTAATTTAATTAGTTAACCTTTAACTTAACTCTTAAGTCAAACAAGCTCAACTCTTAAGTTTGCATTTTGTCAACTTAACTCTTTAAGTTAACTTGACCAATTGATGGTCATATTGGCACCAAATAATTAACTCCTTAACTGTTGGTCTAATTTAGCTTCTTAAATTAATTGATTAATTTAACACTTAAATTAATCAAGCCAAAATTGACCTTCAAAATTGGCACCTTAAAATCGGTCCACCAGGACATTTTCTAACACTTAGAAAATCTTTTCTCCATCAAATAGGAAGCTAAATGGCTTTTATGTGTGGCCCAATAGGTTTTACCATTCATTGGACACGGGCTCACAATTCCTTGTGACTTTTGAATATCATCTTTTCAATTTGGTTTAAAACACTTTTAAACTAATTGTCTCAATTCAATTAATCTCATTAATTGAAGATTACCCAATCTCCATGGCCGATGTTCAACCTCAAGCCCATGGAACCCAACTAGTTGGCCAAAATGAATGTTCTGGAGAACCATTGTGGCTCTAAGCATACCATGCAAATATGGTCTTTTCGTCTCCTATATCCCAAAAGAGGCCTTGGGCCAGATATTTGTCAACTCCCTAATAAGCTCAATACTATGCCTCTATTCTCAATGTTGGATTCCCTTGTGTAACTTATCTTTGGAAAACTCCTTTTCCAAATTGTCACACCACCTTGCGCAAGGATTTCTTGGAATCGATTATTATAGAATACATAGGAGATGCGCTTTCTTCACAAAAGTAAGAAGTCAGATTCCATCTTGGATCTCACAAAACTCCATGCCAAGTACCTCATACCAAAACTCAATCCAAAAGACCCGTTAAGTAGTTAAGGAAGAGTCAAAATATGAGGACCAGGCACAAGATTACAATGGATCCTCAAGTCAGAGGACTATAATATGCACTAGCGTAAGCTGAAAAACTTGCCACTATGGCTATCTAGTGGATTCTCTGGTGGGCCTTCAGTGCTTTATTCTCTAATAAGCATCCATATCTCATACAGTTGCTCATAGAACGGAGCAATATCCAACTCTTGAATTCATGCATTATCAGTGTAAGTCTATTTGGATCTTAGATGCCCTATCTCGCAAGATCCTATGACTTGGAAGATTTAAGATCACGACCGTGTGAGACTTATTCCATGGTCACCGAACCAAGTCCCATAGTCATAAGTGATCTAGGGGCTTCATCCAAATGCAAGTACAGAAATAAGGAGCATAAAATGAAGATGGCCATATAAAAAATATCACTCAATTAAGATTGTTTTACAAGGAAATAGCTTATACAATGCCAATCTAATTAGCTTGCAGGGAACTATTCCAACAATCTCCCACTTTCCCTAAAGCCAACGCCCCATGGCCTTGAGACCCATCTTCTCAAGATGTTCTTCAAAGACCTTTTACATTAGCAGTTTTGTAAATGGATCTGCTATATTCTCTTCTGAGGCAATTCTCTCCAATTGGATGTTGCCTCTATCAATGGTCTCCTGGATCAAATGATATCACCTCAAAATGTGCTTGGATTTCTGATGAGATCTTAGCTCTTTGGCTTATGCCACTGCCTTGATGTTGTCACAATAGATAATAGACAACCACTGGCTCAGCAATGCTAGGCACTATATTCAACTCTTCAAAGAAGTTTTTCATCCAAACACCTTCCTTTGCAGCTTCTGAAGCCACAATATATTCTGCTTCAGTGGTAAAATTGGCCGTGGTGTCTTGTTTGGAACTCTTTCAACTCACCGTGCCGCCATTGAGGCAAAATATAAATCCAGAAGTGGATTTGAGGTCATCTACATTGGATTGAAAACTTGAATCTAAAAACCACTCTAGTTTTAGTTCTCTATTGCCATATACCAAAAATAAGTCCTTAGTCCTTCTCAAGTACTTAAGAATTGCTTTCACGACTATCCAGTGACTCTCACCGGGATTGGATTAGAACCTACTCTAACACTTAGTAAGTGTGCCATATCCAGTTTTATACATTGAACCGCATACATTATGCTACCAATAATGGAGGCATAAGGTATGTGAGACATCCTTCGTTTCTCCTTCTCTGTCTTGGGGGCCATAGACTTGGAAAGTCGAATGCCATGTCCCATAAGAAGAAATCCCTTCTTGGATTCTTCCATACTAAACCTCTTTAGTATCTTGTCAATGTATAGGGTTTGGGATAGCCCCAACATCCTCTTAAATCTATCTCTATAGATACGTATCCCAATATTATGATGCTTATCCTAAATCCTTCATGGAGAATTGTGTAGATAACCATACTTTAGTACACTCTAACATTGCTATCTCATTCCCAATGAGAAGGATGCCATCGACATAAGATATAATAAACTGTACACTACTCCCATTAGCTTTGTTATACACACATTTTTTACAATGCCAAACAATTTGACTGTTTTGTCAAAACGTATGATCTAACTTTAGGATGCTTGGTTGAGTCCATAAATGGATGTCTAGAGTTTGCAAACCTTTTGCTCACTTCCTTTGGATATAAAACCATGTGGTTGCTCCATATAAATTTCTTCTTCAATGTCTCAATTGAGGAAAACGATTTTCACATCCATTTGCCATATCTCATAGTCATAATATGCTGCTATGGCAAGTAGAATCTGAATGGACTTAGGTATTGTGACTGGTGAAAAGGTTTCCTTGAAATCAATACTGGGTCTTTGAGTGTAAACCGTTACCACTAGTTGCGCCTTAAAAGTCACCATTTTTCCATCTACTCTAAGCTTTCGCTTATAAATCCACTTGCAACCAATAAGAACTATTTTCTTTGGTAGATCTACCAAAGTTCATACTTTGTTTGAGTATATAGAGTCCACTTCAGATCTCGTGGCTTCAAGCCAATGTCCCAAATCTATGTCCAACATAGCTTTCTCATAGGTCTTCGGATCGCTATCTAATTTGCCCCTTTCATGAAGTAATCCGAACCTTTCGGGTTGCTTCTTAATTCGGTCCGACCTACGTAGAGGTTGTGTGTAAAGGTCATGTTGCTTATTTGTTTCCTTCGCTTGTGGGGTTTCATAATCATCTTGAACTTCATCAAGTTCAACAACAACACCATTTCTATTTAATAGAAATTGCTTTTCCAAAAAGTACGCGTTCCTAGAAACAAACACCTTTTGTTCCGCGGGATCATAGAAATAGTAACCCATAGACTCTCTAAGGTATCCCACAAACTTGCACAAGGTAGATCTACTATTCAACTTATCTCCCACTATCTGTCTCACGTAGGCAGGAGATCCCCAAACTTTAAGATAATTGTAAGAAGGTGCTTTGCCATGCCACATCTCATATGGTGTTATTAGCACTGACTTAGATGGTACTGTATTTAGTAGCATCACTACCATGTAAAAGGCGTATCCCCAAAAGGATATGGGCACATCAGAAAAGCATATCATAGAATGTACCAAGTCCAATAAGGTACGATTTCTCATCTCAGCTACTCCATTGTGTTGGGGTGTACTGAGTGGAGTCCATTGAGAGAAATCCCATTCTCCTTTAAATAATCAAAGAATTCGATGCTTAAGTATTCTTCCACTCGATCCGATCGAAGAGCTTTAATACTTAGCCCAATTGCTTTTTCACTTCACTCCTATACTCTTTGAACTTTCAAAAGCTTCCGACTTGTTATTCAGAAGAAACACATATCTAAACCGACTATAGTCATCGGTGAAAGTAATGAAGTAGGAATATCCTCCTTTTCAACTAATTCTTAGTAGTCCACAAATGTGCGTATGGATCAAATCCAAGAGACTTGTGGAGCGCTCCGTTTGTCCTACAAAAGAAGCCTTTGTTATTTTTCCTTTCAAAAAAGATTCACAAGTAGGAAATCCTCAATGCCACTAACATTTAGTACTTTGAGAGCTTCTAACTTGTTCATCCTATTTTTAGAAATATGTCCAAGTCTTGCATGCCCCAACATGGCATCTTCTTGGTTATCTAACTTTCTCTTACTTGATTGAATGTGCATTAGTGAAGTTTGAGAATCGAGTATGTACAATCCATTTGTTAACGTACCTTGAGCAATCAAAGAACCATTCTTTAATGCCTTCAACTTCACATTTGATATAGAAAATCAAATCCTTCATTATCTAGAACGGGAATTAAAATAATGTTCTTAATATGGTGGGGTACATAATAAACTGGATCAAGTACAATATAAGCATTCCCTAAGTCCAACTTGATAACGCCTTGGAAAGTGGCCGAAACTTTTGCTTCATTTCCTAAGCAGAGGATCATATCCCTTTCATAAAAACTCTTTTTTCTTTCCATCCCCTGTAATGAATTACAAAGGTGAGAACCGCATACGGTATCAAATACCCATGTGGAAGAATTAGTCATCATGTGCACTTCAACAAAGTGCATACCCTTCTCAAGGGTTGCAAGGTAAGCTTTGCAATTTTTTTTCCCATGCCCCTTTTCGCCATAGTAGAAACAACTAGCTTCGGTTTTAACCTTCTTCTTAGCCCTCCTAGAACTCTTCTCAGGTTGCTTACCTTTTGAGGTAGAACTTTTCTTCCTCTTTCTTCCCTTTTTAGGACCCCTAGGGCCCTTCGACTTGGAGGAGGATACAAGCATAAGAGGCTTTTCCTTTCTCATAGTTGCTTCCACGGTCACTAGCATATTGATCAATTCGTTAATCGTAACATCTTACTTAGATATATTGAAGTTCATAACGAATTGATCATATGATGGTGGCAATAACTGTAGGATCAAATCCACATAAATGTCATTGTCCATGACCACATCTAACTATCCAAGCTTCTCGATGAGTCCAATCATCTTGAGGCTATGATCATGGACATTAGACCCTTTACACTTCCTTGCCCTAAAAAGCTCCTTGGACAAAGCGAACCTTTCGTGTCTACTTTGTACACCATACAACTCTTGCGAGTGTACATAGATCTCTCGAGCATGTTTCATGTGTTCATAAATCTTTTGGAGCTCGTTGGACATGGATGCCATCATGATACACCTCACTTGTAGATCATCATCTACAAATTTTGTGAACATTTCATGTTGTGCGTTCTTGGCGTCCTCACCAAGTGTGTCCACGGGACTTTGATCAAGGACGTAAGTCTACTTTTTAGAGTCGAGAATGATTTTAAGGTTTCTTAACCAATCTTGGAATTTTGGCCTGGTAAGTTTATTGGTTGTCAAAATTGATCTTTCAAGCATATTTTCCTCCCACTATTTTATCAAATTCTACACTCCCTATAAGAATTCGGGAAATCATATTTCCTAGTGAGAATCAAGATTCCAAGGACTTGCAAGTGGAACTCCGTAACCAGATGTATATCTACCAGCAATCCAAAGGTAAGCAACATTTGCTAATTGCATCTCATGTCATTCTTGATATATTTTGCCTCACCATTTCATGTAGATCTCCTAGTGGATGACCTCTACATTACTCGGTGTTAAGTCAAACCTACCAATCAAACTTTGATTCAAGACGGGCACCACAACATCCCCCGTAACCGAGTGTATAATGTGTGGGTGTTCTTAAATCAAAGGTGTTTCTCATGCAAAGCATATGGTCACAACTTTCCACCTAAGTATGACCCCCATAACCGGATGTATATCATACAAGGGTGGTAGCATCATCATGCCACATACTATTGGTAGAAGGTTTGGATTAATTAAAACTTTTTTAATTTGTATCCATTTTGACTTAATATTTGAAAAACACTAGACATTCTAAATGGATGAATCTTGCTTGCAAAAATCTCATCATTTTATCTTCTTATTTTGGTTTTATATATCCTAAACATGCATCTCATTCGTCAATAGGATATGGAAAGCATAAATAAGTAAATACGCCTAGCATGCTCCTAGAGTAGGATGACCATGAGCCTAACCAAGTAGTGCACTTAGAGCCATAGGTGTACCACTTAGTTGATTTTAGGTGGGTTGATTAAATCTAGCTATTACATGAGTGTATCCCATACATTCATGGGTCTTCAAAAGTCTCCATGCCTCAAATGGTCTCCATTGCTCTATGCAACAATTACATGAATAGGAAATCCTCACTCTTAGTGATTCTATACTCATAACGTTTACAAGGTAGAAATAAAGAGGCATGCAAGCCTCAATTTAATACAACTCATTTCAACAACTTGAAACAAATAAAATCAATATTAAAAGCTCATGATCATTTTCACTCATTTATCATCCATTCAACAATTAAATGAACAATAAAAAAAAAATCTAGAATTAACAATTAATTCTAGCAATTAAATGCTTATCTCATAAACAAATAATTGAACAATCATAACATTTATGCTATAATTGGAAGATTAACTTTAACCAATTTTCAAAAGCATTAAAAAAATATTAGACATAATTTTGAGAACTTGCACAATATTTGTGCATCTACTATGTATGGTGAAAAAATATTTCAAGCATAAAAGGAGTTGGAAAATAGGCTCAAGACTCACCAAAACCCTAAAATTGAGATTGTTGCCCAGCCTAGGCGCACAGCTAGGTAGGTCGCGCTTACAACGTGTGTGCAGTGCCCGATAGCCCTTGTTTTGGGGCTTCAAAGTGTGTCAAGCCATTTTTCGACTCAACTTTCATTCAGCAACAATTTTAACACATGTTACCAACATTTAAACACATAATATAGATGAATTTCTAGATTCAAAACCTCTTTTAAACATGAAAATTCAAGTGCTCAATCATGCCTTCAAAAATTAGAAAAAGCTAGAACCATATTCTTCAAAATCTCCAATACAACTCCAATTAAATTAGATCTAAAAATGACCAAAACTCTTTTGATCAAACAACAACATGCTATATCAACATATAACATCAATAAACACTAAATCAACGTTCAACATTTATCACTATGAATTGAAACATACTAAAACATGAATCAACACTTAAAACATATAGTAGCATGCTTTCAACTCATCAATCAAGGAACCACACACAACATCAACCAAACACTCCAATCCATCATATGAATCAAGAATTTGGTGATCTAGATTAATCCATCACATGAATCAATCATCCAAAGAAAATCTAAATCTAAGCAGGGTCTAGCTTCGATACCACTTGAAAGCAAATAATGCACTAGGATCCAATTATAAAAACTTCAAAAGTTTATTAATAGTGCTTACATGCTAACTAGGATCAAATCATGCCTAAGATTCACATTTAGATAGAGTGCTAACTTGAAATGAAAAATCCAAGGAGAATGAGGTGAACCTTTCACCAATCCAGAAACCGACAGAAAATGCGCAGTAGGAGTGAAGCGATTTTTACCACCGTCAAATCACCTCCAAAAATAACTAAAAAATTATTGGATCTTCTCAACACCTTGGGAACTCTCAGTAATAAATTCAAACCAAAAAGCTTTCTTCATCTCCCTAGAGAAAATCGCCAAACAGAACTCTGTGCAAATGGATCTCCAAACTTTAGCAAACTAACTTGTTTGCCTCTATTGATATGATCCACACACCAAATAGATCTTTCAAAATATCTGGCTTATAAGATGGAAAAAGGCCAGAGATTAGCTAGGGTAGAGGCCAATTTTTGGCAAGGAAGAAGAAGAAGAGAGTAAAGCTTTCAACTCATAAATGCAATGCTTGCAAGGATTTTAGAAGGAATGGTGGAGAATCTAAGTCTTCACACCTTTTGACATAATGACCAGCCCTTTCTCTCTATATCTATATAAAGGGATTGAGAGTGGCATCACACCTCCCATGAGGACAAAGGGGCGGCCAACTTACATTTGCCAAGGTGGCAAATACAAATGCAAATCTAATTTGAATTTTATTTGCATTTTAATTACATTTGAAATGATTTCAAATGTAATTAAAATGCCAATTCAAATGAACATTTCATTTGAATTTTTCTTCCAAAACATGTTCTTCCCATTAATTAAATAAAATAATTTAATTTAATTAATTAACCTTTGACTTAACTCTTAAGTTAAACAAACTCAACTCTTAAGCTTGCATTTTGTCAACTTAACTCTTTAAGTTAACTTAACCAACTGATGGTCATATTCGCACCAAATAATTAACTTCTTAACTATTGGTCTAATTTAACTTCTTAAATTAATCAAGCCAAAATTGACCTTGAAAATTGGCACCTTAAAATCGGTCCACTAGGAGACATTTTCTAACACTCAGAAATTCTTTTCTCCATCAAATAGGAAGCTAAATGGCTTTTGTGTATGACCCAATAGGTTTTACCATTCATTGGACACAGGCTCACAATTCCTTGTGACCTTTGAATATCATATTTTCAATTTAGTTTAAAACACTTTTAAACTAATTGACTCAATTCAATTAATCTCATTAATTGAAGAGTGCCCAATCTCCATGGCCGATGTCCAACCTGAAGCCTATGGAGCCCAACTAATTGGACGAAATGAATGTTCTGGAGAACCATTGTAGCTCTACGCATACCATGCAAATATGGTCCTTCCATCACCTATCTCCCGAAAGAGGCCTAGGGCAAGATATTTGTCAGCTCCCTAATAGCCTCATTACTATGCTTCTATTCTCAATGTTGGATTCCCTTGTGTGACTCATCTTTGGAAAACTCCTTTTCCAAATTATCACACTACCTTGCGCAAGGATTTCTTAGAATCAATTATTATAGAATACATAGGAGTGCACTCACCCTTCACAAGAGTAAGGAGTTGGATTCCATCTTAAATCTCACAAACCTCCATGCCAAGTAGCTCATACCTAACCTCAACCCGAAAGACTCGCTAATTGGTCAAGGAAGATTCAAAGCATGAGGACCAGACATAAGATTATTATGCATCCTCAAGTTAGAGGACTAATAATATGTACTAGCATAAGCTGGAGAACTTGCCACTACGACTATCTAGTGGATTCTCTAGTAGGCCTTCAGTACCTTGCTCTCTAACAAGCACCCACTAACATGCACCCATATCTTATACGGTTGCTCATGGAATGGAGTAATATCCAACTTTTAGATTTATGCATTGTCAGTGCAAGTTTATCTAGATCTTAGATGCCCTGTCTCATAAAATCCTACAACTTGGGAGATTTAAGATCATGATCGTGTGAGACTTATTCCATGGTCACCGAACCAAGTCCCGTAGTCATAAGTGATCTAGGGGCTTCATCCAAATACAGGGGAAGAAATAAAAAACATAAGATGTAGATGGCCATATAAAGAATGTCATTCAATCAAGATTATTTTACAAAGAAATAGCTTATACAAGGCCAATCTAATTGGCCTGCCGGGAACTATTCCAACAATCTTCCACTTGTTACAAGCAGCAAAAAAAGCCATTGAAGGTATGAAGACCCATGAATATATGGGGATACACTCATGTAATAGTTAGATTTAATCAACCCACTTAAAATCAACTAGGTGGTAGACTTATGGCTCTAAGTGCACCACTTAGTTAAGGCTCATGGTCATCCCACCCTAGGAGCATGCTAGGTGCATTTACTTATTTATGCTTTCCATATCCTATTGATGTATGAGATGCGTGGTTAGGATATAGAAAACCTAAATAAGAAGATAAAATGATGAGATTTTTGCAAGCAAGAAAATCCCTCCACTTAGAAAGTCTAAGTGCTTCCTAAAATATTAAGTTAAAATGGATACAAATTAAAAGAAGTTTTAATTAATCCATGCATTCTACCAATAGTATGCGGTGTGATGATACTATTGAATTTGTGTGATGTCTCATGAGTCTTGGGTCACACTTATGGTGGAACGTTGTGACTATATACTTAGCATATGATACACCTTTGATTTAATGCTTCCCATGCATTGGCACATGAGTCGTGGGATGATATGGAGCGGTCTCGAATCAAAGTTTGATTGGTAGGCCTGGCTTAACACCTGGTAGTGTAGATGTCGCACAAGTCGTAGGTCTATATGACAAGTGAGGCAAAATATATCAAGAGTTGCATGAGATACAATTAGTAAAAGTTACTTACCTTTCGATTGTTCGTGGATATCTCATGAGTGGAGGGTCCACTACAAGTCCTTAGGGTCTTGATTCTCACTAGGAAATATGATTTCCCAAATTCTTCTAGGGGGTGAAGGATTTGATAAAATAGTGGGAGAAAAATATACATGAAAGACTATGAACATGTTTTCAATATCAATATTCAATCACATGCTTATATTCTCTTTTTCGCTTTTGTTGATTTGTGAAATCTCAAAATGGCTAAAAATCTACTCAACATTATCTTGGAAATCAATAAACCAATCGGGCCAAGCTTTCACGATTTACTTAACCTCAAAAAACGTTCTAGATTCCAAGAAACGGATAAATGTCCTATATCATGGTGCTCCTAATCCTATGGGGATTAATGTAGATCAAGAGACACGTGAAATATTCACAAATTGGGTTTAGGATAGTCCTATCCCATAGTCTCATAATGGCATCTACAAACTTCAAAAATCTCAAGGACACATGAATAGTATCTTGATTTAAGTTTGCAATAGTTGTAAAGCAAATAAGGTATGAGAAGTTCATGTTGTCAAAGGAGTTTTTTCAAGCTAGGATAGATGTGAAGTCATGTGTCATTAACCATGGTCTAAAGATGATTAGGCTTGGAGAACTCTTCAACTTGGACGTAGTGATGGATAACGATTTCCATGAGGATTTGATCCTCACATTCTTGCTGAGTTTTTTTGATCGAAGTGTTGATCTAGATGGAGACTACCATGACAAGGGTATACCATCAATGCTTACTTCCTCTTCCAAATCTATAGGCCCTAGGGGTGCTAGAAAGGGAGATAAAAGGATAAAAAAATATTCCTTTAAGGAAAAGCAACCATTAAAGGTATCCAAAGGAGTCAAGAAGATTATAGAGGATACAATCGATATTACTTGTTTCTACATTGGCAAGAAAGGCCATCGAAAGCAGTATTGCAAGGAATACCTTGCAACCCCTGAGAAAGGTATTACTTCATTGAAGTGCACTTGATGATAAATTCTTCCTCATGGGTATTTGATACCATATGTGGTTCTTACCTTTATAATTCGTTACAAGGGTTAAAAAGAAGGATTCTCAATGAAGGGAATATGGCCCTCCGCTTATAAAATGGAGCAAAAGTTGCAGCCATGGTCCAAGGCGTAATTAAGTTAGACTTGGGGAATTCCCAAATTGTACTTAATCCTTGTTATTATGTGCCTAATCTTGTTAAGAATATTATTTCTACTTCCGCTTTGGATAGAGAAGGATATGCTTTTTCAATACCCAATGGGAATTTTAAAGCATTAAATGATGGTTCTTTAATTGCACAAGGTACATTAAATAATGGATTGTATATATTAGATTCACAACTTTCATTGATGCATATTCAATCAAGTAAAAGAATATTTGATAACCAAGAAGATGCCATTTTGTGGCATGCCAAACTTGGGCATATATCTAAAAATAGGATGAGCAAGTTAGAAGCTCTCAAAGTACAAAATGTTAGTGGCATTGAGGACCTTTCTACTTGTGAGTCTTGTTTAAAAGAAAAAAATAACCAAGGTTCCTTTTGTGGGACAAATGGAGCAAACCCCAAGTCTTTTCGATTTGATCCATATGGATGTTTGTGGGCCACTAAAAGTTAGTGCGAGTGGAGGCTATTCTTATATCATCACCTTTACCGATGATCATATTCGGTTTGAACGTGTATCTTATGAAGTAAAAGTCCTAAGCCTTTGAAAGGTTTAAAGAGTATAGGAATGAAGTAGAAAAGCAAAAGAGACTTAGTATTAAAGCTCTTTGATTGGATTGAGAGGGAGAATTCTTAAGTAATGAATTCTTAGATTATCTAAAGGAGAATGAGATTCTCTCTCAATGGACTCCACCTGGCACACCCCAACACAATGGAGTAGCTGAGAGGAGAAATCGTACCTTATTAGATATAGTACGTTCTATCATGAGCTTTTTCAATGTGCCTATATCATTTTGGGGATGCATCTTAGAAATGGCGGTGAAGTTACTAAATGTAGTACCTTCAAAGTTAGAGCCAAAAATACTGTATAAGATGTGGTTTGGCAAAGCACCTTCTTTCTCTTTCATAAGAATTTGGGGTCTCCCGCTCACGTCAAGCAGTTAGTGGGAAATAAGTTGGATAGCAGATCCACCATGTGCAAGTTTGTGGGATACCCAAGAGAGTCTTTGGGTTATTACGTTTATCATCCTTCAGAACAAAGAGTGTTTGTTTCTAGGAACGCCATCTTTTTGGAAAAGAAATTTCTATTAGATAGAAATGGTATTGTTGTTGAATTTGATGAAGTTTAAGATGATCATCAAATTCCACAAGCAATGGAAATAAGTGAGCACAAGAGCCTTACCCAAAACCTCTCAGAAGGTTGGACCGAATCAAGAAGCAACCCAAAAGGTTCGGATTCCTTCATGAGATAGGCTAATTGGATAGTAATCCGAAGACCCATGAGGAAGGTATGTTGGACATAGATTCGGGACATTGACTTGAATCTATGAAATCTAAAGTATACTCTATGTACTCCAACAAAGTATGGACTTTGGTATATCCACCAAAGGGAATAGTTCCCATTGATTGCAAGTGGATGTATAAGTAAATGTTAGAAGCTGCTGGAGAGGTAACGACCTTTAAAGTGTGACTAGTGGAAAATGGTTACACTAAAAGACCCAGTACTGATTTTGAGAAAACCCTTTAATTGTCCCTATGCCTAAGTCCATTAGGATTTTACTTGCCATAGCCGCATATTATGACTATGAGATATGACAAATGGATGTGAAAACCGCTTTCCTCAATGGAAACATTAAAGATGAAATTTATATAGATCAAGCATAAGGTTTTACATCTAAAGGGAATGAGAAAAAAGTTTGCATACATTTTGATAAAATAGTCAAATCATTTGACTTTGTCAAAAATATGTATGAACTTTGTGTATTCAAAAAGGCAAACGGGAGTAGTATACAATTTATTGTGCTTTATGCTGATGACATTCTTCTCATTGGGAATGATAGAGAAATATTGGAGTGTAGTAAGGCATGGTTATCTACTCAATTCTCCATGAAGAATTTAGGAGAAGCATCCTACGTATTAGGAATACGTATTGATAGAGATAGATCAAGGAGGATGCTAAAGCTTTCCCAAACCCCGTACATTAACAAAATACTAAAGAGGTTTAGTATGAAGAATCCAAGAGGGGATTCCTCCCTATGGGACATAGCATTCGTCTTTCCAAGTGTATGGCCCCCAAGATTAATGACGAGAGACATAAAAGTCCCACATACCTTATGTATCCACCATAGGGAGTATAATGTATGTCGTTCAATGTACAAAGTTGGATGTTGAACATGCTCTAAGTGTTTGAGCTACTTTTAATCCGACCCCGGTGAATATCACTGGATGGCTATTACAACAATCCTTTAGTACTTGAGAAGGACTAAGGGTTTATTTTTCGTATGCAATAATGGAGAATTGAAACCCGAGAAATTTTTGGATCCTAGTTTCCAATCCGATGCAGATGACCTAAAATTCACTTCTGGATTCATATTTTGCCTCAATTGCAGCACAGTGAGTTAAAAGAGTTCTAAAATAGACAGCATGACTGATTCAACCACAAAGGCATAATACTTTGAGGCTTTGGAAACCACAAAGGAAGGTGTTTAGATAGAAACTTCATTCGAGAGTTGGATGTAGTACCTGGCATGCATGTGCCTATGGTTGTCTTTTGAAGATAACTTTGGACTTGAGCCAAGATCTCATCAGTAATCCAAACACAAATAAATGCATTGTCATTTGATATATGATATCATTTGATAGAGGTGACATCTGAGTGCAAACAGTTGCCTCAGAGGAGAAAATAGTAGAACCACTATCTTAACCCCTAAATATAAAAGGTCTTTAAAGGACATCTTGAGAAAATAGGCCTTAAGGCTATGGGGAATTGGCTTTAGGGCAAGTGGGAGATTGTTGGAATAGTATCCCATAAGCTAATTAGATTGGCATGTAAACTATTTCACTTGTGATACAATCTTCATTTAATGATATTCATTATATAGTCATCTTCATCGTATGATTATATTACTTTACTGGCATTGGGTTCATGCCCTTAGATCACACAAGACTACAGGAATTACTTAGTACACTTAGTGATGATCATGAAATAAGTCTTAACGATCGTGATCTTAAATCTTCCTGGTTGTAGGATCTTATAAGATAAGGCATCTAAGATTTGGATAAACTTGCACTATCGATACATAAATCCAAGAGTTGGATATTGTTCCATTTCATAAGCAAGGTATATAAGATATGGGTGTATGTTACTAGGTGTTTGTTACAGAATAAATTCACTGAAGACCCACCCGGAGAATCTACTAGATAGCCGTAGTGGCAAGTCGGTAGTGACAATTTCTCCAGCCTACGCTAGTGCATATAATTAGTCCTTTGACTTGAGGATCCATGGTAACCTTGTGTTTAGGTCTTCATGCTTTGACTCTTCCTTGACCACTTAACGGGTCTTTCTGGTTGAGATTGGGTATGAGCTACTTAGATATGGAGGTTTGTGAGATCCAAGATAGGATCCGACTTGTCATCATTGTGAAGGGCAATTGCATTTCCTATGTATTCTATAATCATCAATTCCAAGGAGTCCTTGTGCAAGGTAGTATGACAATTTGGAAAAGGAATTTTTCAATGATGAGGTCATAAAGAGGAATCGAACATTGAGAATAGAAACATAGTACCGAGGCTATTAGGGAGCCGGCAAATATCTTGCCCTAGGCCTATTTTAGGAGATAGTAGAACAAAGTACCGTATTTGCATGGTACGAGTAGAGTTAGAATGGTTCTCCAAAAGCATTCATTTTGGCCAATTAGTTGGGCTCATGGGCTCTAGGTTGGACATCGATCATGGAGATTGGATACTCTTCAATTCATGGAGATTAAGTGAATTGAGTAATTAGTTTAAAAGAGTTTAAACTAGTGTAAATATTTGATATTCTATAAGTTACAAAGAGTTGTGAGCCCATATCCAGTGAATGGTAGAACCTAATGGGTCATGCATAAAACCCAATTGTAAATCCTACTTGATGAAGGGGAATTTTCTAAGAGTTAGAAATATTCCTTCATGACCAATTTTGGAGGTAGACGGTTGATACAATTTGTAGTTATTTTGGCTTGATCAATTTAATTGTTAAATTGATCTAATTAATTTAAGGAGTTAAATTAAGACCAATTAATTAAGGAGTTAATTATTTGGTGCCACATGACTATCAATTGATTAAGTTAATTTAAGGAGTCAAGTTAATAATTAATAGCTTAAGGAGTTAAGCTAATTGACTTAAGAGTTAAGTTAAATGTCAATTAATTAAATTAAAGTGTTTAATTTAATTAAATTGTAGAGTTAATTTTGGAGGAAAAATCTAAATGAAGTGTTCATTTGGTGTGGCATTAGAGTTTATTTGGATGACAATTCATGCGATGAAATGAAGATTACAAATGATATTCAAATGCATACAAAATTCACATGCCACTTGCTTGCCAACTTGAGGAAAGTGTGATGCTACCTTAGAATCACACATTCCCTCCCTCTATCTATAGATATAGAGAGAGAAGGGGGTGGCCACTCTTGCATGTGAATACAAGCATCTAGATCTAAGAGTTAGATTTTTTCATTTTCCCTCCAATTTTCCATATGTTGCCTCATGTGTTGAAGCTTTACTTTTCTTCATCTCCTACCTCCAAATCAAGCCTTCATCCTTACATTTCTCTTTTTTTTTTTCTCCAGCTAACATTGAGGAGAATTTGATTGTGCATTGGTGTGTGGATCTTATCACTAGAGGCAAAATAATTGGATTGCTAGCCTTTTGGAGATCCTCTATTCTAGCAGTAATCTTGGAGCGTACATTGGAGGTCTTGCCAAAGCTATTTTGATCTAAAAATTTTATTGGAGAATAATCAAGGCGTTGGTGATCTTTTGGTCTAAGTTTCACTAAATTAAAAATTCATTTGGTTAGGCAAAAGTTGTCAGGAAGCCGCTGTGCCACAGAGAGATAGATTCAAGAAGTTGGATTGTTCTTCCCAGTTTCCTTTGATTTTGTGAAAATCAAGGTAATCCTTATACTAAATTTGAATCTATAGCATGTTTAGATCCTTGTCTTCATATATAGCCTAGTTATTTTGGCATTTTTTTGCTTTGATAATTTGATCTTAGTGCTACATGTGACTTCAAAGCATTATCCAGTCTAAGTTGGAAAAACACATTGTGAAATAAAATATTTGTAGAGGTGCCACTATCTACCAATATTTTCTTGACCCAAAAGAAGCAGGGATGCCAAGGTCACTAAGGCATCAGTATTTCATCCTTTTCCATGCTCTGAGTCCTCCTCTCTAACAGTGATGTGTGGCATTAGCATACGCACTTCAAATACCTTTAGGATAGGATCAACAACGTGAGTCTGTGTTTGCCTAGCCCCTCGTGTTGCCACTTTCCATGCATTGGAGAAGTCTTTTTCAGGTGGCCCTTTGGATATTATTGAGATGACTCCAATTGTAGGGAGATTATTGGGGTCACTTCAATGCTGATGCTCTTTGGGAACTTAGTGGTTGTTCGACCTTCTCTTGTAGTTTTTGCATTTTTCTCTGGGGGAACTCTTATTTGGGCTGGCCACTTTTTGAGCCATGTACTCCTTAAGGTATCTTTTTGTACTAGCTTCTCAATTTCATCCTTCAATTGACAAAACTCTTCTATGGTATGTTTGTCCACATAGTGGTAGTGCCACCATTTATTTGGTCTACACTTCTTAGGATTGTATGGGGTCTTCAATGGTGGTTGTCGAATAAGACCCGTTGTATCTCAATAATGAGGATTTTTATTTTGGATATGATGAGATGTGTGTGTGCGGTGTGAGTGCAAGGATCGCTATGCCTTCGATCTCCTTGTCTCTTGTTGTGGTTATCTCTTTCGTCGTGTATCTTTTGCTTAGGGGCTTCTTGAGGAATCATTTAGGGGTGGGCATTTAGGTCTAAAATTTAGGTACCCGACCTGATTAGGTATTGAGCCACTAAAACCTGGCTAATTGGGTGTTACTTAGTACTGGATGCTCTATATTTGGGCCAGGATCTAGGTAATGAATCGGGTACCCAGTTCACTGATTTGAAAAAATTAGGAACTAGTTTCTGTCTCCATTTTAAGTAAAAAGAGTGCCCCCTCCCAAAAAAAACAAACAAAAAAAAAAAATTGCCTCTGCTTTTGTTTCCCTCTACCCCATTATTTACAATTTTCCTTCATCTCGGTCTTATCCTGCCATCCACCGGTCACGCTTGTCTGCTTGCCCACTCGCTAAGGTAATGAGCTAGAATATTATTTGTTACATTATTAAGACATTTTAGTTTAGAGTTTTCTTGGTAAAATTTAGGTTTTTTAGTTTTTCACTTTTCTTGTAAAATTGTTATATATTCCATGTATATATGCTTTACTGTTATCTATTATATATGTAGTTGTTAATTTTTTAGTTTATTGTATACATGTTAATGAATGTGGGTCAAAATTCAAAAATCAAAACTATATCACTTTATTGGGTGGAGGGTTTATTGAAATAAGGATTTATATATGAAAGAATGATCTTTTTATTTTTATTTTTCCTCTATTTTTATGAATGAATTTGATTCTTTGAATTTGTTGTCTTATTTTTTTTTTATTTTATTCTGTACTTTTTTTAAATTGATATATAATAAAAATGAGTGCCAAGTATAGGAAAAATTAATTTTTGTTAATTGCATTAACAGGGACCGATCCGAATTACTGAATTAGAGGATCCTCACAAAGTCAAATAAAAAGTATTAATCCAAAAACAAAAAGAAAGGCTAAGGATGTGAGTTTTGCTAATCCAACTGATGAGGAATTGGACTTGTTAGATGACTTGGAGTTTGGTTTGAATGATGATAATGATTTTATAACTCGAGGTTTAGAGGATCTTGCCGATGATGAGACTTTTGTTGATGAGAATATAAATGAGGAAGAATTGCCTCCAAAGAAAAAAGTCAGAAAAAAATTTGCATCTAGGCCACCATGGTGGGAACACTTTACTAAATTCTTTTGTGAAAATGATAAAGGTCAAAACAGAAGATGTAAATATTGTGGAACATGTATTAGGGCCAATCCTAATGTACATGGAACTAAAGGGCTTGATAGACATTATCAATCATGCAAGAAAAAACCTCATGAAGTTGCAACTAGACAAAAGATTTTAAATTATCAACTAGTTGGAAATGATCAAAAGAGTGTGTGTGTGTGTGTGTGTTTTGGGGTGGTGGTTTTATGGGAATTTGATCAAGAAAAAACTGGAGATGCATGTCATTGGTTCATTGTTGATGAGATGCCATTTGGGACAGCTGAGAAATAGGGATTTTGACATTTTATGTCAGTTGCATGTCCTCAATTTTCTATCCCATGACAAAGGACTATTATGAGAAATATTTTCAAGATGCATATAAATGAAAAATCTAGGTTGAAGTCCTTCATTGCCACTCATGCACAACAGGGTTGGCATCACCACTGGTACATGGACCTCAATTCAAAAAGTTAATTATATGTGTATTACTGTGCATTTTATTGATGGTGATTGGAATTTGGTGAAGAAGATTTTGAATTTCTGTCTTATTTCTAGTCATAAAAGTGAGGATGTGGGTAAGGATATTACTACATGCTTGAATGATTGAGTTATTGATAAGATCTTTAGGTCACTATGGATAATGATTCATCAAATGATGGGGTAATTGCTTATTTGAAAAAGAAATTTGATGGTGGATCAAATAGTATGGTTTTGGGTGGTAAATATATGCACATGCGATGTATTGCACGTATCATTAATCTTGTTGTGTAGGATGGTTTAAAGGAAAAGGATGAGAGCATGGCTATTACTCGCATTAAAGGAGTTGTTAGATATATAAGAGCATATACGGCTAGGTACAAAAAATTCTAACATTGTGCAAAACTTGAATTGAAAACAAATAAGATGTTGTCACTTGATATACCTACTAGGTGGAACTCCACCTAGTTGATGTTGGATGCCACTTTGTCTCTTAGGAAAGCCTTTGAAGCATATGATGATAGTGACTATGCATTTAATATTGATCTTGACGATGGGGTTCCTTTACATTTTGATTGGGAGCAAAATTGTTGTTGAAATATTTTTTGGACATTTTTTTCATTTCACTTTGAAATTTTTTGGCTCTTTGTATGCCACATCAAACATTGTATTCAAAGAAATAAGTGTAATTGATAGGCTTCTTTTGAGGTGGATTAAGACTGGTGACATTAAATTGAGGGAGATGGCAAAAAAAAAAAAAAATACAAGAAAAATGTGAAAAAATATTGGGGATCAATTATAAAGATCAACAAGATCTTTTGTTGTGCAGTGATCATTGATCCTACTTTGAAGATGGAGTTCATTGAGTTCACATTTGATAGAATGTATCCAAATATTGGAACATGTGATATTACATCTAGTAGGGACATGAAAGAAGCCGTTAGTTATGGATTTGATGAGTTATCCAAAGAGTATCAGAAAATGTATGCCCATGTAGTTCCAACAATCCCTAATTCTAAAGCAAGTGGTGAAAGTTCTAGTGTTAGGTACACTTTGAATGAGGAGGATGAATGAGCTCATAATTTATTTGATGAGTTTGACAAGATGAAAAGTAGAAAGAGAGGTATGCAAGAGAAGACTGAGTTAGAGAAATATTTGGAAAAGGAGTGTGAAGAGGGTGTAGATGATTTTGACATGTTAAAATGGTGGATAGAGTTAGCTCACTGATTTCATATACTTTCTAGGATGGCTCATGATATATTAGTAGAGTCGCTCTCCACAATTACTTCAGAGGTTGCTTTTAGCACTATATGGCATGTGCTTGATGCATTTAGGAGTTCTTTATCTCCTAAAATAGCTCAAGCTCTTATTTGTGCCCAAGATTGGTTTCGCTCGGCTTCAAAACCAATTAATGTGGAGAAGGATTTGTGTGAGCTAGAAAATCTTGAGCAAGGTAACTTAACTAATTTAATTCATTTATTGGTTTTATTTTTTTATATTATATCTTTGTATTAGTTCCTTTGTAATCTTCTTACTATTCTTGTAGAGTTGACACAAATGGGGGTCAATACATCCATCCTTGATGCTTGAGCATTTGAGCATAATGCAAGAATGTGTTGGAGATTTTTTGTGATTATGGATGACTTGATATCATGCTTAAGTTATTTATGTAATTTGATTTTTGGATTGTTGAAAGGACATTAAGTTTGGAAAGTGGAATTGATGTTAAGAATTTGAACTGTTAAGGTGTAATTTGAATTGATGCTTGGTGCTATAATTTGTATAATGGTTTGAGAAAGTTGTTTTTTACTTTAGAGTTTGGAATTGAGCAATTTGAATATTTGATTTGAGTAATTTGTAATTTGTTTCAAATTTGTATAATAATTTGTGTTTGTAATTTGCTTGGAGAGTTGAGTTAATTTCAATTAGTTCTACATATGCCAACAAATTTACATTTCAAAACTCATACTTTCAAATTCACATTCCTTAAAAAAAATATAAAAGAATAATCTAGGCCAATCCAAAATATGGCCAGATTAACCATAATCTGGCCTAATTTTTTTTATTATATAAAAATCCCGATACTCGAACCCAAAATACGAGTTTGGTTTGGGTACCTGATCCTCAATCGGGTTGGGATCAGATATTAAAAATTTTGGTCCCAAATAATCGATTACCCGATCCGATCACCCGAACTCAATTGTCCTAGCCCAGTACCCACCTTTAAGATCATTGCCTCCCTTATGTAGTGTATTTCTCAACTCGCATGAGGAGTTTTTCTTGCATAGTAGGTGGCTTTTCGACAATTGACTCTCAGAACTTGATATGCTTTACATTTTTTTAGATGATATTGGGAAGAAGCTCCTGGCTAACATATGGGATCTTGTGAATAGCTTGTATGAAATGTTTGAGGTAATTATTCAGTGACTCTCCTTTTCTGCTTGATAAGGAATAGATACACTATTTTCTTAGGGTACCTGCTGTTGATGGAGAAGTTTTGAAGAAAAAGTTATGCTAGCATATCTCGTCCAGTAATGAAGCTCGTTGGCATCTAGTTGAACCATGCCAAGGCTCGTTTCATAAGGGTAGTGAGGAAGAGCTTTCAGTATGCAACCTCACTTAGGCCATATAATTTCATCATCACTGATAAGTTATCTAGGTGTTGTTAGGGTCTATAGTACCATCCAACTCTGGTAGCTGGGTTATCTTCATCCTATAAGAGAGTGCTTCTTCTAGGATCATTGGTGAGAACGGGCTATGTCTCGAAAATGCGACAGCTAGTAGGTGGTATTGGCTTTCTATTCCTCTAGACGATTGTGGCAACATACTAAGTGTAGTCCATCCGAAATGAAAAGCGAGTATCGCTTTGATGAGTTAGAGAAGAGGAAGCAACGTCACACCTTAAGTCAGCTCTTTACTTAGATCTTTTCAGTGAGGATGAAAGCCCTATTCTCTTATAGGAGGATTGTTGCAGCTCTCAGAAGCAACGGTCCTCAGTATATTGGGCAACTACTTTTGTTGTAGCTTGAGCAATAACATTCTCCAACAGGGTTCTCCACACTTCCTGTGTGATAGGCACAATTGGTTCGTCAAGAGGAGGATCCTGCTGTGCATTGGCCTACTTGGGTATCAACTATGTGTTAAGAGTAGGATCTAACATTGGACTAGGTAGGTGCTTCTCACTAGTGACTATCTATATTCTCCACTGCTGAGGTCACTTGATTGCTAAGTTCATGAGCTCTCGATCTCGTTTGCATTTTTAGCATCCCTTCTTCTTCTTTTGAGTTCACCACAGATGGTGCCGAAATAATACTGCTCGAAAATGAAGCGACTCCCTTTCTCGAAGACATCTAAGATCGGTTCGTCTTCTTAGGAATACGTGAAGAGGAAAATAATTTTTCATGTCTCATTTCTCTTCTAAATTTGGCATTTATAGATTTTAGTCTTAATGAACGTGGGCCTATTAGGGTTTTATGCCTTTTTTATGGGTTTGTCTTGTCTTTTGGGATCTCCGGCCCATTTATTTAAATAACTAATTTTTGGGTTAATTAGTCATTTTTAGTCAAATTACCTAAATATCCTTAGGTCCTATTTATATTTTGGTCCTATTTTAGTCACGTTGATTTAAAAAATAGAGAATACAATATTTCTTAATTAAAGAATCATTCTTAGATTATATATGATATCAATTACTATCTATACGAATTTACTCAAAACCACAAGCGTGACACAAAGTGCAATAATTTAGGGCATAAGGTATTGGCAAACAAATAAATAGAATGTTGAATTTCAAAATGTTTACCATAGAACTCACCACACAATGACCACACCTTTATTCACTTTTAAGATGATTTTACTCAATTACTTTCCACCTTATACAAACCCCCCCCCCCCCCCCCCCCGCCCCCCGCCAAAGAAAAAAGTTCAAACTTTCAAAAAATCTATTAGATTGAGAAAAAATTAGCAGAAGTCATCACATGAACCATAAATAAAATATTATTCTATAATATGAGGAAACTTGGTTAGAAATTCTTTAGGATTCTTAAGGAAATTAAAATCATAATCACACTCCCGTTAAATAGTTTAGCCAATTAGCATAATAAGTTTAATAAACCATTCTTGCTCCAAACAAAAAAATAAAAATAAAAAAAAATGAGGAAGAGAATGTTAATTAACTGATTCTTCTATCGTTACTGCAATAATATGACTTAAACATTATGTGATAGGAAAGCGTCTTCTTCAATAAGAGTCTTTATTACATAAATTATATACCAAGGAAAGGCTAAACACTTAATATAAGCTATTCGATCAAAAACAATGAGTAACAGTTTTATGTCCAAAATAAGATAAATGAAGATTAATGTTAATATAAACATAGATTTCATTTATCCAAATTGAAGTAGAGTCTTCAAATCCTTGATAAATTCTATCCCAACAAACAATATAGGCAAACAAATTTGCAATTACTAAAACGACATACAATATATTCCACAACGTTCTCGTAGATTTGGAGAACAAATGCATTACCTTCAGAACTAAATAGGCCATTTCATAAAGTATTAATCTATATTTTTTTTCCTTTTACAACCAAATTATAAATGGGTTCTAACTAAATTTCCATGACAACTTTTGATGGAGAAAACTCAAGTTTCTTGTTCATGAATGACTTATTGTCTTTCACAATTTTATCCAACCAATTTAACATGCCTTTAATTATACATTTTGGGATTATGCTTGGACATGAGAGTGATATTCTAAAAACAGATTCTATGGTCAAACAAATCAATTATCATGTCCAAGACAAATATTGGAAAAGAAATATTAATGCTTATAGTTTGAAGTTAGTAATTTTTAGGGCATCTTCTTTGAGTCTTCAGCATAAAAAGAAATTACTTTGTCTCACGAAATCAACAAATATGAAATAAAAAGATTAAATTCTTTTATTATACAATCTTAGTTTTAGGCTTAAAATGAAAATAAAATGGATTTCACCATAGACTAGATCCCACGTAATTAAACTCATAACTAGTTAAACATAAGATGAATTTTTTTTACTAATTGGAAGACTTGAGTGATCGAATCCTACTCCCCCAAAACAAATCCCTCGATTGTTCGGTAAATAATAGAAATAAGTTACTGGATTTGTTTAAATGCAAAGCTCGTTTATATAAACAATTTGATCACAAAAAATAATATATAGTGTCCATCATTTATAATTTTATAGCCCAAACAAAAATTTCATTTTCATAAATAATCTAATTAATAAAGGGCTCATATTTGATAGTAAATAATTTTAAGGAAATGCGAGGCAGAGAATAAGCTCAAAACAAAACATTAGCTTATTAAATCAGGAGTCCATACGTTTCGTGAAAAATTTTGCTTTGCAAAGAGCGTATTATGTATAACATATCCTCTTCTTATGAACAAAATTAACATTAATGTTTCCATATGTAAGTGCAAATTTCATTGCCTGCAACAAATAAAATTACAAGACAAGAAAAATCATATATATAAAATAAAAATCTATCAAATGTGGATTCAATCTCTAATCTAATCTCTGATTCTTCCCTTTCAAATATGGTCTTAAATTTATTGAGCCCCACACAGAACGCCTTAAACGCCATGGATCTCCTTAAATTTGATTTGAAAAAATAACGCTAATTCGAGAGTTCCGCACCTTAATCTCAAATCAAAAACCCAAATATATGAGCTCCACGAAGAACACCTTGAACATCGTGCATCTCCTTGAATTTAATTGAGAGAATCGCTAGATTCTTTCAAAGTTCCTCTCACTTGCTGGAATTTGTGTTGTGTGTCTGGAATGAGCTTTGGTCACCCCCTTTATATAGATGCTTGATGAGACTTCCAGATTAACTTGAACTTCTTTAAGGGTCATCTTTTTGATAAGATAATATTAAATATCAAGAGATAATATCAAGTATGAAGGGATAATATCAAATATCAAGATATAGTATCAAATATCTTTGATTTGATTGGTCCATAGGAATAGACACTCTTTGATACTTATCAATATTTGATTTGAGTATAAAATAAATACTAAACTATTAATTAAAATTTACTATTTATCTTTTGGAATTAAATTTAATAAATTTCAAGATAAATAATTTTTTTTGAATTAATAACTAGCATATTATTTTATACATGTCACTCTCCAATTGGGCAAAAATTAATATGTCTACACCATATATCTGTATTTTACTTGGGCAATTAATTAAAATAAGCTGAAAGTAATATAACTTAATTATTTGAAATTCAAGCGTGTCATAACAGACTTTCTTTGAGCATATCACACACACTAAATTCTCTATGTACAAGAATGATATAAGAATATCTTAATTTTCAATCAGTAGACTCCAGCTTTCGGAAAATAAATCCTCTAGACTAGTACTGAAAATGTAAATATTTTCCGGTGATAGGGAAAGCATTGGGAGATTGCGTTAGTTGACCTACCATGCGTAAGGCTCGGGGTATGACAAAGGTGTAGGTTGAGTCCTGCAATTAAGAAAGACATGTATGCCTTGTCGAGGTGGTTCCTGACTAAAATTCTTCGATGCTAAAGTCAATATAAACTTGACTAGAAGGGAAAGCAGTAGAGTGGAGGCTTATGTAAATATGAGAGCGTATACCAAAATTTGTTGAATGGAGGTTTTTATAGTCTTCCTAGTTGTGTGGAGAGAGGGGTCGAAAAGACGATCCTCTCCCTATGGCCTAATGAGGCTTTTTACCTACATATAGGGGCTTATGAGGTCTTTTTAGGATTAGATAATCACCATGCTCTTGATCGGCTGGAAATGTGGAGTGGATCTTCCGTAATTAATGTGGAGGTGATCGATTGATTGGACATTTAATGCAAACAAGGTGTTGGTTTAGCTGCAATTAATGTGGAAGTTACCAGTGGCGTGGAGATAAGAAGTGGATTAATGTGGCTACGCTTAGGGGTACACGCCACCCGACTTCATGCGAGGCTAAGGGGATCGATCATACTATTTAGGGCATCTGAGCAGCAATCCGGGTATTACTGAAGTGTCTTTAATGAAAGATGGTTGACCTGAAAAGTTCTACACAGTCGGGTGTATCCATATCAGTACATTTTCATCAATATACTCTATACCAACAACATCAAATTATTGCACATATTAAACCCCCTTTGAGTAGGTAAGAATATACAATAATATGTAAAAACTCATCCATATATGTGTGTGTGTGTGTGTGTGTGTTATAATACAAGTCTCAATAAATAGAACACTTTGTTGTAACTATTATTTCAACTCATAACATATGCATAAGCTGAGTTCAAAAATAATTGCGCAACTTGTATATGTCACAATATACATATATACACACACAAGGCTCCACAAAATAAGGTATGATGATAATATGTGCCCTTGGAAGATACCAAATTGTATACTACACCATACCTATGCAAAATACTATCATAAAAATCAAGTACGAAAACAATATTTACCTTTTAGAGACAATAAAATGCATTTCATTCGAGGTGCCTCAAAATTAATACTGCCAAGACTCAGTCGAAGTTAGGTAACTAAAATGAGAACAATTACTAAACAATCTAATATTAAAAAAAGAACAACCAAACTAAGGAGGACAACATCTTGAGATAGAAAGGGCATGCACACTTCCACATATAATTAATTTTCAGGCTACATGATTCATAAGCTTTTGTCAATCTTGTTGATCATGTGGTACGTAGGATTGTCTAGGCAACCTGTTGACCATGTTCTCAATATATTCTACATGGATTTGCCTACTTAATTGCCACGTATGAAGGGCCATTTGACTTGACTCCTTTTGCAATAGATGGAAAAGTTTAAGGATTATATTTTAACTTTGTTTTTACTCAAAACTAATCTTCAATATGCGGAACGGTTTAAAGATTGTATTTTAAAAGTAATTAAAATAATAAAAACTTCAGAATTACCCACCATCTCTACGAAGTGAATTTGTAATTCCAGAGGCTGTAACACATTTTGATTCCCTGGCAGATGAGGATTTTAAAATCTGAAATGAAGAGAGTCTTAGATGAATCTAAGAATCTATATACAAAAGTTGATGTTAAAGATAGAAAATGGAGACATCACATAAAATATATATGTAGACATACAATATTAATTGTACAAGTTAATTAACTTGCAAACCTCCGTTCTGATCATTCAAAAGAATTTTCATCTCAACCCTAGAGGGTAAATTGTCTCTTTGGTCCCTTAAGTTAGGCCCATTTGGATTTGTCCTATTCTTTGTCAATTTCACACATTACATCGACACTACTAGAAAACAGGGTATTTGTAACGGAATTTTAGCAACAATAAAATTCCATTGCTAATTCCAACGGAATACCAA
Source organism: Jacaranda mimosifolia (assembly GCA_018894105.1). Lineage (NCBI taxonomy): Eukaryota > Viridiplantae > Streptophyta > Magnoliopsida > Lamiales > Bignoniaceae > Jacaranda > Jacaranda mimosifolia. Next base: position 18,105,819 of record CM032118.1, on the reverse strand, counting down.
CAAAAAAGCAACAAAATGCCAATCCTCCTAAAAAAATTATCTTAACAAAGGAATTCCGATGGGATAGCAACAAACTTAAAGAACTGTTGCTATTCTATTGTTGATATTGAGACGAAAAGATATTCTATTGCTATTTCGTTACAAATAGCAATGGAATAACAACAAAAAAATATAAAGATATAATTTTTAATTTGAAAAATAATAAAACCATGGCTACTCCGTTGCTAAATATAATCGATGGGATTCCATACCGAGTAGCAACAGAACAATTTGAGGATTTTATGTTTTATTGAAAAGATAATATTGTCATTGTTATTTCGTTGCTAAATTGTCATGAAACAAATTTCATTGTTATTTTGTAGTTAAATAGTAACAGAAAAACAACAAAAGTGTATTCTAATACAAAATGATTAATTTAATTTTTCATATCAAATTATTTGATTTTAGTGATAAGAAATTAAAATTTAATTAATTATAGACTAATTAGATGAGTTACTTAAATAATAATAGGGTTTGTGGATTTTAGTTTTGCTAAAATTTTGTCTTAACAAAATAATTATATCAATTATCTTACTAAATAGTTATAAATAAAAGATGTTGATAAACAAACATAATGTGAAATTAATAAGTACAAAAAACTTGGCTATAATTAATTTGTAAAATATATCAAATATAACATCAAGTAAACAAGCACTCGTGTTCGACTATAGTTCATTTGGAAAATATATGCATCAAATTTAAGGATTTGGATCTAATTAATTATATTGTTAAACGAATTAATTCTTTAGGAGTAAATATTGTGATATTTAATTTGATTTAATCTTATGTCAAAAAATTAATTGTAGTTATTATTTAGATTGCGAGTGACACGTGGTGCTAACTCATTGAATCTTGGCGGTTCAATTTCATTGCTAAATTCCATCAGCCATCTTCTAGTAGATGGAATTAAAGTGTTTGGCTAAACTTATTTAAAAGATATTATAAGCTCCTGCATCTTATAAAATGTTTTGGGAGCTTATAAAATGTTAGATCTTTTTTAAAAATAATCTCTTAAAAGTGTTTTAATAAAATAAAATTTTGGAACTTATAAGATATTAATAATGACAATTTTGTAATTAATATGATCAAAATTAAGAGAGCTTGTTATGATTTTAAAAATAAGTTAGGAACTCTTCAATTTTTAAAAAAAAAGACTTATGAGTTCCTAACATTTTGTTTTAGGAGCTTACAAGCTTTTTTTTCAAAAAAATTAGCAAACACTTTTTAACATTTTATAAACTCTCAAACATCTTATAAAATATTTTAAGGAAACTTATAAATTTTAATATTTTATGAGCTCTCAAATATCTTATAAAATATTTTAAGAAGCTTATAAATTTATACAAACACCCTCTAAGACTCAACTAGGGACCGATAAAGCTTAATTAAAAAATTCTCACTCATTAGCATGTGACACATGACCAGTACTTAATTTCATTAAAAGGGTCCCAAGTAAACCTGACCCCTTTCAACCATCTCATTCAGGTAATTTCCTTTTATTCTGAATTACCAACTATAAAACAAAATAATTATATAAGAATAGTCCCATTTCCCCTCCCCCCCCCCCCCCCCCCCCCAAAAAAAAAAAAAAAACTTCAATTAGCCCCGAGAAATAAAACAAATTAACTATAATCATAAATCTTGTTTCCTCTATCCATCTCCTGGATGTACAGTGTGTGTTATCATACAAAGTTAAAACATATCATTTATTTTAAATCATATTATTTTATTTTATTTTTTTTAGAATGAATAAATGGATGCATTTATCTAAAGTATTAAGATTCCCTAATCAAAATTAATTTGGATCCTAGAAAAAATAAATTTCATTAGACATAACTCAAAATGGTTATTTGTATATTGAGCAAAGTGGTCTCAATTAAACCATATTATGTTAATTAATCCTGAAAATTAGAGTAAACTCCCAATTCTGTAACTACGAAAAGAACAAAAGGATGCATCCAATTTTTGCATCATAGAGAATTATCAAATTGTCAATTGTTTTAAATTAAGAAAAAATAACAAAACATTGGGACAAAATTGAATAATTATTGATGTCCCACAAAATCGGAACAGACATAAGGCGATCTCGTAAAGATGCAAAGGACAATTAAGTATTAAAATCCAAACTCGTAGATTGGATGCACACACACACACACACACACACATATATATATAAATAATGTTTTAATTTATAATAAATTGTATTTTAACCAAATCAAGGTTCGGTAGAATATTCATATTGTACATATATTTTATTATTTTTAAAGTCAAACACTAATTAAATTATTGAAAAGAAAATAGATATTCACATTTAATTAATATATTGGATAAGCCAGATTGAAATGGAATTCTAGTCATTATTTTTCTAGAAGTGTCCAACTAATTTTATTCTTTATTTAATTAAGTTATTAGGATAAGTTATGATTAAACTTCGTGACCTAAATTATGATAATAATTTTAAATACACAGTTAGCTATCGTTGTTGGGTAGCTGCAAATCAAATAGGATTCTCTCTACAAATCTTGATTTCCCACTAATTCAAGTTTATCTCCACTCTTAAATTTTTTTCAGTATCTTAAACTCTGGTTCTTTCACTAATGCATAACTTTCACCAATTTCAGTGGGTTCTTCAATATCTCAGTTATTTTGTTCATTTGAACTTTCTTTTTTCTCTCCATCTCTGCCTCTCTATCTATCCTTTTTTTCCCCCCGATTTGAATGCCTTGAACTTGTAGCACCCCACTCGGGGTATAGCCCGCAAGGTTGGAATGCAACTCAATTCAATCCCTTAGCATGCAAATATCATATCCGATAGGCTCATAAAAATTTTCACATATCTCCAATAGACAACAACAATTCAGAGCATGCTTCAACCTTAATGCGAAATTAATATCTGAGTGCTATATACCATACTAACGTTTCAACAGTACTTAAGACCAAAATATCGTCTCCAGTATCAGAACATACATGCCATAAGTCTTAATTCAACCTAACATATTACAACATCTCTAACCTAAGCTAACCAATGGTGAATTCATATATATACATAAATTCACCAAAATACTATTACAAATCATATCCTTGTCTGTTATGCCATATATCAGTGTACCATATCTCATACCTACTTGAGGGAAATCAAATGACACACAAGGATGAGTTTTAAGGATCAGTAAGGGATAATAAGTAACAGTTCAAGGGTCTGTCGAAGAATCACTAATTTAACAGAGCACTACTGGCATGAATGCCAGATCAAGAACATTTTCAAACAATTAGTCACTGCTAGTTCCAAGACTATGACCATTGGTTCATCAGCACGGTTGTCTCAATTGATCCTACTCGGGAGGTTTGAGGACATCTCAACTGATCCTAGTTCCGAAGAAATTTACCGTTGGCTCATATGGCATGGGACATCAGCTCAATCTAAAATGGGAAACCACTCCAGCCTTATTACTCCTTGAGCAGAGTACAATTAAGAATAACAAACCCAATCACATATGCAACTTAATAAAACAAGCATAGCATGCATATCAGAATACCCTTATACCCTCCTAACAATTCATCAATTCAATTATATCATTTCGGTATTAACATTGGCTCAAGCATGACCACTCGGTAATAATACTGGCTGGAGCATGATTGCTCGGTAATAACACTGGCTCGAGCATGACCGCTCGGCAATAACACTAGCTCAAGCATAATAGTTTGGTAAGGCACTCGGCCCAATAATACTCCTGTGCAAATCTTTCAATTTGATCAATCAATCAATTGCCAACATGGAAGAACAACGATATACAAAACAAACCAATAAAAGCCAACAAAGCCAAAGAACAATATACAGTACGAAATCAATCAGGATGACAACAAACAAGACAGTGAAAGTTCATGGCCAGAACGAAACAGTTAGTTTGTCAACAGAATGCTTTTAGGAAACAAGCCCTCACAGGGTGTCCAATCAATAACAAATACTGTTCAATCAGTTCATAGGATCTAATTACGATGGACTGTTAATTCCAATAATGATAAGCAATTTACCCTCATAGGGTGCACAAGGAAATTATCAAATTGATGGAACCTCACAGGGTTCAGAAGTCAACAAATAACAATAAATAATGACATATGTCAAATTAATAGAACCCACAGGGTTCAGAAGTCAATAAATAATGACGACCAATGACAGGTATCAAATCAATAAAACCTCACAGGGTTTGACATTCAATAACAGATACAATTTAATCGATACGATATCAAAGTGGTAGCCTCTCAAGGCGTTCAACAATTAATAGTAGATACTAATCAATAATATAATTACTAGGTTGGTGGAACCTCTCAGGGTTCAATAATTAACGAATAGCTGCAATTAAGTCAATTACTAGATTGGCAAAACCTCACAGGATTCAACGATCGATAGCAGATACTATTTAATTAACACATTCACCAAGTTGGTGGAATCTCATAGGGTTCAACAATTAACAAATAGCTGTAATCAAAACAATAACCCAATTAACCTAATTAATGCCACTTAGGTTCTAGATTCATAAAACGAGGGTTTGTCCACCTAATTAACCTAATTAATCAAAGATCATTACGCGATGTGACAAAATTCGGGTCTATTAACTTATGTACTTATATGCATGTCTAAATTTTTCTCGATCAATTCACGTATTCTTCGTTTATACAATACATCATAAGGTTTGGAATGTATATACATACACGCATACAATTACAACCCAAATCCATCCATTTACCCAATATCTTCTTATCAGAACCTCGAAATTACGATTAGCTTGCGTGAATGTGATTACCGTGATGAGAGAAGATTATGTCATATCGCCACTACTGCGCCACTAGAAAAGCTCACCACCACCATCGGAAGATAGCCTCAGCTCCATGAATCAAACGCCCAGGTCAATTTTGAATTTTGCCATCAATAAGGTCCTTAATTGGCCGAAAAACTGGTAGCTCACCACCACACCGCTATGATTGTTGTTCCTTTAATTCCGTCGCCTTCGGTGGCCAAAATCAAAAATTGAAGCTACTAAGTTGCTCCTTAAGCTAAACCCAACAAAGCCCAGTACTCAGCCGTGAGTTTCTGTAGCCGAAAAATTGAAGCCCGTCACTTCCATTAAGGCTGAACCTTCAAGCTCAATTCCGATCGTTTCGCCTGTCAAACTGGGAAGAAATGGGTATTTTTGTGTTCTTTGTGAGGAGAGTAACAATGTGGTACCAAATATGATAGGTTTTGGTCGCCGGAGAGAGGGGAAAGGGGTTTTGGTAGGGAAGATGATGAAAATGGGGGGTGAAATTAAAAATTCAATATTCATAAAATTGATCTTTTTTTATTCGCAAATTGACCCCCAAAAGCTTAATCCAATTTTAAACTAAGTCCTTTAAAGTTTGAACCACTTCAATTTCAGTCCCTGGACTTATATAGAGCCTAACATTCATCCCTATAATCGAAAATATTTCCAATTGGACCCTCAAAACTCTTAAATGTATTGAAATTAAACTTTTTCTTATTTTCATCTTGACCCCAAAACTTTTAAAGTCAAATAAAATTAATAAAAACTTATAAAAATATTATTAAATGAATAATACCAATAATACAATTCCTAGGAGTGTTACAGATCTCCCCCTAAAAAGAATCTGGTCCCTAAATTCTCATCTTTGACTTGAAGACTTCAGTTAACAACAGTGCATACGCGGGTCTTATTCCTAAGTTGCCTCGATCAAATGCTAACTCATCCCATAGCCACATTAAACATCATCTAATCCCTAATGACGCTTATTTCACTAAGATCTTTAAAAATCTCCAGTATCTGGGTTTTCTCAACATTTCCATTCTTACTAACGCACGTGTGCCACCTTATTTTTTCGGAGTTGTTTAGTAATCCCAAAACCTATAGTTTCATTATCCGTGGTTACTTAAAGTTTTTTCCTTATTTTCCACGATCAAACTTATAGGAAGTAAGTTAAACTATCCCAATAACGAGTTTTAAACCTTCTTGGTGATCCCATAAAAGTATTGAGGATCTTATGTTTCCTTTCGATGAGGTAATCCTTATGCACACATCACCTCTCATTTCTATAACCAAAAGATCTCAATTTCACAATGATTGAGAGCATGTCATTGTTTAATAGATCACAAAACCATTAGCAATAACGATCATTATCATCACAAGTTCATATATTTCCATGTATCTGACTACAGGTTCACAAAAACTATACATACCAAATATAGTCACGGGCAATCCATCTGCTGTTTCTCAATTTGCATATGATAAATATAGTCAAAATATGTGGGATCAACTTATTTATGATGTTTAAAACTTATATAGTACTCTCGACTACCCATTTCCCCTTATCCTTTGGAGCTTATTGACTCGAGTTCCTCAACTCATTTATTCTGTTTGAGCACTTCGCATTTCAACTTATTTCTGAGGTAAACCACTAGCTTCTACATCTAGGATTAAAGTTTTCCATCCTTGTGATATGTATACCTATCCTTTACTTATTCCGCCAACCACTAAATACAATAATTTCATTTTCAAACTCAGTGTGTTTGTCAATCTTAGATTGACCCAAATCATACCTGCTAGTACATTCACAATCCGTAAAAAAAAAAAAAAAATTCTACTCTTATATGAGATCTCTAAGTCATTAAAGCAATTACCATTTCAATAATCCTAAACATAAGCAAGATAGTTTTGTCCTATGACTTAAGTTCTCCTAAGGCATATGGGGACATTCTCGTATAACCAAATTTTGTTTACAAGGCATATGTGTATGTAGCATTTCCTTAGTTGATTTCACCCAAGCACTTATTAACTGGAAAGGCCTTGAATACAGCATTGGTACCAATTGGAAAAACTCCAGAAACTTTTGTACTTGATATATCTTCTTGTCGTACTTAATTATTCATAACCTTAATAAGATCATTCCCTTAATGTTCACAAGATCATAGCCCAAACACATATGTAATATGGCTAATTCCTTAATTCTAAGAAGCATAAAGGTTTCGACAAGATCCTTATAAGCCAATCCCAACAACACTATCTTGATTCATAATGTCTGCATTACAAGTAAAAGACAGTTCATGGCCTTTCTTTCTCCTCGAGTTTCCCATTCTGTAGTATCCTGTCCTTATCTTCGATTTTAAACAACCCAAACATATGTATTAAATTAAATAGCTTATGAGAAAAGACATCGCAATACTCAAAATTCGATGAGTCTTGTCAAGCTCTTACTATTGTTCTGCTAATCCTGATCAGTGATGCGAAGTCCTTCCCAAAAGTAAGTAGATACTCATTTCCTTTGTTCATCAAGTTTACTTGATAGTCCAATTTTTCCTTAATCCAAACTTTTACATTTTATTTATTTGATCCTTCCAGTGAACAGGGTAAAACTCTAAAGTTTCTTGAAACTATCCTTCTTGTGGTTTCTGTTGTACCCCCAAGATTTCTAACTTCATTTGCTCATCAATAAGGTTATAAGGTTCTCCATTTCACTACAATAAGTTATGCCACACGTCTTTTTATCTTCAGGTCTACTAGTAGGGGAAAATAAGGTCTAACGTCATCATTAGCTCTTCCCATAAGATTTTCTAATTAAAGTATCTTCATTACGATTTTTGGGTGTATTAGTTTTGATGATTAATGTCCATCCGCTATGATTTAGTTGATAGAGGATCACATTCATGTTTGAGGATGTCCTCGCAGTGTCTTAGCTCATCTTATCGTGATTCTTGGTCTTAGAGAGCAAGCTTGGGATCGATTAGCCCATAGCGTGCATCTTACATATGTAATAATATCGAAATAGCTACTCAGTAGTTCTAGAGAATATTTAAGCTACCAATCAACCTAACCGACATTGATTCATGATGGTTGAACTTACTAAATCTCGTATATCATCGTTATACCTAGATGCTCGTCATATTCCACTTGCTAAACTAAACTAGTTATTCATATGCATATATGCGCGCCTTATCCATTTCTCTAATTAGCACATTTCATGATTCTTTAATTTCCTTTGTTAATGCTAGGTGCGCGTTCCCATTTCAAAATTGGTCCCATTTTCATTCTCACCTTCCATATCTTCAAATTAGGATACTGTATTCCATTATGATACCAATCTCTATTCTCTATCCATATTCCTACTTGTCACAATAACAATAACATCTTCTTCATCCTTCTTATTTATTCTCCCAACTCTCAGTTGATTATTCAAAACTCCATTGTTACCAACAACCATTCTCTAGATAACTATATCGTTTATGCCATTTTATATAAATTCATCAAATTTTAACTTATCCATATGACCTTTTCAATTTGTAAATATAACTCTATTCAAGAGAATCCTCAACTTATAAATTTAATATCTCATAAAACACATCTAAATGTGATATATTTCTCCAAATTTCACCTTTTCAAAATTTAAAGAATCATGTACTTGACATCCCTAGATTACCATAGCCCTTGATCTCATATTCCTATCATCATATCCTTCATTAATATCATTTGGATTTCAATCATACACATAGGTCGAACACTACTCATCCCTAATAATCATTTTTTCATTTCCCAAATACACTCATTCCTACAACAATTTTTTTTCCGTGTATCTATACAATCTAGTTCCCATTCGTAAGCAAATAGTAGAAATTTGTTCACCTCAAGGTAATCATCACCTGGTCACTGCATATCTTCTCAAAATGACCTTTACTCGTCATATATAACTTCCACAAATATTACTTGCACAACATGGATTTCCAAAATAACTCCTACATACTGAATACAATTCTTCTCAATTAGTCTTCCACAATCAGATTCAACCTTAACGAATATTGCTCATACAACGCCATAGTTCCAAACAACATTATCCTTTCCAATAATCACTCCTTTATATACCTGACATACTAGAAGTAAGAGGTTATACATTGGTTGGCTAACCTAGTCATATCCTTTCACTTTCTTAATGTCGAGCATTATTTCAAGGGTTCATATCCTTTTCGATTCCACAATTAGACCTCATATTTTCCTACCCAAAATTCTTATATTCCGATAATCATATCCCGACATAGTTTAGACATTCTTTAACTCAAGCACTCATATCTAGAGGTGTCAAAACGGGCCGGGCGAACCGGCTCGGCCTGCAAAAAAATCAGCCCAGCTCGGCTCGTTTAATTTTTTAATATGGGCTGGGCTAGACCGGCTCACTTGAAAACCCATCACGAGCTAAAATTTTGCAACCCGGGACTGGCTCGGCCCGCAGACCGTGGCCTAGCCCAGCTCGCGGGCTAAATGAGTCGGCTCGCGGGCTGAACGAGCTGGTTCGCGGGCTACGCGGGCCGGCTTATTGGCTAGCCAGCCCGCTTAGCCCACAATATTTTTTTAATTTAAATTATAAATTATAATTTTTAAAAATTTAAGAATTTATAATTTTTAAATTATAAATTATCAATTTATGATTTTTAAATTACAAATTACAAATTATTAATTTTAAAAAATTATAAATTTATAATTTATAATTAAGAATGTATAATTTATAATTTATTAGTTTATAAATGTATAAATCAATAATTAAGAAATTTTAATTTTTAAATTATAAATTATAAATTTATAAAAATTATAAATTATATATATATAAAAAAAAAAAAAAAAAAGAGGGAATGTCTACATGCCCTTTTAATTGACCGTTGGGGCCAATGGTCAATTGCTGCAGCAGCAGCAAACATTGCACCCCTTTTTTTTTTTTTTTCAAAAATAACAAATGACCACTATTTATAATGGTCATTTGTAATAAAAATATTTCCTATCAAATCTCTCAATTTCTCCCAAATCTCTTATTCTACAATTCTCAATTTCTCTCTAATCTAATAATTTATAAATAAATTATATCTTTTATTAATTTCGTACATATTATTAAATTTATTTGGTGCAGCTTTGAATAGAGGTCTATCAATTTGCTACTTCGTGGAGCCGTGAATGGTGGTGTATCAAATTGCGACTTCTTAATTATTATTATGTCTTTTACGGTAACATCTATCCTTTTTTTACAATTTAATTTGTGTGTTAATCTTTGTGAATTTTAATTGTTAATTGTTCATATTTAGTTGATTATAAAAAATGAAGAAATTTTTGAATCTTGCTAGTAGTTCTAAAAATAAAAAAACTAGTAGTTGCTCTACGGCCCCTCTGGGGGTAGACCAACATTCTCCTTTAAATGACCCTTCAATTCATCCCTCCACTCCACCCGCTAGGCATAGTACTAGTCATCAATTTATAGACCCGCCCCTAAGACCTACTACTACCCCTTCCTCTTCTTCTAGTTCTATGGCCCGATATTATATGGAATGTAATTTAAATACGGAAGAATATAATTTTATTGCACAAACACCTGCATCTTTGCATAATACTGAATCACAAGAACAATATCATCCCACTACCGATAGAATAGATGAAGAAAACCCCTTACATGATGATGATGAAACACAAGCACCCGATGATAGTGACACACAAGCACCCGATGATAGAGACACACACAATGATACACATGGGAATACAAAAAGAAGATTAACTAGTGATGTATGGAAATGTATAGCTATTGGCCCACCCGATTCGGTGCATTGTAAAATTTGTCGTGCAGTTTATAAACATAAAAAAGGAGGTGGAACGAGTACAATTAAAAGACATTTAGACACTCATCATCCGGGTTGGAATGAAGAGGGTGTGGGGGTAGAGGGTCAATCACAACTTCATCGAAATGAATTGGGCGAGCTACAAAGTTGGAGATATAGTCAAGAAAATATGAGAATAGGCTTATCTAGATTAGTTGTACAAAATGAGTTACCTTTTACTTATGCCGAAAATGAATTAGTAACTAGATATAATCAAATGTATTTACAACCGGCTTATAAACCCATTTCACGTAACACTTGCTATGATGATGGGTATAAACAATATTTAGCGGAAATTTTAAATTTAACTGAAATTTTTAACAATTTGAAATGTAGAGTTTCTTTTACATCCAACATGTGGTTAGGTAGAGGTAATTTGCATTATTTATGTGTTACGGCTCATTGGATTGATGATAATTGGTGCATGCAAAAAAGAATAATTGAATTTCAACAACTTGATCATCCCCATACGGGTATTCATATTTATGAAGCAATTAGAGATTGTCTTAGGGGTTGGAAATTAATGGATAAAGTTATGTCTATGTCTTTTGATAATGCATCTAATACCGTAAGGGAATTAGTTAAATTAATAGACCCTTTAAAAAATGGTATTTTTTTCCATGTTAGATGTTTTTGTCATATTATTCATTTATGTTGTAAAGATGGTTTAGAAAAAATGGATTTTTCGGTAGGTAAAATTAAAAGTGCTTTAACACATATTATGCCTTCATTAGTTAGAACACAAGAATATAAAAGATTTTGTCAAGACCGTAGGACAAGATTTGTAATTCCTTACTTAGATACTCAACATAGGTGGAACTCTACATATAGAATGCTTAGTGAGGCAATGCCTTATCGTCAAATAATTAGTGAATTTTGTAATAAAGAAATGTTTGATGATTGTGGTGAACCATTTTTGCATGATGTGGATTGGGATATTGTGGAAGTTCTTGCTCCACTTCTTCAAACATTTAATGATAAAACCAAAATTATGTCCAGTCATTTTTATCCAACATTTAACTTGTTATTATATACACTATATGAAATTGCTCAATTATTTGATAATCATAGATATGATGAACATTTAAGTGAAGTAATTTGTGCAATGGAAAAAAAATTTCTTAAGTATTATGAAAAAATACCCTACATAGCAATTATTTCAAGTGTTTTAGATCCTAGATTAAAGTTAGATATGTGTGTTGTATTAATGCAAAAATATAATGATTTTATACTTCATGAGGATTTTAACTATGAAGAAGAAAAAACAAGAATGTTAGATATTTTGAAAAACTTGTATAGTGTTTATAGTCAAAATTGTGGGATAGGACAAATGCATGTAGGTACGCAACGGCCATCTACTAGCAAAAAAGGAATGTTTGCATCTTTAGGTAATTTGATGGATGAAATACCATCAAGCTCAAGACCCGAAAGTAGCGTGGAGATATCGCTATATTTACAAAACGCATGTGAAGAAGACTATGAAGGATTCAACGTGTTAGAGTGGTGGAAGAATAATGCTAAAGTGTATCCAATTCTTTCATGCATTGCTCGAGACATACTTGCACCTCAAATGTCAACGGTGGCATCCGAGAGTGCCTTTAGTGCGGGCAAGCGCACATTGACCGATACAAGATCGCGGTTAAAACCCAACTCGATCAAGTTTTGTATTCTTTGGAAGGATTGGCTAGACCAAGAGTATAGAAACAAAAATTTGAGAAAGGTGAAGACCATATTGCCTCAATTTGAAGAAGACGATGAAGAATGGCTTGAAACCGCATCCACCATCGCATCTCAATCCGAGAGCAATTTAGATCACTTGAGTGAACGACCGGTTTATCATTGGACATGTTTAGATGGTTAGATATTACAAAGTTGTTTATTTATTTATTTATTTATTTGTTATTATTATGTACTTCCATTTAGAGGTTTGGTCAAATCCACCTCTATGTAATTGTTTTTTCTAAATTAATGATGGGTAGAGGGGTCCATGCCAAACCCCTCACCACCTTATTTGGTGGTGTTTTAGGAAAAATATAATTGATAAAAACAAATTAATATAAGTATATATTTCAAAGTTTTTATAAAAATCTAAGTGTTGTAAAATATTAAAAATCACATAAGAAAAAAGTATAAGTGTTGAAAAAAATATTAATAATCACATAAATATAAAAACTTCAAAATTTTAAATTCATTTTCAAAAAAAAAAAAAAAAAAAAACTCGCGGGCCAACCCGCGAGCCGGCTCGCTAGTCGGACCGCGAGCCAGCTCGTGAGTCGGACCGCCTAGCTCAGCTCATATATAAACCGGCTCACCTATATAGTGGGTTGGTTTTGAGCCGAGTCGGACTTTTCAATTTTCAGCCCGTCACGGTCTGGACCGTGAACGGCCTGCTCGCAGGCCTGGCTCGGCCCGGGACCGTGGTTAACCGTGTGTTAAACGAGCCGGGCTGGCTCGGCCCGACTCATTTGACACCTCTACTCATATCTAAAGCATTTCCAAAATCAACTTTATTCACAACCATCCAGAATTTCCACACTTTAAGAATCATATCCTAGTACAGCTCAGGTATTTTCCTTGACCTAAGTGTTTGCATCTTGGATGATTCCGAATTCAAATTTAATCTCTAGTAACCCATCGATTCCAATTACAATAGTTGTTCCCATGATAACCTAGGTCATTGAAACCTAAGTTCTTTTCCTTCTCTATGTCTATTAGCCATCATGTAGTACATAACTCCCTTTGTCAATATCAAACAATTCAATTTCATCTCAAATCCTCAAATCACATAGAATTTTCTCAATATGCAAAACACCTAAGGGTCGTATCCTAGAATCCTGTCCCAATGTAGCTCGAGTTTTTAGACTTCAGCTTTGATACCATGCTTGAAGCACCCCACTCGGGGTATAGTTCGCAAGGCTGGGACGCTACTCAATTTAGTCCCTTAGCATGCAAATATCATATCCGATAGGCCTTTAAAATTTTTCACTTATCTCTAATAGACAACAACAATTCGCAGTATCCTTCAAACTTAATGCGGAATTAATATCAGAGTGCTATATACCATACTAACGTTTCAACAGTACTTAAGACCAAAATGTCGTCTCCAGTATCAGAACGTACATGACATAACCTATGGTGCATTCATATATATATACATACATTCACCGAAATACTATTACAAATCATATTCGTGTTAGTTCTGCCATCGATCAGTGTACCAAATCTCATCCCTGCTTGAGAGAAATCAAATGATACATGAGGGTAAGTCTTAAGGACTCAATGAAGGATAATAAGTAATAGTACAAGGATCTGTCAAAAAATCAGTAATTAAACAGAGCATTATTGGCATGAATAAATAAGAAAAGCATGAATGCCATATCAAGAATGTTTTCAAATAATTAGTCACTGCTAGTTCGAAGACCGTGATCGTTGGCTCATCGGTATGTTCATCTTGATCGATCCTACTCGAGAGGTTTAGGGACATCTCAATCGATCACAATCAGGAGAAATTTCTCCTATCCTGTTCAGGGAGGTTTAGGACATCTCAACCGATCCCAGTTTAGAAGAAATTTACTGTTTGCTTGTATAGCCTGGGATGTACATTAGCCCGATCTAGGCTAGGAAACCGATCCATCCTTATTGCTCTTTGAGCAGAGTACAAATAAGAATAGCAAACCCAATCACATATGCAACTTAATAAAATAAGCATACCATGTATATTAGAATACCCTAGTACCCTCATAACAATTCATCAATTCAATCATATCATTTCAATATTAACACTGGCTCGAGTATGACAGCTCGACAATAATACTAGCTCAAGCATAATAGCTTGGCAAGGCACTTGGCCCAATAATTCTCCTGTGTAAATCTTTCAGTTTGATCAATCAATCAATTGCTAACAAGGCAAAACAACGATATACGGAACAAACTAATGAAAGCCAACTAAGCCAAAGAACAATATACAGTATGAGATCAATCAGGATGACAATAAACAAGACAATGAAAGTTCATGGCCAGAGCAGAACAATCAGTTTGTCAACAGAACGCTTTTAGGAAACAAGCCCTTATAGAGGGTGTCCAATCAATAACAAATATTGTTCAATCAGTTCATAGGATTCAATTACGATGGACTGTTAATTCCAATAATGATAAGCAATTTACCTCACAGGGTGCACAAGGCAATTATCAAATCGATAGGACCTCACAAGGTTCAGAAGTCAACGAATAACGACGAATAATGACATATATCAAATCGATAGAACCTCACAGGGTTTAGAAGTCAATGAATAATGATGATCAATGACAGGTATCAAATAACTGGAACCTTACAGGGTTCGGCATTCAATAACAGATATAATTCAATCGATATGAATATCAAAATGGTAGCCTCTAAAGGCGTTCAACAATCAATAGCAGATACTGACCAACCAATACAATTATCAGGTTGGTGGAACCTCTTAGGGTTCAATAATTAACGAATAGATATAATGAAGTTAATTACCAGATTGGCAGAACCTCACAGGATTCAACAATCGATAGCAGAGACTATTCAATTAACACAATCACTAGGTTGGTGGAACCTCACAGGGTTCAACAATTAATGAATAGCTGTAATCAAAACAATAACCCAAAGTGGGAGACCCTCACAGGGTTTTCGAAATGAAGAACAAATAGGTTCAATCAATACAAGTACCAAAGATGTGGATCCTCACCTTAACAACTCAGAAGTGCAAGTCAAAGCCTACTGGTTCGGTGGATCCAACTCCTATCAAAAGATAGGTTCACTGTCAAATTCATTATTCGACCTTATAATACGATTATACGCTTAGTAGTCTACAATCGATAATCACTCGATTAATACAATAATTGGGGTTTGTTCGTCCTAAACATCACTGAATGTGAAAATCACATTGGTCTCGATAAAAGATTAATATTAGGTCCTAAATCGTCCAGTTGATCTTTCCACAATATACTAAATTGATAACAATGGTCCAATATCCTTAAAACTCCTAATTAGCTCAAATTTATCACATGATAATACAAATTTGAGTTCATTAAACTTATAGTGGTATATGCATGACCCAATTCTTGGTTCTGTATCATCTCAATTAACCCAATTATTGCCACTTAGGTTCCAAATTCATAAAACAAGGGTTTGTCCACCTAATTAACCTAATTAATCAAAGATCATTACGCGATCTAAATTTTTCCCTATCAATTTGCGTATTCTTTGTTTCTACAATACATCATAAGGTTTGGAAAGTATATACATACACATGCATACAATTACAACCCAAATATGGCCATTTACCTAATATCTTCTTATTGGAGCCTCAAAATTATGATAAGCTTGCGTGCTTGTGATCACCATGATGAGAAAAGCTCACCACCACCACCGAAAGATGTGCCTCAGCTCCACGAATCAAACGTCCAGGTCAATATTGAATTTCGACGTCGGTAAGGTCCTCAATTGATCAAAAAATTTCCAGCTCGTCACCATGCCACCGTGACTATTTTTCCTTAATTTTGTCGCCTTCAGTGGCCGGAATCAAAAATTGAAGCTACTTATTTACTTCTTGAGCTAAACCCAACAAAGCCCAGTACTCGATCGTGATTTCTGTCGTCGAAAAATGGAAGCACATCACCTCTGTTAAGGCTGAATCTTTGAGCTCGATTTCGGCCGTTACGCTGGTCAAACTAGGAAGAAATGGGTATTTTTGTGTTTCTTGTGAGGAGAGGAACAATTGATACCAAATATGAAAGGTTTTGGTCGCCGGAGGAGGGAGTTTACCGGAGAGAGGGGAGAAGGGTTTTGGTGGGGAAGGTGATGAAATGGGGGGTGAAATTTTAAATTCAATTTTTATAAAATTGATCTTTTCTTATTC
Organism: Jacaranda mimosifolia; assembly: GCA_018894105.1. Classification (NCBI taxonomy): domain Eukaryota; kingdom Viridiplantae; phylum Streptophyta; class Magnoliopsida; order Lamiales; family Bignoniaceae; genus Jacaranda; species Jacaranda mimosifolia. The sequence continues at coordinate 18,089,220 of CM032118.1, read as the reverse complement.
GTAGATTGACCCCCAAAAGTTTAATCCAGCTTTCAACTAAGTCCTTTAAAGTTTGGCCCACTTCAATTTCAGTACCTAGACTTATATAGAGCCTAGCATTCACCCCTATGATCAAAAATATTTCCAATTGGACCCTCAAAACTCTTAAATGTATTGAAATTAAACTTTTCCTTGTTTTCACCTTGACCGCAAAACTTTTAAAGTCAAATAACATTAATAAAAACTTATAAAAATATTATTAAATGAATAATACCAATAATATGATTCCTAGGGGTGTTACAAAACTTGTCTAAGTCGGGGTAAAATTTTCAGGCTTTTCAAGGGAAGACAGTGGAGCCGAATTGTAAAAACTTGATCCTCGTGCAAATTTTAAGATTTTTCATGATTTAAGGCATGTTTTTCTCAATCTGATTCAGGATTTAGTATAGCAATATCAATGATTTCATTATAGTATTATGAAAACTGCTATATGTGCTTACGGGGTGGCTATAATTTTTTTGTTATTTAAGTGGCACTTTTTTGTTTTATTTGTTTTTCTTTTGAATTTTTTTTTGGGGGGGGGGGGGGGGTTGTTAGATATGGGTAGTGATATATCATTAAAAGTTTAGACTGTATTTTTTTCCCCCCCTTTTTTTCATCTTTTGGATGAATTAGATTGCATTCTTGTTGTCTAATAGCTCAATAAACTTGTTCAATGTTATTTAACTAAAAGATTTAGAAATTTATTTTTACTTTCGTGTCTATTTTTTAGATAAGTCCTTGTGGAACTAATTTTGTGAAAAATGATGCTAAAATTATTTCATCAATTTATTAAACAGAACATACAATCATAATTAGACTTGAAAGTGCCATTAGCCATAAGAATTAAGAACTATTCAATTTGATAAAGGAGGGACATATACAATGAAGATATATAGCACGCCAGATTAGTACTGTAATATGAGCTGAATTTTCATGCGATTTCACTTTTTGGGATTTCTAATAACTGAAAGTTTACACCTTACATTACAGCAAAAGCTATAAAGTGCTAACTAAATGGGCTCCCACTACACTCACGCGATTTATACATCAATTTTTTTACTTTTCTTCTATTTTTGGTTTTTTCTTCTTCGGGTCTGGAAGCTAAAAGATAAAATAAATAAATAAATATAATTGTGCAGACAAACATTGTGAGTTATCCAATACTATTTTTTTTTTCTTCCCAAAGAAATCTAGTTAAGCATTTTAATTATTCTTTTCTCACATCCTCCTGACAACTAAAATTATATTATATATATATACTTTGTTTTTGAACGAAATGTTATTAATAAATCCATTTATAATCCTTTCAAGTGTAGTAACTACTATATAATTTCTTGTGAAAGGAATAGAAAATTAAAGTGCTAAGAAAGCAATATAATAGTGCTCACATATTCTAGAAGTTAAGGAAACGAAAATAAGAAATGAGAATCAAAAAATCATTTCATGATACACTTTACTAGAGATAGAGTTTGAGAGGTTGAATTGAACAGTCATCCAATCAAATCACATTGATATAGTCTTAAAATTTTATATATAATTAAGTCAAAATATAAAATTAAAAAATAAAATCAACCGTTAAATATGAATCTATATACTAGAAAATAAAAGACATTTGAAAGGAACATTTGAGTTAGGAGTAAACGAAATGGTTGGCTTTATGTTGTTAACAATCACATTATAATGAAGGCTCATAGTTACTCTTGATTATATTGCTTTTTTGTTTTGTGGCATCTAATTAAAAGACTTAAAGGATATGGTATTATAGTGTTCTTATAAGATATTCATATGTATTCAATTAATAATTTTTGACAATTTCTTTAAAGTTTAGCAGAATATTCTTGATCATTTTATGGGTAAAAATATTCCTTATTGGAGATAGAGAGTTACAAATTAGGAATTTTGCAACTAAATAATTTGATTAAATTAATAAATAAACAAATAAAATAAATAAGTAAAAAAAAAAAAAAGGAAATAACAGAAAAAGAGCCATCTTTGAGCCAAGGAATAAGCTTAGAATTTGATGCGTTGAACATCATATTTTAACTAGCAAATCAAGCGGAATTAATTACCAATAGCGGTTGAAATTATATATTTATACTAACCATGATCCCTTGCAGAATATCATCCAAAGTTTTTCCTCCGATTTAATAGTTATTTTATTATATATATCATTTAATTAATCCATGTTATTCTTGCATACAAGATGGCCAGAGGCAGAGGTTGAAGGAGAGCATTACTCAGTGGTCGAGCTCCTGTTATGCAGACTGGTGGCCCTTCACGTAATGAAGCGCCTATAGTGTCTCCATCTACATCTCAAATCAATCATATTGGAGCACAATGCTCTCAATCGGAAGATCCTACATCAACTCCATCTTTCTCTCGCACCCCATCCTCGGTAGTAGGTCTGTCACTATTGAGCATATTGCATACCTATTGGTTCAGGAGACGATCAAGTGATATTCAGAGATGTGCATGTGTCATTGGCTCCCACGATCCATACACTAGAAGATGAGTCACAAGATAATCAGATGACAAGAGATGCAGCTACAGAAAGTAGGGCTGACATACCAAGCTCGGAAGCTAGGACTCGAGGCCCTGCTCTTGGGGTTCAAGGTCATGATCGTCCTACAGATCGTCCATACCTTGAGGCACGAGGAATGTCGTAAGTTCAAATTTGTTCATGTTACTTTTTTATTTATGTTTAATGGTTCATTATCTATTAAACCGTATGGGATATGTACAATTGTATTAAATATATTAAATAAAAATAATTTTTTTATTTTATTAAATCCAGATTATTTTCATGAAATGAAAATATAGAAGCATTAGCAAAGTTTGTAGAAACATGAAGTTCTGAAAATTATGAAATTAAGGAATAGAATAGCTAGAAAGACGAGAAAAAATTTGAATAAGACATCCTTTCTCACCTTTTGGAACTGATTTTTCATTTATTCTAAGCCTTTCGGACCTTTATTTCCAGTTAATAAAGTTGTTACCAATGAGTTGCAGAATACTAACAATTTTCAAACTCTCAAGAATAGATTAACTCTTTACTCTAAAATAATAATGGGTGACTTTATGAGTAGTCAAATAAGATTTAATAAACTTTTAGGCTAATGTATAATTGATTTTTATTGAGTATTTTATTATTTATTTTTATTATATTATTGGAGCTAGAAATTAATTGATTGTGAGTTGGTGAAAGTAATTGTATTGCATCTTTATGACATGCCATGTGCTTTCAACAGGGATGTCCATTTTCAAGTCAAACTCGGTGAATTTTCATTGTGCAAACATTTAGGATTCCGTTGTTAAATATATATGTGTATATATATATATATATATTAGTTTTCATATTTTTGGATCAATTATTTATTTATAGTTCTTTCTTTGTAGGTTCCTCGTCTTTAGAGCTAGTAGTGACATTACTAATATCATCAAGGGGTCATATACTAGGCCATGGAAAACTGGGAGGGAAGTGCCAATTGATTAGAGAAACTTGTGGTTCGAAAGGTTTAAGGTAATGAAAAGGATTATAATTTCTTTTTTGTATTTGATTGGTAATTAAATATTTCACAATATTTTATTTCACAATAGAATTTGTTTTGTTAGGAATCAAAAGATTAGGAAGTTATGAGGCATGCTTCTAATCATGTTGCCTCCGAGCAATTAAAAGACACCCTTACAAAAGCTAGAATTAGTGCTAATAATAAGAGTGGAGATAGTAATGATCCAAGTACTTATGTTAACTTTGGGCCTAATTGGATGCCTGGCATGCTGTGTGGGTTGATCTATGTGGTCTAAATCACTGGGCCTCGCCCAAATGGCAAAAGTTGAGTGAGCAAAATCAACAGAACCGACCAACAGACTTTAAAGGATAGAATGATGGTGACACACATAGGTGGATCAATCAACTTTGAGATTCGTCGGGATAAAATGGTATGACATGATCTATTCACTTTAACATTCATTAATCAAAGTCCCAATGATAAATTTGATCAATTCTAAGTTTTTAACATTGTTTTGATAAACAGACGAAGGAGATTGGACATGGCCCCAGCCTAGAGGAGTTTTACCTTCATACTCATACAAACAAGAAAACAAAGGAGTTTGTCTGTGGAAAAGCGAAGAGAGTTTTTGTCAAATAATGTGTAAAACTTGTATCTTTAACTAATTTATCTTTATAATTTTTTTTTTCTATATGTGTAGGAAGACTATAATCCACTGAAGGCAGATAAATACAAAGATGACCCATCTTCACAGCCAAATTTTGATCATATGCTTTGGGTCAACACGGCTTCATCAGGTGGACCTCATTGTAATAGACTATATGGGTTTGGCTTAGCTTATACAGCTAACGAGACTATCCTTGGAAACTCAGGAAGTGTTGCTAACATCAATAAACAAGGGACACAATCACAGGACTCTGAGACAAATGAGGATATAATTCGTTATCAGGAACATGTTCAGCAGCTCAACGAACAACTGACATCTAAGTGCAAGCAGCGCATGTCCATCGAGACCAAGTTAGAGACAATGTTTAGAACACTTGCATCGAATGGCATATAGTTGGTTCAAAACACTCTACATCTTCTGGAACAGAGGAAGGGCAGAATTAGAATTAAAACAGGGGAAAGTCTCACCCTATTGGAGTGAGAAAGAGGTCTGAAGGTTGAGTTGATGGCTCTCACATGCCTACCGATCTGCTTTAGTTTTTGGAAATGCAATAAAAGTATTTTGATGCATAAGCCTCTTGATTCTTTCATTTTTAGGAATGCAGAAGTCATCCACATGAGCACGGATTGCTATTTTGTTTCTCAATTCATGTTGACATTTTACGTATTTTGTTTTTCAATTGATGTTGGCATTTTGTGTTTGTGATGGTAGTTAAACGTGATTTGGTAATTTATATTAAAAAAGAAACTTGGTGGTTATCATATTTAATTTGCTTGTAAAGAGTACTGAATTCATTGCTTTAATTGAATTTATCTTAAATAATTTTTTTTAATTAATTATATTCTTAAATAAGTTACTTATATAATAAAATTTTATTTAATTATTTGATACAAATTAATTGTGAATATTATATCAATAGATACTTCTAGTTGACAAATATTGAAAAAATAAATATCATGTAAAATTAACAAAATTCATGATTCAACTACAATCAATTTTATATATATATATATATATATGCATCACATATATCTTTCTTATAAAGAATTAGGACACAATTTCTCTAATTGAACTCACCCTAAAAAACCTTTGAACAACTTTTGAACTAAATTTTTATGAGTCATTTTTTATTTATTTTTACATTTCAAATGATTTTTATAAATTTTATCGGACAATACTACTATTACTTAGACACTATTTTATAGGATGAAAAGCTGATGAGGGTACTTGTTGTGCCCAATATGGTTTTTAATATAAATGTTGAATTTCATACTTCTTTATTTAATTTCTATTGTACAATTATTTTTGTTCTTCTTAAATTGATAAGAACGATTATTATTTTGCAAGATGGAATAGCGATCAAGTTATGTTTTAATAACAAAATAGTTAGTTTAATTATATTTCCATTGCTACTCCATTGCTAACCCATTGCTAGCTGTAATAATAGAAATATAATAGCAAGGGAATAGCAATGGTAAATATTTTCGACATCAAAATTTATTAATTTTAGTGATAATAAATTAAAATTCAATTAATTATATTTTTATATGAGTTATCCCAGTAATAAAATAGGTAATATTTAGTCTTGTTTAATTATTTCTAATAGATTAATTGTGATTATTATATTAGTAAACACTAGTAAATGACAAATATTGAAAAAAGAAACGTAATATGAAATTAAAGAAACTTATGGTTCAACTACAATCACTCCAAAAAAATATGCATGACATAAAAACTTGATTATAAAGAATTAGGACCTAATTGCTCTAACCGAATTTACCCTTAATAAATTTTGAATAACTTTTGAACTAAATTGCTATAAGTCATTTTTAAAATTTTTTTCCAGAAATAATAAAAAATAACTCATTTTTCTTTATTTCTAAATTTTAATTAATTTTGATATATTTTATAGGATAATAGTATTATATGTTGGAGACAATAATATTTTATAGGATTCAAAGCTGATGAGGATACTTGTTGTTCCTAATCCTTTAATTTTGTATGATTTTTAATATAAATGTCAAATTTCATGCTTCCTTATTTAATTTCTATAGTACAATTATTTTTTATTTTCTCAAATTAATAAAAAGTTATTGTTGTGCACGATCGAATAGCAATGGAGTTATGCTCTATAACAAAATGATTAGCTTAATTATGTTTCCGTTGGTATTCCATTACTACTCCATTGCTAGCTATAATGATAACAATAGAATAGCCATGGAATAGCAACAGTAAGTTCTTTTTACATCAAAATTTATTAATTTTACTGATACTAAAATAAACTTCAATTAGTTATATTCTTAAATGAGTTACTTAAGTAATAAATTAGGTAATGTCTAGTATTATTTAATTATTTATTACAAATAAATTGTGATTATTATATCAATAAATACTCACTGTGTCTAATCCTTCAATTTTCTATAGTTTTCAATATAAATGTTAAATTTCATAGTTATTTTTTCATTTATACTCTATAATTATTTTGATTTTCCTAGATTTATAAAAAATAGTATTGTGTAAGACGGGATAAATTGAAATCATATTTTAATAACAAAATGATTAGTTTAATTATATTTTCGTACATATTCCGTTTTTGCTCTGTTGTTATCTATAACGATAACAATGGAATAACAAGGAAATAGAAGCAGGAATTTATTTTAATCAAAATTAATTAATTTTGGTAGCCTTAATTAAAATTAAATATATAATTTATATTCTTAAATGAATTACTTAGTGATAAATTATGTAATATTTAGTTTTGTTTAGTTATTCGCTAACAAATTAACTGTTATTATTATTTATTAAATAGTTATGATGACAAATATTGGGAAAAAAAACACATATCAAATCAACTAGAAGTAATATTCGATTTTAGTTAATTTGAAAATATACACGTCACATTTACATTGATTATAAAGAATTGGGACCTAGTTACTCTAATTGAACTTACCTTAAATAACTTTTCGCCTTGGTTGTTATAAGTTATTTGTCAATAATTATAAACAATGACTCATTGTAATTTTCTTTATTTTTAAATTCTAACTAATTTTGCTATATCTTATAGAACAATAGTATTATTTGTTAGACACATATATTTTATAGGATAAAAAGTTGATGGGGTATTCCTTGTGCCTAATCCTTCAATTTTCCATGGTTTTCAATATAAATGTTAAATTTTAGATTTATTTTTCCATTTATACTCTATAATTATTTTGATTTTCTTAGATTTATAAAAAGATAGTCATGTGTAAGACGGGGATAAATTGAAATTATGTTTTAACAACAAAATAATTAGTTTAGTTATATTTCCGTACCTATTCCGTTTCTGTTTTGTTGGTATCTATAATGATAGCAATGGAATCGCAAGAGAATAGAAACATGAATTTTTTTAATCAAAATTAATTCATTTTTGTAGCCTTAACTAAAATTCAATATATAAGTTATATTCTTAACTGAATTACTTAAGTGATAAATTATGTAATATTTAGTTTTGTTTAATTATTCACTAACAAATTAACTATTATTATTATTTATTAAATAGTTATGATGATAAATATTGGGAAAAAAAACATATACCAAATCAACTAGTACTAATATTCAATTTTAGTTAATTTAAAAATATGCACGTCACATTTAAATTGATTATAAAGAATTGGGACCTAATTACTCCAATTGAACTTACCTTAAATAACTTTTCACCTTGGTTGTGTCATTTGTCAACAATTATAAATAATGACTCATTGTAATTTTCTTTATTTTTAAATTCTAACTAATTTTGCTATATCTTATAGAACAATAGTATTATTTGTTAGGCACATATACTTTATAGGATAAAAAGTTGATGGGGGTATTCCTTGTGCCTAATCCTTCAATTTTCTATGGTTTTCAATATAAATGTTAAATTTCATATTTATTTTTCCATTTATACTCTATAATTATTTTGGTTTTCTTAGATTTATAAAAAGATAGTCTTGTTTAAGACGGGATATATTGAAATTATGTTTTAATAACAAAATGATTAGTTTAATTATATTTTCGTACCTATTCAGTTTCTGTTCTGTTGGTAGCTATAACGATACCAACGGAATTGCAAGAGAATAGAAACAGGAATTTATTTTTTATCAAAATTATTTAATTTCGGTAACCTTAATTAAAATTCAATATATAAGTTATGTTCTTAAATGAATTACTTAAGTGATAAATTATGTAATATTTAGTTTTGTTTAATTATTCGCTAACAAATTAACTGTTACCATTATTTATTAAATAGTTATGATGACAAATATTGGGAAAAAACATATATCAAATCAACTAGTACTAATATTTGATTTTAGTTAATTTGAAAATATACACGTTGAATTTAAATTGATTATAAAGAATTTGGACCTAGTTACTCTAGTTGAACTTACCTTAAATCACTTTTCAGCTTGGTTGTTATAAGTCATTTGTCAACAATTATAAAGAATGACTCATTGTTTTCTTTATTTTTAAATCCTAACTAATTTTGATGTATCTCATAGAACAATAGTATTATTTGTTAAGCACATATATTTTATAGGATAAAAAGTTGATGGGGTACTTGTTGTGCTAATCCTTCAATATAATAAAGACATAAATATTTTAAATTCTTTTTTAATTTAGAAAATTAAAAATTTATCTAAAATTGATAAATAAAAAAATTACATACAAATTTTATTATTAAAAAACTCTAAAATTACAGTTTTGAGAAATATGTTCTCCTAAATCTCAGTTCCCTCATCTTATTTACCCGATCATACATCCATTCTCCCACTCCTTTCCCTTTCTCCATGCCTCCACTTCCCCTTCTATTGCTCATTGGCCTAATTTCTGCCTCCCAACCGCCCAGTCCTTTACACCTCCCCTTCACACCGCCCACCGCCCTTCCCATAAAAAAAGAAGAAGACTTTTCAAAAGGGAAATTTCTTGCTGAACGCTTAGCCAGCGTGTTTGCTGACATTTTAATGGAACCATTTCTTCTTCCTATAAAATGTAGAGCTTCTCCAATATTAATAGCATATTACTGTATACAACTTACAAGATTCATACATAATTCTTCGAAAAGGAAAAAGTATCCCATATATAGTTTCACAGAATTTCTTCAAACCCCTTATCCGTTTTACTTATATTGTTAATTTTTCGCATCAATCAAATCATCGATTTTTGCTAAAAAAGTCATGTCAATCATCAAATCTATCATTACCTGTGGCTTTTTGGCTAACCTCGAAATCCAGTCCTCCAACAGGTCTCAAACTCGCATATCCTTATATTCTTGTCCAGATTTTGCTTCTGTCGGTAATTAGGATCAAAGCCTCGTCGAAGGCAGATAGAAAAAGGGTCATGAAAGTAGAAGGTATTTGTTTAAACTATCTTCTTGAATGTAAATGAATATAATTTGGATCTTGAAATTAATTTGTAACACCCCTAGAAATGCCTTATTTTAAAATTTTGTATGTTGTATAAATTTTATTAAATTTATTTAATTTTCAAAAGTTTTGTGGGTTAATGTGCGATTAGATAAGACTTAATTAGGTCTTTCTTTGCAATTTTTGGGACTAATGTGAAAGACCAACAAACTTTGGGTTTAATCAAAAACTAACCAAAACTGCTAGGGTTCAATCTGTAATTAAGAAAAGATCAAATTTATAAATATTGTGTTCTCAACTCCACCTCTCAAATTTCATCCTCACCCCCCGAAACACCCTCTTCCTCTCTCTCCGGTGATCATCACCGGCAATGGCCCAGAGTAAATATCTTAACCCACCAACATCTTCCTCTCAACTTTAGGATCATGGTGACACTATATGAAGGCGGAGATGACTGGCAGACCACCGTGAAAAACTTGACCGGGCGCTGGTGGAGCTCAATGTGAGTAGCATTCCAATGACGTTTTGATGTGCCCAAGGAGTGGGCTTTGTAGACCTCTGCTCAAGGAACACAGTCGAGGTTTCAAATTGCAAAATGGGCCACCAACGGCAACGGAATCGAGCTCAAACCAATAGGGTGGCGTGAGGTGGCGGAGTAGTTTTTAGGTAGAAATTGAACAGCAATTCGAAGGGTTTTGGTAAAATTGAATTGGGGTTTTGCTTGGTCTAGCTGAGACGCAACTCCTAGTGGTGGTGGTGAACTTCTCCGTTGGCGGCGGCGGCAGTGGCAGCGGTGAAGAGATAGATTGATCGTCTCGACGTGGCAATTACATGCACGTTGGTTGAACATGAAGATTCCTTATCGATAACTCAAAATTTGGGTAAATGGTAGTAATTAGGTTAAAGTGTTGTTATTTGTATGTGTATATATGTATTCATCTTCAAAACCTTGTATTATAAAAGAAAATAAAGGAATCGATCAATCAGAATAGCCATGCATAAAAATGAAACATTCATGTATGTTAATTAGGCCTAGTGAATCTGGAATGGTATTATTTCATGTGAATCGTAGGTTAAATAGCTAAATAGGTGATAAAACCCTAATTTTATGTAATCATGACCTAAGCGATAAACTTGGAATTTTGATGATACTTGAACTATTAAAATCGATATGGTGTAACGTTATCAGAATTACAAGGTAATTTAGGGATTTGACTATATTATCCTTACCGTTTTGTAATGAATTTTAGATATTTTCATAATATCGGTGGGCATAGTCTACTTCATATTGATATAAACCGAACTAGATCCTAAATTATTGTAGTCCTCGAGTAACTATTGATTTTAGATTCATAGCTGTATGACTGTAATTATAGGATTGAATGAGGTTTTAACTATAAACCTACCTTTTGGTTAGGTGCTGAGGAGTTGGATCCTACAGAGCAATAGGTCTTAATTTGCATTCCGTTAAGGTTATTCAGGTGAGGATCTACCAATCTGGTGATTATTTTAGTAAAGCAATTGCATCGTGATAAGGAAGGGTAGACGCGGAAAATAGATCAATACAATAAGAAAAAGTGAGATAAAAAAGTCTGGTGATGCTTTCCTCAGTTCTTAAGAATTCCTTCTTCAAAGAATAGAAATTTATCCCACATGCATTCACGCTCAAAGATTTAACTTATTCTCATAAGAGAAGAGGGGAGCAAAACATTCTTTTACAGTGTGACATTTTTTTAAGCCTAGGGCCTGGCCTGGGGGTTGAGCCTAGTATAAATAACACGAACGGGGACGAGCCAAAGGACCTTAAAAAGGCCTTTGGCAAAGCCGACTCTTGTTTTACATCCCAAGGGGAGAAAAACATAGGGAGGGCGACCGGAGACAACGAAAGCCTTGCAGCAGGCTGGAGGGGCTCGAAGGCGACCCCCCCAAGCCTGCTCAACGAAGCATGCACAGGCACCATACTTTATTATACTTTATATCCAAACAACTCTCCCCGTTTAGTCTATAAAGATGAAGAAAGTGGGTTATATCAGTTTAGCTTCGCATTCCCCTCCCGGTCCCAAATTATCCTGTTGGTCAAGTCTTGGTTGAAGAATTGCGTATATGATAGTCGGAGATCACCCCTATTGAACCTTGAAGTCCTCTATCAACGAGCTCTATACGACCCTGAGGAATACCGAGAGTATCCGAAAAGATAGGGCATAGAGAGGCGAAGACCGCCGATAGGGCTCATACCAATACAGGCAACGAGACGCCGGCCATTGCTCTTTATAACGCGGACAGCAACAACCCTGGGGTGAACTGAAACAATGAGCTCTTTTTAGATTGAACCCTGTGAGGTTCCATTACTCTGATACCTGTCTTGACTATCGTTATCGTTTATTGCTGATTTCTGAACTCTGTGAAGTTCTATTATCTTGACTATCGTTGTCGTTTATTGTTGATTTCTGAACCCTATGAGGTTCAATTGTCTTGACTATTGTTACCGTTTGTTGCTGATTTCTAAACCCTATGAGGTTCTATTATTTTGACTATTGTAATCATTTATTGTTGATTTCTAAACCATGTGAGGTTCTATTGTCATGACTATCATTATCGTTTCTTGCTGGTTTCTGAACCTTGTGAAGTTCCATTGATTTGATCATTACCTTGTGCACCCTTGTAAAGGTAATTGACTATCATTATCGGAATTGACTGTCTTTCGTTGATCGAATTCTCTGAACTAATTGAGCGGTATTTATTACCGATTGATCACCCCTGTGAGGGTTGGTTTCTTAAAATTGTTCTAATGACCAACTGACTGTCTTGTTCTGGCCATGAACTTTCATTGTCTTGTTTGTTGTTGTCCTAATTGAAGTCGTACTATACTGTCATTGCCTTCGCCTTATTGGCTATCGATTGATTAAATGTACTGTTATTGTTTTCGCCTTGTTGGCTATCGATTAATTGAATGTACTGTTTAATTGATTGTACTAAAAGATTTGTATAGGAGAATTGATGGGCCGAGTGCCTTGCCAAGCTGTTATACTTGAGCTATTGTTATTACCGAGTTGTCATGCTCCAGCTACTGAACTGATTGTTTGCTGAACTGAACTGAACTGATCTGTTACGGTCCTATTATGGAGGTACAAAGATACTCCGATATGCATGTTGTATTTGATTTATTAACTTGCATATGTGATTGAGTTTGTTATTCCTGAATTGTATTTTGCTCAAGGAGTAATAAGGCTGGAGTGATTTCCCAGTCTAGATCAGGCTAATGCCCTGGGCAAACTGCCACAACTAAACCTCCCGACTATGATCGGTTGAGATGACCTTAAACCTCCCGAGTAGGATCGATTGAGATGATCAGGCTGCTAAGCTGACGGTCATAGTTTTCGACCTAGCATTTGCTAGTAGTCTGACCCCTTGATTGTTCTATTCTGGTATAACCTTATTTCTCTTATGACTAAACTGCCAGTGATTATTATCGTTGAGTCTCTGATTCTTGAAAGATTATACATTACTTTACATTATTCCTCACTGAGTCCTTATGACTCACCCCTATGTATTATTCATTTTTATTCACGCAGGTGTGAGATAAGGAATAATAAGGACTGGCAGATTTGATTGGAGTTTGCTAGATTAGTGTTTCAGTATACATGTACATATGAATGCACCTTAAGTTGTTTTTTCTTTAGAGATGTTGTAATATGCTATGATGGATGTTAGATTTACGGTATGTATGAATCGTGATGTTGGTGGCGATAGCTTGGTTTGAATGTTGTTGGGCTATTAGTATGGTATATAGCACTCTGATATTAATTCCGCATTAAGTATGAAGCATGTTGCGTATTGATAATTGTTGATGTTATTGGAAATATGTGAAAAATTTTATGGGTCTATCGGATATGTTGTTACATGCTGTAGGACTAAATAGAGTGGCATTCCGCCTTGTGGGCTATATCCCAAGTGGGGTGCCACAAGCATGGTATCAGAGGTTGGGTTTGGAAACTCGAGCTATACTGGGACAGGATCATATGATATGACCCTTTCGGAGTTCTACATATATGTGTTGAAGAAATTCTGAGTAATTTGGGATTTAAGATGAATTTGAATTGTTAAATTTAATAAAGGAAGTTATGTACTGCAAGATGGCTAATGGTCATAAGGAAGGGTAAGAACCTGCAGTTGATGAGGAAAAGATGGACTCCTTGAAAGAAAGAATTAGGGTTTTGAAAGATGAAACAACCAAATGGAAAGAGATATGTCGAAATGCGGAAAAACTTCAGGATGTGTATGGAACCATACAATAAAGTAGAATGGAATCAAGTTATCTAAAGTCAAAAATTGGGGCAAGGGATTTTATTCTTGATAGACTGATGAAAAGTATGGAAAGAGAGGAAATTCGAGTAGGTATTGCCGTATATTAGGTTAAAAGACTCCGAGAGATACATGCTCAGATAGAAGAAATGTTCTTGATGGTAGAATTTAAGTATAGGAGGTTAGTGGACATGCCCCACCCAGTCGTGGAGGAGATTAGAATGATGATGACCCATTACAGTGAGGCCATAAATTAGGTCATCGGTGTTGGTATAGGGATTGATACAGGCACGGGATCTTCTAGAGTTCGTCCCTTTTGCAGACCAGGATACGGATAGGGCATTCGCATTGAGGAGCCAAAGGAGCTACTAGTGGAGGAACCCGAGGACATTGTACGTGAGGATCCTGAGATGGATCCGTTGTAGTAGTTTCTGGTGGATGAGCCACCTGATGATGTTGTAGCGGTGTAGGAGATTATGATAGATGAGATACCCGATGATGACATAGCTATACCGGAGTTCTTGATGGATGAGCCATCTAATGATGACTTAGACGTAGAGGTAGATGAGGATGACGAGGATATGAAGTCCCTCATCACAAACGTTGAGGATTTGGACTAAGTGATATGAAGGTGTATTTACGATGTAACTATGTATATAGAATAATGTAGCTTTTAACCACTAGGTTAAGCTCTATTGGCTAGGTCACTTAGATATGGGTAACGCCATTATATTAGCCTTGTCAATTTTTTTATGACCAGGCATACTATTAGCATATCAATTTTGAAATTTTGAATTATAAATACACAAATGTAATCCGCTTACGCTAATTTTACCTCGGTTATTAAACATACTTGAGTACTATATGGTCTATGTAGTTTGATAAATTTATTTATTACCCATATTTCTTTCCGTAGATTAAGAATTCGAGAGAGTTGTTAATGATTGAAATGTCGTTTGCAACGTAATGATCATAGGTTTAAGATATTAAGGAAATCAAACCTGTGGTGGCGTCACATGAGAGTGTTGACGCTTTTGCTCCAGTGAGAGCAGGCCATAGGGGAAGACCGATTGGCTGGAGAGCTAATGCACCCCGAAACTTTGGATGGGGAATGCCTATCTATCAGTAGCCATGGCTTGATAAAGAGGGTTCACAATCTAACCTGTTGGATTAGCCACCCATAAATTAACCTACTGAGCATGGAGACCTAGAAGGGTAATGGGATTAGCAACATGGCCTAACCAGGGGAGGCAGAGCAATGGAAAATAATGAAATTGCTGATAGTCGAGCACTAGAACGATTTCTACATCTCCAACCCCTAAAATTTTTTGAAGAGCCAAATGACAGAAAGGTTGAGATGGGGATTAAAAGCCTAGAGAAGATATTTGGGACCTTGAGGTACCCTGATGAGCAGAAGATCCGATACGCCACTTTTCTATTAGAGAGATCTGCTCATAGTTGGTGGAAAATGATTAACTGAAAATGGACCGCTGTAGGAACCCTCAGAATCTAGGGAAATTTCAACCAAGAATTTATGGATAATTATGTCCTTCTGGTAGTCAAACAGGCAAGGGAAAGAGAGTTTGTGATCCTGATTCAAGGGAACCACTCGGTTAGTCAATATGAGGTTGCATTCAGTTGGCTAATCTAGTATGCTACTTTTATGATGGGAGATGAGGGCAGACAGACTCGAAAATTTGTATAGGGATTGCGATCGAACCTCAGACGAGGACTAGCTACTTGCGATCTGCCAAACTTAAAAATGGCAGTAAGTAGGGTACTGCAGTTGGAGTCAGAATTGCAGGAAATTTGCAAAATTGAAGATAAAAATTGGAGAGGGAGGTCATATCTTGAGTCAAGGTAGCGCGGGAAGGAAACAACCCAGACTATAAATTGGAGGCACTACACCTCGAGCACCACAATCCAGCGGGTCAATGAATTTGGTTCCAGGAATAGCTCAAAAATAGTATGGATTCTATGGAAGGTCAGGACATGAGGAAACTGAATGCTAGATGAAATAGGGCAGATGCTTGGGCTGCGTAGTAATCGGCACTTCCTGCGAGACTGTCCGAAAAGGAAAGGACCAACACCTGCAGGTGCAAAAGAAAAGTAAGTAGCAGGTGGAAAAGGGAAGCAAAAGGTGTAAGCTCGCGCCTATGCCCTAATATGAAAGGATGCACTTGACCCAAATGAAGTGGTTGAAGGTATGATCTCTATCTTTGGAATTTCTGGTACTGTTTTGTATGATCCCAGTGCATCTCACCGTTTTATATCTATTATTTTCTCCTAAAAGTTGAATAAGCAACCCAAAACTATAGCATATTACATAGAAGTTTTGACGTCATTAGAGATAAGGTTAACAACAGATACTGTATATCGGGAATGCCCGATCATGATAGGGGATGAGATATATCTAGTTGATCTAATACAAATGCCCATTCAAGGATATGATTTGATTCTTGGGATGGATTGGCTATATAAACATCAGGTATAGGTGAATTGTTATACCAAGTGCATTATGCTCAGAGATAAGATACCAATATTAACCCGCCAATTCATGGATAATGCTTTTTCGCTATCACTTATATCTACGCTAGAGGCCAGAAAGATATTGAAGGAA
Source organism: Jacaranda mimosifolia (assembly GCA_018894105.1). Lineage (NCBI taxonomy): Eukaryota > Viridiplantae > Streptophyta > Magnoliopsida > Lamiales > Bignoniaceae > Jacaranda > Jacaranda mimosifolia. Next base: position 18,072,717 of record CM032118.1, on the reverse strand, counting down.
GGTGGATGAGGATTTTTGGCATATCTTATCAACAAACCCCGAGAGACAGCCAAAATCGAATAGGTAGAAGTAGTGGCTAGGTACCCTGAAGTATTTCCAAAAGAGTTGAATTCATTGCCTCCAGATAGGGACAGGATTTGTCATTCATACTCTCCCAAGAACCATACTAGTATCCAAAACTCCCTACAGAATGACACCAGGAGAATTGAAAGAACTAAAGGAGCAACTTTAGGAACTACTGGAAAAGAAGTATATAAGGACTACTAGCACTTCTCCCTGGGGAGCCCCAATATTATTTGTTAAGAAGAAGGATGGGTCCTTGAGAATGTGCATCGATTATAGGGAGTTGAACAAAGTCACTATCAAGAATAAATACCCCTTAACGCATGTGGAAGAGTTGTTTGATCTATTATAAGGATCTACAGTCTTTTGAAAGTTAGATTTGAGGCAGGGATATTACCAATTGATGATTAGAGAAAAAGATATCCCAAAGACTGCCTTCAATTCTCGATATGGTCACTTTGAGTTTGTAGTAATGTCGTTTGGTCTGACAAATGCTCTTGCGGCATTTATGGATTTGATGCATCGAGTATTTCGACCATATCTGCATACGTTCATGGTTATCTTCATTAATGACATCCTAGTATACTCGAAATCCTAAGAAGGGCATGTTGAACACTTACACTCAGTACTCAAAATTCAGAAAGAGCATCAGTTGTATGCTAAGTTCAGTAAGTATGAGTTCTGGATAGAATGAGCAACCTTTCTTGGACATATGATATCTTAGGATGGCGTAGAGGTTGATCCCTCTAAGGTAGAAATGATAGTCAATTGGAAGAGACCCAAAAATGTGACGGAGGTTCATAGCTTTCTAGGATTGGCTGGCTATTATCGGAGGATTGTGTAGGATTTCTCTAAACTAGCTAGCCCAATGACTAAGTTAAATCAGAAAAACCAAACATTTAACTGGGATGATGATTGTGAGAGAAGTTCCCAAGAACTGAAGAGCAAGTTGACAATAGCTCCAGTTTTGGCTCTTCTACAAGGATTAAAGGGTTTTGTAGTATATACGAATGCTTCTAAGGAAGGGCTTGGATGTGTGTTGATGCAAAAGGGACGAGTCATCGCCTACGCATCTCGAAAGCTTATGTCACATGAAGAGACTTATCCCACTCCTGACTAGAGCTAGCCATAATGATTTTTGCACTGTTCAAGTAGAGACATTATCTCTATGGGACCATATTTAAGGTACACACAGACCACAAGACTCTCAAGTATTTGAGATCACAGTAGGATCTAAATACGAGATAACGTCGATGGGTGAAATTCCTTGAAGTTTATGATTTCTCAATTTCTTACCACCTAGGAAAGGCGAATGTAGTTGCAGATGCACTGAGCCGCAAAGCTGGAATAGCTCACATATCAGGAACGATAGTAACAAAAATTCTAAAGACAGATGCCAAGTGAGATTGAGGTAGAGAGTTTGGATTGTTGGGCTAAATGTCCAACCCAAATCATACGCAGAAATTTGGTGGGCTCAAGCCAATAATAGGTGGACATTGAAGCAGAAAGAATTGGTCAAGAAGTATAAGGAATCTAAGTTCAATATTGATGACCAAGGTACTCTTCTATTCTGTAAAAGAATCTGCGCACTTGAAGAAATGAAAGAAAGACTGATAAATGAGGCACACAAGTTGAGGTTCAAGGTACATCCAGAGGGACAAAGATGTATCAAGACTTGAAAAAGCAGTTCTGGTGGAATTGAATGAAGAGGGATGTCACAGATTATGTGCGAAAACGCCTAACATATCAGCTAGTGAAGGCAAAGCATTAGCGACCAGCAGGGTTGCTCCAACTACTCCCAATCTATGATTGGAAATAGGAGCAAACTACCATGGATTTTGTATCAGGCCTGCCAACAGCTCGAGAAGGATATGACAGCATTTGGGTAATGGTAGATAGACTAACCAAATCTGCTCATTTCCTGCCAGTCAGGACACAATATAAGGTTGAAAAGTTAGCAGAGTTATATGTGAAAGAAATCATCAAACTGTATGGAGTCCCAATCAGCATTGTATTTGGCCGAGATCTAAAGTTTACTTTGAGACTTTCGAAAGCCCTATAAAAGGATTTGGGGACAATACATTTCAATTCTACTGCTCATCCTCAAATAGATGGACAGTGTCAGAGGGTCATCTGGATACTAGAGGATATGTTGCGGGCTTGCGTCTTGGATAATGGGAATTGGAGCCAACATCTACCTCTGATCGAATTTGCATATAATAACAGCTATTAATCCACTATCCAAATGGTTCTATACAAAGCACTGTATGGCAAAAAATGTTGATCCCTATTGCACTGGGATCTTAAGGAATACAAAGGTAGCAGCTATAAGACTCCAGAAACTATTAGACCAAAATTGGTTCAGGAAACTATTGAAAAGACTCAAATCATCAAGCAAAGAATAAGAGCCGCTCAAGATCATCAGAAGAGTTACGCAGATAGGCAGAAAAGGGATTTGGAATTTGAAGTGGGCGATAAGGTATTTCTCAAAGTATTTCGAAGAAAATGTATTCGGAGGATTCGCAAAGGCAAAAGGTTGAGCCCAAGATATGTTGGACCCTACAAGGTAAGTGAAAGGATTAGGCTAATGGCGTACCGCCTAGCGCTACCCCAAGATGTTATAGGTATTCATGACGTCTTTCACGTGTCAGAACATCAGAAATATTATCTTGACCCTTCCCACATAATCCCTCAGGCCAGCGTGCCATTGCAAAGTGATTTGACATATAAGGAACAACCAGTTAAAATTTTAGATCAGAAGTTTTGAGAGTTGAGAAATTGGTGGATTCCTCAAGTAAAAGTTTTTTGGCGCAACCATAATATTGAAGAAGCAACATGGGAAACAAAAGATCTCACGTGCCAATAGAATCTAGAACTTTTCCAGCATTCAGGTGGAATCTGGGAGGCTAAATTCCTTTAAGAATGAGGGATCTGTAACACCCCTAGAAATGCCTTATTTTAATATTTTGTATTTTGTATAAATTTTATTAGTTTTATTTAATTTTCAAAAGTTTTGTAGGTTAATATGCGATTAGATAAGATTTAATTAGGTCTTTCTTTGGAATTTTCGGGACTAATGTGAAAGACCAATAGACTTAGGTCAATCGAACTTAATTAAAAATTTTAGGTTTAATTGAAATCTGACCAAAACTGCTGGGGTTCAATCTAACCAAAACTATTGCAAAATGGGCCATCGACAGCTATAGAATCGAGCTCAAACTAGTAGGCAACATGAGGTGGAGCTTTACTTTTCAGGCAGAAATTGAACGGCAATTCAAAGGGTTTTGTAAAATTGAATAGGAGGTTTGCTTGGTCTAGCTGAGATGCAACTCCTGGTGGTGGTGGTGAACTTCCCCAGTGGCGGTGGACGGCGGCGGAGAAGAGACAAATTGATCATTTCAACGTGGCAATTACATGCACGTGGGTTGATCATGAAGATTCTTTATCGATAACTCAAAATTTGGGTAAATGACTAAAATTAGGTTAAGGTGTTGTTGTATGCATATATATATATGTATTCATCTTCAAAGCCTTGTATTATAAAAGAAAATGAAGGAATCGATCGATCAGAGCAGCCATGCATAAGAATGAAACATTCATGTACGTTAATTATGCCTAGTGAATTCGGAATTGTATTATTTCATGTGAACCATAGGTTAAATAGCTAAATGGGTGATAAAACCCTAATTTTATGTAATCATAACCTAAGGATAAACTTGGAATTTTGATGATACTTGAACTATTAAAATTGATATGGTGCAATGTTATCAGAATTATGAGGTAATTTAGGGATTCGACTATATTATCCTTACCAATTTATAATGAGTTTCGGATATTTTCATAATACCGGCGGGCATAGTCTATTTCATATTGATATAAACCGAACTAGATCCTTAATTCTTGTAGTCGCCAAGCAACTGTTGATTTTAGATTCTTAGTTGTACGACTGTAATTATAGGATTGAATAAGGTTTTAACTATAAACCTACCTTTTGGTTAGGTACTGAGGAGTTGGATCCTACAAAGCGGTAGGCCTTTATTTGCATTCCGTTAAGGTTATCTAGGTGAGGATCCACCGATCTGGTAATTATTTTAGTAAAGCAATTGCATTGTTATTGAACCCTGTGAGGTTTCATTGTTCTGATACCTGTCTTGACTATCGTTATCATTTATTGCTGATTCCTGAACCCTGTGAGGTTATATTGTCTTGACTATTATTATCGTTTGTTGTTGGTTTCTTAACCCAGTGAGGTTCCATTGATTTGATCATTACCTTGTGTGTCCCTGTGAAGGTAATTGACTATCATTATCGAAATTGACAGTCTTTTATTGATCGAATTCTATGAACTAATTGAATGGTATTTGTTACCGATTGAACACCCCTATGAGTGTTTGTTTTCCTAAAATCGTTCTGATGACAAACTGACTGTCATGTTCTGGCCATGAGCTTTCATTGTCTTGTTTGTTGTCATCCTGATTGAAGTTGTATTGTACTATCATTGTCTTCGCCTTGTTGGCTATGGATTGATTGAACGTACTGTTATTGTTTCCACCTTGTAGGCTCTCAATTAATTGAACGTTTTGATTGATTGATTGTACTGAAAGATTTGTACAGGAGAATTGATGGGCCGAGTACCTTACCAAGTTGTTATGCTTGAGCTACTATTATTGCCAAGCTGTCCTGCTTGAGCAACTACTATTGATTGTCGAGCTGTCATGCTCTAGCTGCTGAACTGAACTGATCTGTTATGGTATTGTTATGGAGGCACAAGGATACTCCGATATGCAAATTGTATTTGATTTATTAATTTGCAAATGTGATTAGGTTTGTTATCCCTGAATTGAATTCTGCTCAACGAGCAATAAGGCTGGAGTGATTTTTGAGTCTAGATCTGGCTGATGCCCCAGGCAAACGAGCCATAGCTAAACCTCCGGACTATGATCGATTGAGATGACCCTAAACCTCCCGACCAAGATCGGTTAAGATGATCAAGCCGTTGAGCAAACGGTTACAGTTTCCGACCTAGCATTTATTAGTAGTCTGACCCTTTGATTGTTCTATTCTTGCATACCTTGTTTCTCTAATGACTAAACTGCCAGTGATTACTATCGTTGAGTCTCTAATTCTTGAAAGATCGTACATTGCTTTACATTGTTCCTCACTGAGTCCTTATGACTCACCCTCGTGTATTATTCATTTTTATTTTGACAAGTGTGAGACAAGGAACAATGAGAACTGGCTAATTTGATTGGAGTTTGCTGTATTAGTGTTTGAGTATGCATGTACATATGAATGCACCTTGAGTTGTTTTGTTTTAGAGATGTTGTAATATGCCATGATGAATGTTAGACTTATGGTATGTATGAATCGTGATGTTGGTGATGATAGCTTGGTTTGAATGTTGTTAGGCTATTAGTATGGTATAGAGCACTCTGATATTAATTCTGCATTAAGTATGAAGCATGTTGCATATTGATGATTGTTAATGTTATTGGAAATATGTGAAAAAGTTTATGGGCCTATCAGATATGTTGTTGCATGCTAATAGGACTGAACTGAGTGGCATTCCGCCTTGCGGGCTATATCCCAAGTGGGGTGCCATACAATCCCAATTGGGTGTGTGTGTATCTGTAGGGTGAATTACGGTTAGTACCCTTGAGGTTTGGCATGATTACAAAAAAGTCTTTGCTCTTTTAAAACTTACAAAAACGCCACTACTGTTTGTCGCCGTCCAACAGTTAAACCGCCGTTAGGGTTTCCATTAAAAATGGCCTCTGAAATTCCATAAATGCCCTCCAGTGATTTGGCTGATGAATTAATTGTGTAAAGAGTACACAATTACCCCAAAACCTTAATAAAATTACAAAAATGCCTAAATCTTAATTAAAAAATATGTAAAATATTTGTATACATATACATACATATATAAAATAATGTTATATAATATTATATATATGTTGAATTTAAAAAAAAAGATATATATACATATACATACAAACCTTGCCACCCACCACTACTGGGCCAAAGCTGGCCACAGTGGCCACTGGCAGCGGCCGCTGTGGTGGTGGTGCTGCGTGGCAGGAGCAGCGTTTGGTCGCACTGGCATGGCAGCAGGCAAAAGAACAAGGGAGGGGGTAGGGATAGGGTGGGGCAAGGGGGAGGTGAGGTAGGTTTGGTTAAGAATTTTTTTTTTCAATTAATAGATAATTTAATTAAGATATGTGTTTAATTTTTTATTTATTGGGTTTTGAATTAATTAATAAATTTAAGTAAGTTTAATTAATTATTTTATAGAGAATTATTATTTGAATAAATATCTTTAATTATGATGATTACTTTAATAAATAATGTAAATAAATTTTAAAAAATTATTTTTCAATTAATAATACTATAGGTTAAAAATATATCTTAATTTTTGACTTATTTATTCTTCAAATATAGCTTTTAATTTTTTATTTATTTCTTTTGTTAATTAATAATTTTTTTATTTTTATAGTTATTTTAGGTAGATTAATTATTAGAATAAATATTTTAATTATTTTATAAAATTTCTTTTTATTGAATAAATAATTTAGTTAAAATTACACATAGATCTATTATTAGAATAAATATTTTAATTATTTTAAATATCTTTATTTCATATATGATTATTATTTTACTAAATAATCTAATTAATATTGTCTAATATGTAACACAAATAATAAATATTTTATTATTCAATATTATTAGATAAATTTAATTGTATAAGTAAATTATTTTAAATATATGAACTATTTAAAATAATTCAAAATTTTAGCCTACTAATTTTAAATATATACACATAGAGGGGCATTTAGGACTTTAGCCATCCAACCAACTTTCAACCTTTTTCTATTTTTTTAATTATTTTTTTGTTAGGGGCAATATGGAATTTTCTCATTTTTCGTCCACCTTACAATTAAGTTCAAGACCTCAGGGGTGTTTTTGCAATTTTTGAAAAAACAAAGACTTTTTTATAATTACGCCAAACTTCAAGGGTAATCGTAATTCACCCTATATATATAATGTTGAAAATTGTTGCATCTTTTTCAGGAGACTAGTTCTGGTGTGCAGTGTTGTTGAACCGGGAGACAGAACTGAAAGGGATGATCAATTCAAGGAGACAGAACTGAAAAAGGTGAATTTTCTGATATTTTCTCATTCCTTTCTATCTATTAATGATATTGTAATTTGAAATGGTGATATTTCCGTTATTTTCTCCATGACTTGATAAAATCTTGTCCTAATTTTAACTTGTAATATTCTCATTAAGGGATGAGATAAGATAATGTGATGTCATTATGGGATTTTCTTCATTTTTATATGTTGTTTATATGTTGGTTTTCCTTAATTATTAATGCTGAAGTTAATTGGTTGATTAGCACCATACTTTATCTTGTCTTGGTTAGCCTCTTTGTATGTGAATGATTGATGTATCCTGGCCTAGAAAATTTCTTATGAATCTGCCTTATTTGATTTTGGTATTAAACTTTTGCGATAATGCCCAACAAAACTGCATCAATATCAAACTAATTGAAAGGTTACTGAGATTTCTACATCATAACTGCACATTTAGAAAATTACGGAGTGACATCTTGAAGCCTCCAAGAGATCCTGTACATATGTGAAAATAATATTCCTACTTTGCTCACAACTCCTTCCCATGAGCTAAAAGAAATACATACTAAAATGACTTAGTTGGGATAGCTCGAACTTTAAAGGGAAGACTGATTAAAGAAGAAAAAGATGTGATGTCTAGAATCTAATTATAAAAATCGAACAAACTTTGTAAGTTGTGTGACAGATGACTTACAGGAAGATATACATGAATTTCTCTCCACTCCATGAGGTCATGCAATGTGAATTGCAAATGGGAATATTTGAAATTCACTATACTTTCTTACTCCAAGCATTCTGCATCATGAGCATCTTGTTCCTCAGCCATTAAGCAACATATCAGTATCATTTATGACTTGAAAGAAACTCTTGAATTGCAGCTATCTAGATAAAGTGAATAAAGTTGAAAATATCATTTGGGCATTATCGCAAAAATTTAAGTTGCAGATAGCTTGTTCCTAGATTGGCAAATTCGGACTCAATTTCTTGATGAAAGTGTTGAGGGACTTCGACTAGATACACTTGCAAATCTCACCCTATTGAGATAAATGACAAATGTTTGCTTGTCTTTATATTTGTGTGTTGGCTCTACAAATCTTTAAGATTTTTAAAAATATAAATCTTGAGCGAGAAATGTTATTTCTTATGTTGATCGTTTATAAGTTTCTTGGAACTTCTAATGATTCGCAATATCAATCTCCTTTCAGGTGGACGTTAATCATGCTAATGAAATTGATGAAAATTTTAATGCAATAAGTTATAGAAAGGGTGATCAGATGCTATAGAACTATCTTGAGCCTAAATGCTATTAGGTAGGTCATTTGGTTTATAATTTATTTGTGCTTCATATTAGTTTATGTTTTTTTAAATAAAAATCAACTGACAACTACTAATTTTAGAAGAGATTTTATTTGTAAATACGAACATGAGAATATGAAGTAAATATGGTCAAAGCTCCAGGCTACGCAATCAAATTAAGTTGGTTGGAGTTGCTATGAGAAAAAGATGCAAAAAACGTATGTCTACCAACTCAGTTTAATGGTCCTTATTATATCACCAGTTGAATGACTTCGATTAAGTTTTGATCTTTGTTTCTTCGTGTACTTAATAGTATTTTACAGAGCAGGAATATCAACTAAGTAGTTGTCAATGTCGAATACAATCACACGATATAAGTGGGGATGTAATTCATTATCAAGAATAGGCTTAATATTTCACCAAGCAGCATGTATTGAGGGGGAGCAACATATATCTATGGTAGAAATGATATTCAGACACTTGATTTGAATGGCTTGCATTTGGTTTAGAACTCTTCATAGTACACATTGTTTGGGTTAGGGAAAGGAGAAGATTATAATTTGAGATTGATTTCATTTTCATGATATTTATTTGTTACAAATTTACTAAATTGTAAACTTTGATAAGTGAACAATTTATGTTGCATTTATTGAATTGTTAAATTTTTAGTGATTAAAATTTTTTAGTGATTAAAACTTTCTTTAATTTTATTATATTTTTTATGGTTCAAGATATATAATATTATTATTTGTAAAATATATATAATAATAATAATTTATATAGACAAATAATTTTTTTTATTTAAAAAAGAACATTTAACAACAGAATAGCAACCAAAAGGGCTGCCTATGAAATTCCAAGCAAAATAGCAATGGTATAACAAAGAAAGTTTAGCAAGTAAAAAGCACGTTTAGCTACGAAAATTAGAATGGAAATAACAATGGAATTGTGACAATATTAGCTACAAAATTGCAATGAAAATGGTTAGCTACAGAATTTCAACGGAAGATTAGCAACGTAAATTCAACAATAGAATAACAACGAATATGGATAATACGAAATTGGAACAAACAAATTTAGAACGGAATTACAACGAACAAATTTAGTAATGAAATGGCAATGGAATTGCAATAGATAACTATGGATAACTACAGAATTGCAACGAAATTGCAATAGACGCAGATAACTATGGAATTACAACAAACAAATTTAGCAACCGGATTGCAATGAAATTGCAACAGATGTGGATAACTACAGAATTGCAATGAAAAAATTTATCAATGAAATTACCACAGAACATGTCAGCAACATAATTACAACAAAATGAATAAGCAACGGACTTACAACGGGTTAAATTAGTTATGGAATTGCATCAGAATTAGATTAAAACTTAGCAATGGAATAGGAACAAAATTGAAACATATATTTGGAATAGAATTTAATAAAGAACTTTCAGAAAAATTAGTGACGAAATAACTTGTTAGCAACGGCACCAACAGAATCCATTGCTAACTCAGCAACAACATGATTTCTGTTGCAATTCAATTTTGCATCTAATGGATTAGCTTCAGAAGATTTATGTTGCAATTCCATTGCTAAAGGGCTTAGCAACAAAATAGAAACCGATATTTTCATACAAATACCTAGTTTTCCAGTACTGATCCAATAAGTGTCTGTATATATATTTATATATATATATATATATTTGAGCACTGAAGAGGGCTTCCGTGCAAAATTTAACAAAGCGATTCATGTGCCACTCACATGACTGTTAAATTGGTATTTTTTTTGTCCCACAAGTTAGGTCTGTTTTGATTTTGGTCCCAACAAAGTGAAGAATGATTAAACCAAAAACCACGAATAGATACACCAACTTAGTTTTCCATTTTTTAAGTTTAACAACTTTTTGTCTATTGTATTTAATATTGTAAGCAATCTATGTATCACTTGTCTTGCTCTTTCATACATTGGAGGGTCATTCCAAACAAAGAAACCATACCCATTATTCATAAAAGCACAACTATAGAACTTGGTATCATAATTTTCATTGGTCCATGAGGTTTTCAACGAAGCTAATGTGACATGGAAAAAATGAAACCTTCACTTGTAGCAATCGCTTTTCCTCTTCTAAAAAAATTTTAAAGCGCTTATGTTGAGACCAAAATCTAAAACAACCCTAACTTATAGGGCCAAACAACCTAACTTAATAGCCACATGAGTGGCACGTGTCACTCCGTTAACTTCTGGATGGAACCCCTCTTCAATCCTCAATTAAAAGATAAATGCACTTATTAGGTGCAATGTGCTAAATTAATAAAGAAATGGGACTTACTGTAGGCCTGGGGCTTAAAAAAAATTTGGCCAACAAAATTCTTGAATTAAGAAAGTAATCATCTGAAGATACCATATAGGATATCATTCATCCGCTTCAACTAATTAAGGAATACATTATTAAAAAAGTAAACCTTTAGCGACTATATTTTGGTGGCTAATCAAATCTGTGACCGATTAATGACTGAATAGTGAGAATCAAATGTAAAATTTAGACTGCATTCTTTAATAGAATAGTGATCAATAGTAATTGAATCTATGACTAAAATCATGTTGGTTACTGATGTTGCTCAAAAATGGAGTGAGGTTCTTTCCTTGAAATAGCAAAATGTTGGTTCGTCTTATTAGGAATGTACACAGAGAGATATGATTTTCTCGAGAGTTCTTCTATTCTGAGAAATTTTACAAATGATTTTTTGTGTCACATTCCTCCTAAGGACTTGGTATTTATAGATTTTAATTTCATGGGCTTAGGCCCATTAGGATGTTTTTGCCCTCCTTGTGGGCTTGGCAGCTCTCTTACCTATTTACTTAATTAATTAATTTTAAAATTGATTCATTTAAGTCCTAGGACAAGTACCATGCAAAATTTTTCCAAGTTCTCAGATGATGGCAACACAAAAAATTTTCTAAGACTACCGATGATGTCACACTATTGCCTATCATAAGAATGACTAAGTTTCACACCAAGAATATTTCTACAAGGCGTTCACATGCTTCCTCGTGCATACACGAGCACATCCCTATAACGAAGCTCAACCTAAAACCCATACTATCATGCACTTCATTAGTGTAGCAGCTTGATATTAACACCATAACAACACTCAAAATTTTCCTAAGTCCCTAGGTGACTGCAGTGCAAGACTTTCTTGAACTCCAAAACGTTTAACACATCACATTCGCCTAAGCCCTTAGGTGAAGGAGACATTAAACTACACAAAGTCTCTCAAGAGGCACCATCAACTCCACTCACAATAATTAATTTTCTCATGAAGTAACATAAGATAACAATCAAAATAAAACTTATGTAATATTTTCGATGTAAAAATTTTAAATTTCTCACTAAAAATAGGGGGCTTGAGAATGTGACTAAAATTAGATTTAATGAGATTTCGTTAATTTGATCAAAAATTTCCATTGGGCATGTCATCAAATTAATTCAAAGGAAGAATTATAAATCTCCTTGAGATGGAAATTTTGTATTCTTATTAATATAAACACAAATAGATAAAACTAGTGGATAAAACTAGAGTTTAATTTCTTTGAAAGTGATGTTATCTGTGCATGACTCAAGAGATGATGGTTGTGCATGCACAATGCAACATGCTTCATTGTTGAATCACCCAATTAATCTAAACATTAAAGCAAAACAAGTGCTTCAGTTTTTCATGTGTCCATTTCCTAGTATCAACCACGTGTCACTGTATGAGATGTAACAATTCCTACAGAAGCAAATTGATTAAACTATAGTCAATACGTTATTCAAATCACACATTTAGCCTTGCACTCCAAGAATGGTATTACATTTCCTGCCCAAACAGCTAAAATTCTATCCCATCATTTCATCATTCAACCAAGTTTTTCCAGCACAACAACAAAATACCTGATTCCCGAAAGGAAAAAAAACATTTAATATTATCTTCCAAATCTGCATATTCAGTAAGTTTGGAGGCACTAGCTGATATGAAAATTTAACCATGGAGCGGTTTCTAAACACCAGCTGATATTCCTTGTGGCAGTAGCAGAAAACAACAGAAAATCAAGGAAAAAAAATAGCAGAAAAATAAAAAAAATTCCACAAAATCATTACTATCCATTACCAAATTACTACAAAAAAAAGGTACTATCAACTACAATCACAATCCACTCAAACTTAATCAACCCTCAGAATTCTTCCCTTTTCCTCCAAATTTTTTGGATACATCATTTTCCTTCTTCTTTTGACGTCCAACTACAGCTTTTAAGTTAGAAACTATCACAAAATTCATGCCACCTCTCACAATCATTGGAGTATTCATGTTTAAACTTTGGCTAACCTATGCATTGTAATAGTTAACATGTGAATAAAAACATGAAGAATAAAACAAAACAAAACCAAAAAGTATAAAAGCAAAAAGTTTGATACTTACATTTAAAGAAGATATATTATTTGAATTCCGTTTTATCTTGATAGACAAGTTATTTCTAGCCTAAAAGATCAAAACTTTAGTTTGTTAGTGACAATAAGAAAAATGCATATAGTGAAGAATATATATCAGTTAAAGCTTATAGGATCTAGATCAAACTCAGCATCTGGATCAATATTCTTATCAAATAACCTATCTTCCTCTATGTCATAATCACTATCGGCAAAACCATCACACTCGGAATTAGAATTAGAAACAGAAGCAGAAGGAGATGATACAGGTTGTACTGCAATATTAGTCTAATCCTGTGGTAAAGGGGCATCATCTAGAAATGAAAAGTCAATCATTTGATCATCATCCCCTAAGTTTGAAAAGTATTGGTTTTGCACTTCATCTCCCCCTTGGGTTGGTCATTCCCATTCTCAAGATGCTCTACATAAATTTCCACCACCCTATCCTAGGTAAATGATTCACTATATCATAAACGTCAACATCTTTACTAAGACATTTACTACCCAAGTACAAACTGTGCCCATACATATGCCAAAATCTAACTTTGTCTTTATCATAACCTAGCTCCTTGACATAGTCCTCAAGTTCAATCATCCCAAACATATCTACATCTATATTATCAAAGAAATCTATGTTACCCCCTTCATAGTATCTTACAAGATCTACTTTCATTAAACCCCCATGATATAATTTAATAGTAAATAAAGAAATGCCATCCCAACCAAATCTGCATAACAAACAAAAATACAAAAATTGCACACTGTCAAATACAAAAAGTATATCACCCTTAATCATCAACCATCAACCAATATATCACCCTCAACAATCAACCAATAATTAAAATTAGTAAATCAAATAAATTTGGGCAACGCAATTACCACAAACAACATTTACATAAAAAAATTTCAACACAAAACATAAAAAATTTCTACTGCAAACAACATTTACATATTTTAACTACCAACAGTAAATTTTTAAACACTAAACATAAAAAAAAATTCTCCAGTACTCAAAATATTTTGACTGCAAACATAGAACTTACCATAATTTGGTATCCTAAGGTTAAAGTTCATCCTTCGTGCCATTCATAGCAGAACAATTTGAGTTTATCCTTCAATGCCTTCCCCCACTTTGTTTTCACTCCAAGGGTGTAGAATCTTCAACACTAAGTAGAAATATCTTTAAATAATCAACATTTTCTTCATTTAATTGGGGCAATGGGTTCGAATTTAGGTTTGTATTAGGAGCTAGGGTTTATCTTGATTTAGGGATTCTAATTTGTATAGCTTTTCTCCTTCTGCTCAAGAATAAGGACGCATCATCGAAGAAATGGGTCAAAGAAATCTGCTGTGTTCAAGTCACATAAGGAGCACGTGACAGTTGCCGTTGCCTATCAAACGGCAAAGTTGACAAAGGGACGAGATTGAATGAAATAATGGAACTTTGGGGATGCAATGTGATACAAGTGAAAGCATGGGGACTAAAATTGAATTAGTGGCATACTTGGGGGACCAAAATTAAAATTATCCCTTTCGTGAAACAACTCCAGCATATAGAATTAAAGCAATTACAGTGATTTACTATAGAAACATATTATAGAGATGGATCATTCCATTCAAATGTACTACAAGAAAATACAAAAGTGAAAACTTATTGTCAAAAGAGTGTTTGGGCTTTTTAGAGAAACAAAATACCATTAGTACTAGCTTATTGAGCAACAGTAGCAACAATAAGTAATTACAGTAGTAGTCAGTAACACCATCACCCTTAGAAATACATTTTTTCTTTGCTTTTTGTGCTTTATAATCAAAAGTTGTTGATGCATGACTACTGTACCTGAAAAAGATGCCACAAAATTGGAAATTATGGGAAAGTTAGGTCTAAAAGCATCATCCAGATAACACAATTTCATTTCCCCCTACTAGAACCTTGGGATTCCCAATTTTCAGCCCCAAACTAGAAAAAACACAGGGATTTGTGGACCTATCTAGACAAAAGAAACTAGACAGTAACTGTACCCACACGTTTTTCACAAATTCACAAACAAGATTGATAAAGAACACTATAAAATTGCAAATCACAAATTACTAAATAATTGCATATAATAAAAGTATTGGGGGCTGCGATCATACTTTTATGAATCGATGAAGATAAACTTGCAATTGGGAGCTGAAAATTGGCGTACACTAGGGTTTTTTGGAAGAAAAAAATTAAAAAAGTGAGAAAATGGATGAATTGTGTGAGAGACAAGCAAAGAGAGTAGATTTTGCTAGGTTTTGCAGCAGAAAAGTATTAGGACAAAAGGCAATTGAAATGTGGGATACGAGAGAAGAGCGAGAGAGAAGAGCGAAGTAAATGACAGATATAGAAGATTTACCATTCAATTATTATTTTTTTATAATAATTTATATTTTCACAGATATTTTTTTAGCATATAATCAATTTAAGGCATAACATCATATGAAAAGTATCTTAATACATAAAAAAAATTTAGATACTTTAAATTATAGTAAAAAAGTTAGTTT
The DNA here is from genome assembly GCA_018894105.1 of Jacaranda mimosifolia. Lineage (NCBI taxonomy): Eukaryota > Viridiplantae > Streptophyta > Magnoliopsida > Lamiales > Bignoniaceae > Jacaranda > Jacaranda mimosifolia. The sequence goes on along the minus strand of CM032118.1, from coordinate 18,057,227 downwards.
TTAAAACTAAATTAGTTAGATAAAAGGCTTAAAGTTTTTAAAATTCATAAATTAAATTTGTAAGTTTCGTACTACAAATAAGTAAATATAGAAAAAAATTTGAAAAATAAATATTAATAGAAATTTAAGATAAAAAACCAAGGGTAATTTCATCCAAAAGTAGGGTGTCGTTGGGATTTTTGGAATAAAAAGATTGTTGAACGAGTTTCTTGAATTGGAAAATAATTTTATGGATCTTTTAGTTCAAAAAAATTATTTTAAGGTATTTCTAATAATTTTTTCCAAAATTTTGTCATTATATTTAGAGTCAACTTTGCAATTTGCTAGCGAATTATGGACTGATTTGATAAAAGTATTTCTTTCTAAAGGAGATTTAGTTTTTAAAAATTCTATATATATATTTTTTTTAAAAATTATTAAAGCTTCTTAAAGAAATAAATTTTTATGTCCAAATTTTTTTTTGAAGAATTATTTAGAACTTTGCAAAATAATAATTTTTTATGTCCAAAAATTCCAAATTAATAATTTAAAATTAAACACGATAATGAATTATGACCATTTATTCCTATAGTCTTTTTTCCAAATATTTTGCCACTTATAACTATATTGCGAATTATATATTTAACAAGGACCAAAAATAGAAAAAAAAAATCATGACTAATAAATGACGGTTATAAGTTTGCCATGAATTTGTAAGAAAAAATAAGGTATAAGTAGTGATCGATTGGTGACTGGTGGTTGATTGAACAATTTGTGACTGATTAGTGACTGATATGCATTTATGATCCATTTGTTACTGAAATTAGTCAAGTGGTTTAAATTATGACTACTTTGTGATTGAATGAATGCCAGTCATAGATTTAGTTATCGATTGGTGACTAATATAACTAAAATTGGACTTAAGGACATTTCGATAATTTAACTAAAAATAATGATCAATCTTATTAACTAATTAAGTAAATGGGCTAGAGAGCCCAAAGGATGAGCCAAACCCATAAAGAGGGCAAAAAAATCTAATGGGCCTAAGCCCTACTAAAACCTATAAATATTAAGTCCCGGGGAGAAATAAGACACATGAAATTATTTATAAAATTTCTTAGAGTTGAAGAACTCTCAAGAGGAGTAGATCTCTCTATGCACATTCCTAGGGAGACAAACCGACACTTTGCTGTTTTCCAAAAAAATAACCTCACTCCAATTCTAAGTAGCATTATTTTTGCATCATCTATAATTTCAAAGGAAGAAGAAGGAACACTAAAGATGCAAGAGAAATCTAGAGTTCACCCCTTAGACAACCTGGTGGTCTTTATGTTGGAGGATGTATAGAGTCACCAACTTGGAGTAATATCATGGTCAGAGCTGGAGCTACTCACTGATGCACAACCAACACTAGAGGAAATGCACGAGCAGTAGGTGCCTCATCCTGGAGACCATAGTTTACCTATGATCTAGAAGATGTTGAATACCATATTGAAGAGTACTACCTAAGCTATGGCCAAAGCAACCACCCAATACACCAAGGAGCTCTACCTCTAAGAGTTGCAGCACTCCTCAAACTGGAGTTGGAGAGGTTTTTTTCTCCCCAAAGAGAATCGAGCAAGGAGCCACATCTGAGCATGATGGCATTCCTCATTCTTTACCTCAACAAGGAGGCATACACTCTTACTCAAAGTGGAATCAACCTTGCATGTACCAACAAACATTGGAGTTCAAACACACTCTTCTACATCACAACCTCCTAGAGTAGTAGGAAACAAGTACCACCTTTTAGCGGCCACTCTCCCTTGGTGGCAACCATTTCTCTCAAGCTATCCTAGCAAAGGCACTATCTCTGGGAATGAAGATGACCCAACTGTCAGAATATGATGGCAGTGTAGACCCTTAAGAGCACTTGGATAATTTTCTGGTGAAGATAAAGCTCTTCAACTGAAGCAAAGGTGTATGCTACAAGTTGTTCTGCACCATACTCATCAAGTATGCTCTAACATAGTTCAACCACATACCAGATGGATCCAACACTAGATAAGAGGTGTTGGCTCAGTATTTTCTTTAGAACGTCTCCATCAATTGTAGATACCTAAGAATAGTGGCGTACTTATTCACTATCAAGCAAAAGGATGGAGAGTCCTTGAGCATTTACCTCAATCACTTCATCCAAGCAGTATACTAGATCCCCTATATCAACGAGGAGCTTCTGCCCAGCATCACCAAACAGAACCTAAAATACTTGAAGTTTTAGGAATCAATCAGTAGAAAGGCTCCTACTACTTTGGAAAAGCTCTTGATATGCTCTGAGAAGTACATCTATGTAGAGGAAGCTATGGTTCATCAAAAAGCCCCCAAATGGAAAGCACATGATAAATGGACTAACAACCATGAGAAACAAAAGACCAGGAATATAGCCATCCTCGTACAATCATTGTATATACACCCTATATTGTGTCCCAAGCTGAGATGTTGGCGATAGCATTGCAATAAGGCCTTATTTGGCAACCATCAAAGAAAGCCCCTACAGACCCTAAAAAGCTGAAGCCAAAAAAATGGTGCCATTATCACTTTGCCAACGGGCATACTACAAATGAGTATCACCACTTGAAGGATGAAATCGAATAATTATTCAAAGAGTACACGTCAAGGAATGCATGACTCAAAAGATGCCCAGCCTAAAAGGAGGCTTACTAGCTAAGGGGAGCGAAAGCTATGGGGGAGATCGGATGGCCCAAAGAGCACCAGTGCCGCAACAACCCTAGCAACCTCTTTGCAATAAGAATCAACTCGATAATATCAGAAGGACTGGTCAAACTAGATAAAGGGAAAGATGTTCTATTGTGTATTAACTTTGTAGACGGGTGCACACCCTAAAATGTTCTTGGTGACGGCTGAAATGCGTCTCCGGTGACACCTTCTTGTAATAAGTATTTAATTTAGTTTATTTTCTTCTTTAATTTCTATCATCAACTTTTCTTCTTTCAAATTCAAATAAAGCCTACCCACTCATGGAAGGCATTAGTTTTCTGTTGATATATCAATGCAAACTTATTCATATTCTTCACATTACTACTGTCTCTTCCATAATCTTGAACTTTGTAGCTATTGTGTATCTTCCTACAATATGTTTCCAAAGGCTCTCTAGAAAAGCCAACCATGGGCTTCATCAAGAGCAAGGCTCCCTTTGGGAATACGTGGCAACCTCTCTATAAGTCTACTGTAGGCTTTCTCTAGAGTATGTGGCATCCTCTAAAAAAATCCTCTATCGGCTCCCTTCGAGAGCTTGTGACATCCTCTCAAAAGTCCACTATCAATTCCCTTTAGGAATATGTGGCATCCTTTTAAAAGCTTATTATTAGCTCCCTTTGGGAGTGCATGGCGAGCACTTTGGAGACACTCACCAAGGAACACTTCGAAAGATATGTCATCAAGCAAAAGAAAAAAGTGGTGATGTCTAAACATTTGACAAACACTAAGAGGAAAATCTCTAAGTCTGGCACCTCTTTACATCATTGCACACATATTATGAAGTCTCCTAGAAAACCCATGAGTATGCTTGTTTTCATCCTAATAATTAAGCTATGCTTAACTACAGGATTAGCTTTCCTACTTTAGAGGACTCCACTTTACACTAAGCGAACTGACGCTAGTACATGATCATCTTTTAAGTTGATGTGCCCCAAGAAATATTTACTAATCCTAATAAGTTACATAAAAGCTTGCAAAGACTAAGATATTATTTTGTATTTAAAGAACAATTTATGAAGATTGTAGTAATCAAATTACCCTTGAGGTTTAACATCCTGCCAATAAGCATAAAAACAGGCATTAAACAAACATTACAAGAACAATTATATAAGCTGTAATTTGTTCACATTTTTCCTAAATTGTTATCTTTTAACACCAAAAACCTTATCACTATTGCAAATAAACCAACAATAATTGCCAATACAATTAAAACACGAACTTTTTTCTTCTTCAATTCATCAAATTCTTTCTCTAGTAACTTTACTTTACTTTTCAATTTCCTGAATTCGGCATCCATTTTTTTCTCTGTCATCGAGGATTCATTTAATTGTTCTTCTAATTTCTTGTTTTTTGCCAAGAATCTAGGAATTATTTGTTTGGACCAAGGGCACATCTCAGGGTCCAACCATATGAAAACTCCAGAATAACCCCTAATCTGCAAAAACAAAAAAAGAAATATAATTAGCTTGTTAATTACAAATATAAACTAGATCTAATGAAAAAAAAAAGGATTTACCTCATAATTTGGACATGCCCAAAACCTCCTTCCAGGATTCAAATTTGTTCAACTAGTTTTCATTGGGAGTTGTATCTGACATCAACAATAAAATTTTAACCTTTGTGTAATTCCACTATTAAAACCGCTTGAAGAGGATGAAGATGCCATTTTTTTCCCTAAATAATCACAAAGAGACTAAAACCAAGCAAATTTGAAGTTAAAGAAAACTAATATAAAGGAAAATAAGCAGAAAATGGACTGATCTTGTGGGAAAGAGCGCCGAAAATTCCCTCCAATTATCATCTGTTAACTATCAAACGACAGAGTTGAGGAGGGACTACATTGAATGAAATAATGGAACTTTGGGGATGCAATGTGATACAAGTGACAAGGTGGGGACCAAAATTGAATTAGTGGCATACTTGGGGGACCAAAATTGAAATTATCCCTTCCACAAGACATTAATGTAAGATGCAATCCAAACCCTTGGGTTGATATCATAGCATTTGTGATGTCTAATTCTATAATCTCTATTACTAATAGGCCTATCAATGGGTGGAATTTTACCATACCTAGGCCCATACCTAAAAAAGACCCAAAGCTGAGGCCTAATATTGTATGTTGCCCAATTTTATCCAATACTCATAGGGTTTGTAGATTGCACCTCTTTTCCAAACTCGCTTCTTGCGGGCAGGGTTTGGACCTGACCCGAATGTTGATTTTAATTTTAGTTTTTTTTTATTATTTTATTAATTTTCTTTTTTTTTTTATTATTTTATTTTATTTTATATTTTGGTGGAAGATAATTTGGGACAAGAGAATTATTAGGGGAAAAAATCTCGTAAATAGAATCTTGAACCAAAACAATGATCAGGGGTAAATACCTAGACAAGTTGAGAGAATTGTAGTTAAAAAATAAGAAAACGTCTGCTTCCCAAAGGCTTATTCAAGTTATTGAGGACTATTACAGGTTAACATACATGAAAAATTAGTCTATAAACATGAAGAGAAATTGAGGATTTGAGTAATTAGAGAAAGTAGAAGCAGAAATAGAGAAGACCCCATGTAAGCAGAAATAGAGTAGGAAAGAAACTTTCCCTATACAAAGAAAAAGAACCCAGCAAAGAAAATCCATCATTTTAAAGATTTAAAGAAAAATTTCCACACATGTGCAGAAGGTGATAGAGATGGTGGCCACGAGAAAGCAGCAGACGTTGTGAGTGATGGAGGCGACAGATGTGGTGCGTGGTGGTCGGTGGACACGGTGGGTGCTTCTGCAAATTGAAAGAGAGAGTGAGCCGAGTGCTGCAGTAATTGGAGAGAGAGCATAGGTGGATGATGGGATGTGTAGATGGGAGAACCTGTGGTTAATGTAGATTCTACGATTTTTAGCGAATCTAATGTTCTTAAAAATTTAGGATAGGTGGATATTTTATGGGTATTTAGGTCCTATCCATGCCAATTTATTTTTTCTTATAGGGCCCGGATCTAAGCCCGAGTTTAACATAAGTTTATTGGGTATGTGGATAGATAAGATACTATTTTTATGGGTCTGAGTAGGGTAAAATCAGGACCTAACTTGTGTACTATTAGATTTTCCAAACCTCTCTTCTTTTTAGGTACATGTAAAATTCTCTTCTTTCTTTGGGTAGAGATATATCACCAGGTATAAGTACAGGGTTCAACGTAAAATTCCCACAATATTACGCTGAATACTTCTATACATTGGTGGTAGATGTGTGATGCTGCATAGAAATAGAGTTAGCATTCTTTCCAGTAGTCAGCAGAATTTTGAATTTTTTTCTCGAGAATGTGCTTATTTTTTTTAAATAATTATTCGTGGCTCGTTTATGTTTGGGGCTTAGTATTTCTAGTCCTTTGTAATTTTTTTTACCTTTGTGGACTTAATTAGTCATATCATCAAGCCCCTCTTATTTTCAATTTAAAAAAATTATATTTATGTTGAAAATAATGTAAAGTAGAATTATAATTTTTATCTCACCTTAATTTTTTTAATAAGATCATTAATTAATTAATTTTCATTAATCGTATTAAGTGTGTGCATTTGCATTTATCAACTGTCTAAGTTAAGTTTTGGTAGGCTTCAAAATCTGATAGTTTTTTATAGAACATTTTGTTCAGTGATTTTTCTTTCACCCAAGCACTTACCAAAATTTTGCCAAGTTGAAGAGAGAGAAAGGAAAAGTTTTTATGAGTAGTACAGAGATGAGTTTCTAAAGATAACTTCTCTTACACTTCATCTTTTCCTTATCATTAACTTCATTTCTTTTATTGCAAATTTTTACATAACTCGTTAGAGCTAGTAATATTTTTGGGGGTTGTTATTGAATTTATTCATCTCAGAGAGTAGGCCCCATTGTGAGTCAAGTTCATCATAGAGTTAGAGTTTCAAAAAGTGGGGAAAGGCGATGATAGAAGTGCCGTTGGCCATCTCAGGGGCTAGCCCGATGCGATTGATCTTAGCCCAGTGTGCTATACACTAACCATAGGCTCTTGAAGTAGGTGATTTCTTGGGCCTCCCACTTTAGGTAGCTAGTCACCCATTGCTTTGAGCAGCGACAATCCATTTGGACTTTTTTGTATTTGTGGGGGTCTGCCCCTCGCAATGTCATTGCATTTTATGAGTTTGTGAGCCCTCCATTAGGCATGTCGTCTGATCTAGTATTAGTCTACAAAACTAAGTCTCCGAAGTCGAAATATCATTACATAGATCTTGAGTTATTTTCTATGTCATAATCTAATTCTAAGTTCGGAGCAAAGAGTTCTTCCAATAAGGAGTCAACACTCCTATCATTGATAATAGTTTCATCTGAGTCTCAAATATTCCTTGTTTACTTCTTTAGGACTTCAAATATGTATCTCTGATGAGTTTAAGTTTCTTCTTTTTCCATAGAGTGACAACACGGTGTTACCTCCTAAATTGTACTTTATGGTGTTCAATAATTATTTCACAAGTGGGTATTCTATACCTCTGGATCCTTTGTTGTTAGTTGTAGTAAGGAGTTATAGGATGTGCCGAGGCTAGTTCATCTCCAATTTCTTTTTGTATTTTGCAGGATTTTGACAATATTTGACCGACTTGAGTCTTCCAATTTACTTAGATAGTTTTTATTGTTTGTTTAAGGTTCGCAAGAAACCTAACAAACCCTTCTTTCATATCTTCCCCAAACCCAATAGTAAGTTTTTGAGTGGTTTGCTTTTTTAGCAAGGGCTTTGGAATGAGAGATATTTCTTTGTGCGAGATGAGGGTTGGGATATTCCTCATAAGTGGAGTAGTTCTCCTTCCTTAGTTCATCTAGGTTAGGTTATTTAAGTGTCCCTTTGATGTGATTTACATGTTTCCAGTGTGTACTAAGTTTATTTTTCTTTTTGTTGATCACTGGTTCATGTGTATATGTTGCCGCATTTTTGCATTCTATTAAGCACTTATGCTTATTTTCACATTTTTTACCTTTTAGTGGGAAATAAGGGTGTAAATAAGATGAGATAATTCACGAACAATTTGGGCTCGACTCGATGAAAGCTTGTATTTGGTGATCTTTTCGGTCCTGAGTTAAGGCGAGCTCGAGCTCAATAATATTTTGCTCAAAAAGCTCGCGAGCCTAAATAAGCTTTTCTATTTTTTCTATAAATATATAGTTATAGTCTAAACCCATGTAATAAGATCCATAAAGATAAGTAAATAATAATAATAATAATAATAATAATAATAATAATAAATAGATGAGCTCTCAAATTGATAGACAAGCCGATTTTGAGCTTGCTACATTTGGGCTCGGTTCGGCTCATTTATACACCTAGTAGGAAAGAAGGTTGACTTGGGGAGGATTCGCACTACGAGGGTGGATGAAAGGAAGTTCACAAGAGAGGCGTGTGTAGAGCAGCATTGCAAGGATGCCTCGTTAACTAGGCAGTGTTCAAACCCCTTATGTCGGCGGTTGAGCGAGACGTATGTTTAGCCGCCTTTAGCGGCACGTTAGCCTTAGTACAGGCGAGGAACTTGAGGTGGTGATTTTCTGGACTAGGTAAAAGCATGCGCATGGATCATCTATTGGAGGCATTTTTCTATAGTTATCTTGTCCATTCCATGACGGTGAGGGCAAGGTACTCTTTTATTTTGGTTTATGCCGAAGCTGCAGCATTGATTTATATTGGAATGTAGATAAGACTGCCTTCAACATTGACAACTTGTGAAGTAGAGTGAGCAAATATGACCAGGAAAAGTTATAGGTATACTCTTCTTCCAAGTTGACTAAGCTTGTCACTAGCTACTTCACTCGAGCAAATATCTGTTTCAATACTTACTTTATTCTGCATGGATGTTTTTCTCATAGTTGTGTATAATTCTTTAGTCATCATGTATTTTCTCTTTTGAATGTATACTTGAACTTGGTCATGTAGATGTCTCGCTAAGTAGAGGGAGTGGCGAATACAATAGCACAACTTAATGAGGAGGCCACCAAATTCACTTAATAGCACCGCCAAAAAGAAAAGAAGTTTGTGAAGCTGGTAAAATAACATGGGCAGCTAAAGATGCATTATGCAAAAGAGGTGAAGATTGAAATGAAGTCCTTAATGTCTTCTGCTAAGAAGACGCTTATCAATGTTGTTTACGAGGATATAGTTAGAAAATTCAATGTTGGAATAGTGTCTCGCAACCAATTAGATTGACATGTAAACTATTTCACTTGTGATACAATTTTGATTGAATGATATTCATTATAAATGGCCATCTTCATTTTATGCTTATTTTACTTCAATGGCATTTGATTGATGCCCTTAGATCACACAAGACTATGGGACTTAGTTACACACTGGGTGGTGATCCTGAAATAAGTTTTACACAATCGTGATCTTAAATCTTCTAAGTCATAGATTCTTATCAGATAGGACATCTAAAATTCAGATAGACTTGCACTAACAATGCATATATCCAAGGGTTAAATATTGCTCTATTTCATGAGCAAACCAAGTGAGACATGGGTGCATGTTAGTGGGTGCTTGTTAGAGAATATGTTCATTGAAGACCCACTTGGAGAATCCATTAGGTAGCCATAGTAGCAAGTCAGTAGTGGCAATTTCTCCAGCTTACGCTAGTGCATATAATTAGTCATTTGACCTAAGGATTCATGGTAACCTTGTGTTTAGGTTCTCATGCTTTGACTCTTTCTTGACCACTCAGTGGGTTTTCGGGTTGAGTTTAGGTATGAGATACTTAGACATAGAGGTCTATGAGATCCAAGATGGGATACAAGTCCTTGTCATTATGAAGGGGGAGTGCATCTCCTATGTGTTTTATAATTATCGATTCCAAGGAGTCCTTGTGCAAGGCAACATGACAATTTGAAAAAGGAGTTTTGCAAATATGAGGTCATAAACCAAAATCATTGGGAATAGAAATATAGTTATCGAGGCTATTAGAGAGCCGACAACTGTCATGCCCTATGCCTCTTTCGAGAGTTAGGAGATGGAAGGACTGTATTTGCATGGCAAGTGTAGAGCTAAAATGGTTTTCCAAGAGTATTTTCATTTCGGCCAATTAGTTGGGCTCCATGGGCTTAAGGTTGGAGATTGACCATGCAGATTAGGTACTCTTCAATTAATGGAGATTAATTGAATTGAGTCATTGGTTTAAAGGAGTTTAAATTAATGTAAATATTTTGATATTTTATAAATCACAAGAGTTGTGAGCCCATGTCCAATGAATGATAGAACCTAATGGGTCACACACAAAAGCCAAATGGAAATCCTATTTAATGAAGGAAATTTTCTTAGAGTTAGAAAATCCCACCTTGATCGATTTTTCGAGGGAAACGGTTGACTAATAGTTTGGTCATTTTGGCTTGATCAATTTAATAGATAAATTGATCTAAATAATTTAAGGAGATAAACTAGACCAATTAAATTAAAAGGTTAATTTAATTGGTGCCACATGACTATCAATTGGTCAAGTTAACTTAAGAAGTTAAGTTAACACCTTCTAGCTTAAAGAGTTAAGCTAATTGACTTAAAGAATTAAGTCAAGATTAATTAATTAAATTAAGGAGTTAATTTAATTAATGAAAAGAATTAATTTGGCGGGAAAATTCAAATGAAAGAGTTCATTTGGAATGCATTTAAATTTATTTGGATGATATTTCATGAGATGAAATGAAGATTCCAAATGAAATTCAAATGCAAGTGAAATGTGAATTTCACATGCAACTTACTTGCTTAGGTGGCACCCTATGAGAGGTGTGATGTCAACTAGCATCACACCTTTTCTTCTTTTATATATAGATATAGTGGCCGGCCATGTGAAGGCTAAGCTTGCAAAATCTAGATCTAAAAGTTAGATTCCATTTTTCCCTCTAATTTTGTGTGATTCTCTCATGAGTTGAGGCTTCACATTTTCTTCACCTCTCTCTTCTCCTAAATTCGGCCTTCATCCTTGCTCATCTCTCTTTGATTTTCTAGCTGATCTAGGAGAGATTTTGATTTGTCATTGGTGTGTGGATCATCACATTAGAGGTAATACGCTTGGATTGCTTGGCTTTTGGGGATCCATTGCAATCCAGTCTGTTTGGAGGTGTTTTTGGAGTGGCTTCCAAGTTTTTGTTTTATTTGAATTTTTTATTTGATCTTTACCAAGGTGTTGGTGATCTTGTGTCCAAATTTTAGCCAATTCTGAGGTAATTTGGATAGGCAACTATTGCCAAGAACCTGTTGTGCTGTTGGAAGACAGTTTTCAAATGTTGAAGTGTTATTCCTCCTTTCCTTGGATTTTGAACATTCAAGGTAATCATGTATCCAAATATGAATTTAAAGCGTGATTAGACCATTGGTCTCGAGTGTAGCCTAGTTAATTTAGCCATTTTTGTGCTTTATTATTAGATCCTAGTGCTACACTTGACTTCAAGTGGTATCGGAGTCTAATTTCATGTTTTGATTTGAATTTTTGATTGATTCATGTGATGATTTGATTGGAGATTTTTGGAGAATAAAGATTGTTACTTAAACTTGATTTTTAAGCATGTTTATGCACTTCAAATTCGGTGTCTAAAAGGTGTTTTAGATATAAAATTTTGTCTATAATGTGTGATTTGATATTTAGGAAGTGTCCTAAATTTTTTGGTGCAGAAAAGTTGAGCCAAAATAACACTGACTCAAACCAAACCTTGGAAACAGGAGAGCTGCCAGCCCTTGCCGAGAGCTGGCCAAGCAGTGGGTTGTTTTCGGTTCTTGGTGAGTTTTGATGTATTTTTGTGTTCCTTAAGTGACCAAAAGTGTTCTAAATCACACACAATAGATGCACAAATGTTGTGCAAGTTCTCAAAATTATGTTCGACATTTTTAATTGCTTTTAAAATCTTGTTAAAATTAATTTTAAATATTGAAGTATAAATGTTATGCTTGTTCTTGCTTGGCCAATTAATTGTTTATGAGATAAGCATTTAATTATTAGAATTAAATGTTAATTCATGTTTTATTTATTGTTCATTTAAGTGTTGAATGGATGACGAATGAATGTGGATGATCATGAGCCTTTAACATTGATTTTATTTGTTCCAATTTGTTGGAAAGGGTTATGTTAAATTGGGGCTTGCATACCTCTTAATTTCTATCTTGTAAATGTTATCAATAGAATCACTAGGAGTGAGGATTTCTTTCTCATGCAAATGTTATAAAGAACAAAGAAAACCATTGGAGGCATGAAGACCCATGAATGTATGGAGATACACTCATGTAATAGATAGATTTAATCAACCCATCTAAAATCAACTAAGTAGAGCACCTCTAGCTCTAAGAGCACTACTTAGTTAAGGCTCACGGTCATCCCACCTTAGAAGCATGCTAGGTGCATTAACTTATTATGCTTTCCATATCCTATTGATGTATGAGATGCATGTTTAGGATATAGAAAACCTAAATAAGAAGATAAAATTGATGAGATCTTTGCAAGCAAGAAAATCCCTTCACTTAGAAAGTCTAAGTGCTTTCAAATATTAAGTCGAAATGGATACAAATTAAAAGGAGTTTTAATTAATCCATGTCTTCCATCAATAGTATATGGCATGACGACTTTACCACATTTGTGTGATGTCTCATGAGTCATAGGTCACACTTTTGGTGGAAAGCTGTGACTACATACTTAGCATTTGATGCACCTTTGATTTGATACTTCCCATGCATTGGCCATGAGGCGTGGGATGTCATGGAGTAGTCTCCAATCAAAATTTGATTGGTAGGTCCGACTTAACACCTAGTAGTGTAGACGTTGCACAAGTTGTAGGTCTACATGAAAAGTGAGGCAAAATATATCAAGGGTTGCATGAGATGCAATTAGCAAAAGTTGCTTACCTTTCAATTGTTTGTAGATGTCTCACGAGTCGTGGGTCCACTACAAGTCCTTAGGGCTTTGATTCTTACTAAGAAACATGATTTTTTGGATTCTTTCAATGGGTGAAGAATTTGACAAAATACTAGGAGAAAAACATGCTTGAAAGACCATGAACATATTTGCAATATCAATATTAAATCATATGCTTATACTCTTCTTTTTACCTTTTGTAGATTTTTGAAATCTCAAACTCAAAATGACTAAAAGTCCACTCAACGTTATTTTGGAAACCAATAAGCTAACTGGGCCAAACTTCTGCGATTGCTTGAGAAACCTTAAGATTATTCTAGATTCTAAAAAGAGGACATATGTAATTGATCAAAGTCCGCCGGACACCATTGGCGATGATGCCACTGATGAAACACGTGAATTGTTCACGAAGTTTGTGGATGATAATCTATAAGCAAGATGCATCATGATGACTTCTATGACTAATGAGCTATAAAAGACTCACGAGCACATAAAACATGCTCATGAGATCTACCTCCACCTACAAGAGTTGTATGGTGTTCAAACTAGACACGAAAGGTTCACTTCGTCTAGAGAGCTCTTTAGGTCAAGAATGAATAAGGGCATAGGTGTCCATGATCACGGGCCAAAGATGATTTAGCTCATTGAGAAGCTAGGTTAGTAAGATGTAATCATGGATAATGAGCTCTATGTGGATTTGATCCTTCAGTCATTGCCTAGCTCATTCGACCAATTCATTATGAACTTTAGTATGTCCAAGCAAGAAGTGACGGTTAATGAATTTGTTAATATGTTGGTGACCGCCAAGGCGACTATGAAAAAGGATAAGCCTCTTATGTTTGCTTCATTTTTCAAGTCTAAGGGCCCTAAGGGTCCTAAAAAGATGGGTAAAAAAAAGAAGAGTTTTTCCTCCAAGGGAAAGCAACCCTTGAAGAGTTTAGGGAAAATTAAGATGAAGAAAGAGGCTAAAATCGATGCTACTTATTTCCATTGTGGTGAAAAAGGACATTGAAAAAGGAATTGCAAGGCTTACTTCAGCACCCTTGAGAAGGGTATGCATTTTATTGAACTGTACTTGACGAAAAATTCTTCCTTATGGGTATTTGATACCACATGTGGTTCTCACCTTTGTAATTTGTTATAGGAGATAGAAAGAAGGAGTCTCAATGAAGGGGATATGACTTCCACCTTGGAAATGGAGCAAAGGTTATCGCCATGGTTGAAGGTGGAGTCAAGTTAAACTTGGGGAATTCTTGCATTGTACTTGATCCTTGTTATTATGTACCCCAACTTGTTAAGAACATTGTTTCAATTCCCATTTTAGATAATGAAGAATATGATTTTTCTATATCTAATGGGATGTTGAAAGCATTCAAGAATAGTTCTTTAATTGTACAAGGTACATTAAATAATAGATTGTACATATTGGATTCCCAACCTGCATTGATACACGTTCAATCAAGTAAAAAGAAATAGAATCGAACATTGAGAATAAAAGCATAGTTTCGAGGCTATTAGGGAGTCGACTAATATCTTGCCTTAGGCCTCTTCTGGGAGATAGGAGACAGAAGGATTGTATTTGCGTGGTACGCATAGAGCTAGAATGGTTCTTCAAGAGCATTTATTTTAGCCAATTAGTTGGGCTCAATAGGCTTGAGGTTGGACATCTACCATGGAGATTGGGTACTCTTCAATTAATGAGATTAATTGAATTGAATTGCTTAGTTTAAAGGAGTTTAAACGAATATGAATATTTGATATTCCATAAGTCACAAGTAGTTGTGATCCCATGTTCAATGAATGGTAGAACTTAATAGGTCACACATAAAAGCTAGTTGCAAATCCTACTTCATGAAGGAGAATTTTCTAAGAGTTAGAAAGATTCCTTCGTGACTGATTTTGGAGATAGATGGTTGATGCAATTTGTGGTTATTTTGGCTAGGTCAATTTAATTGTTAAATTGATCCAATTAATTTAAGGAGTTAAATTAGACCAATTAATTAAGGTGTCAATTATTTTGTGCCACATGACTATCAATTAGTCAAGTTAACTTAAGGAGTTAAGTTAAAAATTACTAGCTTAAGGAGTTAAGCTAATTGACTTAAGAGGTAAGTTAAAGGATAATTAATTAAATTAAAGTATTTAATTTAATTAAAAATAAATAATTAATTTTGGAGGAAAAATTCAAATGAAAATTTCATTTGGTGTGGCATTAGAATTTATTTGGATGACATTTAATGAGATGAAATGAAGATTCCAAATGAAATTCAAATGCACACAAAATTCACACCATCCTCCATCTATATATAGATATAGAGTGAGAGAGTGGGCGGCCACTTTACATGTGAATTACAAGCAATCTAGATCTAAGAGTTAGATTCTCTCATTTTCCCTCCAATTTCCCAAATGTTGCCTAATGTGTTAAAGCTTCAATTTTCTTCATCTCCTACCTCCAAATCAAGTCTTCATCCTTGCATTTTTTCTCTTTGTTCTCCAACTTACATTGAGAAGAATTAGATCGTGCATTGGTGTGTGGATCTTATCATTAGAGGCAAACAATTAGATTGCTAGCCTTTTGAAGATCCTTTGTTCAGGCAGTATCTTAGGAGCATCCATTAGAGACCTTGCTGTCACCTTTTTGAAGTGAAATTTTTACTAGAGAATCATCAAGACGTTGGTGATCTTTTGGTCCAAGTCTCACTCTATTCCGAGTTTGTTTGGTTGAGCAAAAGTTGCTTCGAAACTGATGTGCTGCTGGGAGGTAGATTCAAGGAGTTGAAGTCTTCCTTCAAGTTTCCTTTGATTTTCAGAAAATCAAGGTAATCCTTATACCAAATCTAAATCTATGGCATGTTTAGATCCTTGCCTTCATATGTAGCCTAGTTATTTTGGCATTTTTATGCTTTGATAATTGGATCGTAGTGCTACATTTGACTTCATATTGAATTCTTGGATTATCTAAAGAAGAATATGATTCTCTCTTAATAGACACCAACCGGCACACCTCAACATAATGGAATAGCTAAGAGGAGAAACCGTACCTTGTTGGACATGGTATGTTCCATGATGAGCTCTTTGGATGTGCCAATATCTTTTTGGGGATACATCTCAGTAAAGATAGTGAAGTTACTGAATGTAGTACCTTCAAAGTCGGTGCTAAAAACACCATATAAGATGTGGTTTGGCGAAGCACCTTCTTACTCTTTCTTAAGAATTTAGGGGTTTCCCGCTTATGTCAAAGAGTTAGTAGAAGATAAGTTGGATAGTAGATCCACCATGTGCAAGTTTATGGGATACCTAAGAAAGTCTTTGGGTTATTACTTTTATTATCCCTCATAACAAAGGGTGTTTGTTTCAAGGAACGTCACCATTTTGGAAAAGGAATTTCTATTAGATAGAAATAGCATTGCTGTTGAATTTGATGAAGTTTAAAATGATCATCAAATCATACAAGTGATGGAAATAAGTGAGTAACAAGAGCTTTACACACAACCTCTAAAAAGGTCTGATTGAATCAAGAAGCAACCCAAAAGGTTTGGATTCTTTCATGAGATGGGCTAATCAGATAGTAATCCGAAGACCTATGAGATATGGTGGACATAGATTCGAGATATTAGCTTGATGCTATGAAATCTGAAGTGGACTCTATGTACTCCAGCAAAGTATGGACTTTGGTAGATCTATCAAAGGGAATAGTTCCCATTGATTGCAAGTGGATGTATAAGCGAAAGCTAGGAGTTGATAGAGAGGTAACAACCTTTAAGGTGCGACTAGTGGCAAAGGGTTACACTTAAAAACTTGGTACTGAGTTCGAGAAAACATTTTCAGCCGTTGCTATGCCTAAGTCCATTAGGATTTTACTTGCCATAATCGCATATTATGACTATGAGATATGGCAAATAGGTGTGAAAACTGTTTTTCTCAATAGAAACATTCAAGAAGAAATTTATATGGAGCAACCACAAGGTTTTGCATCCAAATGGAGTGGGCGAAATTTGCAAACTCGAGAGATCCATTTATGGACTCAAACAAGCATCCTAAATTTGGAACATATGTTTTGACAAGACAGTCAAATTGTTTGGCTTTATCAAATATGTGTATGAACCATATGTGTACAAGAAGGTTAGTAGGAGTAGTGTACATTTTATTGTGCTTTATGTCAATGACATTCTTCTCATTGGGAGTGAGAGAGCAATGTTAGAGTATACTAAAGAATGGATATCTACTCAATTCTCCGTGAAAGATTTGGGAAAAACATTCTACGTATTAGGAGTACATATTATAGAGATAGATCAAGGAGGATGTTGGAGCTTTCCTAAACACCGTACATTGGTAAGATACTAAGAGGTTTAGTATGGAAGAATCCAAGAGAGGATTCCTCCTAATAGGACACGGTCTTCATCTCTCCAAGTCTATGGCCTTTAAGACTGATGAGGAGAGACATAGAATATCCCATATACCTTATGCATATGCCATAGGGAGCATAAGTCAATGTACAAGGCTGGATGTTGCACATGCTCTAATTGTTAAGAACCGCTTTCAATCTAACCCCGGTAAATGTCACTGGATGGCTATTAAAGTAATCCTTAAGTATTTGAGAAAGACTAAGAATTTGTTTTTGGTATATGGTAATGAAGAATAGAAACTCGAGGGGTATTCGGGTATTTGGATTCAAGTTTCCAATTCGATGTAGATGACAAAAAATCCACCTCTGGATTCATATTTTTCCTTAATAGCAGCGCGGCGAGTTTGAAGAGTTCCAAATGAGACACCATAACCGATTCAACCACAGAGACATAATATATTATGACTTCAAAAGCTGCAAAAGAAGGTGTTTGGAAGAAAACTTTATCTAAGAGTTGGATATAGTGCCTAGTATTGCTGAGCCAATAGTTGTCTTCTGTGACAACAACGGGGCGGTAGCCCAAGCAAAAGAGCCAAGACCTCATCAACTATCCAAGCACATTTTGAGGTGATATCATTTGATTTGGGAGATCATTGATATAGGCGTCACCCGAATGAATAGGATTGCCTCGAAAGAGAATATAATAGATCAACTGACTAAACCCTTAATGCAAAAGGTCTTCGAAAGATATCTTGAGAAGATGGGCCTCAAGGCTATGGGGAATTGGCTTTAGAGAAAGTGGGGGATTCTTGGAATAGTGCCCCACAGCTAATTAAATTGGCATGTAAACTATTTCATTTGTGATACAATCTTGATTGAATAATATTCATTATAAATGGCCATCTTCATCTTATGCTTATTTTACTTTACTGGCATTTGGCTGAAGCCCTTAGATCACACAAGACTATGGGACTTGGTTATGCACAGGGTGGTGATCGTGAAATAAGTCTTACACGGTCGTTGGATATTGCTCTATTTTATGAGCAAACTACGTGAGACATGGTGCATATTAGTGGATGCTTGTTAGAGAACAAGTTTACTGAAGACCCACCTAGAGAATCCACTAGATAACTATAGTGGCAAGTTAGTAATGGCAATTTCTCCAGCTTACGCTAGTGCATATAATTAGTCCTTTGAGATGAGGATCCATAGTAACCTTGTGTTTAGGTCCTCATGCTTTGACTCTCCCTTGACCATTCAACGAGTCTTTCGGATTGAGCTTGGGTATGAGCTACTTAAACATAGAGAGTTTTGAGATCCAAGATAGGATCCAACTCCTCGTCATTGTGAAGGGCGAGTGCATCTCCTATGTGTTCTATAATGATCGATTCCAAGGAATCCTTGCACAAGGCAACATGACAATTTAGAAAATGAGTTTTTCAAAGATGAGGTCTTAAACTGGAATTGAACATTGAGAATAGAAATATAGCTATCGAGGCTATTAGGGAGCTGACAAATATCTTACTTTAGGCTTTTTTTGAGAAATAAGAGACGAAAGGACCATATTTGCATGGCAAGCATAGAGCTAGAATAGTTCTCCAAGAGGATATTCATTTTGGCTAATTAGTTGGGCTCCATGGGCTTGAGGTTGGACATCAACCATGAAGATTATGTATTCTTCAATTAATGGAGGTTAACTGAATTAAGTCATTGGTTTAAAGGAGTTTAAATTAATGGGAATATTTTGATATTCTAGAAATCACAAGAGTTGTGAGCTTATGTCCAATGAACGGTAGAACCTAATGGGTCACATACAAAAGCCAATTGAAAATCCTATTTAATGAAGGGAATTTTCTAACTCCTAAGAGTTAGAAAATTCCACCTTGACCGATTTTTGGTGGGAAACGGTCGACTAATATTTTGGTCATTTTGGCTTGATCAATTTAATTGTTAAATTAATCTAAATAATTTAAGGAGTTAAATAATATCAATTAAATTAAGGGTTTAATTTAATTCATGCCACATGACTATCATTTAGTCAACTTAAGGAGTTAAGTTAACACCTTCTAACTTAAAGAGTTAAGTTAATTGACTTAAAGTGTTAAGTCAAGGTTAATTAATTAGATTAAGGGGTTAGTTTAATTAATGTGAAGAATTATTTTGGATGGAAAATTCAAATGAAAGAGTATATTTGGAGTGCATTTGAATTTATTTGGATGACATTTCATGAGATGAAATGAAGATTCCAAATAAAATTCAAATGCAAGTGAAATGTGAATTTCACATGCAACTTGCTTGCTTAGGTGGCACCTCGTGGGAGGTGTGATGCCAACTAGTACCACACCTTCCCTCATTCTACATATAGATATAGTGGCTGGCCATGTGAAGGCTAAGCTTGCAAAATCTAGATCTAAAGGTTAGATTCCATTTTTCCCTCCAATTTTGTGTGATTCTATCATGAGTTGAGGCTTCACATTTTCTTCACCTCTCCCTCCTCCTAAATTCAGCCTTCACCCTTGATCATATCTCCTTGAGTTTCTAGCTGATCTAGGAGAGATTTAGATTTTTCATTGGTGTGTGGATCATCACATTAGAAGCAATACACTTGGATTGCTTGGCTTTTGGAGATCTATTGCAGTCCAGTCTATTTGGAGGTGTTTCTCAAGTGACTTTTGATTTTCTGTTTTGGCTGAATTTTTTATTGGATCTTTATCAAGGTGTTAGTGATCTTGTATCCAAATTTTAGCCAATTTCGAGGTGATTTGGATGGGCAACTATTGATGAAAACCTACTACACCGTTGGAAGACAGTTTTCAAATGTCGAAGTGTTCTTCCTCCTTTCCTTGGATTTTGAGCATTCAAGGTAATCCTTCATCAAAATTTGAATTTAAAGCATGATTAGATCCTTGGTCTTGAGTGTAGTCTAGTTAATTTGGCTACTTTTGTGCTTTATTATTGGATTCTTGTGCTACACTTGACTTCATTTAAGAATTCTAATGAGTTCTTTATGGTAATTGAGATAGAGATGATAATGATCTATGAGTAGAGCATTCAAGGTTATCACCTAATGCTTGGAGAGTCAAGATGACATCTAATGGAAGATTTGTTGATGCTATATCTCAACATCCTAGTTAATCTCTCTATTGGGGAGTTTGAAGAGGTTTTAGAGACTAGTACAGACACCATGGTGGAAGATCTTTCTAATGTAGCTCTGCAAGAGTAGATAGGTATTTTTATAATAGTATTAGACAGATGTTAATGTTTTTCTTATGTTTATGACTACTTAGCATTTTCCTTTAACATAAGCAGTTACTCGGCTTGTCTTTCAGTTTTGTTCTTTCACGAGGCCAAGTGTCAATCGGATGCTTTTCTATCCTTTCTGATGTTACAGATGTTTACTTGTTTTTTTGCTTAAGAAAGTTATTCTCTTCATATTTATTTATATACTTAGTCAAATGCATGACTTTTAAGTGTTATCAATTTTATTAATATGCGGTGAGGGCGAGTAAGTGAGGTTTTAGCTCTTTCTTATCAAATTTTGCTGTAAGCCCCTTGGGATGGGTTTCATCAAGTTATGCAAAGTGGCGCATGAGTGTATTGACGAGATTCACTATGAAGATCTCATCGCAACATTTAATCATCTATATTAAATTCAATTTTGTACCTCATAAGTAAGGTCATATCATAAAACTTAATTATTTGAATCAAATTCAATTGAGCGCCTCACTGGTGAGGTCTTATCATGAGCATCAAATGGTACAATGAAATTTTGCCTTGAGCCTTATACAAGAAGTCTCAAAGCTGACATCAAGTGTCATAATACATTATGGATATGAGCTTCATTCATAAGGTCTTATCCCCAATGTTAAGTGTTGTAATAACTTACGAGTGCAGGCCTCTCTCATAAGGTCTTATCACCAAATGTTTAGTGTTGTAATAATATTTGACGTGTTGGCACATACCCTCGAAGGGGTTGATAGTAGATTTTGAGGGTGCAACTACATATTTCCTAAGGGTCTCATAGTGGGCTTGCGTGCGATGGCTGTGTATTGTTGTAGGATTTGCATAGTGGATTTATGTCAAATTAATTCAAGTGTTGGCTTTACTCATTCGAGGATGTTAAAGTGCAGTCACTTACCTCTAAGAAGGATTTACAAAGAGCTTATGCACAACAACTGCATATTCTTGAAGAATCTAAATAGTAGGTTTACGCTTGAGCTAATTACAGGTGCTTCCAGTTACCTTCAGGGATGGTACCAAGAAGGATTTATGATAGGCAAACACACAACTATTATGTACCCCTATAGGAACCGTATAGTAGGTTTATGCTAAAATCTATCAAGGGTGATACCATTTATCTTTTGGGACAGTACAGGAGAGGACTTACGATAGGCTTACATATAGCTGCCATGATGTACCTTTAGAGGGATTATATAGTAGGTTTATACCAAAAAGAATTAGTATGAGGTACTGCAACTAACCTTTGGGGTGAATTTACGGTGGGCTTATGTGCTGCTGCCCGTACCCTTGGAAGAGCTTTGTAGTAGGTTTATGCCACGATGATCAAGTGCACTCCAGAGAGCTTCATTGTGCAACACATTAGTCTAAGTAATCAGTAATATGAGATAATAGTAAAAAGATATTAGAATTCATTCAAATTTTTAGAAACAAAAAGCAACTATCATCTCTATATGGGTTGGCTTTATTCAAATCAAAAGAAAATAACTTCTAATCAAAAGAAATAAATACTTGAAAGCTAAAAGGACAGTAAATCCTAACTAGTAATCACAAATTGACTAAGAAAAATGGGAGAGTGAAAAGGCATCGATGGTTGCATGTTCAACTAGTTTTGGGAAGTGACTCATGGCAAAAATATTACCATGATGTTAGCATCTTGGACCATACTTTCACCTTTTTCGTTGTTCTTGTTGTCTTACAAATCTTTTGCTTGACCAATCCTGGGGGCAGGAGTCTTAATGTTTTGTAGGGTTCTGCAAATCATATATCAACAAGTATCAAAGTAAAGTGTCACAACTAATCGTATCAAGTTGTAGCTTAGCAATCTCAAGCTAATCAAGTTGTAACACATGGCGTATTTTGGTAGGTGGACCAATCAAGTTAACAAAATATTTATGATATTATCTATAATGTTGTTATCGAAGAGATAATCAGATAAATATCAAAGAAGTTCAAGTTATCTAGGAGTATCCTACCAAAAACATATATATAGGGATGATCAAGGCTTATTGAAGACACACAACAAGAAGTCACAACATAAGTCATAAAAAACAAGAAAGGCATTGAATTTGACAATTCTATCAACTAAATTTAAGGAGATCCTCGGGGTACAAGGCATTCATCATGGAGCTCATTAAAATTGCAACATTTGATGTTGAGATTAGTACGAAGCCCTCAAATTGGTGTTATTTTTCAATTCAAGGAGATCCATGGTATTCAAGGCATTCGTTGTGGAGCTCATCAAATTACAACATTTGATTTGAGATTACGGTGCAAAGCCTTTGAATTAGCATTATTCCCTAAATCAAATTCAAGAAAATCTGTGGTGTTCAATATGTTTGTCGTTGAGCTCATCAAATTACAGTGTTTCATTAGAGATTATAGTGTGAAGTCCTCAAATAGGTGTCATTCCTTAAATTAAATTCAAGGATATTGTAGTGTTCAAAGGTTCATTGTGGAGCTCATCAAATTACAGCATTTGATTCGAAATTACGGTGCGAAGTAATCGAATTGGTATTATTCTCTAAATCAAATTCAAGAAGATTAACAGTGTTCAAGGTGTTCGTCATGAAGCTCATCAAAGGTCAAAATTGTCCTTTGGAGGGAAGAATCTGAGGATTAAATTAAGGATTTTATCCACATTTATTAATTTGATAAATCTCAAATTTTATTTTTATAATTTTTTTTGTCTTATAATTTCATTTTTATAGACACGATTTTTTTTTTCAATTTTCTCTTGCAATATTTTATTAACATTTTCTTAATAATAGCATTGTTGTATTAAAATTATTAATATGTCTGAAATATTATCTTTTGTACAACATATAGCTGTAGCAATATCTTTTCGTGCAGAATTTTGAAATGAAAGCTTCCTGGCAAAACATATATTTAACTTTTGGTTCAACAATTTCAAGTAGATAGCACATCAATGTTGTCTTTTGCTCTTAAATGAATAGGAAACTTTCATTTAAATAATGAATAAAATATAAAATCATATTATATGAAACTTTAGTAACAAAGCCATAAAAGAAGAGCTAAATAACTAAACAAGAATAAACGTCATAATTTGAAAACGCAAACTAACTGTACACATGCTATATTTTTCATGATTCAATTGTTTCTGTAATATTGCATCTTTGTTGTACTTGAAATACATCAACACCAAAAGCCAATCAATTTTATGTAATAAAAAACATAAAATTATATATATAAACTTTTGCAACAAAATTAATAAAAAAGCATGGTTCAATAGCAACATGCTTTTTTCACTAACCTGAAAAAGTAGTTACGGAAATACTTGGTGATTTCTCTTTCTTTAAGTTGTGAAATTCGAAAAATTTGAAGAGATTTAATTTAAACTTTGATGTATTTTTATTTTCCAAACTGTGTTTGGACTGAAGGTAGAGGATATGCTAGGATCCATAAAATTTGCAAAAATTAGGAAAAATTAATCAACACATCATCTATCCAAGGATCTATTCTATGCCTTGAAATTGGATTAAAAAGATGGAGAAAAGTTACCTTAATCCCGAAATTGGAAGGCAACTAGAAGATCTCACTATATATGGAACACTTTCTAAGCAAGGAAATCACCTTTCTCCAAGGATCTCCAACTCCTCTATTATGGCCAGTAACTCCAGCTACTCTTAGCTAAAAAAAGCTCCTCTAAGACGTGCTAGAGTGGGTGGCAAAACAGCAACAAAAGTGCAAAAACTGCTGGCTTACAAAACAGTCAAAAATGGACCACAAACTTGGAAGATATTGATTCACCACCTTAAATCTTCCCCAAATGTGAAGCCTCTAAAGATAATCCACACACCTAGAATCACTCTCAATCCTCTCTCAATTAGCTAGAGATATAAGGAGGATGCTAGAGGAGGGCGAAGAAAGTGTGAAGAAGTTATTGGAAAGAGAAAGTTGCTGGAGGGAATCTAAAGACTGGTTTCTCTAAACAAATGAGATCACCATGCGGGAGGGAAATTGCAACTGGAACTAGCCTCTATATGGCCAGCCATGAGGAGTTTTATAGTGTGATTTGGAAGCTTATGGAAGCTTCTATCACATACACACCTCACTATGCCACCTAGGATGCTAACGTGCCAGTCAAGTTGCATTTTTAATTTCTCAAATTTAAAATACCATCTCACTAATTTTAAATGGACTCTTCTATTTAATTTTCCCTCCAAAACTAGATTCTCATACTAATTGAATTAACTCTGTAATTCAATTAGATTAACTTAACTCCTTAAGTTAATAAAATCAACTTAATACTTTAAGTTGAATTTGACTAATTAAAATTTGCCACATGGCACCAATTAAATTAAATCCTTAATTTAATTGGCCTTATTTAATTCTTTAAATTATTTTAATTTATTTAACACTTAAATTAATCTAGCCAAAGTGACCAATTGATAACTAGCCGATTTCTTCTCTCTCTCTCTCTAAAATAAACTTGATTACCTCAATTGTCCAACTCCTCAGATTATTTTTTCAATCAAGTGAGAGTGTTCTCGGCTTTTGTTTGTGATCCTTTAGGTTCACCAATTCATTAGACATG
This sequence comes from Jacaranda mimosifolia, assembly GCA_018894105.1. Lineage (NCBI taxonomy): Eukaryota > Viridiplantae > Streptophyta > Magnoliopsida > Lamiales > Bignoniaceae > Jacaranda > Jacaranda mimosifolia. Next base: position 18,032,482 of record CM032118.1, on the reverse strand, counting down.
GGCTCACAACTCTTTATGATGTTTTGAATACTAAAAAATTATTCGAATTAGCTTAAACTCTTTTAAACTAATAACTATATCAATTAATCTCTATTAATTGAAGAGTACCATATCTCCATAGTCGATGCTTAGCACAAGCCGATGGAGCCCAATAAATTGGATGAATGAATTATAAAGAGGTAAACCATTACATCTTATGATTGTCGTGAAAATACGGTCCTTTCATTTTCTATATCCCAAAAAAGGCCTAGGGCAAGATATTTGTCGACTTCCTAATAGCATCGATAACTATGCATCTATTCTCAATGTTCAATTCCCTATTATGACGTCAACTTTGGAAAACTCATTTTCCAATTGTCATATCACATTGCGCAAGGATTTCTTGGAATTGATAATCTTAGAACGCATAGGAGATCATCCCGCTCTTTACAGACAGGCAAAATGAATCCTATCTTGAAACTCACCAACCTCTATACTTAGATAGCTTGTGCCCAACCTAACCCTAGGCAACCCGCTACGTGATCGGAGCAAAATTAAAGCACAAGGACCCAAATACAAGGTTATTGTGGAACCTCAAGTCAAATGACTAATTATATGCAATATCGTAAGCTAGAGAAACTTGCCACTATCGACATGCCACTATGGCTGTCTAGTGGATTCTCCAAGCGGGCCTTTAGTGAACTTGTTCTCTAGCAAGCACCCACTAACATGTACCCATATCTAACATAGTTACCCATAAAACAGGGCAATATCCAGCCCCTTGGAGTATGCATCGTTAGTGCAAGTCTATTCGAATCTTAGATGCTCCATCTCATAAAACTCTATGACTTGGAATATTTAAAATCATGACCATAGAGACTTTTTTCATGATCACCATCAAATGCGTCACCAAGTCCCATAGTCTTGTATGATTTAGAGGCTTCAACCAAATGTATGTGAAGAAATCATAAATGCATAAGATGAAGTGGTCATTTTGTGGAATATCATTCAATCAAGATTGTATCACAAGTGGAGTAGTTTTACACACCAATCTAATTAGCTTGTGGGGGAGTATTCCAACATGGTCTCTATCCCTTTATATATGTCCGTGAAGTATAAGCATCTTAAACGGCTTAAACACATATATTTGATATTATCTCATCCTTTGTCTAACAGATATATTTGGTTGATCTTTATTTATTGAGCTACAAGATACCATTTAATTGGTTGAAAATTTTCAACTTGATATTTTACTTTATTTAATTTTTTGATAAAATAGATCTTTGAGTCTCAATTAGAATAGTTACTTTTATATTTGAAAGTTAATTTGATTAATCAAAGCATGGATAGGAAGAGGGTTAATTAATATTTTTGAAATAAATTAATAATAAAGAATGCTTAATGTTAGTTATTAACGATTCATAAACATTTGAAAAAATTTATCAAATCAAAAAGTACTAGTGATTAAAGAAACTTTGATTGTTTTGATTTTAGGATCAAAGAGTTCTTTTTATTATATTAATTTAAGATAAATGAAGAAAAACTTATTTCAGTCAATAATATAATGTTGAAAATTTAGAAATCTATAAATCGAATAACAAATATCAAATTTAATAAGCTAACTAAAAAATTAAAATTTGATCATAATTGCACAAGTATGTCACACACCATTGTACTATCTATTGTATCATTGATGCTGCATGGAAATAGAGTAAGGTCCTCTCGGTAATTAACAGTGTGTCAATTTGTTTTCTCTAGAACGCATGCGAAGAGATCTCTGCTTCTCGAAGTTTTTCTGAGTTTGTGAATTTTTTGCCAATGATTTCTTGTGTCCAAGTTCTTTTTGGGATTTGATATTTACAAATTTTAGTCTTGATGGGCTTAGGCCCATTGGATTTTTTCTACCCCTTTTCATGGGCTTAACTTGTTTTTTGGACTCTAAGGTCCTTTTGCTTAGTTAATTAATTTTAGGTCATCGAGTCATTTTTATTAATTTACAGAATTGCCTTTATAGTCAATTTTTAGTAGGGCCATCAAACCTGTTATAATTTCATATCGAAAATATATTATAAGTTTATTTATTAATTTTTTATTATTTTAATTTATTAAAATAAGATTTGTTAAATAATTATCTGTAGGTTATGTGTTTGCAAGTTCTCAACTTTTTCCTTGAGGTTGAATAGGTCTCAAAGTCTTCAAAATTTCTAAGGTGCTCCATATAGGTAGCTCATTGCCACCCAAGGAGCTAGCGAAAAGAAGGAAAATTCCAACTTAAGCTGAGCGGAGGGAAGGGGAAAAGGGAGAGGGAGGGAAGGAGAGAGAGGTTCTAATAGGAGTATGGATATAAGTCTTCAATGTAGCATCCTTCTAACTTCATGGTCTGTTTATTTTATTCTTCTCTCGTGGCCTTTTTTTATTTGCTAATGTTTTGCAACTTTTCTAAGTTGGTAAAAATTTTGAGGTTTCCTTCAGGTTAAAGTATGTCTAAGAACAAACTTGATTCTCAATCAAACTTGAGAAAGGTGTGTTTGAGTGATTAAGCAAAAGGAAGTAAATGATGGGTCATGACGGTGTTCTCCTCGTTAGCCAACCGGCAGTTGTAAGCAGCGACTCAAGGGGCTTATAGGTGCCTGAGGCAGCCAATCGAGTAACACCTAGCTATGGCATTTGCGGCGCCCCAAGGATGAGTAACCATGGGGCGTGTTGGAATAGTGCCCAACAAGCCAATTAGATTGGCCTTGTAAACTATTTCATTGTAAGACAATCTTGATTGAATGATATTCATCATATGGCCATCTTCATCATATGATCTTCATTTACTTCACTGGCATTTGGATGAAGCCCTTAGATCACACAAGACTATGGTACTTGGTTTGGTGACCATGGTATAAGTCTCACATGGTCGTGATCTTAAACCTTCCAAGTCAAAGGATCTTAAGAGAACAAGGGCAACTAAGATCCGGATAGACTTGCACTAACGATGCATAATCCAAAAGTTGGATATTGTTTCGTTCCATGAGCAACTGTATGAGATACGGGTGCATGTTAATGGGTGCTTGTTAGAGAACAAGGCACTGAAGACCCGTCTGGAGAATCCACTAGATAGCCCAAGTGGCAAGTTGATAGTGGCAAGTTCTCTCGCTTACGCTAGTGCATATTATTAGTTCTTTGACCTGAGGATCCATGGTGACCTTGTGTCCGATCCTCATGCTCTAACTCTTCCTTGACCACTTAGCGGGTCTTTCGGGTTGAGATTGGGTATAAGCTACTTGGCATGGAGGTTTGTGAGATCCAAGATGGAATCCGACTCCTAGTCTTTGTGAAGGGCGAGCGCATCTCTTTTGTGTTCTATAACGATTGATTCCAAGAAATCCTTGTGCAAGGTGATGTGATAATTTGGAAAGGCGTTTCCAAAGATAAGGTCACAAAGAGAATTGAACATTAATAATAGAAACATAGTATCGAGGCTATTAGGGAGCCGACTAATATCTTGCCCTAGGCCTCTTTTAGGAGATAGGGGACAGAAAGACCGTATTTGCATGGTACGCGTAATGCTAGAATGGTTCTGCAAGAGCATTCATTTCAGCCAACAAGTTGGGTTCCATGGGCTTGAGGTTGGACATCGACCATGGAGATTGGGTACTCTTTAATTAATGAGATTAATTGAATCGAGTCGCTTAGTTTAAAGGAGTTTAAACTAATGTGAATATTTGATATTCCAAAAGTCACAAGGAGTTGTGAGCCCATGTCCAATGAATGGTAGGACCTAATGGGTCACACACAAAAGCCAATGACATGGTCAATTGAAGGAAGTAGAGTTTTTTAAGAGTTAGAAAATTCATAACCATTTTGGATGAGGCAAAATTGTGGTCATTTTGACTTGATTAATTTAAATGTTAAATTGGTCAAATTAATTTAAGAGTTAAATTAAGATCAATTAATTAAGGGTTAATTAATTAATTTCACATGACTATCAATTGGTCAAAATTAATTTAAGGGTTAAATTGACTTTGACTAGCTTAAATAGTTAAGCATTTTTTACTTAAGAATTATGTCAAATTATTATTGGTTAAATTAAAGTGTTTAATTTAATTGAGTTGGAGTATTATTGTTTGGTAGAATAATTAAGTGAATGGTTCATTTAATGTGAATTGGAATTTAATTGCAAGACATTTCATGAGATGAAATTTGTGCTTCAATTAATATTCTTATTCACTAATTACTAGTTAGTGGCCACCTTGGCAAGGACACTTGGCATTATCTCCTTGGGGATGTTCATGGACCACTCCTATATATAGATATAGGAGTGTGGCCGGCCAAGAGTGAGTGAGAGCATGACTAGTGTGATTTCTCCCCACATTTTGTGTAGTGGGAATCTAATTTGTTAGCATCCCATTATTCTCTCCAACTTCCTCCTCCTCCTTCTTCCCAGACTTCCTACCCTCATTCTCTGTAGATATTCCAGCCATTCTGTAGAGAATAGACCATAGATTTGGTGTGTGGACTTTTACATTAGAGGCAATCTAATTTGGTTGCTTTTGCTCTTGTCTGGAGCAGTTTTCTGGCAGCTGGTTTTGCTAGTTATGGGAGCACCTGTGGTGTTCTGATTTGGCTGAATTTTGGACTAAAGAATATTAAAAGTGTTTATGAGTTCCTGTGAAAATTTCAGCAAAAACGGAGGAGTCCATCCAAGGGAAAATCGGTGGTGATCCTGCTGCGCCGGTGAAGAGACAGTTTGATGGTTTTCAAGGGTTTTCTCTTGCTCTTCGATTTTCTGTAATCACCCAGGTATTTTTCCCTTCTAAATCTAAATTCCATGCATGTCTGGATCCTGGGAGTGTTGTGTGGGCTAGTTTATTCAGTTTTTTTTTGAAATATTTGGATCCTAGTGCTACACATACCTTCAAGTGGTATCAGAGCCATATTCATGCATGGATTTAGATTTTGCTTGGCTTGGATGGTTGGTTCTTGTGAAGAACTGATTGAAATCACCATTTATTCGATCCATATGATGGTTTGGAGTGTATGGATGATCTTGGTTGTGGCTCCTTCATTAATGGATTGAATCATACTATTATGTGCTTTAATTGTTAATTCATATGATAGGTATGTTTTAATTCATTTTTGCTAATGTTAAACTTTTTTTTTGCCATTGGTAGATGTTATATTATGATATAGCATGTTATGGATGGCCTTAAGTTTTTTTGGTCATTTTTGGGTCCAATTGGATTGGATATAATTGGAGATTTTTTGAAGAATATGATTCTTGCTTAAACTTGTTTTTCAAGCTTCTTTGGGCACTTGATATTTCAGCTTTAGAAGGTGTTTTAATCTGAAATTTCATCCTACGTTGTGTGTTTTGATGTTTAGAAGTTGTTCTAAGAATCTTGGTGCACAAAAGTTGAGCCAAAAATGGCTTGACTCGGCCATGAACCCCGAAACAGGGATGTTGCGGGCCCATGGCAGCCCACGGCAAGGTAGTGGCTGAGAGCTACTGCCCAGCAGTGAGCAAGCCTCGGCCAGCAGCCCCTAGTTGGGTTTGGGATGGGTTTTGAGCTTTTTCTTTGGTTCCTTTTGTGACCAAACTTATTTTGAAACACTCACATTGGTTGCACAAATGTTGTGCAAGGCCTCAAGATTGTGTTGGATACTTTTTGGTTGCTTTTAAAACTTGTTAAAGTTGATCTCCAATTGTGGAAAAATACGATGCATAAGCGTTATGCTTGTTTTTGCTTGGCCAATTATTTGTTAATTTGATTAGCACTTAATTGTTGGAATTGAATGTCAATTCTTGGTTTATTTATTGTTCATTTAAATGTTGAATGGATGATGGATGAATGGGGATGATCATGAGCCTTTAATATTGATTTTATGTATTTCAAGTTGTTGAAATGGGTTGTATTAAATGGGCTTGCATGCCTCTTGTTCTATCTTGTAAAAGTTATGAGAGTAGAATCACTAGAAGTGAGGTTTTCTTTCTCTTGTAAAATTACAAGGAGTAAGGAGGACCCAAGGAGGCTTGAAGACCCATGAATGTATGGGATACACTCATGTAATAGCTTAGTTTAATCCACCCACTTAAAATCAACCAAGTGATGCACTTATGGCTCTAAGTGCGTCACTTGGTTAGGCTCATAGTCATCCCACCCTAGAAGAATGCTAGGCACATTTACTTATTTACGTTTTCCATATCCTATTGATGTATGAGATGCATGACTAGGATATAGATAACCTAAATAAGAAGATAAAAATGATGAGATCTTTGCAAGCAAAAATCCTCCACTTACAATGTCTAAGTATTTTTCAAATATTAAGTCAAAATGGATACAAATTAAAAGAGTTTTAATTAATCCAAGCCTTCTGCCAATAGTGTATGCTATGGGATGCTACCAATTTTGTGTGATGGCACTCGGTCACGGGGGTCATATTTAGGAGGAAAGTTGTGAGCATACACTTAGCATGAGATGTATCTTTGATTCAAGAACCCTCACGCATTGGCACTCGGTCACAAGGGACAACGTGAGGCTGCCTTGAGACGAAGAATGATTGGTGGGTTTGACTTAACACTTAGTAGTGTAGATGACATACGGTCACGTGGGTCTATATGAAAAGTGAGGCAAAATATATCAAGAATTGCATGAGATGCAATTAGCAAAAGTTGCTTACCTTTTGATTGCTCGTGGATGGCACTTGGTCATGGGGTCCGTTGGCAAGTCATTAGGATCTTGATTCTCACTAGGAAATATGATTTCCCGAATTCTTCTTGGGGTGAAGGATTTGATAAAATGGTGGGAGAAAAACATGCTTGAAAGACCATGAACATGTTTTATATATCAAATTCAATCACATGCTTATACTCTTTTTTTGCCTCTTGTAGATTTTTGAAATCTTCAAAACAATATGGCTAAAAATCCACTCGCAAGTATTTTGGAAACTAATAAGCTAAACAGGCCTAACTTCCAAGATTGGTTGAGAAACCTTAAGATAATTCTTGACTTCGAGAAGAGGGCTTATGTGCTTGATCAAAGTCCGCCAGACACATTAGGTGATGACCCTTCTGATGAGGCACGTGAAGTGTTCACTAAATTTGTAAATGATGATGTACAATTGAGGTGTCTCATGATGGCATCCACGACTAATGAGCTCCAAAAATCTCATGAGCACATGAAATATGCTCGAGAAATCTATGTGCATCTACAAGAGTTGTATGGTGTACAATCAAGACACGAAAGGTTCGCTTTGTCAAAGGAGCTTTTTAGAGCAAGGATGAGTGAAGGTTCGAGTGTCCATGACCAAGGGCTTAAGATGATTGGACTCATCGAAAAGCTTGGACAACTTGACGTGATTATGGACAATGACCTTTACATGGATTTGATCCTACAATCGTTACCTCCATCGTTCGACCAATTCATCATGAACTTTAATATCTCCAAGCAGGAAGTGACGATTAACGAATTGGTGAACATGATTGTGTCTACCGAGTCGACCATGAAAAAATAAAAGCTTCTCATGATTGCCTCCACCTCCAAGTTAAAAGGCCTTAGGGGCCCAAGAAAGGAAGGAAAAAGGAAGAAAAGTTCTTCCAAAGGGAAGTAACATGAGAAGAGTTCTGGGAGAGTTAAGAAAAAGGCTAAGACCGATGCAAATTGTTTCCATTGTAGTGAAAAGGGGCATTGGAAGAGAAACTGTAAAGCTTACCTTGATACTCTTGAGAAGGGTATGTTATTCATTGAAGTGCATTTAACAACTAATTATTCCACATAGGTATTTGATACCTTATATGGTTCTCATCTATGTAATTCGTTACAGGGGATGGAAAGAAGAAAGGGACTTCGTGAAGGGGATATGGTCCTCTGCCTAGGAAATGGAGCAACTGTTGCAGCCACTTTCCAAGGTATAATCAAGTTAGACTTGGGGAATGCTAAAATTGTATTAGATCCAGTTTATTATGTACCCCATCTTGTTAAGAACATCATATCAATTCCCGTTCTTGATAATGAAGGATATGATTTTTCTATATCGAATGGGACATTGATGGCATTAAAGAATGGTTCTTTAATTGCTAAAGGTACATTAATGAATGGATTATACGTACTTGATTCCCAACCTTCACTTCTACATATTCAATCGAATAAAATGAAGCTAGATATCCAAGAAGATGCCATGTTATGGCATGCAAGACTTGGTCATATTTCTAAAAATAGGATGAGCAAGTTAGAAGCACTCAAAGCACTAAATGCTAGTGGCATTTATAACCTTCCTACTTGTGAATCTTGTTTAAAAGGAAAAATGACCAAAACTCCATTTGTAGGACAAATGGAGCGAACCACACATCTATTGGATTTGATCCATTCGGATGTTTGTGGACCACTAAGAGTTAGTGGGATAGGAGGCTATTCCTCCTTCATCACTTCACTGATGATTACAGTCGGTACGGACATGTGTATCTTATGAAGTACAAGTCCGAGGCCTTTGAAAAGTTCAAAGAGTACAAGAATGAAGTAGAAAAGGAAAAAGGACTTAATATTAAAACTCTTCGATCGGATCAAGGGGGTGAATACTGAAGTACCGAATTCTTGGATTATCTAAAAGAGAATGGGATTCTTTCACAGTGGACTCCACCTAGCGTACCCCAACATAATGGAGTAGCCGAAAGGAGAAACCGTACCTTGTTGGACATGGTACGTTCTATGATGAGTCTTTCCAATGTACATATATCCTTTTGGGGATACGCCTTAGAAACGGCAGTGAGGCTACTAAATGTGGTACCTTCAAAGTCTGTGCCAAAGACACCATATGAGATATGGCATGGCAAAGCACGCTCTTACCATTATTTGAAAATTTAGGGATCTCCCGCCTACGTGAGACGAAAAATGAGAGATAAGTTGGATAGTAGATCCACCTTGTGCAAGTTTGTGGTATACCCAAGAGAGTCTATGGGTTATTACTTTTACGATCCCTCGGAACAAAAGGTGTTTGTTTCAAGAAACGCCCACTTTTTGGAAAAGGAATTTCTATTAGATAGAAATGGTGTTGTCATTGAACACGATGAAGTTCAAGACGATCAAGAAATCCCACAAGCAGTGGAAACAAAAACGAAATTAGAACCTTGTACACACCCTCTAAGAAGGTCTGACCGAATCAAGAAGCAACCCGAAAGGTTCGGATTCCTTCATGAGACGGGTCAGTTGGATAATGATCCAAAGACCTATGAGGAAGCTATGTTGGACATAGATTCGGGACGTTGGCTAGAAGCCATGAGATCTAAAATGGACTTCATGTACTCAAATAAAGTATGGATTTTGGTAGATCCACCGGAGGGAATAGTTCGCGTCGGTTGCAAGTGGATCTATAAGTGGATGCTTGGAGTAGATAGAGAAGTGGTGACCTTTAAGGCACGACTAGTGGCAAAAGGTTACACTCAAAGACCCTGTATCGATTTCAAGGAAACCTTTTCACCAGTTGCTATGCCTAAGTCCATTCGAATCTTACTTGCCATAGTTGTATATTATGACTATGAGATATGACAAATGGATGTTAAAACCACTTTCCTCAATGGTGACACTGAAGAAGAAATTTACATGGAGCAACCACAAGGTGTTACATCCAAATGGAGTGAGCGAAAGGTTTGCAAACTCTAGAAATCCATTTATGAGTTAAAACAAGCGTCCCAAAGTTGGAACATACGTTTTGACAAATTGGCTTTGTCAAAAATATGTATGAACCTTGTGTGTACAAGAAATTTAGTGGGAGTTCAGTACAATTTATTGTGCTCTATGTCGATGACATCCTTCTCATTAGGAATGAGGTAGGAATGTTAGAGTGTATTAAAGCATATTTATCTACACAATTCTCCATGAAGGATTTGGGAGAAGCATCCTACGTATTGGGAATACGTATCTATAGAGATAGATCAAAGAGGATGCTGGGGCTTTCCCAAACCCCGTACATTGACAAGATACTAAAGAGGTTTAGTATGGAAGAATCCAAGAGGGGATTCCTTCCCATGGGACAAGGCATTCGTCTCTCAAACTCTACGGCCCCTAAGACTGAGGAAGAGAAGCGAAGAATGTCCCACATATCTTATGCTTCCGCCATAGGAAGCATAATGTATGCAGTGCAATGTACTAGACTGGATGTGGCACACTCGCTAAGTGTTACAAGTAGGTTCCAATCTAATACCGGTGAGAGACACTGGATAGCCGTAAAAGCAATCCTTAAGTACTTGAGAAGAACTAAGGACATGTTCTTAGTATACGGAAATGGAGAATTGAAACTAGAAGGGTTTTCGGATTCAAGTTTCCAATCTGATGTAGATGACCTCAAATCCACTTTCGAATTTATATTTTTCCTTAATGGTGGCGTGGTGAGTTGGAAAAGTTCCAAACAAGATACCACGGTCGACTCAACTACTGAAGCAGAGTATATTACAGATTCGGAAGCTGCAAAGGAGGGTGTTTGGATGAAAAACTTCATTCAAGAGTTGAATGTGGTACCTAGCACTATTGAACCAGTAGTTGTCTTCTACAACAATAACGAGCTAAAGAGCCAAGATCTCATCAGCGATCCAAGCATATTTTGAGGTGATATCATTTGATCCAGGAGATCATTGATAGAGGCGACATCCGAGTGGAGAGAGTTACCTTAGAAGAGAACAAAGCAAATTCACTAACAAAACCCCTATCACAAAAGGTCTTTGAAGGACATCTTGAGAAGATGGGTCTCAAGGCCATGGGGCATTGGCTTTAGGGCAAGTGGGAGATTGTTGGAATAGTGCCCAACAAGCTAATTAGATTGGCCTTGTAAACTATTTCATTGTAAGACAATCTTGATTGAATAATATTCATCATATGGCCATCTTCATCATATGCTCTTCATTTACTTCATTGGCATTTGGATGAAACCTTTAGATCACACAAGACTATGGGACTTGGTTTGGTGACCATGGAATAAGTCTCACACGGTCGTGATCTTAAACCTTCAAAGTCATAGGATCTTAAGAAAACAAGGTCATTTAAGATCTGGATAGACTTGTAGTAACGATGCATAATCCAAAAGTTGGATATTGTTCCGTTCCATGAGCAACTGTATGAGATACGGGTGTATGTTAGTGGGTGCTTGTTAGAGAACAAGGCACTGAAGACCTGCATGGAGAATCCACTAGACAGCCCAAGTGGCAAGTCGGTAGTGGCAAGTTCTCCTGCTTACGCTAGTGCATATTATTAGTCCTTTGACCTGAGGATCCATGGTAACCTTGTGTCCGGTCCTCATGCTTTGACTCTTCCTTGACCACTTAACGGGTCTTCTGGGTTGAGATTGGGTATAAGCTACTTGGCATGGAGGTTTGTGAGATCCAAAATGGAATCCGACTCCTAGTCTTTGTGAAGGGCGAGTGTATCTCATATGTGTTCTATAATGATCGATTCCAAGAAATCCTTGCGCAAGGTGATGTGACAATTTGGAAAGGCGTTTCCAAAGATGAGGTCACAAAGGGAATTGGACATTAAGAATAGAAACATAGTATCGAGGCTATTAGGGAGCCGACTAATATCTTGCCCTAGGCTTCTTTCTGGAGATAGGAGATGGAAGGACCATATTTGCATGGTACGCGTAATGCTAGAATAGTTCTTCAAGAGCATTCATTTCAGCCAATTAGTTGGGCTCCATGGGCTTCAGGTTGGACATCGGCCATGGAGATTGGGTACTCCTCAATTAATGAGATTAATTGAATCGAGTTGCTCAGTTTAAAGGAGTTTAAACTAATGTGAATATTTGATATTCCAAAAGTCACAAGGAGTTGTAAGCCAATGTCCAATTAATGGTAGAACCTAATGGGTCATACATAAAGGCCAATGACATGGTCAATTGAAGGAAATAGAGTTTTCTGAGAGTTAGAAAATTCATAACCGTTTTGGAGGAGGCAAAATTGTAGTCATTTTGACTTGATCAATTCAAATGTTAAATTGGTCAAATTAATTTAAGAGTTAAATTAAGATCAATTAATTAAGGGTTAATTAATTGATGTCACATGACTATCAATTGGTCAGAATTAATTTAAGGGTTAAATTGACTTTGACTAACTTAAATAGTTAAACATTTTTTTACTTAAGAGTTAAGTCAAATTGTTGTTGGTTAAATTAAAGTGTTTCATTTAATTGAGTTGAAGGATTATTTTTTGGGAGAATAATTAAGTGAATGGTTCATTTAATGTGAATTGGAATTTAATTGCAAGACATTTCATAAGATGAAATTTGTACTTCAATTAATATTCTTATTCGCTAATTACTAGTTAGTGGTCACCTTGGCAAGGACACTTGGCATCATCCCTTTGGGGATGTTCATGGACCACTCCTATATATAGATATAGGAGTGTGACTGGCCAAGAGTGAGTGAGAGCATGACTAGTGTGATTTCTCCCCACATTTTGTGTAGTGGGAATCTAATTTGTTAGCATCCCATTATTCTTTCCAACTTCCATCTCCTCCTTCTTCCCAGCCTTCCTAACCTCATTCTCTGCAGATATTCCATCCATTCTCTAGAGAATAGGCCATAGATTTGGTGTGTGGACTTTTACATTAGAGGCAATCTAATTTGGTTGCTCTTATTCTTGTCTGGAGTAGTTTTCTAGCAGCCGGTTTTGCTAGTTCTGGGAGAACCTTTGGTGTTCTGATTGGGCTGAATTTTGGACTGAAGAATATTCAAAGTGTTTAGGAGTTCCTCTAAAAATTTCAGCAAAAACGGAGGAGTCCATCCAAGGGAAAATTGGTGGTGATCCTGCTGCGCCGGTGAAGAGACAGTTTGATGGTTTTCAAGAGTTTTCTCTTGCTCTTTGATTTTCTGTAATCACCCAGGTATTTTTCCCTTCTAAATCTAAATTTCATGCATGTCTTGATCCTAGGGGTGTTGTGTGGGCTAGTTTATTCAAATTTTTTTTTAAATATTTGGATCCTAGTGCCACACATACCTTTAAGGTGTTGCCAGTCGAGGGGTGGTTGCGGGCACTAGGGGCTACTAGTATGAGGATGACTGCTTTAAGCATTCGTGGGTTCTTGGATTTAGTTTGTGTTTGCAGGGTTCGTCCTTCTCATGGTGTTGCATTGTATTCTAAGTATGTTCTTTGTTAGATGTGCTATTAGTCCAAGTCTTAGAAAGTTTTGATAAGTCTCAAAGGTCTGAAAGTATTGGTAGAGCTAACTAGTCGTTCTCTTCGTCTAATCTTAATTCTAAGGAGGAAGGCTTTGTGGTGAGGAGTTTGATGACATTCCTGTTGTGGATAGTAGCTTTGCCATGGTGATAGAGATCAGATGTTCACTTGGTGTTAGATATTTTAAGGAGTAGAATATGCATTACAGATGAGCTCAAGTTCATCATTTTTTCTTCTTATAATAACATGGCGTCGCCTCCTAGAGCTTATTTTACTGTCTTTTGTAGTTGTTTTGACTTTGTTTTTCTTTTCATTTTATAGTAGAAAGAAGATTGATTTTGCTAGGATCCATGCTCGTAGAATAAAAAGAGTGGCGCAGAAGAGGCATGCTGCAGAGCAATGCCATAATGGAATGGTGCCGAGTGGGCACCCTTCAAGCCTTTTAGGTTGGTGTTCGAGTGAGACACGTGTTCCTTTAGCACAAACAGTATGTGCACTAATTGCAAATAACGAGCCTAAGGTGTTGCCTTTTGGACCTATTAAGAAACGCACTCGTGGATCTACCACTTGCCCACGAACTGCTTACTCTTTCTATGCTGGCACAGGCAAAGGACTTTTTAGCTACAACTTATGGTGGAGTTGTGGACTAGCTTCCCACTAGGATATAGATAAGACTACTTTTAGTGTTGATCGCGTGCGAGATGTAGTAAATGAGTACGATGAAGGGAAGCTGAAAATATTCTCAGGTGATTGAGATAGCTGCTGAGGATTTTGCTACGGTAAGTGCTCATTTCATCACTTCAATTTATTTTTCACCTTCTTTTCTTTTTTTCACAATATTATATAGATTTTAACTCCTGCAAGTTCTTACATATTTGAATTTAGGGATAGAACTTATTGCAACAAATATCTCATCAAGCGGAAGGACCTATGACGATGGTGAGCATCCTAAGGAGGAGGCTACCAAAGTGGATCGTCAACAGAATCAAAACGAAGAAGAGCTGGCCAAGTTTCTTAAAAAGCATGAGCACCTAAAGAAAAGATATGCTAAAGAGGTAAAGAATGGGGAGAAGATCCTAAATTCCTTTATTCGGAGGACAATTGTGGATGTAGCTTGCTAGGATTTGGCTAAGGAGTTCAAGAGCTCTAATGAGTTCTTTGAGGTAGTAGAGGCAGAAGTGATAATGACCTATGAGTTGACCATCCAGATTGGTCATCGTATTTTATTGAGACCACGCAGTATCCCGAAGAGACAATGGTGGAGAAACTAGTAGATGCAGCTTCGCAGGAGTGAAGATGCTCTATTTAAGGTAGTGATAGCAAGTATAGTCTATGTTTAGAAGTTGACATTATTTAGCATTGTTTAGTTAGCTTGAGTAGCGCTTCAACATATTTTTCCTTTCCAATTGCTACGTTTTTATGAAGGCCACGTGTGTTGGTCAGATACCTCTTTTATCTTTTTTGTTTGGTTTTAGTAAAGGATTTTTGCTTTTATTTATTTGTGCTTGTGCAAACACGTAGCTAGTTGAATGCCTATTAATTTGGCATATTCATGCTTTGTGAGTCGGGGCATATCGGGCAAGGACACACCATTTCCATGTGTTTGTAAAGGTGGCCCATTTTGGGACCAGTGCCAGTGCCCATCATGAGTGCTTATCTCGTGCACCTGCTCGGCGCCTAGTATTAGGTGCCCATTATTTTTTATTATCAGCTTTGCTTTCATCCAGGCCCATTGAAGGTGTTGTACCTTCATTAATCATTTGGGGACTTAGAGAAATCATTTCATAAAGTCATGTAATCGTTTTATCAACCTTGTTAGTTTTAAGTGACTGTCATAGATGCGAGTGTACTGCATAGTGAAATTATTCTAGGGAAGTGTAAAACCCTTCTCTTTTATCAGTATTTGTCGTTCACTTCTTGTAGAGTGAAATTGTTTAAGGAATAAGAATTGATCTTATGCTTAAATTGAGCAGTTGTTGATTGTTAGAGTTCAAGTGCCAAGGTGAGAAAAGATATATTTATGTGCCTCTTTAGATATTCCATAATAATTGTGTAGTAACTTAATGAATCATTTTTTTGAGTGTCGAGATATCACGTCCTTCTGCTTCATGAGGACTCAAAGTGGTCTTCTTTTACTTAATTGCATAGGTGTTTTCTAGAGGGCAGTATGATAGATCTTCTTTAGAGCGAATAGTGGGTGCCTCCCGAAAAACCTTTAGTAGGTTTTTGTAGAAGAGTCACCACGTACTCCCGAGGGGGTCTATAATTGGCTTTTGTAAAGAGGTTGCCAAGTACTCCCATAGAGCATATAGTGGGCTTTTTTAAAGTGGCTACCAGTATCTCCCTAGGTGTCTATAGTGGGATTACACCAACAACCATGTAGCCCAATAATGTTATGATAGCACCCTAAGGTGTGTGAAGTCTTCTACTCCCCAAACAGACCGAACAAAAGATCTCCAAAACAACCAATGAGGAGATAATCCCTAGGGTACATGGTTGTTGGTGTAATCCCACTATAGACACCTAGGGAGATACTGGTAGCCACTTTAAAAAAGCCCACTATATGCTCTATGGGAGTACTTGGCAACCTCTTTACAAAAGCCAATTATAGACCCCCTCGGGAGTACGTGGTGACTCTTCTACAAAAACCTACTAAAGGTTTTTTGGGAGGCACCCACTATTCGCTCTAAAGAAGATCTATCATACTGCCCTCTAGAAAACACCTATGCAATTAAGTAAAAAAAGACCACTTTGAGTCCTCATGAAGCAGAAGGACGTGATATCTCGACACTCAAAAAAATGATTCATTAAGTTACTACACAATTATTATGGAATATCTAAAGAGGCACATAAATATATCTTTTCTCACCTTGGCACTTGAACTCTAACAATCAACAACTGCTCAATTTAAGCATAAGATCAATTCTTATTCCTTAAACAATTTCACTCTACAAGAAGTGAACGACAAATACTGATAAAAGAGAAGGGTTTTACACTTCCCTAGAATAATTTCACTATGCAGTACACTCGCATCTATGACAGTCACTTAAAACTAACAAGGTTGATAAAACGATTACATGACTTTATGAAATGATTTCTCTAAGTCCCCAAATGATTAATGAAGGTACAACACCTTCAATGAGCCTGGATGAAAGCAAAGCTGATAATAAAAAATAATGGGCACCTAATACTAGGCGCCGAGCAGGTGCACGAGATAAGCACTCATGATGGGCACTGGCACTGGTCCCAAAATGGGCCACCTTTACAAACACATGGAAATGGTGTGTCCCTGCCCGATATGCCCCGACTCACAAAGCATGAATATGCCAAATTAATAGGCATTCAACTAGCTACGTGTTTGCACAAGCACAAATAAATAAAAGCAAAAATCCTTTACTACAATGTTGACGTCTTGTAACACAACGGACTTTATCTCCTCATTGGTTATTTTGGAGATCTTTTGTTCGGTCTGTTTGGGGAGTAGAAGACTTCACACACCTTAAGGTGCTATCATAACATTATTAGGCTACTTTCAGATTGCCCACCACTTTCCCAACTCTATTCAATATGGGAAACTTTATCTTCAAGTGATATGTAGAGATTGTTGCTTGAAACAGATTGAAGGTTGGTTTTCCCAAGATTGTGTTGTATGCGAATGAAGTCTTAATGACTAAGAACCTAAGAATTTGTGTTGCTCTCCTTGGCTGAGTGCATAAAGACGAGGCAGTGTCATCTCCCCAAGTGCCTCTATGGTGTTACCTGTAAATCCTACTAGGGGTGTTAATTTTCTGCATCTGCATATTGTCCACTCCAAGTTGGAGAAACGAGCCATGAAATAGGATATCTATAGAGCTACCAATGTCCACCAGTATCTTCTTAACCCAGACTTTAGCAAGGGATGCTGAGATTACTAGTGCATCATTATAAGCTCCCATTTTGAGCTCCATGTCCTATTCCCCAAATGTGATGTAATGTACATGTAGACATCCTTCAAATATCCCCAGAGTGGGATCCACTGTATGAGCTTGCGTGTGCCTTACTGTATGTGCTAATATTTTTCTTGCATTAGAGGAATCTCCTTTAGCTAGTCTTTTTGATATTACTAAGATATCTCCTGCTGTAAGAAGATTATTAAGGTCACAACGGTACTAATGGTCCTTGGGGTCCAAGCAGTTATTGATCTTTGCTTGTGACTTTCACTCTCCTCTGCTAGAGAAACTTTTTTTAGGCTAGACATCTATTGAACGATATATTCTTTGAGGCATCCTTTTGAAATTAATTTTTCAATTTCATCCTTCAAGTAGCGACATTCATCTATGGTATGTTGGCTGGCACAGTGAAAGTGGTGCCATTTGTTTGGCTTCAGTGTCTTAGGGTCTACCAGGGTTTTCTATAGTAGTTGTTGGATGAGGCCATATTGTAGTGCCATCGTCAAAATTTCTTTCTAGGACACAGTATGTATATAGTATGCGTACAAGGAGGTTATGTCTCTAATCTCTTTGCTTCTTATTATTGTTACTCCTATCGTCACGCATTTTTCGTTTAGTGCTTCTTGGGAAACTACAATTTCTTCAATACAAATGTATTTCTGAGCACACATGATGAGTTCCTCTAGCGTGACGGGTAGCTTTCCAACAATTGACTATTGGAATTTGAGGTACTTCAAATTGTGCTAGATGATGCTGGGAAGAAGCTCCTAGCTAACACGAGAGATTTTATGGACACCATGAACGAAACGATTGGGGTTAGTCTTTAAGGATTCTCCATCCTACTGCTCAATAGTGAATAGGTACGCTGCTGTTTTGGGATCATTGCGATTGATGGACAAATTCTTTAGGAAAAGTTGTGCCAACACTTCCCATCCAATAATGGATCCTGCGAGCATCTGGTTGAACTGTGTCAAGGCGTACTTAGTGATTGTGGTGTGAAAGAGCTTGTAATATGTAGCCTCTTTCAAGTTATAAAGCTTATTTCTTGCCAGAAAATTATCCAGGTGCTCTTGGGAGTCTATAGTGCCATTGAATTTTCGTAGCTGAGCTATCTTTGCCCCATGAGGAAGAGCTTTTATTAGGATCACTTGAGAAAATAAACTATGCCTTGGGAGAGCAACATCTAGAGAATGGTATTGACTTGTTGCTTTTCTCGATAGCTGCAGTACTACGGACTATGCTTGAACTCAACGTCCACTCAATGTGAATAAAGTGTATCTCCTTGGTGAGCTGGAGAAGGTGGAATGGAATTGCACCCAAAGTTAGCTCGTCATCTAGGCTTATTCAGGGAAGATAAAGCCCCCCAACTTCTATGAGAAGATTGCTGCTATTCTCGAAGGCAGCGCTTCTCAACATGTTAGGCGACTACCTTGGCTATGGCTTAGGCAATTACATTTTCCAACATATTCTTTAATGTCTACTAGGTAATAGGTAGGACGGATTCTCCAGTGAAGCGCTTGTTGCGCAGGCACCTCTTGAGGTATAAGTTACATGTTAAAATTGTTGGAATAGTGCCCGGCAAGCCAATTAGATTAGCCTTGTAAAACTATTTCTTTGTAATACAATCTTGATTGAATGATATTCTTTATATGGCCATCTTCATCTTATGCCCTTTAATACTTCACTTGCATTTGGATAAAGCCTTTAGATCACTCTTGACTACGGGACTTGGTTTGATGACCATTGAATAAGTCTCACAAGGTCGTGATCTTAAATCTTCTAAGTCATAGGATCTTATGACATGGGGCATCTAAGATTCGGATAGACTTGCACTAACGATGCATAAATCCAAGAGTTGGATATTGCTCCATTTCATAAGCAACCGTATGATATATGGGTATATATTAGTGGGTGCTTGTTAGAGAACCAAGGCACTAAAGACCTACCGGAGATCCACTAGATAGCTATAGTGGCAAGTTCTCCAATTTACGCTAGTGCACATTATTAGTCATCTAACCTGAGGATCCATGGTAACCTTATGTCTGGTCCTCATTCTTTGACTTTTTCTTGACCACTTAGTGGGTCTTTCGGGTTGAGATTAGGTATGAGCTACTTGGCATGGAGGTTTGTGAGATCCAAGATGGAATCCGACTCCTCATTTTTGTGAAGGGCGAGTGCATCTCCTATATATTCTATAATGATTAATTCTAAGAAATCTTTGCGCAAGGTGGTGTGACAATTTGGAAAAGGAGTTTTCCAAAGATGAGGTCACATAAGGGAATCGAACATTGGGAATAGAGACATAGTATCGAGGCTATTAAGGAGCTGATAAATATCTTGCTCTAGGCCTCTTTCGGGAGATAGGAAACGGAAGGACTGTGTTTGCATGGTAAGCGTAGAGTTATAATGTTTTTCCAAAACATTCATTTCGGTCAATTAGTTGGGCTCCATGAGCTTGAGGTTGGACATCAACCATGGAGATTGGGTACTCTTCAATTAATGAGATTAATTGAATTGAGTCGATTAGTTTAAAATTGTTTTAAATAAAATGAATATATGATATTTAAAAGTCACAAGGAGTTGTGAGCCCATGTCCAATGAATTATAGAACCTATTGAGTCACACACAAAAGCTAATTAGCTACCTAGTTGATGGAGCAATTTTCCAAGAGTTAGAGAATTTATGCTATTGGACCCATTTTTTGAGGTACCTAATTTAAAGGTCAATTTTGGCTTGATTAATTTAAGTCTTAAATTAATCAATTAAGTTAAAAGGTTAAATTAGACCAATAATTAAGGAGTTAATTATTTTGTGCCAAAGTGACCATGAATTGGTCAAGTTAACTTAAAGAGTTAACAAAATGAAGCTTAAGAGTTAAGCTTGTTTGACTTAAAAGTTAACTCAAAGGTTAATTAATTAAATTAAAGTGTTTAAATTAATTAATAGGGACAATACATTTTGTAGGGAAAATTCAAATGAAATGTTCATTTCAATTAACATCTTAATTAGCTTGAAATTAGATTTCAAATGTAATTAAGATACACATGAAATTCGAATGAGATTTGAATTTGCGTTTGCCAACTTGAGGAAGGTGTGATGCCAACTTGGAATCACACCAACCTCACTCTATATATAGATATAGATGGTGTGAGGATAGATAATTGCTGAAAGTGTGAAAGAATTAGATTCTTTTCACAATTCCCTCCAAAACTCCTTGCAAGCATTGCATTCATGTGTTGAAAGCTTTGCTCTCTTCTTCTTCTTCCCTACCTCAAATCGGCCTCCGCCATCGTCATTCTCCTCCCTTATTCCATCTTATAGTGAGGAGAGTTTGGAAGTTTCAATTAGTGTGTGGATCATATCAATCGAGGCAAACAAGTTAGTTTGCTACAGTTTAGAAATTCACCTGAGCAGAGCACCAATTTGGAGAATTTTTCTAGAGAGATATAGAAAGATTTTTAATTCGAATTTTTTACTGTGTTTTCTAAAATTTGTTTAAAGGTTTATATATTTTTTTCGTCAATTTTGGAGGAGTTTTAATGAGGTTAAAAATAGCTCCCTTCTTGCTGTGTGGTTTCTGGCAGATTTTGGATTGGTGAAATGTTCACCACTTTCTCCTTGGATATTAGCATTTCAAGGTAACACTCTATCTAAATATGGATTTTTGGCATGATTTGATCCTTTTTTGCTTGTTAGCACTAGTTTATTTAAGCTTTTGAAATTTTATAATTGGATCCTAGTGCCTTACTTGCCTTCAAGTGGTATCGGAGCCTAAATCATGCTTAGATTTGGACTTTTTGTTGATGATTGATTAATGTGATGGATTGATCATAATCACCAAATTCTCAATTCATATGATGGATTGGAGTGTTTGGTTGATGTTGTGTGTTGCTCCTTGATTGATGAATTGAAAGCTTGCTAATATGTGTTTTAAGTGTTGAATCATATGATTAGTATGTTTTAATTCAAAGCTATTAATGTTGAATGTTGATTTAGCATTAATTGATGTTATATGTTGATATAGCATGTTGATGATTGGCTAAAATAGTTTTGGTCATTTTTGGATCCAATATGATTGGAGTTTTGTTGGAGATTTTTGAAGAATACGATTCTTAAACTTGGTTTTTTAAGCTTGATTGAGTTGTTAAATTTTCAGTTTTAAAATGTGTTTTATATCTGAAAAGTGGTCCATAATGTGTGATTTAATGTTTAGAAAGAGTTTTATAATTTTTGGTGCACAAAAGTTGAGCTAAAAATCGACTTGGATAGCCTTTACTCCAAAATAGGGGCTGCCGGCCGGCCTTGGCGCAAGCTGGTAGAGCAGTGGCCAAGAGCCATTGCCCAACCACACGCCTGGCATGGCCAACACTGCCCAGTTATGGGTTGGGCAGGTTTTGAGCTTGATTTTTGGCTCCTTTAGTGGCTAGAAATGATGTTAAATAATGTGTTATGGATGCACAAGTGTTGTGCAAGTTCTCAATATTATGCTTGTCATTTTTCAAGCTCCTTAAATCTTGTTAAAGTCACTCTCCAAATGTTGCATAAGTGTTATGCATGTCCAATTATTTGTTAATTTGATTAGCATTTAATTGTTTGAATTAATTGTTAATTCTAGATTTGTTTATTGTTCATTTAATTGTTGAATGGGGATGATCATGGGCCTTTAATATTGATTTTATTTATTTCAAATTGTTGAAATGGGTTGTATTAAATTAGGGCTTGCATGCCTCTTTATTTCTACCTTGTAAATATTATGAGAGTAGAATCACTAGGAGTGAGAATTTCTTTCTCATGTAAAAGTTACATGGAGCAAAGGAGACCTTGGAGGCATGGAAACTTTTGAAGACCTATAAATGTGTGGGATACACTAATGTAATAGCTAGATTTAATCAACACATCTAAAATCAACTAGGTGGTGCGGTACACCTATGGCTTTAAGTACACCACTTGGTTAGGCTCATGATCATCCCACCCTCGAAGCATGCTAAGCGCATTTACTTATTTATATTCCATATCCTATTAATGCATGAGATGCATGGTCAGGATACAGAAAACCTAAATAAGAAGATAAAATTATGAGATCTTTGCAAGCAAAAACCCTCCACTTAGAATGTCTAAATGCTTTTCATGTATTAAGTTGAAATGGATATAAATTAAAAGAGTTTTGATTAATCCAAGCCTTCTACCAATAGTATGTGGCATGACGATGCTACCATTATTTGTGTGATATCTCACAAGTCGTGGGTCACACTTATAATAAAAAGTTGTGACCATATACTTAGCATATGATGCACCTTTGATTTGAGAACACCCATGCATTGTCACACGAGTCGTGGGATGTCATGGTGCCCATCTCAAATCAAAGTTTGATTGGTAGATCTGACTTAACACCTTTTGGTAGATCTGACTTAACTTGATTGGTCCACATAAAAGTAAGGCAAAATATATCAAGAGTTGTATGAGATGCAATTAGCAATAGTTTCTTACCTTTTGATTGTTTGTGGATGTCTCACGAGTCATGGGTCCACTTAAAAGTCCTTGGGATCTTGATTCTCACTAGAAAATATGATTTCCCGAATTCTTCTTGAGGGTGAAGAATTTGATAAAATAGTGGGAGGAAAATATGCTTGAAAGACCATGAACATGTTTTTTTTTTTAATATCAAATTCAATCACATGGGCCAAACTTTCGTGATTGACTTAACCTTAAAAATCGTTCTAGATTCCTAGAAGCAGATATATGTCCTACATCAAGGCACTCCTAATCCCATGGGGATTAAAGTAGATCAAGAGACACGTGAAAAGTTCACAAATTAGGTTTAGGATCGTCCTATCCCATAGTCTCATGATGGCATATACAAACTTTAAAAGTCTCAAAGACACATGAATAATACCTTGGTTAAAGTTTACAAGAGTTGTAAAGCAAACAAGTTATGAAAAGTTCATGTCGTCAAAAGAGATTTTTCAACCTAGGATGGATGTGAAGTCATGTGTCATCAACTATGGTCTAAAGATGATTAGGCTTGGAGAAGCTTTTTCTATTTGGATGCCCTAATAGACAATGATCTCCAAGAGGATTTGGTCCTCACATCCTCGCCGAGTTTCATTGATCAAAGTGTTGATCTATCTAGAAGGAGACTTTCATGACAAGGGCAAACCTTTGACACTTGTTTCCTCCTCTAAGTCTATGGGCCCTAGGGTTTCTAGAAAGAGAGGTAAAAGGAAGAAAAGTTCTTCTTCTAAGGGAAAACAACTATTAAAAGAATTCAGAGGAGTCTAGAAGATTATAGAGCTATAGTTGGTATTATTTTTCTACTTTGGGTGGATAAGCCATTGGAAGCCATTTTGCAAGGAATACTTTGCAACCCTTTGGAAGGGTACGTACTTTATTAAAGTGCATTTAAGGATAAATTCTTCCTCATGGATATATGATGTCACATGTACTTCTTATCTTTGTAAGTTGTTATAAAGAATAAGAAAGAAGAATAAAACTAAGTGACGTGGACATGATCCACCGCCTTAGCTAAGGAACAGGAATTGTGACCAAAGCCGATGGCATATAATAAGTTGGACTTAGGGAACTCTATAATTGTATTGAACCCTTGCTATTATATGCTATATATTGTTGAGAACATTATTTCAAATTCCCATTTTGGATAGTGAAGGATTTTATCCTTCTATATCAAATGGGAGATTGAAGGTACTAAAGAATGGGTTCTTTAATTCCTTACAGTACACTTAACAAAGGATTATACATATTGGATTCTCAACCAACACTAATGCACTTTCAACAAAGTAAGAAAATTAGATATGTAAGAAAATGCCATGTTATGACATGCAAGACTTGGGCATATCTCTAAAAATAAGATAAGCAAGTTAGAAGCTCTCAAAGCACTAAATGTTAGTGGCATTGAGGAACTTCCTACTTGTAAATCTTGTTTAAAGGGAAAAATAAGCAAGGCTCCTTTTGTAGGACAAACGGAGCACTCCACAAGTCTTTTGGATTTAACCCATACGGATGTTTGTGGACCACTAAGAGTTAGTGGGAGAGGAGGCTATTCCTACTTCATCACTTCCACCAATGATTATAGTCGGTTTGGACATGTGTATCTTATGAAGTACAAGTTCGAAGCTTTTGAAAAGTTCAAAAAGTATAGGAATGAAGTGGAAAAGCAATTGGGGCTAAATATTAAAGCTCTTCAATTAGATCGAGGAGAAGAATACTTGAGCACCGAATTCTTGGATTATCTAAAGGAAAATAGGATTCTCTCTCAATGGACTCCACCAGGCACACCCCAAGACAATGGAGTAGTCGAGAGGAAAAAAGTACCTTATTGGACACAGTACATTCCATGTTGAGTTTCTTCGATATGCCTATATCCTTTTAAGGATATGCCTTATTGATGGCAACGAAGTTACTAAGTGTAGTACCTTCAAAGTCGATGCCAAAACACCATATGAGATATGGCATGGCAAAGTACTCTCTTACCAATACATCAGGGTTTGGGGATCTCTTGCCTATGTGAGACAGATAGTGGGAAATAAGTTGAATAGTAGATCCACCTTGTGCAAGTTTGTGGGATACCCTAGAATATTTATGGGTTACTATTTATATGATCCCTCGAAACAAAAGGTTTTTATTTTGAGGAATGCCACTTTTTTAGAAAAGGAATTTCTATAAGATAGAAAAAAGGTGTTGTTGTTGAACTTGGTGAAGTTTAAGATGATCATCAAATCCCACAAGCGGTAGAAATAAATATATATCAAAGAGCCTTACACACAAGTTCTAAGAAGGTCGTACCAAATCAAGAAGGAAGCCGGAAGGTTCGGATTCCTTCATGGGATGGGCCAATTGGATAGTGATCCGAAGACCTACGAGGAAGCTATGTTGGACAGATTCATGACGTTGGCTTGAAGCCATGAGATCCGAAATAGACTCCATGTACTCAAACATAGTATGGACTATGGTAGATCCACTTAAGGAAATAGTTCCCTTTGGTTGCAAGTGGATCTATAAGCAAAAGCTTGGAGTAGATAGAGAAGTGGTGACTTTTAAGGTACGACTAGTGGCAAAAGGTTACACTTAAAGACCTGGTATTGATTTCGAGGAAACCTTTTCACCGGTCGCAATGCCTAAGTCCATTCGGATTGTATTTGCCATAGCCGCATATTATGACTATGAGATATGGCAAATGGATATGAAAACCACTTTCCTCAATGGAGATATTGAAGAAGAAATCTATATGGAGCAACCACAAGGTTTTACATCTAAAGGGAGTAAGAAAAAGGTTTGCAAACTCCAGAGATCTATTTATGGACTCAAAGAAGCATTCCGAAGATGGAACATACGTTTTGTCAAAACGGCCAAATCGTTTGGCTTTGTCAAAAATGTGTATGAACCATTTGTGTATAAGAAGGCTAGTGGGAGTTCGATACAGTTTATTGAGCTTTATGTTAATGACATCCTTCTCATTGGGAATGAGATAGGAATGTTAGAGTGTACTAAAGCGTGGTTATCTACACAATTGTTCATAAAGAAATTAGAAGAAGCATCCTACGTATTGGGAATACATATCTATAGAGATAGATCAAAGAGCATGTTGGGGCTATCCCAAACCTCATTCATTGACAAGATACTAAAGGGGAATCCAAGAAGGGATTCATTCATATGGGACATGGCATTTGTCTTTCCAAGTCTATGGACCCTAAGACTAAAAACGAGAGACAAAGGATGTCCTACATATCCTATGCCTCAACTATCGGTAGCATAATATATGCAGTACAATGTACAAGACCGGATGTGGCACACTCGCTAAGTGTTACAAGTAGGTTCCAATCCAATCTTAGTAAGAGTCATTGGATAGTCGTTAAAGCAATCCTTGAGTACTTGAGAAGGATTAAGGATTTATTTATTTATTTATTTATTGGTATATGGCAATGGAAAATTGAAACTAAAAGGATTTTTGGATTTAAATTTTCAATCTGATGTAGATGACCTAAAATCTACTTATGGATTTATATTTTTCCGTAATGGCGGCATGGTGAGTTGGAAGAGTTCCAGCAAGATACCATGGCCGAAACCACCACTGAGGTGAAATAATTTGTGGTTTTGGAAACTGCAAAAAGAGGTGCATGAGCTTACAATTATCTTTAAAAGATAATTTTGGACTTGAGCTAAGATCTCATCTATGATCAAAACACAGTAAATGCATTATCATTTGATATATGATATCATTTGATAGAGGCAACAACCGAGTGGACAAAGTTGCCTCAAAAGAGAATTTAGCAAAACTGCTGCACAAAATCCCTAACGCAAAAGGTCTTTGAAGAACATCTTGAGAAGATAGGTCTCAAGGCCATGGGGCATTGACTTTAGGGCAAGTGGGAGATTGTTGGAATAGTGTTTGGCAAGCCAATCAGATTAGCCTTGTAAAACTATTTCTTTGTAATATAATTTTGATTGAATGATATTCTTTATGTGGCCATCTTCATCTTATGCTCTTTAATACTTTACTTGTATTTGGATAAAGCCCTTAGATCACTCTTAACTGCGGGACTTGGTTTTATGATCATGGAATAAGTCTCACACGGTCGTGATCTTAAATCTTCCAAGTCATAGGATCTTACGAGACGAAGCATCGAAGATCCGGAAAGACTTGCACTAATGATGCATAAATCTAAGAGTTGGGTATTTCTCGTTCCATGAGCAACCGTATGAGATATAGGTGCATGCTAGTGGGTGCTTGTTAGAGAACAAGGCACTGAAAATGTATTGGAGAATCCACTAGAAAGCCATAGTGAGAAGTTCTCCAGCTTACGCTAGTGCATACTATTAGTCCTCTGACCTGAGGATCCACGGTAACCTTATGTTTGGAATTATGCTTTGACTCTTCCTTGACCACTTAGCAAGTCTTTTGGGTTGAGATTAGGTATGAGCTACTTGGCATGGAGGTTTGTGAGATCCAAGATAGAATCCTACTCTTCGCTTTTGTGAAGGGCGAGTGCATCTCCTATGTATTCTATAATGATCAATTCCAAGAAATCCTTGTGCAAGGTGTTGTGACAATTTGGAAAAAGAGTCTTCCAAAGATGAGGTCACACAAGAGAATCAAACATTGGGAATAGAGATATAGTATCGAGGCTATTAGGGAGCCGATAAATATTTTGGTTTAGGCCTCTTTCGGGAGATAGGAGATGGAAGGACCGTATTTCCATGGTAAGCGTAGAGCTATAATGGTTCTCCAAAATGTTCATTTCAACCAGTTAGTTGGGCTCCATGGGCTTGAGGTTGGACATCGACCATAGAGATTGAATACTCTTCAATTAATGAGATTAATTGAATTGAATTGATTAGTTTAAAAGTGTTTTAAACTAAAATGAATATATGATATTCAAAAGTCACAAGGAGTTGTGAGCCCATGCCCAATAAATGGTAGAACCTATTAGGTCACACACAAAAGCCAATTAGCTTCCTAGTTGATGGAGCAATTTTCTAAGAGTTAGAGAATTTCTCCTAGTGGACTGATTTTTTGAGGTATCTAATTTCAAGTTCAATTTTGGCTTGATTAATCAAAGTGTTAAATTAATCAATTAATTTAAATGGTTAAATTAGACCAACAATTAAGGAGTTAATTATTTGGTGCCAAAGTGACCATGAATTTGTCAAGTTAATTTAAAGAGTTAAGCTAACAAAATAAAGCTTAAGAGTTAAGCTTGTTTGACTTAAGAGTTAACTCAAATGTTAATTAATTAAATTAAAGTGTTTAATTTAATTAATGAGAACAATACATTTTGGAGGGAAAATTCAAATGAAATGTTCATTTGAATTAGCATCTTAATTAGCTTGAAATTAGATTTCAAATGTAATTAATATGCACATGAAATTCAAATTGGATTTGAATTTGGATTTGTCACCTTGGCAATGCAAGTTGGCCACCCACCTTGAGGAAGGTGTGATGTCAACTTGGCATCACACCAAACTCACTCTATATATAGATATAGAGGGTGTGAGGATAGGTAATTGCTGAAAGTATGAAAGAATTAGATTCTTTTCACAATTCCCTCCAAAACTCCTTGCAAGCATTGTATTCATATGCTGAAAGCTTTGCTCTCTTCTTCTTCTTCCCTACCTCAAATCGGCCTCCACCATTGTCATTATCCTCCCTTATTCCAGCTTATAGGGAGGAGAGTTTGGAAGTTTCAATTGGTGTGTGGATCGTATCAATAGAGGCAAGCAAGTTAGTTTGTTGTTGTTTGGAGGTTCACTTAAGTAAAGCACCAAACTTGGCGAATTTTTCCAGGGAGATCTAGAAAAATATTTGATCCGAATTGTTTACTATGTTTTCTTCAAGGTGTTGAGAGGTTGCTATATCTTTTTTGTGAATTTTGGAGGGGTTTTAATAAGGTTACAAATCGGTCCCTTCTTGCGGCGCGATTTCTGGCAGATTCTGGATTGATGAAAGATTCACCACTTTTTCCTTGGATATTAGCATTTCAAGGTAACACTCTATCCAAATGTGGATTTTAGGCATGATTTGATCCTTGTTTTCTTGTAAGCAGTAGTTTATTTAAGCTTTTGAAGTTTTATAATTGGATCCTAGTGCCTTACTTGCCTTCAAAAATAAGGCTCTAGCGTTGGACCAAGTGGCTCTTCATATGGACATCTTTCCATATTCTCCAATGCTGGGGTCACCTGATTAATAGGTTTGTGAGCTCACAATTTTGTCTGCATTCTTAGCACTCTACTTTCTTCTTGAGTTCCAACAAAAGGCACTAAAATGATGCTGCACGAAAATGGAGTAAGGTATTTTCCAGTAGATAGCAGTATGTCGGTTCATTTTCTTTGGAATGCATGCAGAGAGATGTCTACTTCTTGAAGTTTCTTTGAGTTTGCGGTTTTTTTGCTAATGATTTCTTGTGTCCAAATACTTTTTAGGACTCAATATTTATGTATTTTTGTCTTGATTGGCTTAGGCCCATCGAATTTTTTGGCCCCTCTTTATTAGCTTAGCTTGTCTTTTGGGCTTTCCAACTCTTTTATTTAGTTAATTAATTTTAGGTCATTGAGTCACTTTTAGTTAATTTACCAATTTGACCTTATGTGGTACAGAGTTTGAGCATAAGGGGGGGTTGAATTATACTTTTTCAACTTTTCTCGCACAACAAATTACTTTCAGAATTGATTCCTTCCTTATTATGTTAGTTCAATATTTGTAAAACTAAAATAGATAGTTGATTAGTAGTAGAGTTAGAAACAATATACAGTGTAGTAATCAATAAGTAAATAATGCATAAAGTAAAGAACAAAGCAACTAAAGAACACCAGGTTTAGAGAGCTTTGGAACAAATGATCGTGCTGCTCTACCTAAGCTTTGCAATTTAGGATTTTGGGAAAGATCGCTACACTGATTTTTTACAAGATGAAATCTAGCTTATTGCATAGATTTTTGTGGGAGTAAACCTAGCCTAAATTTTTAAACAGGAGCAATCTTAAAGCAAACTTTCATACAATAGCAGTCTTAACCCATTCCTTTAAGGTACAAAAGGACTAAACTTTAGCATTTATAAGGTCAACTAAAAATCTTGATTCTTTAATGTATAGAAGAACATAACCTTGGTTGTTTTAGGCTCAACCAAAAACACAACCTTTTGCACAAATTAATAAAGGCGAACATGTAATGAGTGCTTTTCTAGAAAACAAATTCCTTTGACACTTTGAACAACTTTTTGCTGGAGAAAGGTCAAACCCAACTTTTATGGATAAAGGATAACCTTTAGAGAGTGCTTCCTAAGGAAATGAATTCCTTCAGCACTAGACTTTAAGGATTAGTCTTAACGAAGAACAGTGCATCCCTAGGAAATAAATTCTTTTGGCATTGTGATTTTAAGGAGAAGTCTTAACCTTACAAGATTTAGAGATTAAGCTTTTCTAAAGCTATTACATGATTTAAGCACAACTCTCAATCTAGAGAATAAGAGAAAAACGAATTTTGGCTTGCTAGACTTGCGAGATCTTAAGTGTAGCTTGAGAGACTTTGTATACAGATGAATGCACATGATCGAAAGTTTCTGTAGCATCTGTCTTCTTCATTTGAATGCCATCTTGGAGTATTTATAAGCCAACTAGCCGTTTAAAGACATTAATCACAATAATGGAGTCTTTTCAGACTCTCTTTTTTGGCGTAAGACAATTTTTGCTTTCAAGTTTAACTTCCTGCATTTTTCTTTTTGGTGCAAGTGAGCTATCTCCATAGTCTACCTTCTATATATTTGTTCCAAACTTCAAATTTGAATTTGAGATTTAACCGTTGAATCTTCCAAATCATTTAGGTGGGGAATTGAATTTTTCAGCATTAGTCATGTATAAGTGCAAGCTCCTTTCCATCACCTGGAATTCATACCTCTAGGGTGTTTTCAATAATTAGATCTGGTATAAACCACTGCTTTGATCCATATATCAATCAATCATCACTTCAATAAATCATTAGTATCAAAAGTTGGTTTGATATCATCAAAACAAATCATTGGACCAAAAGTCAACACTTTATAGTCAATTTTTAGTAGTATCAATTATATATCGCGCAATGGTGTGGGACCGCAATTGCACAATTTTGACCAAATTCTAGATTTCTAAATTTTTTAGTTTTCAATTAAATTGAAAAAAATTTCATTGCTTTTTAATTTAATTTAAAATTTTATTTTAATACAATTACCTTTTCAATTACAACTAAAACTCAAGCTGTATTTACCTAGAATTTGCAGCACTAATTTTTATCTAATAGAATAATTTGAAATTTTCATAATCATAGTTTTTTTTTCCTTTAGAAAAGTTCAAAATATCCATAGTCATAGATATAATATTTTATTTCATTCCATAAATTTAAATTCAAAATGTGTTTGTTTATTGAATTTTAATTACTATTTTTTTACTGTGATTTTTCCAATTTTTCTGGATAAAAAATTATTTATGTGTAGTTTATATTTGAGTATTGTACCTAGAATAGTGTGGCATTTTGAAATATATCAATTTGCTAGGTAGTTGAAATTAATTCAATCTTATAAAATGAAGGAAGGAAAAAATATATTTTTATACGGGACTTATTTAACTAGATTTAAATAAAATGATATTAATATTTCAATTACTTAAGTATAAATTTTTATGTGAAATTCACTTAACTATATTTGTTATGTATATTTCAATTAACTAAATATTTCTTTTTTAGTAGATAAATAAAATATATGTAAATTAATTTTTAAAAACTTATGTGAAAATACTTTAAGTTACTAATTTAAATACTGTTTTATATAATACTTGTATATTTTGTACTTTAATAATTTATACTTTTATAATTTTAGCGATTAGAAATTATTGTTTGGGTCTTGGCATGATGAAGAATGATACACAAAGTAGACATATTGAGACAATGTAGTAAGTATATATTTAAAGTTGAATAATTTAATTAAATAAAATAATTAAGGTTAATTTGCACGAAAAAAAAAAGGTTAGATAATTTTATTTTTTACTTTAGCTATACATATTTATTCCACAAATAGTTTAAAATTTTTCTGACTAGAGTAGTTGATAATTTAAGTTCTGACAAAATAACAAACTGGTGTTTTCATGTCTATCAATCTTTTTGTATTTCAAATTTATAATCACATTATTTCCAGTTGAAATATATATTATTGAATTGTATTTATATTTTCATTAAAAAGTTATCTCATCAACAACCTATAATTTTAAATGTAAATATAAGTTTTTAATAATTTATATAAAATATAATTCACAATTAAAGAATGATTGGGTAACCATGATCGTCTTTTATATATTATAATCCGCTTAAAATTTTTACAACTTATGCAATTACCCATTTCTTACGAGAAGGATAATATGCCTATTTTTGTGGAGTATCAAATGATTATTTTTTTTTTGGTGAAAGGGTTTAAAATTTGATGAATGAATAATTTTGCATTGGTTGATATGTGAGTCTTGAACTTATCAAAAGAAATTTAATTATTTTTTAGATAATTTCTTTTAAATTTGCAAAAATGTTAGATAAAATCATATATTAAGAATATAACTAATATTTTAATTTGAATTTAAAGTATATTATAAGTATGAGATATTACTTCCTGCGACCTTTGTAACCTCTTAATTTATTTCTATATTACCAAAGTTTTCAACTAAAAGATTTTTAATTTTTCAATATTTAACAAAATATAAAAAATTCATTATCAAATATCTGAACAAATTTCTCATAGGGTACACAAATATATTATTGATATAATTGAAAATTTCAAAATTAAGCTTGGCACCTTTATACATTTTTGTTTAATATGAATTCACAAAAGAATATTTTACATAATATTTGACATATAGAAATAATGTTAGGTCAATAAAGTTTTATTGAAACTAAGAATTATGTTAAATTATTTGTATACTTTGTATTTTAATAAGATTTTGATATGTATTATAATTAAGTTAAATAATAAAAATTAACTATGTTATTGCAGTTTACATAATATGTAAAATACATTATTTGATAATTTTAAGAATGATAAAACAAATCCATAAACTCTTACCATATTGATAGATAAATAACATTTTAAAATGCTCAAGCGTAATAAAGATTGTTTCTATAAGCTCTGCATTCTTAACGAGATCATATTAAAGAGATTTTATATTTGAAAGAAATAGTTTGTTCAAATGTCATATTAAAATATATTTATATATATAATATTAAAAATTATATTAAATAAAAATATTCCGCTCTATTGTTTTTACCTTTCCTTATAAATTTTTTAAAAGTTTAATAATTTTAAGAATCTATGTATAATTTATAGATTTAAAGCTAGCAACTATTGATGCTCTATAATATAGTCAAACTATGTAAATTAACTTCAAATTTCAACATTTTCAAATAAAATCTCCATTTTATATAATTAAATTAATAAGTTTTCTTTCTGAAGTATTAAAAAAATATTTTTATTATTTAATTACTTGAAGTAGTATAAATATTATTAAAACATAAAAATATTTGAATAATTAAATGCATAGTGAGAAATTTTAGTTATATAAAGAGACCCCTCAATGGTGAGGATATATAGGAGAACAATTTATAAATTATTTCAAAGCCCTAGTGGCAAATAAATACGTAGCAAATCATTTTTGTTGACTATTCAAATTCTTCATTGTTTATACATCAAGACATCAAAATCTCAACTATTTCTTGGACATAAAATGTACTTTTTAAGCCCATGCGAGAGGTAATGGTAAAGAAGTAAAAATTAAGGTAAATATACTAATAACTTTTTTTCAGAAGATTAGAATTTTATTCATAATTTTATTTATTAAATTTATTTTGGCATATTTATTTTTGATTTTAATATTTATTTTATTTAAACAAAATTTTTATAAACATACATAATTCAAACACAAATAAATAAATAAATAAACAGAAAGCCTGCAAGTTTTTTAGATAAGAAAATACAATTGGTAGTAAATATTGAAAAGTATAAAAAAAACAAAAAGAAAAAAATGATGGATAAATGAAAACTGGATAAAGGCAGCAATAGTTTACAAATAATAATATATTAGAAATAGTCACATATATTTATATTTTCTTATTCCTTCTAATATTCATAAGTAAAAAATCACAACTCTTTTTAATTTTTATAATCAATATTTTTAAAAATTAAAGTTAGTTCTACCAAATCGAAATTTTGATCCTTTTTCTTTTTCTTTTTATTATTAAATTAGATCATCCAAATAAGAATGATTTGTGTAAAATAAATAATTAATAGGTATATCTAATCATATTTTTTGTATATGTAAAATAATTTCTATTTTATATAATGTTCACTTTTTAAAATGATTTAACACAATTTTCATTTTTGTTTGAGTTGATTTTCTATTTTGTACTAGATTTTTATATTCTCGATGTTGTTTATCATTTTTTATGTTTCCGGCAATATATTTTTTTATTTTGTTTGAGTTGTCTTTAATTTATTGAGCTGTTTTTCATTATGAAAAAATATAAGTTATTTTTTTTTTTATATCATGCCTTACATGTGATGATGTTGGGACCAGTATGACTTTTTATTATCTTTGGTATTCATACATTGTGATATCATAGAAAAAATTTTATTTTGTATTATGTATCTTATTAAAAAATATATTGACAATTCAGATTTGCTTATACATAAAATTAAATAATATATATAAATTATATTTTTAATTATAATTAATTTAATCCATGCATAACACATGTACATACTAATATCTAATAATGTAGATAATTAACTGACTACTGTTAATGGAAAATAAGACAAAAAAGAAAATAAAAAAAATGGTACAAGGATTATCAGTTGGCGAGTTTAGTTCGGTAAATCTTTTGGACTCTTTGGAATATGACGCGTTGGAACAAGTTGTATGTGTATCGAATACTCCTCAAACTTGACGACTAATATGTCAACACTTAAGCAATCTAATATTAAATTTGCGTTAATCACAATGGCTTTGGCTCATAAGATAACTTCGATGTACGTCCAATCCATGTCCTGAGTTGACAACTTGAGGTTTACTTAAGTGGCTACTTGATCCAATTTATCGTAAATTTGATTTCAAGGATTCTAATTATTAGTTCAAGTTTCATTTCAACTTCTCATCTAATAATTATAAGTCAATTTTTAAGAAGCTATATACAACCACTTTTTTTTTTTGTCAAAATAGGCTTTTATTTCATTGAAATTAAGTCGATTTTCTTCCCCTCTTTAAAAAAAGTGGTTTTAGTGGGATTTGTATTAGAATTTCTAATGTAAACTATTAAATGACAAAATAATGCAAAGCCACATTAAATTTTTTAAAGAACTACTATAAAATCTTTAATATGTTTCTAAAATTCACGTATTACCAAACGACAACTTTCTTTCCTAATTCATATGGCAAAATAAAGCCCTAACGAAAGGGTAATTAATAAATAATAAATAAAGTAAAAGAAAAATGAGCCCAATTAATAATGCCAATTAAGATGAGCACTTAGACTCAGGATGGGCTAGAGCCCATCAACCACTTATTCACTATAAATACCAGCTCTCCAAGTCAAAAAGGAGTGGGAAAATTTTTTCATAAAAAGTTTGAAACTTTAACTCTACTCAAATGCGTTTTGGAGCAAGAACCTTACTAAATTTGTTGACTTCTGGGAAGGACCTTACTCCAATTCTGAGCAGCATCATTTTGATGTTGTCTGTGAGCTCTCTTCTAAGAAGAAGGATCATTGAGACTGTAGATGGGGTCTATAGCTCGAGATTCTAGCAACTAGGTCGTCGCAAGAGGCAAGAAAACGTGAAGGACAACCAACCTAAACTGCAGTCACATCTGGCGCTAGAGCTAGTACTTTAAGTGCATCCGCCATCGAATCACGCTAGCATGGCAGGCCAAACTCCTGGAGACCTAATATTGCATATGACTCAAGAAGCACTGATGACATTGTTAGAGAATGCTGCCACACAAGCTGCAGTCAAAGGGATTGAATGGAGGGCATTGCCCTAAAGAGCAACCTTAGTCCTCTTACTCTAGCAAGGAATGCTCATCGTCCCTAGAGAGGATAGAATCATGAACAAATCTAGAACAAGACACGACCCTTCCTCCACCTAAGTCAGCAGATGTATAGTCTTCATACTAAGCTGACCCATCATGACAACGGCTCACTGCCACTTGAGTTGAGACTCACTTGATTGTGCCTTAATGCATAGGAGGAGTAAGAAGTAAGTGCCTTTCTTTAGCTATTACTCTCCTAAGATGTAGCCCCTTCTACCCGGCTAACTTTGCGGAGTCGCTTTCTCCTAGTATGAATATTGCCAACTTGCTAGAGTGTGATGTACAGCGGACCCCTAGGACCCCCAAGAGCACCTTGGTAACTTCCTCACAAGCATAGAGCTCCAAGATTTGACTGCAAATGCTAACTACAAGGTATTTCACACCATACTCACCAAGCGTGCTCTGATGTGGTTTAACTAGATGCTAGTTAGATTCATCACAGGCTAGGAGCAATTGCAAGCACTTCCTCCACAATTTCTCTATCAACTGCAAGTACTCTATGATAGAGGCTTACTAGTTTACTGTTAAGAAGAAGGATAAAAATCTTTAAGAGACTATCTCAATTGCTTCATCCAAACATTACTCAAAATTCCTTATATCAGCCAAGAGCTATTGCGTAGCATCATTTAGTAAACCTTGAGGCACCAGAAGTTTTGGGAGTCCATAGTTGGGAAGCTACTAACTATACTTGAGAAGTTTGATTGATATGTTCTTCTACAATGCATTTCTCCAACTTACAGTGGATAACACCCAGTTGCAGAAAATCAACACTCCCTTGGTAGGATTAACTAGTGAAGTGGTGAAGGCCCTTTAGGAGGTCTATCTTCACTTGTTGAGATGCACTAATTCTCCGCATGTCATGAACATGGTAAGGTTCCTAGTCATCAAGACTCCCTCGACTTGTACTATAATGTTATAATGGGAACCTCTTCCGAGTAGTGGATCAACCTACCACATGGAAATGAAGCTCTCTACACCGAGTGGAATAGGTGAAGTTGTTGGTAACCAATTCATCGCCAAAGAATGCTATGTCAGCATCCTGAAAAAAAAATAAAGGTCTATATAAAGTAAAAATAAGTTAATACAACAAGTAGAAAGACAAAGGCAAACGTGTGGTCCAAAAAGCCAACATTGCTACAAAACTTGCACTAAGGGCCTCCCTCTCAAAGAAAGAGTCATTAGGTGCTTACTCCTACCTTGAGAGGTTTTCTAACCAAGAAGATGTTTATGTCAACTATTCTGCTTCCACAGCAAAAGAGAGGAGCCGCCCTTTAGAAAAAATAAGCACGCCTCTATAGCATCTGAAAGTTTTTCTTCTTTTTCAAGACTATGAAAGTAATTAGGATTTTTTATTCTAAGTCTTTAATCTTTGGTTTTAATAGTTAGGAGTTGCTCTAATGGACAAAAATAAAAGGTTGACCTTTACTAGGAATGGCACCCTTTTCCTTTTAATTACTTGAATGAAATTTCTTTAGCATTACATCACAATTTCATTCATTTTCTTAATAACAATAACTAATGTAGGATTATACTACTTGCAGTAAGACCTAAGAGGCACACACCCCACAACAAACACAAAGCGAACTTTCAACATCAACTGCGAAATGTATGGCTCCATGCAGTAACTATCGAATGAGCTACATAACCAACACTATTAGACTCCAAGGGGCCATTTGGTGACAATATTAGCACCACTATAAGACCCCTAGGAAGTGCATATGAAATTGAAGAAAAGTGTGCAAAAAATAAAATATTGTTCAAATGATTAAGTATCCAAAGGAACATCAAATCGTTCAAAGTATAGTTCAACAATGTCGAAGTATGCAAAATGACTATAAATAAATAAATAGCCAACATACTACTTATGGGAAAGCCAAAAAGCAAAGTAGTTCTCAACAAAAAAAAGTAGAAAACTAATCACGACTCCTAATCCAAGTCCTAATCTACTCATATAGAGTCGCATCAATTAGATCCTCCACCATAACATTAGCGGCAACCTTTGAAACTCTACCAGGCACTCCACTAAAGTGGTTGATCGAAGTATAAGGTTCAAGTAGTAACAAGTCCACTGAAGGGTATTGTTCTGTCTCATTGAGTTTGCGTCAACAACCTTACATGATCTGCTAATAAATCATCATGGCTTCCACCTTAACTGTCTTGAAGAAACTTGTTGAGAACCTTGAGCTCTTTCACCACCTCCTTACATGCAGTGGTCAAAAGAGTCTTTCGGGAAGGAGAATATAAGAACTTCTTCTCAATCTTTACCTCCTTTACTTAGTATGGCTTCAACTTATCATGCTCTTTCAACAATTTTGTGAACTCCTCATCTTTTTGAGCTTGCCGCTAAGTGAACCTAATAGCCTCCTTCTTAAGCTGAGCTATTACTGCTACAGTCCCCTTTGCTTGACAAGATATGTATAGAATTATGTTCCAGGTATATGCTGAAAATAATAAGTAGAATGCTCAAATAATTAAGTATTCAAACACAATAAACTAAGTAAAGAGACTAACGTTTTCCTAAGCTATGTGTCCAGTAGTGAGCTCAGTCAACTAGGAAGAAGAAAATATCTCCAACTTTCCCTAATCGTACTCACTAAACCCTACTTTGCAGACTGTAAACTTTGAAAGTAGTCTTATAAATATCCTAATGCAAGTTGTTGCCACATTCGGCAAGAGTATAGAAAAATAAACCCTTGTCCTCACTAGCATGAAAAGGTCAAGAAGACTTCAGATAAAGCACCTATTATTGTCGGCCTCCGAGCATGCTTCCTAGGTGGTCACAAAATCATCAACTAAGAACCATCACATGTGCCCACTTGAGGTACTACAAAAGAAGGTAAGGCATGACCCTTACTAGAACACCACTATGGGGCACTTGAACGTCGCCAATAGGCAATGCATCCCCTTGTCGCTGCTCCACCCTGTGTCTCTCATGAGAACATCTATCCACCCTCATAACGCAAATAAGGACATGAAACTGAAATTAAATTTAACCGTCCAATAGATAATCAATAAAAGTAATACAACTATTAAGGAGAAGACAAGAACACAGTAACAAGCATGCAAGAAGAATGGTAATCATAAAATAAATTAAGTATCCTTGAGAAACATGTAGTTGATATCAAGGGAAGATACGAACAATCCCGCCTCCTCGAAGTGCTGGAGAAGATCATGATGAATCTTACATGGATGCAATAATGATGGCAAGCTACTCTATATATAGAAAAACTCCTAACCTCATATCACACAAAATAGAACCCACTCTTCCAAGGCCCTCTGGGAGAAGGCAAACTGCTCAGAAACTTGCTGCATAGCATTAAAAATATATGGAAGAAAGACTCATTCAGTACCTTCTGCATCCCAAATATAGAGTAAAAACTATCTAAAGAGGTAGGAATACCTAGTTTCCTGAGGCAATATTAGAATCCTATGAAATATGTAAAGAATTTCAGAGCAAATTGATCCAAACATATCCGAAAACTCCTAATTGTTTCCAACAAGGGATCAAGTGGAAGAGAGAACTCACTATTAAAGTAGCTATTGAATATAGTGAGATATCCTAGAGGGGGCAACACATGCTGTCTTCCGAAGAAGGAAGAAAAAAACTCATGTTGATTAAAGATGCAGATCCTATGCCTTAAAATTTC
Source organism: Jacaranda mimosifolia (assembly GCA_018894105.1). Taxonomy (NCBI): domain Eukaryota; kingdom Viridiplantae; phylum Streptophyta; class Magnoliopsida; order Lamiales; family Bignoniaceae; genus Jacaranda; species Jacaranda mimosifolia. The sequence goes on along the minus strand of CM032118.1, from coordinate 17,993,186 downwards.
TAACTCCTCCAACGAAAGTGAATAATGATCTTAGCAACGTTAGCAACACTAACATCAATACTACGAGCATCCTTGGGTCCCTCTTTAGAAGAATCCACTCTTTGAAACTCAAAACTAGACTAAAATGAAGCAGACAATTTAGAAATAAAATACTAACTCATATGCTCCTAAGGCACAGCATCATATACTAAGATTGGACTGGATGACATGACCAAAAATGGCTCAAAAGCTCAGAAAATATAGTAAAACCACGAGGAGGATGACCACCATGAACTTGGACAACTCTAACGTGACTGCAACTGCCCAAAGTAGCATCGATCACTGCGGTGCTCATACTACTGACACCCCTTATGTGTTAGCCCATTTGGGACGCTTGTGAGGAGGTATGCACCATAAGTGCAACATCACACGCAGGCGGCTTTGGTGCCTGATGAATCGCCACTTAGCTAATCGTCTCTAGTGAGGCTGGCTAAGCCTTAGCGATAATGCCCCTACTGCCACCGCCCTTTATCGGACCCATCAACTCTAACTCCGGCCTAGTTTTGGACTCTGGCTTGGACTTAGTTCCACTACATGATATCGCTACTCTTAAGATTGGACATGACTTACTCTCAACTTGACATATCTTAAGAAAATTTTTACTGATTTTAAGGAGTTGGAAAATAACCACAAGAAAATAAAGTGAGATAAAAGAAAAAAAAATTACTTTGAGAACTCATCTTTTATCATTGACAAAGCTTGTCCATGAAAATCCTAATATATCAAAATTTATCTAAATCTTTAGGCAAATACAAGGCACCTAACATGATGTCTCCTAGAAACAACCAGACAAGAAGATCCATGGATCCTCGCCCTAATCAATAGTCGAATTATTCAAAATTCCTGCAATCCGAGTTAAAAAATAAAATTATCAAAATGTAATAAAAGAAATTAATTAAGGTAAATATTAAAATTGAATTTTTAATATACTTTGAACTTGAAAATAAAATTTTCAAATTAAAAGTAGGGAGCTTGATGAAATGACAAAATAAAGCCCGATGTTGGAACAAGTAAAAGTTAAATAAAAGGATCCAACTAAATACATAATGAATAAAACAACGAACTAGTAAGTCTAATTAATAAAGCCATTAGGATAGACATTCAGACCCATGTGGGTCGAAGTCCACCAAGCACTCTCTATAAATACTAACTTTTAAAGTCAACAGGGTGAGGAAAAAATTATTCATAAAAAATTTGAAATTAACTTTAAGCAAATACATTCTAAAATAAAAATCTCATTAAATTCACTTACTGTCAAAAAAGATCCTAACTCTAATTTCTAGCATTATCACTAATCATTTTTTTGCCACATTTTTCATGATCAGACGAACTAGACATGCTTGTAATTCTGAATGGACAAGTACTATACGTAAGTGGTGTGAACCTGAATTCTTCAAGCACTTGAAACAATGAAACAAAGGCAATGTTTGGTTAGAAATCCTTCCCCGAAATGTTCCCAACATCATTATTAGAAATCCTTTGATATTATTAAAAATAATGTTTTTAATAGTACCTTTAGCACTTTTAATATTAATATTAACGATACATTTAATATTTTTTACCATTTTATTAAAAATTCCTTAACCCTCATCCACAACATCGTTATTTAAATAATCATTACAATAATATTTTGAAATTATATCCAATCATCATATTTACATAAATATTTATTTTAAATTATTATTATATATATATATATTATTAAAGTTATTTTTAAATTATAATTTCTCCTTACTAATAAAAAATTGATTGATTTAATGTCTACAATAATAAATGTCTCTCATAAAAAACATAAACAAACATTACTTCCCTTCCAAAAACAATTTTTATCTACCACCCAAAATATAAATAAAAATCTATCACATTCCCCCTACCCAATACCATAGTCCCCAATCCCAAAATACATTTCCTCAAAAAATACAAATCAAAACACTAGTACAAAACATAACCAAATATAGCCAAAAAAAAACTTTTTTAATCTTTGATACTTCTTTAATGTAATCATTAGGTGTCATAGGGAAAATCCTCTAATACTTAGTTAGAAAATATGAGTTTTATTTATCAGAAAATATAAAATTTGCTAGAAAATAATGAATACAATTGAACTAGCTAGAGAAAATAAACAATGTAAAAATTAAATAATGATCATAACTCACCACAAGAAAAAGATAAATTAGTGACAAAAGTAAGTGACAATAAAAAAATTGTCATTACTAATATCTATTAACTGACATAAAATTTTATTTTGTCCCCTTAATAATTTATACAAACTAAATAGTGCCAAGATTAGTGTTTAAATTGTCACCTTTAAAAATTAGTGACACACATATAGTGACAACCTAGTGACAGTGAAAATCTTACTATAGATTATAATGATAATTTTTATTGTCACTAAATTGTCACCATAGGGTGTCACTAATTATTAATGGTGACAACTTAAAGTATTAATTTTTGTTACTATTGAACTTAAAAAATATCATTAATAACAAAATGAAAGTTAATATCACTTAATGCATGTTATTAGTGACAACTTTTAAATTATCACTTATCATTTTGTCACCAACATTACATTTTTTTATAGTGACTTTGTTTGGGTATGCATTTTAGGCATGTGTTTATAATTATTGAAAGGTTGTTCGAAGATTGCATCTTAATGGACATAATTATTAAAAATGTTCTATTTGAACAGACATGTCTTGAAAAAAGTACTAACCAAATAGATATGTCATATCCTTTTAGGGCCTGTTTGTTTTCATTTTCAAACTCTAATTTCATTTTCTGCTGAAAATGAAATAGAAAACTATAAATTTCTACACAATTTTCTCATACATTTTCATTCTCAAAACATTCCTTTTTACATTCTCTCTCCATTTTCATACCTATTTCCTCCTTATTATTACCTATATCTACTTTTTTATCTTCTTAATACTTCTCAAACAACATTCATCACAAAAATATTATAAATTTAAATTCAAATGTAAATTATAATATTATTTTTTCAAACAATTGCACATTATATCATCAATTCAAATTCAAAAAACTACACAACTTTTAATATAAAAACACTCAATATCCAAATACATCTCATTTTCAAAACTATATAAACCTACAATTTTAAACAACACATCCAAACACAACTTCATTTTCAAAAATATATTTTTTAACTAATTTTTTATTATGCATTTTCACTAGAAAATTAAAATGGCCCCACAAAATGAAACCAAACGGGGGCTATAAAGTCACCTAAATTCTTTCACATTGATATAGTACCTTCATAATTTTTTAGATGGATCTTATGGCCCAATTTTTATTGAGTCGACTTGCTTTAGGAAGACCTGTTTCCGTCTTTTAGGTTATCGCTGGGCCCAATGTTAATTTTTGCTTATTTTAAAACTTAAACCATATCAGCATCATTACACCCCCTACCCTCATAGTTTGGGACACAATAGAACTGTGAGGGAGTTTAATCCCATAGTAGTACTTATGAACTACAAAATTTTCAAATTATAATGTTCATGGTTATATATACTTAAACTAATCAAAAGTAAAATCACGAGGTAAGAAACAAAATTTTGTAATACAAGTAATTTCATAACAAAGATTTATAATTTGACCTATTAACATCAATTTTTTTCACATCAAGGATCCTTCCACCAGTGTTTTTATCACCTGAGATAAGTCAGTTCAGCTCATTACGTAGGATAATTACAATGAAGAAAAACTTGAGCTAGGCATATTTGGCCTATTTCATTTAAAGAGTTCGTGGCATCTGATCTTGAAGAGTAGCTCATTGATTCATGAATATTATCCTTTTTTAATGATGAACTTTATACAGTAGTTTCCTAACAAGGAAAATTGTTGCCCAGCGTATTGGAGCTAGCTAGATCACCATTTATTTTATCAATCTTTGTATTTAATATAATAACTCATGCTGAGCATCTAAAAGCTAGATTATTACATGTACTTTCCATTCATTCAATTTTGTAGAGCTTACGTACCTTAAATCCCCCCCCCCCCCCCCTCTCCTCTCTTCCTTGTTATGTACATATTACGAAATAAAGGGGGGACACATTTAGCAATCCCATTAGCTTTCTCTATTCTTGGACATGGGAAGGAGGGTAAGTGCCAAGTTTTCAACCAGCAGTTGGTGTTTCTGTTCACAGACCTAATCTCACCAATTACTTTAAAAAAAAAAAAGGAAAGGAAACAAAGAAGGCTGAGCAGCATCTGACTGGAGAATTCTCCTTCCAAACCATTCAAAAGAAGAAGACAAACAAAGATGATTAGTTAACTGCTGATGATTCAGATTTCCCTTTGTACAGGTCAGAGAAGGTGGGCAGTTTTATCTCACCTTTATAGGACATGGGAATGGTGATGTTCCCAATTACCGGAAGATCAATAATCATTCCCAATTCCAACAAATAATCGATATCCCAGTCGGCGGCGATGTCCCGCAACAAGCTCACCACTGCGCTGTGCGCCACCTTCACCGTCACATCCAGCATGGTGTCGCCTTTGGCCTTGAGTGATCCTGGGTCCGGAATGGAACCTGAGCCAATCATATTCCCGGCGCTCTTCACCTTGTACGCAATCTCCCCGATGGGGATAGGGACAGCATACGGATTCGACACCGAAACTTTGGCCAGGAAAGTTATTCCGTCCAGCCCTAAACCCTCGAGATCCACGTCTTTAATAGCTGCCTCTGGCGTCGGCATGTTCGCTACCTTTTTCGCCACAAAATTCTTGGTCTGTTCCATAATATTCATTTTTGGTTTTCTCCCCTTCAATCCAATGCAATAACTAGACTACTTTAATTCTGTGCTGGATTAATGAAATTGCTAATTAACTGATTGAGAGTCTACGATCCAAATGCGGGATGGATATATAGAGGCAGGTGTGTATATCTATATGCACATATGTGAATAAGAAATTGATAAATTGCCTTACGTGATTAAGCGTGGAAAATTCTTCATTTATTATAGTGTGAAAAATTGTCAGCCTGGAGAATGACGCTGCAGCTGATGTAATTTGAGGCAGTCAAATCTTTCTCTCGGCTTCTAGCTACAAAACGGCTCAAATATTACCGACCAATGATGGTAACAGATTCAATATATGAACTTTTACACTATAGTTGCATCTTGGATCTTAACGTAAAAAATATGAAAGAAATATATATATATTTTTTTTGCACTTCAAATAGTACAACCGTGTACCATAATATTTACATCTTTATATTTTTTTTTTCTTTTTTTTTCACTGTTTTTTAATCCAAAGATATCATTAATTTGTTATTACATAAAATGAAAATATTTATTAACTCATTTGCTATTGTTGATGTGAAATTTTTGTTCAATTGTATATACTTAGCTAATTCAGCTGTTTCACTCAGTCAATTTTCAAAATTCAAGCGATTACTCTAAAGAAGGGGTTATGCTATTTAGAAAGTGGGTTATCAAGCTCACTTAAGAATACCCCTCAAATTCTTTTCCCAAATCACTAAATTGTAGCGATGATATTATAGAAAAACTGGTACAGGTAATTAAAAACTAATAAAAATAAATGAAAACTGGGAAAGTAAATAAACTGGAATTGCATTAATGGGAAAGCTGAAGTTGATGATAATGAATTTATTGATTTCATGATGAAAATAGTTTTACTCATGATTTCTTGGCTCATAAAATTCCCCAAGCAAAACGGCATGGTTGGAAGAGAAAATAGGATACTTCAGGACATGTCTCATACCATACTTAATGAATATGAATTACCAAAACTATTTTGGGGAAAATCAATAATACTGCATGTTAAATTATCATTCACAAAAATTTTGTTGTCTGCAAAATTGAATGATAAGACCAAAATAATAATAGTAATAATGAACAAATTGAATTTATATTAAAGAATAAAAGAGGATTACAAAGAGAAAATAAGTTCCTAACAAAACTAACTCCCTAATTCTTCTCCCAATATATGATTCAAGGGCTTGAAGCTTATTATTGGATATAAAGTGTAGTATCCTTTGACTTGATAAAAGAACACTATGAAATTTATTTTAACTCGAACCTTGACTTCGAGATCGAAGGACTTGATGATTTGATGCTTTGAAGAGGTATAAGACCTTCTTTGTAGCAATACTTCGTTGCAAAAGGAACTTGAAACTCGAAAACTTGAGCCTTGAAGACTTGAAACTTGAATTTGAGAATATATGTGTATGTGAGTATGAGAGTCTGTCCAACGAGCCTCAACCATCCCCTTTATATAGGTATTTAGCAGGAGACTCCAAAATGATTTGGACTTATTTTATAGCTATCTCTTTGATATACTTATTAAGAGATAATTTCAAATATTCTTGATTTGTCTACGTACATGATATGCCACATGTCGCGACTTGATTAGTCTGAGATTGTTAGGCCACAAAACTTGATTTAATTGGCCCTGATACATCACCCTGACACTTGTTGATATTTGATTGGTGCATCAAATAAATATTAGAGTACTAATCAAAATTAACTATTTATCTTTCGGAACCAAATTTAATAAATTTCAATAGATAAATAGCAAATTTTAAATTAATAACTAATATATTATTTACACATATCACTTTTCAATTGGCCAAAAATTAAGTCATCTACAAATGCCCCCACTTTAAGACTTGACAACAGATGCATTCACAAAAGAGATAAGACTTGAAGTATTTTAACTCTCCAAATACACGATCAACACTCTTCACTTTAAAGTCAACTATGAGAAAAAATATTCCCCAGCAGCAACAATTGTATTATCTTGTATTCTTAGCTCTTCAAAAGGTGTTCAATAATAGAGGTCTTATGTAAATTGCTCCGGAATTGAAATTTAATCTCCATGTAATTTGAAGGCATCCATCGACCTTTTAAATTGCCAAGAAACCTAGCTGGGGGTTCAAAGCTGGCATGACCTTTTGTCATTTTCCCTTCATATAAATTATACACACATATAATGATATATATATATATATAAAGGAAATCGACAATGTCAACTTCCAATTTTTTTCGTTTCAGAATTTGAACCAAACAACCAAGAGACATTTGTTTTTCAGTTACTTTTTTCTTTGGCCAGGGGATTCATTAGTAAAATAAAACATCTCCAATTTTTAATACTAAGGAGGCCCATGTGATGTCGATTTCATAAAACATCACTAATCCTGCTGCACAAAACTTGCTGCTCTCGTAACTCATAAGAAATCTTCACTTTTGAGCCTTACATATATATATATATATATATATAAACAAGTGCAGCCCACCATTTTTATTTTTTTTCTTCTTAGCTGACGTGGCATTCAACAATGCTAATTTCCACCAGACCAACAGTAGCAACGGGGTTTTCTCGGCCTTGAGACTTATCAGTCAGTAGAAACCTCTCTCTCTCTCTCTCTCTATAAAATTTCTGCACAGATTTCTACTCCAAATTGAAGTTGAATTTGAAATTGAATTAGAATCTTATCAAAAATCAACTTAAAAGAGAACTTAATTCTCAAGCATATTTGGATTGAAATTCTTAAAAAGAATGCTATAAAGGCAAACCAACTTAGGAATAAATCCATCAAAACGGAGCTTTGATAATTGGGTTGAGAATTGTTGAGGTGTATTTTTTAGTGAGCTTTATCTTAAGAAACAAAAACACCCGTTTTCTTCATCTATGCTCAAGAGGTGTTTGCAATATTGGCTCATTAGTAGTTGATTGAATCATCCTAAATTATTCCGCCCTTCAAGAATAAAAATCTCATTGTAGTACCGGAAAAAAAATAATGGCATCGAAGAGGATTTTCATATTATTCTTAGTCCTTCTCAAAATAACAGATAATTCAAAGAAGTCTTTTTTTTTTATTTTCCTCCTTTATTTATTATTTTAACTTTCTCATTCTCCTTCCCCCCCCTCCCTTCTTTTTTTCCTTCTTTTTCTTATTGTAGGATAACAAATATAGCTCATTCCTAAAAACTCTATCAAGCCATGAGGATGTATATCGAGGATCACATAGAACCATCTCCATTTATTATCATTGAAAGTGACAAAGACACCCTCAAAATTAAAAGTATCAGATTGGTTATCCATAAATCAACGAATGATGTTTTTTGTCCCATACCTTGACCTCCCGGTAACTCCATGCATATCCAAGATGGTTTGAAGAGGCAACTAGTAAAGTGATTGATCCATGTTCTGGCATTATATCTCGTTCTAGGATACTTTCTTGAAGTCCTCTCTTCATGATGCAAAAGCCACTAGCTTAGAATTTTCATTTATAGGTTATCACCCTAAAATTAATGGACGCTCATTGAGAATTCCTGCATCAAGGTTTAGTGAAATATCTTTTCATGCAGGTTATTGGGAATGGATAGAGGATGTGCTAAGCCATCATGCGGACGCTCTTCGTTAAGCTAGGATCCATGTAGCAGTCCATGCCTCTCTTTTCACATATGTTTACTATAAGAGCATCCTTCAAGTCTTTCTTAAGCTATGATGCACTTCTATGAACACCTTGGGCACTGCAACTGGCGAATTTTTAGTTTCTTTATGGGATGTTCGTGTACTTGGTAGATTGCTTATGCATGGAGGTTTCTATGATGAAGTTATTCCCACTGCGAAGGAGCTACTTGGTGATGACAGACATGCCACTTCTCTACCATGAAGCTGCAAGTATCTATTCTTAGATTATCATATGCTCCTAAAGGACTCTAATAGCATTCCTATTTCTGATTGGATTAGCTTTTGGTTTAAAGGACTAGTAGGATATGCGGAGCCACCTTTGATGTCTTCTCGAAAAAGGTCCACTAAGCTAAGGATCTATCACAATCCATGTGGAAGAATCGACGCATCACTTTTATCTCGCACTAAGGAACATGATGAGCCATTTATCATGTTGGATGTTGAAGAAAATGTTAGGGGGAGACCTACGTAGCTGCCTTCCTTTCATGCTAGTTATGCAGCTTTGTTCTACCACATAGGAAAGCCAATATGATCTGTGCCATTGTCTTCAAGGTTTCTATTAGAATGGCAAATGGTGATTGCTTTTATCTTGCAGTTCCTATATTAGTGAGCATCTACCACGATTTGTGGAATATATCGACTTCACCAAGTCTTCATGAATCTTCTTCTATATTTCCTATTCATTATGTTCATAGTTGGATAGGGTACTACCTTGGCACTTATTTTTTATCTAAGATTGATGTAGGGGGAGCTAAGATGGTCAAATACACGGGGGAGAACATGGCCAAATATTTTGATCTTTCAGAGGCACGAGATTTGTCCTTCGGTATCAACCCTTCAGCTATTCAAAATCTATGCTTATTTCCGCGCAAGCAGTTCACAGTAATAGATGACCCATGCGTAACAAATACTTATAAAGACCTTCTTGTGGCTTTGTGTTCAAGATATTTGACATTTAGATATGGAAAAGAGCATATCATTGAAGCCTATAGCCCCTATCGATTCAGTCAGCAATGTAGATTTTATTAACATGTCCCAGGCAACTTAAAGAAAGAGATCCTTACTTGTAATTTGCACGAGCTTGTTTGACTCTGGCAGTCGTGTACCTTACTAAACACATCTTACAAGCTTATCATTCCTGGCAATACTTCTTCCTTTCCATTGGCCACAAAGGAATATGCGGACTGGTGGGACAAACATTGGAAGGCTTAACAACAAAAAGTACTAAAAATTTTCTCAAAATCAATTAAAGAGACGTGGAATCAAACTCTGGTCAATCCAATCAACCTTGGGAGATAATTGAACAGTATGCATTTGAGCCTCGACATCCTAGAAAGAATCCATCTCATCCTAAACAAGCCTTATTGAAAGATTCCAAAAATAACCTAGCATCACCTCTTCAAAATCATGTTGTTTCAAGGTAAGTTGAAAGAGGAAATTTGGAGCTTGAGGAGTATAACATTGTTGTCTATGCTAAAGTGTAATCTGAAAAACGTTGTAGCCTACTCGAGGTTTCATCCCTTATACTTATATCTACTGATGCTCCAATGGAAGGAAATAAAATAATTTCTGCGCTTTCTTGCTCAAATGGCAACTCTGACAACTAATGTATACTGAAGAAGAAACCAAAGTTTTTGGATTTAGATAACATCAGTATTAGTTCAAATTCTTTGTAGATATCCCAAGTTCTTCATTACCTTTGGATGAATTAGCAAAATATGTAGAGTTTTTTTTTTTTTATATATATCATGCATTTTTTTTTTATATTTGCCAATCATTTGCACTAATCTCTTCTTCTTTTGTTTTTTTATTTTAGCTTGTAGATCTTGAAGTACCTATTCTAATAATATCAAAAGGTAGTATTGGTTCGATAAATGGAGCTAATCCTTTTGACTTGCTTGGAACAATCATTCCTTAAGCTCTTGATGATGACGTGCAAGCCACCCATGATACTGCTAATTTTAACAAGCGACCAAAGGTAACATTACATGAAATTGCAAATGAGAAAGCTTTTGTCAAGAAAGACAAGCTCGAAAAGACATTTGAAGCTCCATCTTGGCCTTCCCCAGGTGCTGAAGTTTCTAAATTTTGTCCTTGAGTAATAAAGGCTAAAGCTGAGCAGATAGTAGTCAAATTATATTGTGAACAAATATGTCAAAAAATCATGAAAACTCCATTTGAGTAACTCTCAAAGATAAAACCAATGATTAATGACTTGATCACAGAGATGAGATTATACATAAAAAACATATCATCTTTGGAGAACCACTTGAGATCTTTCTTTGAGGCTGCTTCCAACTACACAAAGGTTAAGTCAAATTCAATTCCAAAAGAAACAAAAGAAACCCATGAGAAAGAACTTTTTCTTACACAACAGGATCTTTTTGAGGCTGAGGCAATAGAAGGTGAAAGAAAAGAAGACGTGAATGGTCTCAAAGATGAACTTCTTCAAATCACCAAGCAGAAAGAGGAGTTGAGAACATGACTTGCTGAGTTAAGCAGTAAGGAGAATTTGCTAACCCATCCCTCCATAAGGCTGAAGAAAACTTGTCCATTGTTCAGAAAGAAGTGGCCACAAAAAGAGATAAAATTTCAAAACGTGAAGATAATCTATTTTTGACTGACCAAGAGGTTGAGGCTTTAAAGAGGATGGAGGCACTACTTGAAGAATCTCAGAAGGAACTAGTAGCTTTTAATTTACTTGCATGAACACTTATCTACTTAGCAATTTTTTTCCTTCTTTCTTTTTTTTTTCTTTTTAGCATCATTGAATAAAAGAACACTTGATTACTACGTATGCAATAAAAAAGTTGTTCTTTTTATAAATTCTTCTTCTTTGTTTATCTAGTATTTCTTCAAATGTATGCCAAGTTCAAAGAAAAATTGAATTACATGCCCCTAATAATTGAGTGAAAAATAAAATAAACTTAGTTAGATTGATGAGTAAAATTGGCTATCTAATTAATAGAACTAACTTGTTATAATTGAACTTGAAAACAATCAAACCGTCTTCCAATGATATGCTTGAACTTGATAAACCATCCAGAATTACTTCAATGATCTGACTGAACTTGGGAAGTAAGTCATCCAAATTTGCTCCAATGATATGATTGAACTTGGGAAGCCATCAAAACTTGCTCCAGTGATGTGATTGAACTTGGCGAGCTGTCCAAACTTATTCCAATGACTGATTAAACTTGGCAAGCAATCTAAACTTGTTCAAATGGTGTGATTGAACTTGGGAAGTAAGTCATCCAAATTTAATCAAATGATATGATTGAACTTGGGAAGCCATCGAAAATGATGTGATTAAAATTGCAAGCTATTTAAACTTATTCTAATGATGTGATTAAACTTGACAAGCAATCCAAACTTGTTCAAATGATGTGATTGAACGTGGTAAGCCATTCAAACCCCCTTTTCTTTTCTTTTCTTTTCTTTTTTTTTTTTTTTTGGTGGTGTGACTGAACTTGGGAAATAACTCCTAAGCTGCCTACGTACCCCATCAAAAGGATCAAATCATCATGTAGTTCAAAGTTAACATTTTTTTAGGGGGTGCCGTTCATAGTTTATACTCATGCGGGCCAAGAGTATCCATTGCTTAACCACCTTAGACTAGGTAGGGTATTTAACATTCTATCCACATGAACTACCATTAGTGGGATAAGTTAGTAGTTTAACCACATGCATTACCTTTGGTGGGGTAAGTTAGCAGTTTAACCACATGTATTACCTTTAGTGGGTACCATACATAGTTTATACTCATATGGGCTAGGACAGTTTAAGCTCATGTATCAAGGAGTAACATGCAGTATAGGTTCGTGCGTCAATGAGCAAACTTTTTCATGGGTAATATTGCTTCAAAAACTTGCCATTTATGGGCCCATATACAATCCATCTTTATTAACTAATTTATAAACACCATTCGCATAAACTTCTTTTACCACATGTGGACCATCCCATTTTGACATAAATTTACTTCCCATTCGCTGGGTGACAGTAATAGGCCATCTTACTGCCAACACCAAATCTCCAACTTGAAAGGATTGCGGACGAACTTTCTTATTAAATGCCCTTATCATACGTGCTTGATAACATCCAAGTTGTTGTTACGCTTCAAGTCTCTTCTCATCCAATGCTTCCAATTCTTCAAGTCGAAGGAAAACATTGTCTTCAGCAGTAAGACCCTCTTGAATTGCTATACGAAACGAGGGTATCTGACTTTTCAGAGGGATAACAGCTTCAACTCCATAAACTAATGAATCCGGAGTAGCCTAGGTGGCAGTCCAATGAGTTGTTTGATATGCCAAAAAAGCTTCCCCAACTTTCTCATGCAAATCTCTTTTTTTATTTTGACACTACTTTCTTCAGCAAGTTTCATAAATTTTATTGAATGCCTCTGCAAACTATTTGCAGCCGTATTGTACATCGAGGAGTCATATTTCCTGAATCCAAATTATGCATAGTGTTTGTTTATCAACTTGTTGTAGACAGGCTTCCCATTATTAATAATGATATAACGAGGCACTCTATACCTAAAAATTAGATTACAGTGAATGAACTCAACAACAGTTTCTTTCTTCACTTTCTTAAGGGAAATCGTCTCTGCCCACTTGGAAAAATAGTCTATAGATGCTAATATGTAAGCATGATCGGCTGACGACTTAGGAGAAATAGGATGTACAACAGTAAGACCCTATGCATCAAACAACTATGAACAACTGTGGGATGTAAGGGTTTAGGAGGCTGATGTATAAGTTAGCATTCATCTAACAAGCTTCAGCCTTTTCGCATAACTCATATAATCTTTAACCATAGTAGGCTAGTAGTAGCCCATCCTTTTAATTTGAAAATGAAGCTTAGGACCTGACTGGTGAGCTTCGCAAACTCCAAAATGTGCTTCAGCCCATAGCTTTAGTTGCTTTTTCACTACTTAAACAATGCTAATAAGTATCTTCCTAAGATCGACAATATAAAATATCTTTGTATAAAATGAAGTGAGATGCCTCCGACGCACTTCCGTCCTACGATGAGGGTCTTGTAGCAATTTCCCATGCTTTAGATAACCAATCAGTGATGATATTGCATTTGCATCCTCACAATCAAGCTCAATTGGTGAAGGCACAATCCATTTATGGCACACTAAGATATTTGTCATTTCTCCTTCAGAAAAGGCCAAACTAGTAGCTAGGTTAGCCAGTGCATCTGCCATCCTATTTTCTTTCCTCGGGATGTAACTTAGGACAACACTTTCAAACTTCTTTAATTGATAATAGGCTAACTGAAAGTAAAGGATCAAATCTTCATTTTTAACTTCATAAACATTTAAAAGCTAATTAATAACCAGTTTTGAATCACCATAAACCTCAACTTCTAAAATCTCCATTTCAAGTGCCATTTGAAGCCCAATAATCAAAGCCTACTATTCTGCAACATTATTAGAGCACCATTCATTTAACCCGATCGAATGCGTTAAAACTTGTATTTTTGACAAAATAAAGACGATCCATGCCCCTGCTCGATCAGATTGAACTGTCCCATCAAATAACATTTTCCATGCTGGCAAGATCTCAATGAAGAGGGCATCCTTATCAAGTAATTGATCAGATATTTCCTAGTTTATATGAATAGGGTGATTTGCTAGGAAATTAACAAGAGCTTGTCCTTTAACAGCTTTTTAAGGTACATATATGATCTTATACTGATTGAATATGACATACCACTTAGCCAATCTTCCTTAAAGCAATGGCCTTGACATCACAAACTTTATAAAACCAACACGTGAGATGAGTTGAATGGAATATGCCTCAAAATAGTACTATGACTTTCTGATTGCATAAAATAAGGCAAGACAAATTTTCTCCATAAGGGAATATTTCAACTCATTCTCAGTCAAGGCTCTACTTAGATAATATAAAGTTTTCTCATTTCCTTCTTCATTTTCCTAAGCTATGAGAGCACCAATCGAGCGTTCTTATGCTGCAATGTACAATATCAATGGTTTTCTAAGTGCAGGAGCTCCTAAAACAGGTGGATTCATGAGGTACTTCTTTATGCTCTCAAAAGCATTTTCACATTTTTTATCCCATATGAAAAGAGCATCTTTCTACATCAAAAAATTAAACAGCTAACATCTTCCAGCTAAATTTGATATGAACCTTTTTACAAATGCAAGATTGCCTTGTAAATTGCGCAATTCTTTAAGATTCCTTGGTGGTGGCATCTTCTGGATTGCATCGATTTTAGTAAGATCAACTTCAATTCTACGATGTGGAACTATGAAGCCAAGGAACTTGGCATACGAGACACTAAATGCACACTTGAGCAGGTTCATCTTCAAGTTGTATTTCCTTAGTCGATCGAATACTATGCGGAGATCTTCTAAGTACTCTTTTTTCTTAGTTTTGACCACCAGATCATCAACGTAATACTCTACCCTTTTTTCTTGACTGGTATGATGCTAGAGATCCAAGTTGGATATTTAACTTCTCTGATAAATCCTACATCAATAAGTTTGTTGAATTCAGCTTCAATTAGAGAGACGAGCTCAGGGTGAAGCACTTGTTGTGACTACTTTATTGGACGAGCCCCATGTTTTATGCTAAGGTGATGAATTGAAACTTTTGGGTCTAATCCTAGCATTTCTTTATATGTCCAAGCAAAGATATCCTTGTACTCACTCAAAATTTTGAAATATTGTTTCTCCTTTTCAGGATTTAGAAGATTGCTAACAAATATGGGATAGGGCTCTTCTATCGTGCCAAGATTCAACTTTTTGAGTTCATTAACAGTTTTCTGTCTACCATCTTCAAGTTGTGGAAGAGCTTTTGGGACTTCATCTTCAAGAGTTTCTAAATTAGGTTCTTTATCAATAGTGATATGGTTACATGTTTATAACTTATTATTTTCTCCATCACATAACTACTCAATCTCGATAACTCTCAATCTTTGGAATATAATACTCCATTTCAATGCTCCATTTGCGTAGAAAACTAGGACATATACCATTATCCATATTGGGTAGTCTGTAGCTTATATGAAACCACTTGTTACTAATCTATTGAATTCTTTAAGACACGGATCATGTGATGCAGGATTTAGCTCATCTTTAATACTTGTGTAATTAGAACTCATAGTGATTTTCATTTCATCTTTATTTGCACCTTCTCTCTGTGTGAATGTTCTACAATGCGCTGCTTTATTTTCACAAGTCTGTCCATATTGATGATTAGGATTATAGATTTGGCTCTATTTGATTGAGCTAAGTGGAGTTTGACCCTCATTTTTTGACTCCAACATATCTATCTTGTCGTCGACACTCTTTTTTCTTGCTTTTATCGCAGCATTATTTTTGAGCCAATTGAACACAGAACCTCTTAGATGTGGACCTGTATTAAGCCTCCTTTGATTTTTAGCACCAAGTCTTTTAAAGATAGAAGAACGAGTAGTCAGAGCACGAAGACGATCAGATATAGAAACTCAGTGATTATTCTATTCTCATTCCTTTTGCTTCAGATGATCTTTTATAGAAATATGTTGGACATTAGTGCGCTTATCCTTCTTTGTCACACGTATCCTGACCGATTCTGCAAGTTTAAATCCCAAGCTAGCCCTTGACTGTCCAACATAAAATCCTTGTCTCCTTAGCTTTTGTTGTGCTTCACTGAGTCCATGAACTTTTTCTCCAGTTAGCTCAAGTTTAAGCTCACTTAGATTGGGTGTATTATCAAAGTCATACCCAAAATTTTCAAGCAACTTATACGCCTTAGGATCAAATGTCCCCTTGAATTCTTTTGAGAAACCCTTGCAACATATGGTCCATTATGGGCTAATGAGCTTATGCCAACAATAGGCGTGGTCAACTCTTTCCTCAAAGTTCAACAGTTGTTTGATTTTTCCATCTTTAACTAGCTTTGGGCAGTGCCATTTGGCTCAATACATATTCCAAGTGAAATTTTCCTTTTTACTTGATATAGCTGTAGTGTATATTGAAATATTGGTAAGTTAGACTCATCACTAGACTCACATTTTTTGTTTGTCAACACCTCAACAATTGTCAATTTATTCAAACTTTAAGAGTAATCTTGTCTCCCTTCAATGAGGTGGTTGCTTGGAGGCTTTGTAGGTTGCGTTGGAATAGTAACCCATAGCTAATTAGATTGACATGTAAACAATTTCACTTGTGATACAATCTTGATTGAATGATATTTATATTAAATGGCCATCTTCATCTTATGCTTATTTCACTTCACAAGTATTTAGTTGAAGCCGTAGTTAGACAAGACTATGGGACTTGGTCACGCACTGGGTGGTGATCATGAAATAAGTCTTACATGGTCGTGATCTTAAAATATTCCAAGTCATATAATCTTATGAGATAGAGCATCTAAGATTCAGATAGACTTGCACTAACGATGCATAAATCCAAGGAATTGGATATTGCTCTGTTTCATGAGCAATCCATGTTAGACATAGGTGCATATTAGTGGGTGCTTGTTAGAGAACAAGTTTACTGAAGACCAGCCCGGAGAATCCACTAGATAGTCGTAGTAGCAAGTTCTCCTACTTATGCTAGTGTATATTATTAATCCTTAGACCTGAGGATGCATGGTAACCTTATGTTTAGATCCTCATATCTTGACTCTTCCTTGACCACATAGTGGGTCATCTAGGTTGAGCTTAGGTATGAGCTACTCAGACATAGAGGTTTGTGAGATCCAAAAGGGGATTCATCTTTTCGTCATTGCGAAGGGCGAGTGCATCTCCTATGTATTCTATAATGATCGATTTCGTAAGGTAGTATGACAATTTAGAACAATAAGTTTTCCAAAAATGAGGTCACAAACGGGAATCAAACATTGGGGATAGAAATACAGTTATCGAGGCTATTAGGGAGCCAACAAATATCTTAGCCTTAGCCTATTTCGGGAGACAGAAGATGGAAGGATTGTATTTACATGGCAAGTGTAATGCTAGAATAGTTCACCAAGAGCATATTTGTTTCGACCAATTAGTTGGGCTCCATGGGCTTGAGGCTAGACATTGACCATGGAGATTAGGTACTCTTCAATTAATAGAGATTTGTTGAAAGAGTTATTAGTTTAAAGGAGTTTAAACTAATACGAATATTTTGATATTCAAAATATCACAATGAATTGTGAGTCCATGTCCAATGAATAGGAGAACCAAATGGGCCACTCACAAAAGCCTAAAGGAAGTTCCATTTGATGGGAGGAATTTTCTAAGGAGTTAGAAAGTTCACCATCACTGTTTTTATGGAGAAATCGGTTGAGTAAGTTTTTGGTTATTTTGGTTTGATTAATTTAATTGTTAAATTAGTTAAAATAATTTAAGGAGTTAAATTAGACCAATTAAATTAAGGAGTTAATTTAATTGGTGGCATATGACTGTTAATTAATCAAGTTAACTTAAAGAGTTAAGTTGACACCTTCTAACTTAAGGAGTTAAGATAGTTGACTTAAGAAGTTAAGTCAAGTGGATTAATTAAATTAACGAGCTAATTTAATTAACATGAGGAATTAGTTTTGGAGGAAAATTCAATGAAGGAGTTCATTTGAGGTTAATTTGGAATTAATTTGAAAGACATTTCATAAGATGAAACGTAGATTCAAATTAAATTCAAATACAAGTGAAATTCACATTTCACATGCAATTGGATTGGCAAGTTGGGACGTACCTCATGAGAGGTGTGATCTAGTATCACACTATCCTCTCTCTATAAATAAGAGAGAGAGGTGGCCGACCATCACACATGATTGGCATGCTAGTTGCTAGAT
Organism: Jacaranda mimosifolia; assembly: GCA_018894105.1. Taxonomy (NCBI): domain Eukaryota; kingdom Viridiplantae; phylum Streptophyta; class Magnoliopsida; order Lamiales; family Bignoniaceae; genus Jacaranda; species Jacaranda mimosifolia. Next base: position 17,974,893 of record CM032118.1, on the reverse strand, counting down.
TATATTTTTCCCTCCAGAAAGTGTGATTCACTCATGTGTTGAAGTTTCACACATTCCTCACCAAATTCTCTCCATATTTTGGCCCTCCATCTCCTTTTCCCTCTAGTTTTCTAGTTGATTAGAGGTAGATTTGAGCTCTCATTGGGTGTGTGGATCATAACATTAGAGGCTTCACATTTGGGGAGCTTTTACTCTTGGAGATCCTCGATTGTCCAAAATGTTTGGAGACAGATTTGGAGGCCTTTTGTGCTTGGATTTGGCCTATGTTGATGAGCTCTTTGCAAATTTTCAGCCAATTTGGAGTTGATTTAGTTGGTCAATTGTTGGCTTGATTCTGCTAGGCGATGATTGGCACTTTGAAGTGTTCATTGGTGTTATCCTTGATTCTTCCTTTGGATTAAGTGGTCAAGGTATTTTTTTCATATCTAAATTCTTATTATAGCATGATTAGATCCTTGGATTTGGAGTAGATAAGTTTTATTTAGCCTTTTTGGGGTTTTATAATTAGATCCTTGGGCTACTTCTTACTGTAAGTGGTATACGAGCCTAATTCATGCTTTAATTTGGATTTTTTGTAGGTTGATTCATGTGATAAATTGATCTATATCACCAAAGACTTGATTCAAATGATGAATACGAGTGTTTGGTTAATTTTGTGTGCAACTCCTTTGTTGATAAGTAGAGATATGCTAATATGTGTTGGCATGATTTTGATTCATGGATGATTACGTTAAATGTTGATTTAGCATTGGTCCATGTTATATGTTGATATAGAATGTTTAATTTGGCCTTAAGGTGTTTTGGTCATTTTTTAATCCAATTTGATTGGAGTTAATTGGAGATTTTTGGAGAATGTTGATTTTCACTTTTGCTTGATTTTTGAAGCACATTTTATCACTTTAATTTTCAATTTTTAAAGGTTTTTATAATCTGAAAATTTATCCAAATTTTTATGAAATGATGTTATGGAGGTGTCCATATGGTTTGGAGTAGCAAAAACCCAAAACTATACTTAAACGATTGATTGGTACAACTTGTGGCAGGGCAGCATCTAGGCATGGTTGTGGGCATGCCTTGTGCATGCTTGCTACATGCCCGGCCCGCGCGAATAGGTAGCAGCCCTCCTAAGCTCACCCTATAACCTATTTTTGTGCTATTTTGGTGTTTTTGGCCTATCAAATTTGATTGTTTCATCCTTATTTTGATGCACAAATGTTGTGTAGGTGTTCAAAGTAATGTTGGACATTTTTACATGCTTTAAAGTCATGTTAAAGTTAATCTTCAATTAAGTGCAAAAATGATATGCATAAATGTTATGCTTATTTTTGTTAGTTAGTTAATTGTTTATGAGATAAGCGTTTAATTTGTTGAATTGAATGCCAATTCTTATTTATTGTTTATTTAATTGTTGAATGAATGATGAATGAATGGGGATGAATGAGAGCCTTTAATATTGATTTTATTTATTTTAAATTGTTGAAAAGAGTTGTATTAAATTGGGGCTTGGATACCTCTTAATTTCTATCTGGTAAATGTTATGAGAGTAGAATCACTAGGAGTGAGGATTTCTTTTCTCATGTAATTGTTGCAAGGAGGCAAGAAGACCATTGGAGGTATAAAGACCCATGAATGTATGGGATACGTTAATGTAATAGGTAGATTTAATCAATCTACTTAAAATTAACTAAGTAGTGCACGTATAGCTCTAAAGTGCACGCCTTGGTTAAGGCTCATAGTTGACCCACCCTAGAGCATGCTAGGCACATTTACTTATTTATGCTTTCTTTATCCTATTGATGCATGATATGCATGGTTAGGATATAGAAAACCTAAATAAAAGAAGATAAAATTTGATGAGATCTTTCAGAGCAAGAAAATCCATCCACTCAGAGGAGCCTAAGTGCTTTCAAAATATTAAGTCAAAATGAATACAAATTAAAAAGAGTTTTAATTAATCCATTACTTCTACCAATAGTATGTGACAAAAGATATTGCAACATTTGCATGATGTCTCACGAGTCGTGGGTCATGTTTATAATGGAAAGCTATGCTCACATACTTAGCATATGATGCACCTCTGATTTGACGTTTCCTATGCAATGTCTCACAAGTTATTGAATGCCATATTGCGGTTTCAAATTAAAGATTGATTGGTAGGTCCGACTTAACACTAGTAGTGTAGATGTTGCACAAGTCGTGGGAATGCATAAAAAGTAAGGCAAAACATATCAAGGGTTGCATAGAGATGCAATTAGCAAAAGTTGATTAGGATTGTTTATGGATGTCTCACGAGTTGTAGGTCCACTAAAAGTTCTTTTAGGCTTTGATTCTCACTAAGAAATGAGATTTCCCAAATTCCTTAAGGGAAGTGAGGAATTTGATAAAAAAGTGGGAGAAAAACATGCTTAAAAGTCCATGAACATGTTTTCAATATCAATATTCAATCACATGCTCATATTCTCTTTTCTGCCTTTGATGATTGCGAAATCTCAAGAATGGCTATAAATCCACTTAACATTATATTGAAAACCAAGAAACTAACTTGGCCAATCTTCCACGATTAACTAAAACTAATAATCGTTCTAGATTCCAAGAAATGGATAAATGTCCTGTATCATGGTGCTCATAATCTCATTAGTATTAATGCAGGTCAAGAGACACGTGAAATGTTCCCAAAAAGAGTTGAGGATCACCCCCTAGCCCACAGTCTCATGATAGCGTCTATCAACTTCAAAAGTCTCACAAACACATGAAACATGCCATGGTCTATTACTTGCAAGAGTTGTATAGCAAACAAGGTATGAGAGGTTCATGTTGTTAAAGGAGATTTTTCAAGTTAGGATGGATAAGGGCTCATGTGTCCTCGACTATGGTCTAAAGGTGATTAGACTTGAAAAGCTCTTCAATTTGGATAAAGTGATGGACAATGATCTCCACGAGGATTTGATCCTCACATCCTTGCTGAGTTTATTTGACCAAACTGTTGGTCTAGATGGTGACAACCATGACAAGGGCAAACTTCTACTAATTGCTTCCTTTTCCCACTCTAAAGGCCCTAAAGGTAAGTAGAAAGGGGGCAAGAATAAGAAACATTTTTTTCAAGAGGAAACAAACATTTAAGGCATCTAGTGGAGTCAAGAAGATTACAGAGGATATAGTCGATGCTACTTGTTTCTACTTTGGCAAGAAAGGCCATTGGAAGCGGTATTGCAAGGAATACCTTGCAACCCATGGAAGGGTACATACTTTATCGAAGTGCATTTAACAACAAATTCTTCTGCATGGATATATAATACTGCATGTGGTTCTCATCTTTATAATTTGTTATAAAGAATGGAAAGAAGAATAAATCTTAGTGATGGTGATATGGTCCACCACTTTGGCAAAGAAACAAGCGTTGCAGCCAAAGCCAAAGGCATGAAATACGTTAGACTTAGGGAACTCCTTACATGTATAAGATCCATGTTATTATGTACCGAATCCTATTAAGAACATTATTTCATTTCCCATTTTAGATAGTGAAAGATATGATTTTTCAATATCAAATGGGAAATTGATGGCAATAAAGAATGGTTCTTTTGTTGCTAAAGGTACATTAAACAATGAATTATACATTTTGGATTCTCAAACATCATTAATGCACATTTAACAAAGTAAGAGAAAATTAGATATCCAAGAAGATGTCATATTATGGCATACAAAACTTGGACATATTTCCAAAAATAGGATGAACAAGTTAGAAGTTCTCAAAGCACTAAACATTAGTGGCATAGAGGGTTTTTCTACCTGTGAATCTTGTTTAAAGGGAAAAATGACCAAGGCTCCTTCTATAGGACAAATGGAGAGAACCACAAGTCCTTTGAATTATGTTGGTGGACCACTAAGAGTTAGTGCGAGATGTGGCTTTTCATACTTCATTACCTTTACTAATGAGCATACTTGCTTCGGATAGGTGTATCTTATGAAGTACAAGTTCGAAGCTTTTGAAAAGTTCAAAGAGTATAAGAATGAAGTAGAAAAGCAATTGGCACTAAGTATTAAGGCTCTTCAATCGAATCGAGGAGAAGAATAGTTGAGTACTAAATACTTGGATTATCTAAAGGAGAATGAGATTCTCTATCAATAGACTCCACCAGGCACACCCAACACAATAGAGTAGCCAAGAGGAGAAATCGTACCTTGTTGGACATGGTACACTTCATGATGAACTTCACCAATGTGCTTATATCGTTTTTCGGGATATGCCTTAGAAACGGCGGTGAGGCTTCTAAATATAGGACCCTCAAAGTTCGTACCAAAAATACCGCATGAGATATGGTATGGCAAAGTATCTTCTTACTCTTTTCTAAGAGTTTGGGGGTCTCCCATATACGCTAAGCAGTTAGTGGGAGATAAGTTGGATGCGAGATCCACCTTGTGCAAGTTTGTGGGATACCCAAAAGAGTCTTTAAGTTATTACTTTTATGATCCCTCACAACAAAAGGTGTTTGTTTCAAGGAACACCACCTGTCTGGAAAAGGAATTTCTATTAGATAGAAATGGTGTTGTTGTTAAACTTGATGAAGTTCAAGATGATCAAAATATCCCATAAGCAGTAGAAACAAGTGAACATCAAGAGCCTTGCATACAACCTCTGAGAAGGTCGGACCAAATCAAGAAGCAACCCGAAAGGTTCGAATTCCTTCATGAGATAGACCAATCAGATAGTGATAGGAAGACATATGAGGAAGCTATGCTGGACATAGAATCGGGAAATTGACTAGACGCCATAAAATTCAAAATGGACTCTATATACTCCAAAAAAGTATGGACTTTGGTAGATCTACCAAAGTGTATAGTCTTTGTTGGTTACAAATGGATTTATAAGTGAAAGCTAAGAGTCGATGGAGAGGTTACGACCTTTAAAGGACGACTAGTAGCAAAAGGTTACACATAAAGACTTGATATTAATTTCTAGAAAACATTTTCACCAGTCGCTATACCTAATTCTATTTGGATTTTTCTTGCCATAGCCACATATTATGACTATGAGATGTGGCAAATGGATGTGAGGACCACTTTTTTTAATGGAAACACTGAAGAAGAAATCTATATGGAACAACCATAAGGTTTTACATCCAAATGGGGTAAGCAAAAGGTTTGCAAACTCAAAAGGTCTATTTATAGACTTAAATAAGCATCTCAAAATTAGAACATATGTTTCAAATAAAATATCTATGAACCTTATGTGTACAAGAAGGATAGTGGGAGTAGTATATAGTTGATTGTGAAGTCAAATGTAGCACAAGGATCTAATAAATAAAGCACAAAATAGGTAAATTAACTCATGTACACTTGAAACCAAAGATCAAATCATGCTTCTAATTTATATTTGGATGAAGGATTACCTTGATTACCAAAAAAATCAAGGTAAAGAGGAAGAACACTTGAACACTTCAAAAACTAACTTCCAGCAGCCTAGCAGCAACTCACCAATGATTGCCCTATCAAAACACCTGCAAATCTACTGAAATTTGGACACAACCTCCTCAACACCTTGTGAAAGCTCTAGTAAAACATTCAGCAAAAATTGAGATCAGCAAGATCTGGAAAAATTGCTCCAAAAGTTCTGCCCTTGCAGTTGATCTCCAAAAGCCAAGTTATCTAATTATCTGGCCTCTAATGTCAAGATCCACACACCAATGGCAAATCTAAATCACTCTTTAGTATGGAACACCAAGGAGAGAATAAGAAAATGAAGGCTGATTTTAGGAGGTAGGATGAAGAAAAGGTGTGAGACCTCAACACATGAGTGAATCACACAAAATTAGAGGGGAAAACGAAATCTAATAATTATATGTGCAAACTTGGCATGGCCGGCCACCTCTCACCCATTTATAGGAGTGAAGGTGTGATGCAAGTTGGCATCACACCCTCCATAAGGTTGGTGCCAACTTGCAAGCAAGTTGATGTGAAATTTTAATTTCACTTACATTTGAATTTTATTTGGAATCTTCATTTCATCTCATGAAATGTCATCCAAATAAATTCTAGATACACTCTTTCATTTGGATTTTTCCTCTAAAGTAATTCTTCACATTAATTAAATTAACCTCAATTAATTTAATTAAGTAACCTTGACTTAACTTTTTACTTCCATAAAATCGGTCAAGTGGAATTATTCTAACTCTTAGAAAATTCCCTTCATCAAATAAGATTTTCTATTGGCTTTTGTGTATGATCCATTAGGTTCTATCATTCATTGGACATAGGCTCACAACTCTTGTGATATTTAGAATATCAAAATATTTAAATTTATTTAAACTCTTTTAAACTAATAACTCAATTCAATTAATCTTTATTAATTGAAGAGTACTTAATCTACATGGTCGATGTCCAAGCAAAAATGAATATGCTTTGGAGGAACCATTCTAGCTCTATGCTTACCATACAAATACGGTCTTTTCGTCTCTTATCTCTCGAAAGAGGCTTAGGGCAAGATATTTGTTGGCTCCCTAATAACCTTAATAACTGTATCTCTATTCCCAATATTTGATTCCCTTTTACGACCTCATCTTTAGAAAACTCTTTTTCCAAATTTTCATACTACCTTGCATAAGAATTTCGTAGAATTGATCATTATAGAATACATAGGAGATGCAACCGCCCTTCACAACAATGAGGAGACGAATCCCATATTGGATCTCTCAAGCCTCCATGTCTAAGTAGCTCATACCCAAGCTCAACCTGAAAGTCCGGCAAAGTGGTCAGGGAAGAGTCAAAGCATGAGGACCTAAACACAAGCTTACCATGGATCCTCAAGTCAAAGGACTAAGTATATGCACTAGCATAAAGTTGATAACTTGTCACTATGATTATCTAATGGATTCTCCAGGCGAGCCTTTAGTAAACTCGTTCTCTAACAAGCACCCACTAATATGCACCCATGTCTAACATGGATTGCTCATGAAATTGAGCAATATCCAACCCTTGGCTTTATACATCGTTAGTGCAAGTCTATTCGAATCTTAGATGCCCTGTCTTATAAGATTCTATGACTTGCAATATTTTAAGATCACGACTGTGTAAGACTTGTTTTATGATCACCACCCAATGTGTGACCAAGTTCTCCTGCTTACGCTAGTGCATATTATTAGTCCTTAGACTTGAGGGTGCATGGTAACCTTGTGTTTAGGTCCTCATACGTTGACTCTTCCTTTACCACATAGCGGGTCATCTAGGTTGAGATTGGGTATGAGCCACTTAGATATGAAGGTTTGTGAGATCCAAGAAGGGATCCATCTTCTCATCGTTATGAACGATCGAGTGCATCTCTGATGCATTCTATAACGATCGATTCTAGGAAATCCTTGTGCAATGTAGTAGGACAATTTGAAAAAAGAGTTTTCCAAAGATGATATCATAAATGAGAATCCAACATTGGGGATAGAAACATAGTTATCGAGGTTATTAAGAAGCCAACAAATATCTTGCCCTCTTTTGGGAGACAAGAGGTGGAAAGACCATATTTGCATGGCAAGCATAGAGCTAGAATGGTTCGCCAAGAGCATAGTCATTTCAACCAATTAGTTGGCCTCCATGGACTTGAGGCTAGACATTGACCATGAAGATTAGGTACTCTTCAATTAATAGAGATTAGTCGAAATAGTTATTAGTTTAAAGGAGTTTAAACTAATACGAATATTTCAATATTCAAAATATCACAATGAATTGTGAGCCCATGTCCAATGAATGAAAGAACATAACGGGTCACACACAAAAGCCTAAAGGAAGTTCTAATTGATGGGAGGAATTTTCTAAGGAGTTCGAAAGTTCACTATTGCTGTTTTTATGGAGAAATCGATTGACTAAGTTTTTGGTCATTTTGGCTTGATTAATTTAATTGTTAAGTTAATCAAAATAATTTAAGCACTTAAGTTAGACCAATTAAATTAAGGAATAAGTTTAATTGGTTGCATATGACTATTAATTAGTCAAGTTAACTTAAAAAGTTAAGTTGATACCTTCTAACTTAAAAAGTTAAATTAGTTGACTTAAGGAGTTAAGTCAAGTGGATTAATTAAATTAACGAGCTAATTTAATTAATATAAAGAATTATTTTTGGAGAAAAATTCAAATGAAGAAGTTCATTTGAGGTTAATTTGAAATTAATTTGAAAGACATTTCATAAGATGAAATGTAGATTCAAATTAAATTCAAATGCAAGTAAAATTCACATTTCATATATAATGGTATTGCCAAGTTGGCACATAACTCATGGGAGGTGTGATCTAGTATCACACCATCCACTCTCTATAGATAAGATAGCGAGAGGTGGCCGTCCATCACACATGATTAGCAAGCAAGTTGCTAGATTCCATTTTTCCCTCTAAAAAGTGTGATTCACTAATGTGTTGAAGTTTCACACCTTCTTCACCAAATGCTCTCCATATCTTGGACCTCCCTCCCTTTCTCCCTCTAGTTCTCTAGCTGATTATAGGTAGATTTTAGCTCTCCTTGGGTGTGTGGATCATAACATTAGAGGCTTCACATTTGGGGAACTTTTGCGCTTGGAGATCCTCTATTGTCCAGAAAGTTTGGAGATAAATTTGGATATCTTGTCGTGCTTGGATTTGGTGAAATTTTAACTGGAAGTTCTGACATGTGTTAAGGAGCTCTCTGCAGATTTTCAGTCGATATGAAGTTGATTTGGTTGGTCAATTGTTGTCTTGATTCTATTGTGCACGAATTGGCACTTTGAAGTGTTCATTGGTGTCATACTTGCTTCTACCTTCAAGTTAAGCGTTCAAGGTATTTTTCCAGATCTTAATCCTTATTATAGCGTGATTAGATCCTTGGATTTAGAGTAGACAAGTTTTATTTTACCTTTTTGTGGTTTTATAATTGGATCCTTGGGCTACTCCTTACTCTAAGATACATTTCATTTACTGAATTGGGATCCAGATAAAGTTTAGCATCTGCAAAATATGATTCTACTTTAGTAAATGGCTTCACATCTTCATCTACTTTGATAATTTTTCTATTTTTTGAATATTTGAAGTATTGATGAAGAGTGGAAGGTATCACCCCATTCTCATGAAGCCACGATCGTCCTAAAAGTAAATGGTAGGAAGTTCTTGCATCAATGACATGAAACACCCCCCATTTGTGAGGTCTAGATGAGTCATACCAATAGCTCATTGGCCTCATTAATTGAAACCTTGAATAGTTTGGCAGCTATATACAAGTTCTTCAATAGAAATTCCTAAATTCTTCATGGTAGATTTTGGGATGATATTGACTGCAGATCCGTCATCAATAAGTATGCGATTAACCTTCTGCTCCTGTATGAACCCTGACACACAAAATGGTCTATTGTAATGTTTAGGCCTCAGTAGTGAATTCTCATCTGTAAAAGCCATATCCGTACAACAGAAAGTAGAGTGTGGCTCTTCAGTTTCACAAGATATAGCATGTATTGTTTCAACTCTCTGATAAAAAATCTTCTTGGAAAATAATCTCTTAAAATCACTTGACTCCTTTTGTAACCTACAAATGAATTCTCCAACTTACCATTTGTAGCCTTTAAATTTCTCTTCGTCCTTAGTTGAGGGCGTGTAGCCACATACGAGACCTTTGATGCTAGTGGATGAGACTAATTAACACATCATCTTCTCCTTCGATGGTGTATCATAAGAATCCACTCACTGCTATCTTCAATTGTTGTAGTAGAACTTGTTTCTAGCTTAGGCACTTTATCAATTAATTGAATCTTCACTTGTACGGGATATAAACTCCCAAACTGAAGCATTGTTGATGCCCCCATGAGCATAGATAAGGAAAAGATATTGTCTTTCCTTGCCATAACAGATGTGGCATCAGTTACTGCTATAGTGCTAACAAGATTTAACCTAACAACACTTCTATGTCAAGAATTATCTTTCCATCTCTTGCCAATACCATGACTTTATCCTTGAAGATGAAGCATTTTTCTATTGGATGACTGAAAACCCGATAATACTTGTAATATTTTGGATTGTTCACCTTTCCAGTTTCTTCAGGACATTTTGGTTACGACAATTCAATCAACTTCTCTATCAATAATTCATCAAAGATATGAGAAACATTAGAATCTGAAAATGGATACTCCTCCTCCTGCATTTCTTTCAGTATTTTCTTGCTTATTGAACTTTGTTGATCTTTAGTTTTCTTAGCAACCTTTTTATCGCTTGTGGAAAATTTTTAAAAAGCTATCTTGATTGCCATAGATTCCTTAGTAGCAGCTTTGGCATATTTTTTGCTTTTCTTTGAATCTTTATTTTTCTTCTTCTAGTCTTTAACAAGAATTCTGACCCCATGATTAGCAATGCTAAGCTCCATGTCGTGGGCATGAGTGTCCAATTCCTCAAAAGTGTGAGGCATGATTCCTTCAAGAATGTAGAGAAGTCCCTAGTGCATACCTTGAATACATATTTCTACTGCAGATGTCCGTAAGAGTCTATCCTTGTAGTTCAAACTTAATGCATGCCAACGATTGATGTTGTCTACCACCAGTTCATCCTTCCATTAATTTGCAATGAAAAAATTCAATCATGCTAATAGTCCGGTGCGTACTATGGAAGCGATTCAAAAACTCCATTTCCATTTGATCCCAACTATTGATGGATTCTAGTTCTAAGTCGATGTATTAGTCGAAGGCATTTCTTTTCAATGAATGCATCAACTATTTCATAAGAAGATCACCATAAGTCCTTGTATTATTGCATGTCTCTACGAAATGGGCTACATGTTGTTTTGGATTTCCCTTCCTATCAAACTTCTAGAATTTTGGTGGTTGATATCCTATCGGTATTCTCAGCGAGTCAACCTCTTTATATAAGGCTTTGAATACACAAAATAACTTTGAGAAGGCATACCATACTGAGCTCTAATAGTATTGGTGATCATGTCTTGCAATTGTTGAACTGACAATGTAACAATACAAGTTGCAGAATAATTGTTCTTTCAATTAATGTCTCGCTTGTGAGGTATCTTCTCAACTTATTTCTCCACCACAACATGGCTAAGGGAAGATTGATGGTTGTAGCTAAATCCTCTAATATGGGAGTATTTCTACTTGTTCATAAGTCGTGCAATTTGTAAATCTTTCTCTTCTACAATCTTTTGGAGGTCAGCTATAGTTTGAGTCATCCAAGCAAGTAGTTCATCCATTGTTGTCACTCCGATTGCTGTAAGTAGAAACTCAACAAAAGATGATGTCATGGGATTTGTCTCCCTTAGACTTCCAAAGTCTGAATCATCAGATAGAGTGAAACCAGTATTATTGCCCCCAGTTATGTGCTGATTGACAACATTAATAGCAGGGTCATCAGCATCTTTCTTGGTTGAGGTGAGTTGCTTCCTCTTAGGTGCTATTGAGTGAATCCAAATATCTTCAAAATTCAAGCAGGAGAAAGAGATGAGGGGTAGGATCAATTCCACTAGGTGTACTAGAAATTTGTACACACAAATTTCATTATCTGCAAAATTAAATCAGAAGACAAAAAAAAATAATGGAAAAATTGAATTTATATTAAAGAATAAAAAATAATTATAATTTATCAGAGAAAATAAATCCCTAACAAAACTAACCCCCTAATTCTTTTCCCAATATATGATCCAAGGGCTTGGAGCCTGTTCTTAGATATAAAGTGTAGTATCATTTCACTTGATAGAAGAATACTATGAAATTTATTTGAACTCAAACTTTGACTTTGAGATTGAAGGACATGATGATTTGATGCTTTGAAGAGGTATAAGACATTCGCGGTAGCAATACTTCATCACAGCAAAAACTTGAATTTGAGAATATATATGTATGTGAGTTTGAGAGTTTGTCCAACGAACCTCGACCATCCCCTTTATATTGGTGTTTAGCAAGAGACTCCGAAATGATTTGGACTTATTTAATAGCTATCTCTTTGATATACATATTAAGAAATAGTATCAAACATTCTTGATTTGTCTACGTACATAGATATGCCAGATGTCGCGACTCGATTAACCCGAGATTGTTAGGCCATAAAACCTGATTTAATTGGCCCTGATAGATCACACTGACACTTTTTGATATTTGATTGATGCATAAAATAAATATTAGAGTATTAATTAAAATTATTTATTTATCTTTCAGAATCAAATTTAATAAATTTCAATAGATAAATAGAAATTTTTAAATTAATAACTAATTTATAATTTACACATGCCACTTTTCAATTGGCCAAAAATTAAGCTATCTGCAATTATAAATTGAGTGTTCTTAAGACCATTCATAAAGAAGACCACATATGAAATCTAGAATTGGAAAGTTTGAGACATTATATTTTTCTATGCTTGGACCTAAGTGCTACATTTTAAATGATAGAGAATACCTCACAAAATTTGATACAAAATCCAATGAAGCAATATCCATATGTTATACCATTCAGACTAAAGCCTATTTCGTATTTAGCACATCGGAAATGTGTGTGTGCAGAAGTACATTCTTATATAACCTGCAACATATATTAAAGAGAACAAAATAGTATGAAGAAGAAATATAGAAAATAAAAAGCTATTTGCCTAATTAAACACAATAACTTCGATCAATTAAAGGTGATACTCCCATTGGTTGAAGCTCCAAATTTGATTGACTATAGAGCTTTTTATGGATGTTGTATGCTTGTATACTTTGAATGTATTCTTTATGCTTTTTGTGATTTTGATGCACAAATGTCCCAATATGTTTTTAGATAACTAAGTGCCTAATCTTATAAGACAAAACTCTAAAATCTGTCAAAACAAGTGTGAAAGTTATAAACAAAAGTTTCCTAATCTTATTACTACTACTACTACTACTACTACTACTACTACTACTACTACTCTACTACTACTAATACTACTATATAAATAAATTTTATCCAGAAAGATAATATTTTGATCACGATCACACCCACACCCACACCTATGCTGGCTCCACATCGAACCAAGTTAGCTAGTCAGACGGGCGTGCCAACTACGTGTACAATTGTGTTCGTTCTTGTACCTACTAGCATGTAGGTCTCACATTCTCTAAACACTTTGGTATCCTTAAGGGGTCCAATCGCTTAGTTTAAGTTTTAGTCTTCTATAATGTTATATTCTAGTTTTAGTTTTGAGTGTGGGATAGATACACTCCATTCACTATCATGTCCTTGATATATTGCGGACTTTTAACTTAATTTACTTATTGAATTCTTTACTAATTTTAGGCATATGGCCATTCTATGAGTATCTCTTCTTTGAAATAAATTTATTGGCGTAAGTATCATTAATATTCATTCCATAAAAATCATTTTATTTCTAACAAAACTTGGTTGGTCTCCATGGTCTAGCTGCCAAAATTCTAACAATCCCCTACATGAATGAATAAACTGGTATTGATAGATATGCGTATGGATGCAAACACATGTCAGAGTTTAGCCTCAAGTGATACTGCATTTGGATAGGCAGCTTTCAACTATGAACCATCCTTAATAAGAACTATCTAGTATACTTACTAACTACTGAAAAGATGCCTTAAACTATTTGGCTTTTGTGTATACCAAGATAATAGCATTTCACACTATATCACTAGTTAATAGTCAATCTTATGGCTTAGCATGTTGCTTGCATTTTGGCTATGAACAGTTGTTCATATTCATGAGTACTATCTAAAATTTAGCTTTATAATTCTCATAGAATTGTCTCAATCCCTACTTATATAGGTAACTGCTTATTAAGAGGATCATGTCATACTCCCACTCAACATATTGAGATATAAAGAGTTAACAAAAGAAATAATTAACATATAACATTTATAGGCTACACTATATGCTCATCATAAGAATAAGATAAAGAGTTGTGCCCCCTGCAGTGCTTCCTTGTTGTGTTACAGTTACACAACTTAATCTTTTTTGTGAATCTATTTCATGTGATTTCCCATCATATAGGTAAGATTCTCGTTTTGGCGACTCAGTCATTGTCAATGTTTAAGCCCCATTCCCTATGGTGATTTATTCACTTGCTTTTTATTTATACCTTTTATTAGTGGATTTGCAAAGTTATCCTTAGACTTCACGTAGTTTAGAAAAAACTCCAATAGAGAAATTGCCTAACAGTATTTTATCTCTTTCTTATGTGTCGAGACTTAATCATACATGTATTATTTAGTTCCCCTCCAATAGCAAATTGATTACAAGTATGAATACAAGCACTAACAGAAGTTTAGGCTATTTTGGAAATCCCTTGAGAATTGGTATACCCATTTTGCTTTCTCACATTGATAACTGATCATACTATGCATGTTTATTTTAAGAATTTTGTCATGATGGATGCTTATCCCAACGTAAATACATATCCATTTGTGGACCTGAATTCGTGAGAGTTAGATATCTAATTAGCATCATTGCTCAATTACAAATGGATATCTCGTATAATGTAATCCGTAATTCAAGTTATTTTTTAAGTACCCTAGAACTCTAAAAATGGCATTCTAAAAAGCTCATAAATCTACTCAACTTACCAATTGCATATGGGATGTCCGGCCACATGCAATTCATAATATATATAAGGCTTCCAATTATTAGTTCATATCCCATGTGAGCTTTTCCTTCACCTTTATCTTGGTAAGCACATATTTACGTCTATAGGTGTATTTTACCGAGTTGCTCTCTAGATCAAAAAAATTTGTCGAACTTTCTCAATATAATGAGATTGTGTCAATGTAAACACATATTTACATCTATAGATGTCTTTTATATATACCGTGTTAATCTTTAGATGTAACGCCCCCAGCTCGGGGATGGCCCCTAGCTAAGGCGCCACTCAGTTCAATCTTAAATTGAACCCAAAATACAAATCAATAAGCCGATATCAAACTTTTCAAGCTTATTAAAAATAGCAGTGGATTCCAACTTAAGCAAACCTTCACAAAACATTAAATTCAAGCCTTAGATAATCCCATAACATACAACATATGTACTAAATATATACCATAAGTGGTTTCACAATATTCAAAGTACCATATACACACCACAAAATCTCAAATTCAACTTATCAGAAGTAATGGAATTTCAAACTTAACAGACCAGACAACCATTAAGTACTTGCCATAATTCACTTTACACCTAACAAAATCTTTACATGCCTTAAGTCATCAACATCAACATGACTTGTCACAACATCTCAAGTCCAAGCTTAGCATTCAAATGATACCAGATTTACATTCAAACACTTGATCTATTACCAAATATATTCATGCCTAGGGCTGGAGTCCAAGTTCTCCACTTAATCCTTATCTGAGAGAATTAAAGATAAAATAAAAAAGTAAGTCCAAACGACTTATTGAGGAATAACTATAAGCATAAACTGAAATGATATATTGAGGAAGAATCAACTTAATAGACTGTAATCAACTGTCAGGATGAAACATATCAGAATACGATCAAGCAGTTAGGAAATAATTGAATAGTCTAGAAACAATCGAATAATTAGGAATCAATCAAGTAAACAGATAAGATCAATCGATGTAATCCAATAGATCATATCAAAATTATTATATCAGACCCTTATATCTGTCATTCCGAACATCACAGTATGTCCCAAGCTCAACAGCTGGCAACAACTAATAGCTTGTGCTGCTTTACAGTTGGGAACAACTAACAGCACTTCTCAAGCTTTACAGTTAGGAACAACTAATAGCACATGCTGTTTTAAAGCTAGGAACAACTAATAGCACATCCCGAGCTTAACAGCTGGGAACAACTTAATAGAATGGCAACAGATAATAGGATAATCAGATAAGAAGATAGTAATAAATAACGGATAGGAGTTCTGGGTGCCAGAACAAACAAGAATTCAAAATAAATAACAACAATATCCCTCACATGGGTATACATGTTAATTAGCATTCAACAAACGAAATTACAAGAGAATACGGATCCAATAACAAGTACAATTACTCAAGCATGTACGATGTCAATAAACAATAGCAGGTACAGAACACAATCATATTGAACCCTCACAGGATCAATCCACAAGAACATATGTACATAATCGAGGTCAAAATGGCAGACTCTCACAGGGCATACAAAAATAAACACCCAGGAGGTTTGACCCTCACCTCCGTAGTCTCAGAAAACTAAAACCACAATCAATAGTCTGCTGGTCTGAGGGACCTACTCCTTCATCATCTAACCAAAGGAATAAATTCATAATCAAAATCTTTATTTGACCTTAATAACCTCCAGTAATTACAATCTTACTATCAACAGTCTAAAATCAAGAGATATTCACTAATATGATAGTTAAGGGATTCGATTGACACTATCATTACGGTATGGCTAATTATGCCATTAATATGAGAATATATACGGGGTTTATATCGGTACTAACAAAATGCATAATCAAGTCCTTATTTATATAATTAACCTCATATCATATCCTAAATCAACAATAACAACCCCATTTATCTTAATTATCCCAATTGTTGTCACTTAGGTCCCAAATTCACAAAATTAAGGTTTAATCGCCTAATTAACTCAATTAATCCTCACATTACATAAAATAATATAGATTTAGGCCTACTATGGGAATATATGTATATATATATCAATCTTATACAAATCCTCATCCTTGGCCTATTATAAGTCATGGAAATAACAGTACATCACATGTATGTACATATATATATAAACATATAGCACCCAACTCCTTCCCTTTACCTAAGATCTTGTTATGGAAGGCCCAAATCGAAAACCAAGCACACAGATGTGATCGTCGCGTCAAGGAGAAAAAATTACCCTTTTGCCCCTACGGTCGGCAATCACCCGCCGCACCGGAGCAGACCAAACTTACTGCCAAAATGCTCATCTCAGCCTTTTGAACCCAATGCTACAACAAATTTCAGGTTTTGCTACTTAAATGGCCCTCAAATCAAGCCTTGAAACCTTAACACCACCTCCCACCACTGTCTCTGTTTGCTCAATTTCCAGGTGAGAGTACCAAAGTGACCACTGAGCTAAGGGCTTCAATTTCCACTACCCAAAACTCATCTTCGTTGCTGTTACACCGTCGCCCATCATGCTCGTCGTAGCTCGTTTCGGCCTTCACATTTTTTGGTAGCTCGTCAAAAATTATGTGTGCATATGGCATGAAAATGATGCTAAGGTCAAGGGAAAGACAGTGGCCCGAATGATTTTTAGTTTTTCGGAGTGTCGTTGGTGATTCGTCGGAAAGAGGGGAGAGAGGTACCACGGTGAAGAAGAAGAAAAATGAGGTTGAAATATAATTTCTATATATCTATATAAAACCTCTTTTCTTAATTACAAACTCGCCCCAAACTTATAACCACCTCTCAATTGAGCCCAAGGACTAGAAAGTATACCATAGTCCCCCATTTCACCCAAAGTAATCGCCATGCAACCCCAAAAGTTTCCAATTCTAGTTCTATTAAGTTTTCAAAAATTATGAATTGACCTCAAAACTTCCAAAATTCTTACAATTAAGTCTTTTTTATTTATTTTCCGAGCCCTAAAATCCGACCAATCAATCTCTTTATTTCTAATTCCTTATTTTTCAAAATACTGAATTTAGGGGTGTTATAGATCTCCCCCCTTAAAAGAATCTAGTATTGTTCTGACTAGCAGAAAATAAGTAGATTTGGTCAGTCGATCTATATCTTCTCTTCATTACCTTTTACCAAGATACTTCTTCGAGTCTCGACATATTTTTGTACCTCTCTGATGCATCATATATCTTGACTTGTGTGCATCATCTAATAATCTTTCCTTCATTCCTTCTAGCACACATATCTCTTTTATGGAATAGAAGAATACCTTGGTCCGGTATTGAACTCAGACTTTCCAAAACTTCCAACCTTTCCTTAAGTTTCAACATCCATATATCTTTGGCTTAGGGCTCATCACATTTCATCCATTGATTTAGACTGCACATATCTTTGCAATCCTATTTGCTATAGTCATTTTAACACAGTACTCGTTTCTAAGCATTCTGATGCCTCTATTGCCAATAAGTGAGCCATTTCAGCCCTTCGACTCAAGGCATTGGCTATTACATTTGCCTTTTCGGGTGATAGGTGATGGAGAAATTGCAATCTTCTAAAATTTTCATCCATTAATGTTGTCTCCTATTCAAATTCTTATTCTGGTCAAATGGTTGACCTTTCTGAGTTAATTTAGTCAATATGATAGCTAATTAGAAAAGTTTTTCACAATCTTCATCAATAGTCGACAAACCAAAGAAAACTACAAACTTCTATCACAATTTTTGGTCTCTTCTAGTTGACTACCGACTCTATCTTAGAGGTATCAATCCTTTACCCCCATCTTGGGATATGATATACCAAGAAAAGTCACATTCTCTATCTAGTATTTGCACTTACAAATTTTCCATACAACTGTGCTTTCTCTCAAGGCTTCGAGAATCATGTGTAAGTGTTGTACATGGTCTTTTCTGGCCTTGAGCTGGCAGTACCCTTGCTTCAACTCCAACTTTAAGAAGACTTTTATCCCCACAGAAGGTCAAATAATTCTCCTACGTTGGGTAGGAAAGTTATGAGCTCATTTCTTTTGGGAATATCTTCGGTATTCGGCTAGCTCCTGCCACCTGCTTTTCTTTAGTTATACATTCATATGCTTGACATACCAGAAATAAAAGGTTATACACTGGTTGGCCACCCCGGCCATAACTCTTCACTTCCTTAACGTCAAGCCTTATCCCAAAAGTTCATGTCTTATCCAATTCCACAATCCAACTTCATATTTTCCTGCATAAAATCCACATTCCAAGAACCATATCCCTACATAACTTAGATATCCTTTAACTTAGGTGCTTACATTCTAAATGATTCCCAGTTCAAGCTTAATCTCAAGTAAGTCCATCAACTCTAACTCTTCTAAACTTCCAAGAATAAAAGGAATAGAAGGATCAGATGAAAGTAAACCAAACTCAAGGATACACAAGTCTTAATCAATCTACGGTGTATGATAAGATCCTATAAGCATCTTGCAGTACATAAACTCATCTTCCTAACGTCAACTGATCAAATTCATCTTAGATCCTCAAATCCAACAAGAACTCCCAAGACGTAGAACACCTAAAATTTATACTCACACTAACTTAAATAAAAAGTTAGTCACAAATCCAAAGGTTACAAAACGCCTAGGTCAACGACAAACCTAAGCTCTGATTCAACCTCTGTAATGCCCCCACTCGGGATAGCACCTAAGCTGAAGCGCCACTCAATTCAATCTTAAATTGAACCCAAAATACAAATCAATAGGCCCATATCAAAATTTTCAAGCTTATCAGAAATAACAGTGGATTCTAACTTAAGCAAACATTCACAAAATATTAAATTCAAGCCTTAGATAATCCCATAACATACAACATATATACTAAATATATACCATCAGTGGTTTCACAATATTCAACGTACCATATACATACCACAAAATCTCAAGTTCAACTTATCAGAAGCAGCGGAATTTCAAACTTAACAGACTCGACAACCATTAAGTACGTGCCATAATTCACTTTACATCTAACAAAATGTTTACATACCTTAAGTCATCAACATCAACATGACTTGTCACAACATCTGAAGTCCAAGCTTAGCATTCAGATGATACCATATATACATTCAAACACCTGATCTATTACAAAATATATTCATAACTAGTCCTAGAGTCAAAATTCTTCACTTAATCCTCGTTTGAGAGAATTAAAGATAAAACGAAAGGGTAAGTCCAAAGGACTTAGTGAGGGATAACTGTAAGCATAAGCAGAAATGATCTGTTGAGGAGGAATCAACTCAACAAATCATAAATCAACAGTCAGGCTGAAACATATTAGAATGCAATCAGGTAGTCAAGAAATAATCGAACAATCTAGAAACAATCGAACAATCAGGAATCAATCAAGTAAACAGATCAGATCAATTGATGCAATTCAACATATCATATCAAAACAGTTATATCAGTCCCTTATTTCTATCATTTCGAATATAATAGCATGTCCCAAGCTCAACAGCTGGGAAGAACTAACAACTCGTCCTGCTTTACAGTTGGGAACAACTAACAGCATGTCCCGCTTTATAGCTGGGAACAATTAATAGCACATCTTGAGCTTTACGACTAGGAACAATTAACAACACATCCTGCTTTACAGCTGGGAACTACTAACAGCATATCCTGAGCTTAACAGCTGGGAACAACTTAACAGAATGGTAATAGATAATAGGATAATCAGATAAGAAGATAGCAATAAATAATAGAAGAGTGTTCTAAGTACCAGAACAAACAAGAATTCAGAATAAATAACAACAATATCCCTCATAGGGGTATACATGTCAATTAACATACAACAAATGAAATTACAAGTGTGTACGAATCTAATAACAAGTGCAAGTACTCGAGCATGTACGATGTCAATAAGCAAGAATAGGTACAGAACACAATCGTATTGAACCCTCACAGGATCAATCAACAAGAACAGATATATATAATTGAGGCCAAAATGGAAGACTCTCATAGGGCATACAAAAATAAACACCCAGGAGATTTGACCCTCACCTCCGTAGTCTCAAAAAACTGCAACCACAATCAACAGTCTACTAGTTTGCGAGACCTACTCCTTCATCACCTAACTAAAGAAATAAATTCACAATCAAAATCTTTATTTGACCTTACTAACCTCCAGTAATTACGATCTTACTATCAATAGTCTAAAATCGAGAGCTATTCACTAATATAACAGTTAAGGGGTTCGATCAACACTATCATTACGGTATGGCTAATTATGCCGTTAATATGGGAATAAATACGGGGTTTATATTGGTACTAACAAAAGGCATAATCGATCCTTATTTATATAATTAACCTCATATCATATCCTAAATCAACAATAATAGCCCCATTTATCTTAATTATCCCAATTGTTGTCACTTGGGTCCTAAATTCACAAATTTAAGGTTTAATCACTTAATTAACTCAATCAATCCTAACATTACATAAAATAATACAGATTTGGGCCCACTAACTACACTATCGTACATGCAAGGGAATATATGTATATATATATCAATCTTATATAAAGCCTCATCCTTGGCATAATACAAAGTTATGGAAATAATGGTACATCGCATGTATATGCATATATCATCCAACTCCTTCCCTTTACCCAAGATCCTGTTATGGAAGGTCCAAAATTGAAAACCAAGCACACGGTTGCAATCATCGTGTTGAGGAGAAGAAAGTACCTTTTTGCTGCCGGAGGAGACCAAACTTACCAGCAAAATGCTCATCTCAGCCTCTTGAACCCAATGCCAAAACAAATTTCAGGTTTTGCTACCTAAATAGCCCTCAAATCAAGCCTTGAACCCTTAACACCACCTTCCGCCGCCATCTCTATTTGCCCAATTTCCAAGTGAGAGTACCACGATGATCGCTGAGCTGAGGGCTTCAATTTCCACCACCTAGAACTCACCTCCGCCGCCGTTACACCGTCGCCCATCAAGCTTGTCATTGCCCATTTCAACTTCTATATTTTTTGATGGCTCGTCGGAGATTGTGTGTGTATGTGGTATGCAAATGATGCTAAGGTCAAGGGGGAAAATATGGTCAAAGTGATTTTTGGTTTTTCGGAGTGTCGTCGGTGATTCACCAGAGAGAGGGCAGAGAGGTACCGTGGTGAAAAAGAAGGAAAATGAGGGTTGAAATGCAATTTCTATATATTTATACAAAACCTCTTTTCTTAATTACAAACTAGCCCCTAACTTATAACTAGCTTTCAATCAAGACCAAGGATTAGAAAGTATATCATAGTCCCCTATTTAACCCAAAGTAATTTCCATGCAACCCCAAAAGTTTCCAATTCTAGTTCAATTAAGTTTTCAAAAATTATGAATTGACCCCCAAACTTCTAAAATTCTTACAATCAAGTCCTTTTTATTTATTTTCTGAGTCTTAAAATCTGACCAACTAATCTCTTGATTTCTAAATCCTCATTTTTCGAAACACTGAATTTTAGGGGTGTTACATTAGATCAACAAATTTTTATCGAACTTTCTCAATATAGTGAGATTGTGTCAACATAAACCTATTAGATGATTATGATAATTTTATTCTAAGTATAACATCTGCTAGACCCATATCCTTTATGTTGAAATTACGACTTAGTAATTTTTTTCTCTTTAATTATATTTTTGTTACTTCCCATAATTAACATATCATCTGCGTATAAATATATAATGATGTATTTAGTTGGTATACCTATAATGTACACTCTCCTATCACACTCATTAATCTCAAAGCCATTGGTTAGCATGACTTGATGAAATTTTAGATGCCACTATTTAAGTGATTGTTTTAGATTTTGCAATAACTTAATTAATTTATACACCTTATTTTCTTGACCTAGGGCCATAAACTTTTTGGGTTGTCCCACATAAAGTTTCTCATTGAGCTCACCATTTGAAAAAGGTTGTTTTAACCTCCATTCGATGAATATTAAGATTATTAATTGTAACAAAAGTAATCAATAGTTGAGAGGATGTTATCATAACTACTGGCAAGTATGTATTAAAATAGTAAAGACCTTCCTTATGTCAATAACCATTAACTACTAGTCTCACCTTATATTTGCCTATTTTACCGTCAACTTGATTTTTAGGTGACAAAATTGTAGAATTTGCCTAGTAACTTTACCTTTTTGTCTTATATGTTGCAAAACTGTAATTTTAGTCCTATAGGTATAAAAAAATTTCACTTTTAGTTCTTTTTCACTGGAGGTGGGAAAATTCATCGGTAAAGCTAACATGGCTCACCACGAGTGTGCTAATCAGAATTTTTTGTCATGTTGGCAAAAAATCAATTGACATGGCTTGATTTTTTGGAAACAAAAAAAACCAAAGAAATGTCGACTAGATATATAATATATATTTATATACACACAGATATATTTAACTAGATATATACATTGATATATATATATACTGTGATACTCCATCCCACATAGACTAAATATTGAAAGAGTGACTAGTTTATAAGCTTTGGACAAAGAACTCATGTGCATCCATTGGATATCTCTTTTAGGCAAGTTGATTATAGCCCAATTTTAGGATACACTTGGTGGGTTTGGAGGCAATTCTTGCATCTAATGGGCTCGTGGGCTCGGGAGTGACAAATGGTATCTGTGCCATCACCAGCCAAAATATTGGGAGCTAAATGCTATACGAGGCAATGTGCTAAGTGTGTGGGAACCACCTATTGAACCTATGGGACAAAGTGCTGCACACACGAGAGCTACCTCTTGATCCTGTAAGAGCTACCTCTAGAGGCCTAATGCCTGGTGACGAATCTTGGATATGTGTCATGCCGCGACAAAGACATCATGTTTTAAAGGAGGGGTAATTGTGATACCTCATCCCACATGGACTAAATATTGAAAGAGTGATTAGCATATAAACTTTGGCCAAAGAACTCATGTGCATCTATTGGATATCTCTTTTAGGCAAGTTGATTATACCCCAATTTTAGAATACACTAGATAAGTTTGGAGGTAATTCTCGCATCCAATAGCTCACGGGCTCGGGGCGTGGCATATACATACATATACATATATTTATATATTATATATTGCCCTAACCCTTCCACCCTCCCCTGCCCCCAGCCTTAACCCATTTATATTGCCGAGCTCAACTGGGTTGCCATGGCCATGGCAACCATGGCAAGAGGCCATCTGCAAGTATCTAAGCGAGCTAGCTACTAGCTAGGCGATTACCATGGCTAGCTTATGGCCAGAGGTCACTTGTCCTAGTTGTTGGCAAGGCAGCCGCCCATGGGGGTGGGGTAGAGGGGTAGGTATTTCATTCTTTTCTTTTCTTTTTAATTTTTAATTTTAATTTATTTATTTCTCAATTTGCATATATAAATTTAATTAAGTTATTTAATTATGTAAGTTAAAATTATATTGTTAGTATAGTAGATTAGATTTTCTATTTCTCAATTAGTAAATAAGCATAAAATATATATTATATTTATATATACACATATGTATATAAATATATATAAACATATATGTATATATATAAATTATATCAAATATTTGAAATGACAAAAAAGACAAAAGATATGTTTGTTGCCACTAAGCAGGGAAGAAAAAAAATTCCTACTTGGCGGTCCACTTAGAATATATCAATTGAGCTTTTGCCAACATGGCATAAAGTTCAAATTGACACATACCAGGCAAGCCACATCAGCTTTTCCGGTGAGTTTTCCCAGCTCTGATGAAAAAAGATTGAAAGTGATAATTTTTTTATGTCTATAGCACTAACGCTTTCTACTAGGTTGTGGTGAGATAAGATAACACTTTTTGCTTCTATCTTTTGAAATATTTCCCATTAAAATTTGTTGATTTTTAAACTTATCCAATTGTAACTAGGGTAGGAAAAGCAATAACCAAATGGGGAGCAATAGGATTATTTCGTGTTCCACAACCAATGCCACCAACATTCGACTTAGTAGGAACATTGGTTATGTCATTGTTAGATGCTATAGTTATGTTCCATAGAATAGTAGCAAGTAACATAATTAAAATTTGAAGATAAAATATAACATAGAATTGTAGACTAAGAGAAAAGCTGAATGAAGTATATTGCTTGCTTTCTAAAAATTCTAGATTAAGATAGAAACTAATTTGAAAGTTAAGCCATAATAGAGAGTTAAATCTTAGAAATAAGGTAGAATTGTTAAATGTCTATAGATATTAGGTAAATCTGTGCTACAAAAACTAATGGACATATAAGCATCAATAGAGAGAATAAAACCATAAGATGTTGGAAAATGTGTGTGCACCAATGTACACTTATATAAGCAGCATTATGTATTTAACTGAACAAAAATAAGTACGAAGAAGAAATATAGAAAATAAAATAAACATTTTGGTTTTTAGATATTTCCTCATATATTATTAAGTGCCTAATCTTGTAAGACAAAACTACAAATATATTAAGACAAATGTATTATAACATTTAATTAAAATTCTGAGGACACTTAAATTAGTTACAACACTTGCACTATTAGTCATGATTGTTTGGAGAAGTTCTTAGTCTCAAATAATAATAATAATAGTAGTAGTAGTAGTAATAGTAGTAGTAGTAGTCGTAGTAGTAGTACTAGTAGTGACACTTAAATTAGTCATAACACTTTCATTATTAGTGATGATTGTTTGGAGGAGTTCTTAGTCTCAAATAATAATAATAATAATAATAATAATAATAATAGTAGTAGTAATAGTAGTAGTAGTAGTAGTAGTAGCAGTAGCAACAACAACAACAACAACAACAGTAGCAGTAGTAGTAGCAGTGGTAGCAACAGCAGTAATATTAATAATACTGCTATTGTTGTTGTTGCTGCTGCTACTAATAATAATAATAATAATAATTTTATACAAATAAATTTGTCAAAAAAGAATTGATCACATCCACACCTAAACCCACACAATGGCCTACCTTGCGCCACCTCAAATTGAGTTGAGCCGAGTCAACTGGCTAGACAGGTTGGCAAGCGATACGTGTATATATATATATATGTGTGTGTGCGTGTGTGTGTGTGTTCATTCTTGAACCAACAAGCATGGAGGTTTCCCATTCTCCAAACACTTTGGTACCCCAGCGGGCCCAACTCCTTAGTCCAAACCTCAATCTTATATAGTGCTATATTTTGGCTTAGTTTTCAATGTGGGATAGACATGCTAAACCTATCTTCATTTCCTTTATCTATTGCCCACTTTTAACTTAATTTACTCATTCAATTCTTCACTACTTTTGGTATATGACCAATTTATAAGCATATCATTTTTGAGACAAATCTATTTGCATAAGTTTCATTCATTTTTATTTCAAAAGAATTATTTTGTTTCCAGCCAAAGTTGATTTGGTCTCAGTGATCTAGCTGAAAGCTAGTAAAACACTAGGATCCAATTATAAAAACTTCAAAAGCATAATGAACTAGTGCTTTCATGATAACTACAATCAAATCATGCTTGAGATTCAGATTAGGATAGAGTGATACCATGAAATTGCAAAATCCAGGGAAAATGAGGTGAACTCTTCACTATTCCAAAAACTGCCAGAAAATATGCAGTAGTAGAGGAGCGATTTTTGACTCCAACAAATCACCTCCAAAAATCACAAAAAATATTGCTGGAGCTACTCAACACCTTGAGGAACTTTCAATAAAAAATTCAAACCGAAAAACCTTCTGGGTCTTCTTGTAGAAAATCGCCAAATAAGATTCTGGTCAGTGGATCTCCAAAGCCATAGCAAACAAAGTAGTTTGCCTCTATTGATGTGATCCACACACCAAATAGATCTTCCAAAATCTCTAGCCTATAAGTTGGAATAAGGCTAGAGATTAGCTATGGTGGAGGTTAAATTTTGGTAGGGAAGAAGAAGAAAAAGCAAAGCTTTCAACACATGAATGCAATGCTTACAAGGATTTTGGAGGGAATGGTGGAAAAACTAATTCTTCACACCTTTTGACATAATGACCGGCCCTCTCTCTCTATATGTATATATTGAGGATGGAAATTATGATGCCAAGGTGGCATCACACTGCTATGAGGAAAAGGGGTGGCCAACTTGCATTTGCAAATGTGGCAAATTCAAATTCAAATCTAATTTGAATTTCACTTGCATTTTAATTACATTTGAAATCCAATTTCAAGTTAATTAAATGCTAATTCAAATGAACATTACATTTGAATTTTTCCTCCAAAATGTGTTCTTCCCATTAATTAAATTAAACATTTTAATTTAATTAATTAATGTTTGACTTAAGTCAAATTGATGGTCATATTGGCACCAAATAATTAACTCATTAATTATTGGTCTAATTTAACTCCTTAAATTAATTGATTAATTTAACACTTAAATTAATCATACCAAAATTAACCTTCAAAATTGGCACATCAAAATCGGTCAAGTAGGAGAGTTTTTTCTTACACTTAGAAAATCTTTTCTCCATTAATTAGGAAGCTAATTGGCTTTTGTGTGTGACTCAATAGGTTTTAACATTCATTAGACATGGGCTCACAACTCCTTGTGACTTTTCAATATCAAATATTCATTTTAGTTTAAAACACTTTCAAACTAATCGACTTAATTCAATGTATCTCATTAATTGAAGAGTACCCAATCCCCATGGTCGATGTCCAACCTCAAGCCCATGGAGTGTAACTAATTTGGCCAAAATGAATGTTCTGGAGAACTATTATAGCTCTACGATTACCATGCAAATACGGTCCTTCCGTCTCCTATCTCCCGAAAGAGGCCTAGGGCAAGATATTTGTCGACTCCTTAATAGCCTTGATGCTATGTTTCTATTCTCAATATTCAATTCCCTTATGTGACTTTATCTTTGGAAAACTCCTTTTCCAAATTGCCACACCACCTTGCGCAAGGATTTCTTAAAATCAATCATTATAGAATACATACGAGATGCACTCGCCCTTTCGCAAAAGCAAGGAGTTGGATTCCATCTTGGACCTCACCAATCTCCATGCCAAGTAGCTCATACGCAACCTCAACCTAAAAGACCTGTTAAGTGGTCAAGGAAGAGTCAAAGAATGAGGACTAGATATAAGGTTACCATGGATCCTCAGGTCAGAGGACTAATAATATGCACTAGCATAAGCTGGAGAACTTGCCACTACCGACTTGCCACTATGGCTATCTAATGGATTCTCTGGTGGGCCTTTTGTGCCTTGTTCTCTAACAAGCACTCACTAACATGCACTTAAATCTCATATGGTTGCTCATGGAATGGAGCTATATCCAACTCTTGGATTTATGCATGTCAGTGCAAGTCTATCTAGACCTTAGATGCTCTATCTCATAAGATCCTACGACCTGGAAGATTTAAGATCACTACAGCGTGAGACTTATTCCATGATCATCGAACCAAGTCCCATAGTCATAAGTGATCTAGGGGCTTCATCCAAATACAAGTGAAGTAATAAGAGCATAAGATAAAGATGGTCATATAAAGAATATCATTCAATTAAGATTTTCTACAAGGAAATAGTTTTTACAAAGCCAATCTAATGGGCTTGCTGTGCACTATTCCAACAATCTCCCACTTACCCTAAAGCCAATGCCCTATGGCCTTGAGACCCATCTTCTCAAGATGTTCTTCAAACACCTTTTGCATTAGGCATTTTGTTAGTGGATTTGCTATATTCTTATGAGATAACCCTCTTCACTTGGATGTCGCCTCTATCAATGATCTCCTAAATCAAATGATGAGATATTGGCTCTTTGGCTTGCGCCACTACCCCGATGTTGTCATAATAGACAACGACTGGCTCAGTAATGCTAGGCACTACATTCAACTCTTGATTTAAGTTTTTTATCCAAACACCTTCCTTTGCAGCTTCTAAAGTCGCTATATATTCTGCTTCAGTGTTGGAATAGGTCATGGTGTCTTGTTTGGAACTCTTCCAACTCACTGCGCCGCCATTGAAGCAAAATATAAATCCATAAGTAGATTTGAGGTCATCTACATCGGATTGGAAACTTGAATTTGAAAACCCCTTTAGTTTCAATTCTCCATTACCATATACCAAAAATAAGTCCTTAGTCCTTCTCAAGTACTTAAGGATTGCTTTTATGGCTATCCAGTGCCTCTCATAGGGATTGGACTTGAACTTACTCATAACACTTAGCGAGTGTGCCACATTCGGTCTTGTACATTGAACTACATACATTATGCTACCAATAGCGGAGGCATAAGGTATGTAAGACATCCTTCGTTCCCTTTCCTCTATCTTGGGGGCCGTAGACTTGGAGAGACGAATGCCATGCCCCATGGGAAGAAATCCCTTCTTAAATTCTTCCATATTGAACCTCTTTAGCATCTTGTCAATGTATGGGGTTTGGGATAGCCCCAGCATCCTCTTAGATCTATCTTTATGTTACGTATTCCCAAAACGTATGATGTTTTTCCTAAATTCTTGACAGAGAATTGTGTAGATAACCACGCTTTAGTACACTCTAACATTCCTACCTCATTCCCAATGAGAAGGATGTCATTAACATGAAGCACAATAAACTCTACACTGCTCCTACTAGCCTTTTTATACACACATGGTTCATACACATTTTTGACAAAGCCAAACGATTTGACTGCTTTATCAAAATGTAAGTTCCAACTTTAGAATGCTTGTTTGAGTCCATAAATGGATCTTTGGAGTTTGCAAACCTTTTGCTCACTCTCTTTGGATGTAAAGCCTTGTGGTTGCTCCATATAAATTTCTTCTTCAATGTCTCCATTGAGGAAAGCAGTTTTCACTTCTATTTGCCATATCTTATAGTCATAATATGTGGCTATGACAAGTAGAATTCGAATGGACTTAGGCATTGCGATCGGTGAAAAGGTTTCGTCGAAATCAATATCGAGTCTTTTAGTGTAACCTTTTGCCACTAGTCGCGCCTTAAAAGTCACCACTTCTCCATCTACTCCAAGCTTTCGCTTATAGATCTACTTGCAACCAATGGGAACTATTCCCCTTGGTAGACCTACCAAAGTCCATACTTTGTTTGAGTATATGGAGTCCATTTCAGATCTCATGGCTTCTAGCCAACATCCCGAATCTATGTCCAACATAGCTTCCTTATAGGTCTTCGAATTATTATCTAATTGGCTCGTTTCATAAAGGAATCCGAACCTTTGAGGTTGCTTCTAGATTTGATCCGACCTTGTTAGAGGTTGTGTATGAGGCTCTTGTTGCTCATTTGTTTCCACCACTTGTGGGATTTCTTGATCATCTTGAACTTTATCAAGTTCTACGATAACGCCATTTCCATCTAATAGAAATTTCTTTTCCAGAAAGTAGGCATTTTTTGAAATAAATACCTTTTGTTCCGAGGGATCATAGAAGTAGTAACCCTTAGACTCTCTAGGTTATCCCACAAACTTGCACAAGGTGGATCTATATCCAACTTATCTCCTACTGTCCATCTCACGTAGGCAAGAGATCCCAAAACTTAAGGTATTGGTAAGAGGGTATTTACCATGCTATATCTCATATGGTATTTTGGCAACCGACTTTGCAGGTGCTATATTTAGTAACTTCACCTCCGTTAATAAGACACATCCCCAAAAGGATATAGGCACATTGGAGAAGCTCATCTGGAACGCACCATGTCCAAAAAGGTACGATTTCTCCTATCAGCTACTCCATTCAGTTGGGGTGTGCTGGGTGGACTCTATTGAGAGAGAATCCCATTCTCTTTTAGATAATCCAAGAATTCAGTGCTCAAGTATTCTTCCCCTCAATCTGATTGAAGGGCTTTAATACTTAGCCCCAATTGCTTTTCTACTTTACTCCTATACTCTTTGAACTTTTCAATTTCTTTGGACTTGCTCTTCATAAGAAACACGTGTCCAAACCGACTATAGTCATCTATGAAGGTGATGAAGTAGGAATAGCCTCCTCTCCTACTAACTCTTAGTGGTCCACAAATGTCCATATGGAAATCCAAGAGACTTGTGGAGTGCTCCATTTGTCCTTCAAAAGGAGCCTTGGTCATTTTTCCTTTTAAACAAGATTCACAAGTAGGAAGGTCCTCAATGCCACTAACATTTAGTACTTTGAGAACTTCTAACTTGTTCATCCTATTTTTAGAAATATGTCCAAGTCTTGCATGCCACAAAATGACATCTTCTGGGTTATCTAACTTTCTCTTACTTGATTGAATGTGCATTAGTGAAGGTTGGGAATCAAGTATGTACAATCCATTAATTAGTGTACCTTGTAAAATTAAAGAACCATTCTTTAATGCTTTCAACATCCCATTCGATATAGAAAAATCAAATCCTTCATTATCAAGAAAGGGAATTGAAATAATGTTCTTAACAAGATGGGGTACATAATAAATGGGATCAAGTACAATGTAAGCATTCCCCAAGTCTAACTTGATAATGCCTTGGAAAGTGGCCGCAATTTTTGCTCCATTTCCTAAGCAAAGGATCATATCGTCTTCATAAAGACTACTTCTTCTTTCCATCCCCTGTAACGAATTACAAAAATGAAAACCACATGTGGTATCAAATACCCACGTGGAAGAATTAGTTGTATACCCTTCTGAAGGGTTACAAGGTAAGCTTTTCAATTTCTTTTCCAATGCCTCTTTTCACCATAGTGGAAACAACTAGGTTTGATTTTAACCTTTTTCTTAACCATCCCGAAACTCTTCTTGGGTTATTTCCCTTTCGAGAAAGAACTTTTCTTCCTCTTACCTCTCTTTTTAGGACTCTAGGGCCTTTCGACTTGGAGGATGCAAACATAAAGGGCTTCTCCTTTCTCATAGTTGCCTATGCGGTCACAAGCATATTGATCAATTTGTTAATCGCAACATCTTACTTAGACATATTGAAGTTCATAACGAATTGATCATATGATGGTGGCAATGACTGTAGGATCAAATCCACATAAAGGTCGTTGTCCATGACCACATCTAACTGTCTAAGCTTCTTAATGAGTCCAATCATCTTGAGGCCATGATCATGGACATTGGACCTTCACTCATCCTTGCCCTAAAGAGCTCATTAGACAAAGCAAACATTTCGTGTCTACTTTGTACACCATACAACTCTTGCAAGTGTACATAGACCTCTCGAGCATGTTTTATGTGCTCATGAGTCTCCTGGAGCTCATTGGATATGGATGCCATCATGATATACCTCACTTGTAAGTCATCATCTACAAATTTTGTGAACATTTCACATTGTGCATCGGTGGCGTTGTCACCAAGTGTGTCCACAAGACTTTGATCAAGGACGTAAGTCCGCTTTTCAAAGTCAAGAATGATTTTAAGGTTTCTTAACTAATCTTGGAAGTTAGGCCCGGTAAGTTTATTAGTTTCCAAAATTGATGCTAGTGGATTCTTAGCCATTTTGATGGAAGATTTTGAAAATCTACAAGAGGTGAAAAAAGAGTGTAAGCATGTGATTGAGTTTGATATTAAAAATTTGTTCATGGTTTTTCAAGCATGTTTTTCTCCTACAATTTTATCAAATTCTTCACCCCCTAGAAGAATTCGGAAAATCATATTTCCTAGTGAGAATCAAAATCCCAAGGATGTGCGAGTGAACCCTCGTACACGAGTGCCATTCAAAAGCAATCGAAAGGTAAGAAACTTTTGCTATTTGCATTTTATGCAACTTTTGCTATTTGCATTTATGCAACTTTTGATATATTTTGCCTCATTTTCCACATATACCCACGTTCACGTGTGCCATCTATGGTACTAAGTGTTAAGTCATACCTATAAATCAATCTTTCACTCAAGACGGGCACCACATTATCCCCCGTACACGAGTGCCAATGTGTGGGCATTCCTAAGTCAAAGTGTATCTTATACTAACTGTAAGCTCACAGCTTTCCTCCTAAGTGTGATCCCCGTACATGAGTGCCATCACACAAAATTGGTAGCATCATCATGGTATACACTATTGGTAAAAGGCATAGATTAATTAAAACTCTTTTAATTTGTATCCATTTCAACTTATTAGTTGAAAAGCACTTAGACATTCTAAGTTGAGGGTTTTTGCTTGCAAAGATCTCATCACTTTTATCTTCTTATTTAGGTTTTCTATATCCTAAACATGCATCTCATACATCGATAAGATATGGAAAGCGTAAATAAGTAAATGCGCCTAACATGCTCTCAGGGTGGGATGACTATGAGCCTAACCAAGTGGTGCACTTAGAGCCATAGGTGCACCACCTAGTTGATTTTAGATGGGTTGATTAAATCTAGCTATTACATAAGTGTATCCCATACATTCATGTGTCTTCAAAGGTCTCCATGCCTCCAAGGGTCTCCATTGCTCCATGCAACAATTACATGAATAGAAAATCCTCACATGTAGTGATACTACTCTCATAACATTTACAAGGTAGAAATAAATAGGCATGCAAGCCTCAATTTATTACAACCCATTTCAATAACTTAAAACAAATAAAATCAATATTAAAGGCTCATGATCATCCCCATTAATTCATCATCCATTCAACAATTAAATGAACAATAAATAAATCTAGAATTAATAATTAATTCTAACAATTAAATGCTTATCTCATAAACATATAATTGAACAAGCATAACACTTATGCAACTTTTGGAGATAAACTTTAACAAGATTTAAGGAGCTTGAAAAATGTCAAACATGATATTGAAAACTTGCACAACACTTCTGCATCCATAACACATGATTTAACTTCATTTCTAGCCACTAAAGAAGCCAAAAAAGAATGGCTTAAAACCTGCCCAAGCCAATATTGAGTGTTGCTGGCTGAGCAAGGCATGCGGCTGGGTAGTGGCTCTCAGATATTGCCCTACCAGCTTGTGCTAAGGCTACCGACAGCCCCTATTTTGGGCTCAAAGGCAAGTCAAGCCAATTTTTAGCTCAACTTTTGTACATCAAAAGTTCTAGAACTCTTTCTAAATATTAAATCACACATTATGGACCAATTTCCAGGTCATAAACATATTTTAAAATAGGAAATTTAAGTGCTTAATCAAGCTTCAAAAATCAAGTTCAAGTAAGAATCGTATTCTTTAAAAATCTCCAACAAAATTCCAATCACATTGGATCCAAAAATGACCAAAACTATTTTGATCAAACAACAACATGCTATATCATCATATAACATCAATAAATGCTAAATCAACAATCAACATTTATCATTATGAATTGAAACATACTAAAACATGAATCAACACTTAGAACATATAATTGCATGCTTTCAACTCATCAATGAAGGAGCCACACACAAAATCAACCAAAAACTCCAATCCATCATATGAATCAAGAATTTGGTGATCTAGATTAATCCATCATATGAATCAATCATCCAAAGAACATCCAAATCTAAGCATGATCTAGGCTCTGATACAACTTGAAAGCTAGTAAGGCACAAGGATCCAATTATAAAAACTTCAAAAGCATAATGAACTAGTGCTTGCATGCTAACTAGGATCAATGCTTTAGATTCAGATTAGGATAGAGTGTTACCTTGAAATTGCAAAATCCAAGGAGAATGAGGTGAACTCTTCATTGTTCCAGAAACTGCCAGAAAATGCGCAACAAGAGATGAGTGATTTTTGCCTCCATAAATCACCTCAAAAAATCACAAAACAAATTAGTAGAGTTGGTCAACAACTTGAGGAACTCTTAGTAAAAAATTCAGATTGAAAATCCTTCTAGATCTCCCTAGAGAAAATCGCCAAATCGGACTATGTGTAGTGGATCTCCAAAATTGTAGCAAACAAAGTAGTTTGCCTCTATTGATATGATCCACGCACCAAATAGATATTCCAAAATCTCTAGCCTATAAGCTGGAATAAGGGTAGAGATTAGCTATGCTGGAGGCCGAATTTTGGTAAGGAAGAATAAGAAAAAGCAAAGCTTTCAATACATGAATGCAATGCTTGCAAGGATTTTGGACGGAATGGTGAAGAATCTAATTCTTCACACCTTTTGACATAATGGCCAGTCCCCTTGCTCTATATCTATATATAGAGGCTGGAAAGTATGATTCCAAGGTGGCATCACACCTCCCATGAGGAAAAGGGGTGGCCAACTTGCATTTGCTAAGGTGGCAAATGTAAATTCAAATCTAATTTGAATTTCACTAGCATTTTAATTACATTTGAAATCTAATTTCAAGTTAATTCAAATGCTAATTCAAATGAACATTTCATTTGAATTTTCCCTCCAAAATGTGTTCTTCCCATTAATTAAATTAAACACTTTAATTTAATTAATTAACTTTTGACTTAACTCTTAAGTCAAATAAGCTCAACTCTTAAGCTTGAATTTTGTTAACTTAACTCTTTAACTTGAACAACGGATGGTCATATTGGCACCAAATAATTAACTCCTTATTTATTGGTCTAATTTAATTCCTTAAATTAATTGATTAATTTAACACTTAAATTAATAAAGCCAAAATTGACCTTCAAAATTGGCACCTCAAAATCGGTTAACTAGGAGACTTTTTTCTAACACTTAGAAAATCTTTTCTCCATTAATTACAAAGCTAACTGGTTTTTGTGTATGACCCAATAAGTTCTACCATTCATTGAACATGGGCTGACAACTCCTTGTGATTTTTGAATATCAAATATTCATTTTAGTTTAAAATACTTTTAAACTAATCGACTCAATTCAATTAATCTCATTAATTGAAGAGTGTCCAATCTCCATGGTCGATGTCCAACCTCAAGCCCATGGAGCCCAACTAATTTGGCCAAAATGAACGTTCTAGATAACCATTATAGCTCTACACATACCAAGCAAATATAGTCCTTTCGTCTCCTGTTTCCTGAAAGAGGCCTAGGGTCGACTCCCTAATAGACTCAATGCTCTATTTCTATTCTCAATGTTTGATTCCCTTGTGTGACTTCATCTTTGGAAAACTCCTTTTCCAAATGGTCACACCACCTTCTGCAAGGATTTCTTGAAATCGATCATTATAGAATACATAGGAGATGCACTCGCCCTTCACAAAAGCAAGAAGTCGGATTCCATCTTGGATCTCACAAACCTCCATGCCAAGTAGCTCATACCCAACCTCAACCCGAAAGGCTTGCTAAGTGGTCAAGGAAGAGTGAAAGCATGAGGACCAGACATAAGGTTACCACGGATCCTCAGGTCAGAGGACTAATAATATGCACTAGCGTAAGCTGAAAAACTTGTCACTACCGACTTGCCACTATAGCTATGTAGTGGATTCTCCAGTGGGCCTTCAGTACCTTGATCTCTAACAAGTACCCACTAACATACACACATATCTCATACGGTTGCTCATGGAATGGAGCAATATCCAACTCTTGGATTTATACATCATCAGTGCGAGTCTACCCAGATCTTAGATGCTCTATCTCATAAGATCATACAACTTGGAAGATTTAAGATCACAACCATGTGAGACTTATTCCATGGTCATCGAACCAAGTCCCATAGCCATAAGTGATTTAAAGGCTTCATCCAAATGCAAGTGAAGTAATAAAGAGCATAAGATGAAGATGGCCATATAAAGAATATCATTCAATCAAGATTATTTTACAAGGATATAGTTTTTACAAGGCTAATCTAATTGGCTTGCCGAGTACTATTTCAACACTAGCTCTATTTAGTTTGCTGCCATAGAACTCAACGGTTACACCGACTTGTTTAGCACTATACTTTGATTTTGCCTTTCTAAATAGAATTTCAGCTCTAACAATTATGTCGCTATCTACCATAATGATTGGACATATTTCAATAAAAGTAGGCATACGACATACAAAAAGCTCATGCCCTTCTTTGTTTGTATAGATAGGGTGTCCTAACCATCCAACTACTATTCTGTCTCTGTTATCCATTGAGTCTACCCTAAATAATCTTTTTTTTGCTGGATTGTTGCCAGTATAATCATAAAAAACTAATTTTTCAGGAATTTTAGACTAGGCTTCTGATAAACTGCAATTTTCTGCTAGCCCAACACTAACTCTTTAACATATCTCTTGCTGGAAGCGACCCTAATTCCAATTAATAATAAGTGGGAGAAAATAATTCAATGGGGGTAGTTGCTAAACCATACCACATAGTTTTGCCAAAGTTTTAACATAATAAAAGAAAATGAATTGTGCAGGAATCTTTGCTACCAAGGATATCTTATTACATTTGAATGTATTAACAAGAATGTTTGAAGTCCTATAGAATGAAAAGAATTATGAAATAGACACAATTGAGAATATGATAAATCAATGCATCTAGTCTTGGAAGTTCCAGAAGTACTTACGGACAAAAGACAAGAAAACTCAACCATTATTCTAGTCCTCGTAAAGAAAATTACTGGAGATAAATAGGAATCACAACTCAATCAAAAGTTAAGCATGATAATTCAGATGGTTCTAATCCTATTTTCATGTCTTTTCTTGAAGCTATAGATATTCATGAGGCCCTTAAGGATGAATCTCGGTTGATGCAACAAGAAGAAACTTCTGCAATTAGAGAAACACTTCATTTGAAACCTAGTGGAAGGATAAAGTGATTGGCTAAATGGATATTTCATGACAAGTTAGATGGCAAAGGTAATAAAATTCGAAATAAAGCCACACTTGTTGCTAATGGACACTCACAACAAAAAGATATAGATTATGATAAAGCATACATGTTGCTTACTTTGGCTTCTTTTTTTTTAAACTTTTTACCAATGGACGTTAAAAGTGTACTTTTAAATGGATCATTAAAGAAGAGATGTTTCTAGAACAACCACCCAATTTCAAGAATCAGACATTTCTAATTCATTTTTTCAATTTCTCTAAATTGCTTTATAGC
The DNA here is from genome assembly GCA_018894105.1 of Jacaranda mimosifolia. Taxonomy (NCBI): domain Eukaryota; kingdom Viridiplantae; phylum Streptophyta; class Magnoliopsida; order Lamiales; family Bignoniaceae; genus Jacaranda; species Jacaranda mimosifolia. Next base: position 17,937,463 of record CM032118.1, on the reverse strand, counting down.
ATGAATCAAGCTCCTAGAGCTTTGTACAATAAGTAAATATTTCATTTCCAATGGATTTTACATGGGTAAAGTTGATATCATTTTGTTTATAAAAGCTTTTGATATTAATCTATTGCTTTTTTAAATTTATATTAATGATATCATTTTTTGAGGTACCCAAAGTCAACTATGTGAAAATTTTGCATACTCCATGAAGAATAAATTTGAGTTGAGTCTAATTAGAGAAGTAACTTTGTTTGAATAGTTACAAATCAAACATACTTCTAAACAAACTTTTATGTGCTAAGAAAAATATAATGAGTTAACTTAAGAAGCATGTTGAAAATTGTAAGATGCACCCTACTCCTATGGCACTGAATACAAATTATAATTTAATTCTGATGAAAATATTATAGATGAAATAATGTACTGAAGAATGATAAGAAGATTTCTTAACTTAACTTCAACAAGAACTGACATCTTAATTTCATCAGGTCTTTATGTTCTAGCAAATCCTAATGAATCACACTTCCAAGTAGTTAAAAATATTCCATGAAACTTGCAAGCAACTCTAAATCTTGGAGTTTGAGATCCCTCTTCAAAGTCTTTTCACCTTGTTGAGTTTTTCTGATTATGCAAGATGTTGAATTGATTATACAAACTCCACATGAGTATGTCAATTCCTAGACAAATGCCTTATCAATTGGTATAGCAAAAATATAAATAAAACAAATGTTCTTGCTCTCTCGACCATAGAAGCTAAATATATAGCTAGTTGTGCGATTTGGATAAAACAAATATTACATGATTTTAGACTCTAATATCCTTAAATTCCTATCCATTAGGACAATACCAATTCCATTAGCATAAAAGAATATGCAAAACACATTCAAATGTGCTAACACTTCATCAAGGATCATATCTGTAAAGACGATATTATTGTTCAATTTATAAAACCAAAAATCAACTTGTAGAATTTTTTACAAAACCATTACTAAAAGAACATTTATGTTTGCTCCTAGAAAAACTGAGGATCATCTCATTTTCCACCTGATTTGATTTTCATATGTATCATTTTATTTTTAGCAATGAAAGATGCATAAAATATATCATATCCACACATTCCAAATAATTTGTTTTTATTACCATTTTCATAATGCTCTTTCCTAGACATCATAAACTATTCATCTCATTGTAGATTTATCATCATTGTGTTTTTCTATGGGAAATGGCAACGTGACATTCATCCATCATAATCTCTCAAAATTGTCTTCATTCACTCCAACCACCACCACCCAACGAGGTTCTATCTCCCACAACTCTGTAGATTGTTCCAACATGATATATGGAAACACCCTTGGCCATGGGGTGGTTATCCTAAACATCAAACATTCATCTAACTTCTTTATCTACTATCATCTTTCCCACAATGTCACAATTGCCTCATTGGAAAATTCTTACAAAATGGTAGAAGTTCAACCTACTATCCATGTTGCTTATCAAACATCTTGCACTCACTGTTGGCTAGTTATTTCTAACTCTAAATCGGCTATAAAATACATCACCTCATCTCTAGACAACCTACATACCACCTTCCTCAATGACCCACTCTTTTGATGCCCAAAACATTTTGGGTCCCACTCTACCATCCTCATGCTCACATGCCGTTTATTTTTTGCTCAAATTTTAGACTATCATCTTCGTCTTCACCCTTGCCACATCTACCATAAAACATTGCTGAGCTTTTTGCTCTATGCACATCATACTCTCTTAAGTGAATATAACCACTAGAACCTTGATTCCATTCCTCTCATGCTCACATTTGATACACTTCATGTTGCTAATGTAACGCTTTAGAATTTTCTTTCCGTTTAATTGATAAACTTACTTTATTTTATTTTACTTATTATTTCAATTAAAGACATAGTAAAGCATAAAATACTATTCCTATAAAAATTAGAATTAACATCTAGGCTCTCTCATAGTTGTATAATGATAATTGCTATTTCAAAGTCTATTCTATGGAGAAACCTGAGACCAATTTGACTGAATGTGGTATGGATTCTTAAACATATATATTCTATATTTTGATAAGTGTAAGTTGTAAGTTTTACTTGAATTAATACATACTACTATTAGAAGTGGAATCATTGAGACCTAGGTATCCATGACAAAGACAATAGAATTATAGTAGACTTATCCTAGTGATAGAAGGAAAATAATAAAAGTCCCTCTTATATTAAACACTCCCCTCATATATACATATATATATTCTTCTATGGATATAAACTCTAATTAATCACTAGATTAAAAAACTAAGAAGAAAAAGAAAGTGGGGGGGGGGGGGGGAGAGGGAGATGAAAGATTCTCATGAAATCACCAAAATACATATCAAGTAAAATTTATTGTTTGAGGGATTTATTTATGAAAATCTTGATTGACTTGCTCGTGGCCTCAATTTAGACTTTCTTTGAGTAGGAATTGATTGGAATACAAGTGAGAGGAAAAAGAAACAAGGCCGACTAGGGGTGCAGTAAAAGAAATTTAAGCCAAATTTAAGTCAGGTAACAAGGGATATTTAGCCTTCACCTTCTCTTGAATCTTTTCTTTCTTTCATGAAATTTTCATAAAAGAGTAGCAAGTTACCTTTAATTGATTGCCAACATGGGTCCAGGTTTGATTAAAATAATTCATCTCATTCATGTACAAGAGTAGTGGATAGAACCATATGCAATTTTAGGAATAAAATCTAGGATGATGTTCCTATTTTTTTTTTCTTTTAGTTCTTTTGATTATTTCCTTGTTTTTAGTTTCAGGTGGTAAAGAACATTTGGTTGAATTGAAAGAATATTTGGTTGAATTGACTCCTTTTTATTTCTCATGAGAAGATCATTCTAGAAACATGAAAAAAGGGTGTATTCTTATGATTTTTGACTTTTTAGAAAAAAGGATAGGTGTGGGTGTTAGGGTATTCTTGATTTGGAATTATTTTGGTGTTCAACTCATAATTTCATTATTTTTTATGGGAATTTATTCAACTAAATTATCATGCAAGATAATTTTTCCTTTTAAAAAGTAATTTAAAATCATTGAAATTTATCTACAACAAGATAATTTTCCAATTTTTATAACTTTTTTGCGCTTTCGTTCCATGAGTCTTTTTCTTGAAAACTTTAAACAATTTCTAGTTGAGAAAAAAAAGGTTTCAAATCTTTAAATTGACAAAAAAATTTAGAAATTCGCTATGAGTTTTGGAATGGGGCGGCTTGTCATGCACTTTTGTTGAAGCAACTTAATCCTTCCATGCAATCCTAGTAATACATAGATGCCTACCACATGTATGATTTTTGCATGCCAAAATAACTTATTTCTATACTTCCTCACACAAATATATTTTTGGTCATACCGCACACCTTCCATCACTTTATACCATTACACATAAAATAAAATTTGATACTTTCCTAGTACTACAATTTCAACAATATTAGGGCTCTTAAAATATTAATTTTGGTAACTTTGATACATTCCTTTTCCTTCATAATCATAAGTATTAGTTCATTTATATATATATATATATATTAAAGAATTTGGAATCATCTAGACATTGGGAGTTAGAGTTAGCAGAAAATAGAACTCTTGATAGCAAGTCATAAAATCCAATTACAATTCTAAATTATTAAAACATTTTAAGATTTAGATAACTTAAAATATTAAAACAAATAGTGGCAATTAATCAAAAGATTTTAGTAGCCTCCTTCCTCTGATCATTCTTCAATTTGTCCATGACATAGGTTAGCAACTTCCTGATGCCAGTGAGATCTATGATTTTAAATAAAAATCAAATAAGAACTCTTATATAATATAGTAATGCACTCACAACACTTGTCAACTTCTTCAATATATCTATGATTCTAAATGCAGTTGACAAGTGTAGTAAGCGCCTAAACTTACATATATTATATAATATTATTTTTTAAAATCTAGAAGGATATATGCTATAACTTAATCCACTGAAAACTCTTTGTTATTCTACACTACACTATAATTATATTCCACTATGAGTACGAATTTTTATTTTATTTTGTTTCCAACTACAAGAAAAATATACTCTTTTAAAGCCATCGGTAAATCACATTTTTAGATTAGGAGTTAAATATGAAGATCAACACTGATGACTAAATTATTTACTATTATTGATTCTATCGTTAGATCCAACTTAGTCTGGACATACGAGAGACTTCATCGAGCAGCAACGGGCTTTTCGGTTGAACCTGAAGCCCCCATGGCCCAATTCCAGTGCACAATAGAAGACATTTGTGCCCGAGGTGGACTGTAGGATTTCTTCACGGCTATAAGCTCGGGCACTATTTGGCAAGGCCATACCCGAAACAGTAAGGAACTATTATGATGGGAGTCATAAGGTTGACTGCCTACAATAAACAATGGTTTGATCGTCGTATTTAAATATCAGCCTATTAAAAATATTTGTCGTTATATTCATGTGTTACTACTGTATAATGCATAATTTTTTTTCACTATTTTTTCTTAAATGTTTATAACTAAACATCATTTTGGTTATGTTATGCTTACTAACTTACCTTTACACACACTTGGCATCGACTGAGTCATTTACTCACATCCCTATATTCTAAATTTCCTTCTAGTAGAATTTGACCCTAGCCCTAGTGAGGATGTTGGACCCGCTTCTGATCAGAATTAGAGTTGAAAGCCTTTTGATGAGGAATTACCAGTAGTTTTATTATCATTGCCAAATTGATGAATTAGTTCTTTTCTTTTTTATTTTATTTTTGTTTAATGAACATCTAGTTGAGGATAAAGGATTAGTTATTTTAAGGTTTTCCATATTTAAGATTTATTTGAACTACTAGGAATTGTTGTAGTTTTATTTATGATCATGATTTTGATGGTGGCTCCTTTTTTTGGAATTAAGTTTCACACCTCAAAACTAGATTTTATGGTTTGATTTTGGGGCGTGACAGCTAACATATTTATTTCAAATATCCCTCGCACAAGATAAATCATTGATGCACCAATATTGTCTTCTTTGCTATTCTGCCTCACCAATTCTAGAATAGGTTGAACATATCTAATGGACAACTTTATAGGGATCAATGAACCAACCTACCCTACTACCATTTGTCTTTTTTATACAAACTTAACCTTAGTGAAAGATGAGGTAAATCAAACTATCATATTTAATGTCGATCTCATTTATTTTCTAGTCGCATTTGATGTTCAAGTTGTGGATGCCATCATATTTAACGTCAATCACATTGGCCATACTTTAATTATATTTAACATCAATCAAATTGACCACACTTTCTAGACTGCTAGTAGTGGTTGCCACACAACACGAACAAACCATTTGTCATTTTTCCTTCTCTATATGGCTTTCATGGGCAAAGTAGTGAATTTTGGTTATCTTTACTTCCATAACATGGTTTATTCCCTCAATCACTCAATGAAAAACCTATCATATAGAAAGCTACTCACAAGACTTCTCAAAATTGAGGGAGTTCACATCCTTTTTGCTTGGATTGAGAACCTTAAAGTTGTTGGTCTCCTTAGTCTTAAGAATATGGGAATTCAATATAATGATGATGGATTTGGTAAAGGCTTTCTGAATTAACTAGAAGTCTAGCACATCTCATAATACACCAAAGATAAGAATCTAGCATATGTCACCCTAAATCCATTGAGGACTCTTTTTTTGCCTCTACCACCTTTGTTGCAGCATGTCCAAATGTGTCAAGCATTCCCCATCTGATCCTTCTCTCACTTTTAATCCATAGCATCAATCCTCAACAACTATAGTTGAAAATTAGGAAGTCAGATTCAAGATAGTTCAAAGAATGAGGATGATTCCCTTGACTCCTTCCCAAAAAAAAAAAAAAAATCCAACATGAAAATACAATTAAAAAAACTGTGCAAGAAGTTTCGTCATGTTTTATCCTTTTGATGACGATGGGGAGAATACTTATTACATTTGTTGCATTTGTTCCTTGCATCTTTTATTTTAGTTGCTTTATCTTTTCCTGAACATACTATTTGCACTTGTCTTTTCATTCGAACTAACTTTTCTAGTGCTACTTTCTCACACATTTTGTTTTGGATAGCTTAGATTATGTTTTGCATTTTATTTTGAACAATTTTTATGTGCTCTATTTCAGATATTTTGGGCTGGAACCATTTCTATTTTGTTATTATGTTGTTAAAATTGCTTATTTGTAATAATTAAATTGTAGTACCTTGACAAGGAGAGCTACAACACAGGGGGAGTCTTAATTTCAAATGCAAAATGTGTTATCATAAAAATAGAGAGATTCGGGGATCTCCTAAAATCTAGTTTTGATTATGACCATGTTGCATCATTTGTTTTTACCCTTGTATTGTTGTTCAATTAACTTGGTTGATTATATTTGAAAAAGCTAGTTCTGAGGTATATTTGGCAAGGATTTTATTGCTTATAACCATTCTGTGATCATGTGAATACGTTCATCTTCCTTAAAAGTCTCTGATTCAAGATTGAAAAGAAATCAAGACAACTACTTTAACCAAGATTAACAGGTGTGCTCCTTTATTGAAGGAACAATTTGTTGAACAATTCAAATAACTTTGGAACTTTTAGTAGAACTTCTAAGTTAAAATTCTGAGTAGGAGTTTATGCACTGCACCTAGGTCACTTGATCGAAGCACTATAAAATATTTTGTCGTTACTAATACTATTCAATTTCTATTTTTCTTACCTTGAGACATCCAGTCTCATAAATAAAAAAATTTCTTTAGAACTTTCAAAAAACAAAAAGGTATTTTTGGCTTATAACTTCACCCCCTCTTTGTCCCATTTTTCTTACAGTATATAATTTCTCATCAATTAACATGTTTGCTACATTTTTTAGTCTATTACTTATCATTAGTATGCGCACCAATTACCACTACTTGAAAAAATGAAAGCTATATTCTTCGAAGAAAAAATCCATCTAATATTATTCCTTTTTCATATATGTTCGAATCCTCAATTGAGTATGTCAATCATTTTGATTGAATAAATATTTTGAAGTTGAAATTAAATAAATATCCTTATATTCAAAACATCATTTCAAAAAATATCTAAAATAAAATTGCAAAAACTCAAGTTTTACTCTTGACTTATTCAACTAGTGATTAATTTGCCTATTTGCTTTTGACAACAATTATTCCCATCTAACAACAATTTTCCAAGATGAACTATGGGATGGAGATACAAGTTTTATGTGAAACGTATTCATTTATGCAAAAAAATTAAATATCAATTGGTGCACTTGGAAAATATTTTCAGGGTGCTGTGACAAATTTTGGGTCAAATTGTTGGACTTAACTACTTTCATTGGGGATGAACTGGTTGGTCATCCATATATCATTGTAAATCCAATGGTGTCTAGTTTCTAACGCAATAAAAAGTTATTGAAAATAGATTTTCTATAGAGAGTTATGATGGAATTACTGAAGACTACCAAATTATTGTGTTGTTGTAGCTGCTTTCGAAAATATCAAGTATCACTTGGTTTTAAACCAATTTTAATGGTCTTTTTTTTACTTTATTTCTTGATTATTGAGTCCTCTGTGGTCTTTACTTAATTTTTTCTAGCTGCACGTATTAGTTTTTACATTTTCTAAGTCATGATAAGTGTGTCCTACCTTGGAAGCCATCCTCTGCTTGGAGGGCAGTTCCAAGGTTTCTAGGAAGAGAAATCTTCTTGCTGTTGCTCAAAACTCTTAGGTGGATTCCTAGGGTGAAGATTTCCTATTATACAATCTGAGTAGTTCCTTGTGGTTCCTCCTACCTCGCCACATGTTTTCGATATCAAATTTGTTATCAAAGCTTTGGTTTTTTAGTGGCTGGCTGCCACAGAAATAGGCCTAACATTGATGATCCATAGCCCCACAGAAACACTAGTGATATCGAGTTGTAAGATTTAAGGAGACAAGTGCAGCAGCTCTAGAAGCATCTTTCCCGCTACAAATCTTTGGGGCATAATATTGAGGTTCATATTTCTAAGGCTTAATTAAATGGACTAGATGTCAATCCATTTTATGGTAGTCAAAACAATTATTCAAGTGAAGATTCTTTACCCTATCAAAGACCTCAAAGAAATGTTGGTAATGTTCGATCTCATGATATTAAAATTGATATTCCATACTTTGACTATAGAAATGATCCAGATGAGTTCATGATAGGTTAAAATTTTGTTAAGAGAATATTGAATTCAATGAAATTCTTAAATATTACAAGGTCAAGCTAGCTACCATCAAGTTGAAGAACCATGCATCTATTTGGTGGGAATGCTCAAGGAAGCAACATGCGCGTGATGGAAAAATAAAAATCAAAACTTGCAGAAAGATGAAGAGAAAACTTCATTAAAAATTCTTACCCGAAAATTATCGTCAAGATGCATTTCTCAAATACCATAATTTTAAGCAAAAAAATCTATCTTTGGAAGATTACATTGTTGAATTTGAACTGCTCAAAATGAGATGTGATGTTGTAGAGCCGGAGGAACAAACTATTGCTCATTTTCTTGAACAACTCCATCATGACATCTACAATTTGGTGCAGCTGCAACCTTGCTGGACCTTTAATGATGTATGTAAGTTGGCTCTTAAGATTGAAGGACAACAAAAAGAATCAAGCTGAGGTGGTGTTCAATATTCTTCACATGGAGGTATTTCCAACCGAGGGAGTACATCTACTTCTAAGCCTACACCCACACCAAAAGAGGCAAAACAAAAATATGCTATGAACAAAGAAAGTGCTGGTGGTTATGTAAACAAGTGGTTCTAATACTCAAAAATCATACTTCAAGTGTAGAGGTTCTGAACACTTTGCAGTAGATTGTCCAAATAACAAGAATGTCACTCTTGCAAAGAGAAAATTGATTATGGCCCTTATCTGATAACCCTTATCTATGATGAGTTAAATGAAGAAGAGGAGATTATCTATGAAGATCATGGAGAATCTTTGAGAATCATTAGTACTATCTATGAAGATTATCCAATCATTCGACACAACCTCTACACAACCTATCTATAAGATGATTCTTACCTCCGCAACAATATTTTCCATATAAGGTATTTTCTCATGGCAAAGTTTGTAATGTCATCATTGGAGGAGGAAGTTGTAAGAATGTTATAGCTACTAAAATGGTAGAAAAGCTGAAATTGGAGATTGAGGATCATCTTGAAACGTATGATCTATCTTGGCTTTGCAAGGGGAATGAACTAAAAGCAAATAAAAGTTGTCTTGTTCAATTTTTTATTAGTAATACAATGATGAGGTTTGGTGTGATGTTACTCTAATGGATGCTTGTAATTTGCTTCTTGGTGGACCTTGGCAATACAATGGGAGAATTTTACATAATGGTTTCAAGAACACTTACTCTTATGTCAAAGATAGTGTAAAAATTATTTTAGGGGCCATCCAAGATGAGCAGTGATTCTAAACTTTCAAGAGGAGGGAAATAATTTGCTTTCTAAATCCCAAGTTGACAAGGCGATTGGTGAGTTTATGGAGGCTTTTGCTTTGGTGATTCTTGAAGCAAATTAAGAGGATCACATTGTCCCATGGCAAATACATCCGCTACTATAGGAACTTCATGATGTGTTACCCAATGAAATTCCACCTGTCTCCCTCTAGTGTGAGAAATTCAAAACTGTATTAATTTAATTTTTGGTGCTTCTCTTCCAAATAAGGCAACCTATAGAATGAGTCCAAAAAATCATAAAGTGTTACATCGACAAGTTGATGAACTTTTATCCAAAGGCCTTATGCCTTAGAGCAAAAGTCTCTATGCTATACTGGCTTTTCTTGTGTCAAGAAAGGATGGTGCTTGGCATATGTGTGTTGATAGTAGAGTGATAAATAGAATCACTATCAAGTACCACTTTCCTATCCCTCGTCCTAATGATCTTCTTGATCAACTTCATAGTTTCAAAATTGGTTGTAAGATTAATTTTAGAAGTGGCTATCATCAAATTCACATGAGACCCCAGATATGAATGGAAAACAACTTTTAAAACAATAGTTGGTCTCCATGGGAGCTTGGTTATGCCATTTAGCGATTCTAATGCCTCATCTATATTCACGCGGCTCATGAACCATGCTTTTAAACCTTTCATTATGAAGTTTGTTGTTGTCTATTTTTATGACATTTTTATTGATAGTTGCAGCCCTGAAGAACATTTGCATCATCTTCGACAAGTATTTGAAGTTCTACAGGAGCAAAAGTTATATGCAAGTGTGAAGAAGTGTTATTGTTTCTCAACAAGCCTAATTTTCTTAAGCTTTGTTGTTTCTTCAGAAGGCATTAAAATAGATGAGAATAAGATTGAGGTGATCCTAAGCTAGCTAACTCCTAAATCCATTCACGATATTTAGAGTTTACATGGCTTAGCTTTCTTTTATCATAGATTTATCAAGAAGTTTAGTATTGCAATAGCACCTATTACTGAGTGCTTAAGCGATGGCAGTTTCAAATGGATAGAAAAAGCACAAAAGTGCTTTGATCTTCTTAAGAAAATGCTTATAGAAGCTCCAACACTTTAGCTACTAGATTTTGAGAAAGCTTTTGAAAGTGATTGTGATGCTTCTAATGTGGGAATTGGTGTTGTTCTTAGCCAAAAAGCAAGCCCATTGGTTTCTTCAGTAAATTATTGAACAACTCTTGCTATAACTACTCTACTTATGATAAGGAGTTCTTTACCATTGTTCGTACTTTGGATCATGGACAACATTATCTCTTACACAAGGAATTTGTTCTCTACTTTGATCATAAGGCATTAAAGTATCTGAATTCTCAACAAAAATTGAATTCTCGGCATGCTAAATGGGTTGAGTATCTACAAGCCCTCAATTTTTTCATCAAGCATAAATCTAGTGGTCTTAATTGTGTGCGAATGCTCTCAGTCGAAGATATTCTTTGCTATCCACTTTGCAAATAAAAGCCATTGGATTTGAGGTACTCTAAGATCTCTACAAATTTGATCTATACTTTGGTAAGATTTGGGAAGAATGCTTGAAAGGTCCATTTAATCATTTCTTGATTCAATATGGCTTTGTTTTCAAAGATAAGTTGCTATGTGCTCTAAATTGTTCTCTAAGGCAAGCAATTATTTTTGAAGCATATAATATAGGTCTTACAAGACATTTTGGAAGAGATAAAACTTTTGAACTTGTCAAGAAAACTTTTATTGGCGTAGGATGGCAAAGGATGTCAAGCATTATGTTGAGAGGTCTAGAACTTATCACATTGCTAAAAGTCATGGGCAAAATACTAGTTTGTGCATTCCAATGCCAATTGCTACAACTCTTTAGGAAGATGTAAGTATGGATTTTATGGTTGTCTTGCCTCACACTCAAAAGAAAAAGATTCAGTCATGGTGGTTGTTATTGGTTATTCAAAATGGCACATTTTGTTCCTTACACTAAGACTTTAGATGCTACACATGTTACTGATCTTTATTTCAAAGAGATTGTGAGCCTTCATCGCATTCCCAAGACCATTATATCTGATCAGTATTCAAAGTTTATGAGTTATTTTTAGCACACACTTTGGAAGAAGCTTGGACTAAGCTTCAATTTAGTTCTTCTTATTATCCTCAAACAGATGGCCAAATAGAGATTGTTGATAGAAGTTTGGGCAATCTTTTGGGAAGCTTGGTTAGTAAAAACATTCATCAATGGGATATGATTTTGGTTCAAGCTGAATTCACTTAAAATTGATCTTCTAGCCAAACAATTGGAAAAAGTCTTTGAGATAGTATGTGGCAACAATCCTGCTTCTCTATTGGATTTAGCTCCACTTCATATTACTCAGCACTTTAGTAGTGATGGAAAGGATCATGCCAAGTACATCAAGAAGTTGCATGAGTAGGTTTGGCAAGAAATTTTCAAGTACAATGAGAAATATTCAAGGATTACCAACAAGCATCAAAAGTCGGCAACATTCAAGGAATGAGACTTGGTTTGGATTCACCTTTGCTAAGAGTGTTTTCCTCATGGTCGTCATGGAAAATTACAACTTTGAGCTGATGGTCCTTTTAAGGTACTACAAAGAATTGGTGAGAATGCTTATAAAATCGAATTACACAGTGACTATGGAGTTTAAGCAATCTTCAATGTTGCAAATCTTTTCCCTTATATTGAAGATGAGTTTGATCAAGACTCAAGGGCGAGTCTTTTCCAACTGAGGGAGAATGAATCAAAATAATCAAGATGAATTATGAATGACGATACAAGTCCTTCGTATTAAAAGTAGTCATTTGTGCAAGAAAATTATGCCTGAGGATGTTGTATCAATTGTTGCACTTGAAATCAATTTTCAAGGTGCTGTGATAGATTTTGGATCAGCTTCTTAGAATAAGCTGCTTTCATTGAGGATGAACTAGTTGGTGAGCCATACACAATTAGCGAGCCATGGGTGTCTAATTTTTAACGCAACAAATAGTTCTTCAAAAGTATTTTTCTACAGAGTGTTATGATAGAAGTATTAAAAACTGGCATATTATTGTACTGTTGTAGCTGCTTTCAAGAATATCAAGGGGAACTCGATTTCAAACCAATTTTAATGGTTTTTTTAATTTATTTCTTCATTAATTAAGCCCTCTATGCTTTTTACTTAGGGCAAGTTTGGTTGGATTTTTAAGTTATCTCATGATTATTTATCATGTGATAATTTATGTGATTTTTTATCATTATGGTGTAGTTTGGTTGGTATGACTATTTTTAAGTGGACCCACATGATTGTTAGTTGTTGTGTTTGATTCAATTACAAAAAACCTTGATTACACTGATCAAATTATCTTTTTATTCCTCACTCAAATATTAATATCCCTTATTTGTCTTCCTCTTTAACCACTTTTATTACATCTTATATAAACACCTTATAATTTTTTCACTCTATTATAATTTCTTCTACTTCGTAACATCCATCCCACTGATGAAATTTGAAATTCTTGAAAATCATTTAGATTATGAATTGGAATTATTTGATTCAGTCCACATTCTGGAAGCCCTAATTCCCATTTAATGTGAATGCAATATGGAAATTCAAAGGTTCAAGGTGTCTCTAATGTGCAAATTAAAAATATGTGGTTCAAAAATTAAAAGTCCAATTGCTAGGATTTCAATTACTAAGACTAGATTAGCATTTATTTTGATACATAAAATTGACATATGTTTTGGGATGTTATGATGGTTAGAATGTTGGAACATAAATTGCATGTGAATACTTAGTTGAAGCCCTAGAAGACAGATTTTTGTTTGAATAATAAAGTGTATTATGATGAATTGGTTTCAAAAATTAAGGATAAATAGATAATTTCAACATAATAAGCAAACTCATGATAAATGAACCCATGGTGGGGGTGGCAAGTTAATTTATCATCTGAATTGCATATATAAGCACGGACTTTAAGTATTCATACGGGCCCAAGTATTTATTATCACTCCAACCAATGAATGATAGAGTGGATAAAAACACTATATCCCACCTTATCATCCCAACCAAACTAACCCTTAATATTTTTTGGCTACATTCATCAGCTTTTACTTTTTCTAACTCATGATAAGTGTGTCCTACCTTAGAAGTTATCCTGTGCTTGGAGGGTAGTTCAAAGCTTTACAAGGTCTCCTCATGTAATCGTTTCAATAGACTATTTTGAATAAATTATTCATATCTTAAGCATTTAGCTTGTTTCTAAGAAGAAAAATCTTCTTATTGTTGCTAAAAACTCCTAGGTGGATTCCTAGAGTGAAGAGTGCTATTACACAATTTGAGTGGTGCCTTGTGGTTCCTCCTACTTCTTCACACGTTTCTAGTATCACCATCCGCCTTTATTGTAGCTAAACAATTTTTATTTTAAATGCTAAAATTTTATAGATGATTTGTCCATAAACTATTATTAGATCATCTAATGGAATTGTGAATTAAACTTTTAAAGTCTCATATTCAAGCAGAAACACTAACACTATGGTGATATATAGAAGCGACCTAAGAGCAAGGTTCAAAAAATTCTTGAGTTTTTACTCTTTTTTTTTTAAAAAAAGAAACATTTACGTACGTACATCATTATATTATGTCAATATAATAAATAATATTATTGAATCTAAAATTGCTAATTGCTACAAGCGGTATCTCTTAGAACAGCACTAAAGTTTGCACACAAAAAACATCAAATATTAGCAAGGGGTTATGTATTATCCTACTCCATTGTAATCCCTTTAAACCTTCTTGCAGGAGCATTACATTACCCTATAAGTCTATGACATTGATTGAGGCTCAAGTTGATTGATGCTCAAGTCTCTGAGAGGCATGTATCTTCACTTTCATTATACCTAGAGAATATGGAAGACAATTGCCATAATCACATATGTGTATGACATGTATATAGTGAAAAAAAATTCATCCGCTCCCATAATTAATTCCATTCAATATATCCTTCCTAATTGCAATTGGAGTCAATGTTTGCGGCTCTATGAAACAAACAATTAAATTCCTTTTCAAAATTGACATTCTAATGGAAATTTTGGTCAACAATTGCAGCTAACATTAATTTTATCTAATAGGAAAATGAATTCAGTACTTACTGAAGTGAGGACAATGGATTCATAAGAAATAGCACTATGTGCACACACCAATGAAATCCTATGAAAAGGGATAATAAGCTATTCACCCACTATTTCATCAAACAAGTTTTCCTCTCATGGTAAAGCATAAATTTAAGATTCTCTATCAATGATTAAAATGGTGACAACAATTTCCTAACTATTAGAATTACCTGATGTATCAGTTTTTCTGTGTGATCCCGGTCTCGATTTTTCTTCTCCAATCCTGCCTTTCTCCATTTCTTTTTTCTTTCGGTTGTTCTTCTCTCCTTCCCTATCTTTTTGGTAAATTGATTATGTGGCTGGGATTTTTGAGTGGAGGACTTATATCTATGGGATAAGTGGTTACTTCAACTAGAACTCTAATTATAATTCATTTTAGGATTAGAATAATCTTACAGTAATTCTAATGTCTTTATTATTAATTCATAAAGTTTCAATTGTTAATTCTTCGTAATCGTATAATATTAACTCTACTAAAATTATGACCCACTCTTCTAAAATTTGGAATGTTATTTATATATATATATATATATATGAACCATTTGATCAAGAGATAATTTATTGCTAGATATTATATGTATATATTTAAATAATACTTAAAAGTAAAAATAGAAGGGCAAATGTCATAAATGGTCCCTAAAGTTTTAGTTTAGAATCACTTTAGTCCTTAAACTTTAAACTTTCTTTTTTAGTCCCTAACGTTTGGATTTAGTTTCAATCTAGTCCCTAAGTCAACTTTCCGGAGACTTTTTAATGGCAAAATTGTCAATTTATAGTTTTATGTCACTTTAGTCCCTATATAAGGTTTTATGTTTCACTTTAGTCCCTGTATAAGATTTTATGTTCCAATTTAGTCCCTATGTTACTTTTTTTCTTTATCTTTTTTTCTTTTTATAAGTATATGTGTGTGTATATATATAATTGATACTAATATATTATTATTAACATTAAATAATATATTATTATATATTAATATCATTAGTGATACTATTATAATTAATAATATTGGGGTGGCATGCGCCATTAATGCGGGGGCACGCCGTCTGGTGGAACATTCAGTGCGGTTGAGGGGCTGCTACCTTTCCTCGACCTCTACGGTCGATATGGTCACTTCTGCAAGATATCTTCTCGGGTGATCGATAAGGCGTGATCCAGCCCGAGTTAGATCTTACTTGACGAATAAGAGAGAACGCCTCAGGTTCGGGTCGACCAGAATTTGATTGACGAGGTGGTGCCGATGCACTACCCTGGCTGACAAAACTTGAGGTCGAGTTGCAGTCGATAGGCCGAGCCTATCGACTATTGGGCCGCTGGACATCACATCACTGTATTGGTCGAGTATCGTTGGGCTGGACCTATTGGACTGTCCCATATCAATAATAATACTAATGATATTATGTAATTATATTATCATAATAATACTATTATTATCATTGATAATATTAATCTTATTATTCTTATGATTAATTATACTAATAATAATAAAATTAATTTAATATTTATTAGTATCATGTATTATTATTAGTAGTAGTAATATTATAATAATAATAATAAATTATTATATTAATAATATTTATAATATTATTAATACTATATATTATGAATATAATTAAAATTATTATAATATAATCTTTATTATTGTTAATATATCACTAATCATACAATTAATATTATTAATTATAATAGTATCACAAATGATATTAATATATCCATAATATACTATCTAATGTTAATAATAATATATTAGTATCAATTATATATACACACATGCACATATATTTATAAAAAGAAAAAAAGTAATATAGGGACTAAATTGGAACATAAAATCTTATACAGGGACTAAAGTGGAACATAAAACCTTATATAGGGACTATAGTGAAACATAAAACTATAAATTGACAATTTTGTCCTTAAAAAGTTGCCGGAAAGTTGACTTAGGGACTAGATTGAAACTAAATCCAAACGTTAGGGACTAAAAAAGGAAGTTTTAAAGTTTGAGGACTAAAGTGATTCTAAACTAAAACTTTAGGAACTATTTATGACATTTGCCCAAAATAAAATAAGATAAAATAATTAATAATATATGAAATAATTTCTAAGGCATTATATTTTTATAATTTAATTAATAAATAAAATAAAATAAAGTAAAGTGATCGATTAAATACAAAATAAAATTGTGGGGCATTACAGCATGACCTTACCAAACAGTGCCCGAGCCTAGGTCCTTGGGAAATTTTATGACTCACCTCAGCCACAAATAACTTCTGTTGTGCATTGGGGGAATTAGGCCATGGTGACTTAGGGCTCAATCAGCAAGTCCACTACTGCCCAATGAAGTTCCTCGCACATCCAGACCATGTTGGATCCGACGTACAATATCAATAACAGTAATTCAGTCATCAATGTTGATTATCGTATTTAATTGATAGTCTCAAAACATGATTAAATAATAACAATGACTTTAAATAGACATGTTTTCCTGTATTACAAAACAAAAGAAGAGAATTTATGTGCCCAGTGGAATATTAATTATTATGCAGTGTAAACTAAAAATAAGTTATGAGAGGATTATACAATAGCATATATCCTTATAGATTTTGAAACATAATATTATATAATATTTATTAGTTTAGGCACTCACAATATTTATCAATCGGATCAAGAGTCAACTCTATTGTTTTAAGTCTTTGATCACCTACTGAAAATAACAACACTCAACTTGGTTAGTATCTAATCTATAAAACTTCTATTTTCTCTTCTCCTCTTACTTTGTCAACAAGTAATGAAAGAAAAAATGAACAAACGAACAAACATTTAACTAATCGATATCCAAAGCACATAACCTCGATTACAATCATACTTAAGGTCTAATTCTATGGCATCACTCAAAGTCGAATTCCATAGCTTCCAACGAATAAACATTTAATACAAATCAAATATCATTCAAATGGTTCAAAAGGTTATAAGGTTTTACTTGGTTGTATCTTCCTAACCCTTATATCAACTCTAGTTAATTTATTCAAATGAAATAAAAATTCATGGTAGACAATAAGATAATTATTTTAGAAGTCTTCTAAATTGAAATCTAATTATATCTATTCCAACTAAAATATGAATCCAGAATACACAACTTCGTACTATTCTTTTCCCTACAAATTTAGCACATAATCTTTAATTAGACACTATATAAATGAATATATAAATAATCAAACAACATGTCATTAAGCACTCGACATTCAATTAAAACAAAATAGCTAAGTAATCTTAATTCTAATAATTTAGCAACTCAGTAACATGTATGATATAGATTCTCGGCCAATTTATTTTTCATGGAACATTTAAGCATCAAAAGCAACTTGCAAATCAAACAATTATCCAACTCCAAATCCTACTTATGGTAGGTCAACAAACCCTTATGACTGCCATTACATATATCTCATGTCCCACTAATCATTAATCAATTCGAACCAAAGAATTGCTTCTAGTTTATCAATCAAAAGCCATCATGGATGAAGACAAACCCACAAAATATTGCTTAAGTTATTTTCTTGGTACACTAAGATCGTGTTTCACTTAGCTTATTCAAAATGTCTTATAAGCTCCTACACTAATAATATATTTTTGGAGCTTATAAGATGGTAGATCTTTTTTTAAAAATAAGTTCTTAAAATGTTTGGGTAAAATAAGATTTTGGAGGTTATAAGATGTTAGTAATGACAATTTTATAATTAATATGCATGAAATCAAAAGAGTTTGTTAAGATACTAAAAATAAGTTAGAACTTCCTAACTTTTCTAGAAAGAGCTTATAAGCTGCTCATAACATCTTATTTTAGAAGCTTATAAGTTATTTTCTAAAAAGAATTACCAAACACTTTTTAACATCTTATAAGCTCTCAAACATTTTGTAAGATGTTTTGAAAAGCTTATAAGCTCATCCAAACACTCTATAAATTAATAAGCAAAAAATATATGGAAACCGCACATCAACAGTTATACCTAAGGTGCAACCCGCATGCATGGTTTTCCAAAGTCGAACTCCTCCCTTTCTTAAAATTCATGTACAACTGCCAACACGCATGATGAAGTAGAACATCCTCTTGGCTCTTTAACATATATACCAGCTAGACCATGATATGTTGAGAATAAATGATCACATATTGATACAAACATACAAATCAGCATGCCGATTTTTGCAAGAAGTTCCTTTGCCTTTTTTCTTTTTTTGTTTTACATTGATGTTTGGTTTGAGAGACTTGTAGCGTCCTTATGTTTTCTCTCATCTTCTTCTCTTTTTCTTTTGTGTCAACTCCTGGATTCATAAAAACAAATCAAAATGACTACTAGTACTTTCTTCTCCTACAACCAATTTCCTCTACAAGCAAGCATCAATTTGATCATTAGAAAATAATTAAAAATTATCACTAACCAATTCCTCAAATCAGCCAAGAATACTTGATCTCTTTTGATAGAGTTGTGTAGCTACCAGGTCTCTTTTCTTTCTCTTGCTTCTCTTCTTTATCTTCTTCTCTTTTTTTTTTTTTTTTTTTTGCTCTTTATCTAATGATGGAATTAGGCTTTTGATATGTAGAAATATATATATATATATATAAGGGGAGTGTTTTATAGAAGTAGGACTATTACTATTTTAGTTCTAGGACTAAGCTACGTCTACTATAATTCTATTATCTTTCTTATCCACTCATAAAGTCTCAATGATTCAATTCGTTGTATTGATATAACATTAATTCAAGTGAAATTACAACATACTCTTCAAAAATTTTGGAATATCTACATATATATAAACCTAAATAATAGTTATCGCTATTTAACCATGAGATAATTCAGTATTATATATATATATATATATATATTTTATGAAATGATACTTCATGCCTTACTACATCTTTTAATTGAAATAATAAACAAAATAAAATATGATAAAGTAATCAATTAAATATGAATTGAAATTCTAGGTCATTACATCCCACCCGGCTTAAAGGAATTTGGTCCCAAATTCTAACCTGAGGTAGCAAAGAGTTTTGGGGTGATATTTTCGCATTTTCTCCTCGCTTTCCTATGTCGTCTCCTCTATATTTTGGTTTCTCCAAAGAGTTTTTACTAGTGGAATCTTTTTGGTGCATAGCTTTTGTATTTTTTTGATCTAGAATTTGGACTGGTCTTTCTTCATATGTCAAATCTTTTTGAAGCGGCATATCTTTATCCTTAATGCTATGCAAGTGTTCTGGAAGATACTTCATTAGTTGTGACACGTGGAAGACTTTATGTATTACTATAAAGATTAGTGGTACAAGAATTCAATAAGCTATTACTTCAATTTTCTCCAATATTTCCAAAAGGCAATATACTAAGGGCTCAACTTTCCTCCTTTGTCAATCTTCATCAATCCTTTTCTAAGTGAAACCTTCAAAAATACCATATCCCAATACTAAATTCTAAATATCTTCTTCTATCATTTGCTTAGCTCTAAATTATGAGTGGATAGTTCTGCTCCTATAGTTCTAATTTTCTTGAGGCATACACTATTACCTTACCATCTTGCATCAGCACACATCCTAAGCCTTCTTTAGATGCATTAGTATATAACCAAAAATTCTCAGTACCTTACATAGTGCAAATAATGGTGCCTATGTAAACCCTTTTCTTGAGATTTTGAAACTAACCTTACATTTCTCAGTTCATTTAACTGCACCTTCTTCTGTGTTAGTCCAAATAATAAAGCTACTCTTTTCGAGAAATCCCACAAAAACATCCCATGATAACCTGCCAACCCCAAGAAACTCCTCACCTCAGTACCAGTTTCGGCCTCTTCCATTCCACTATTTTATTAATCTTTAAATGATCAACCATGATTTCATCTCCATAAATGATATAACCTAAAAAGGCTACCCTATCAAGCCAAAAATCACACTTACTAAACTCAGCATAAAGTTTATATTCTCAAAGTGTCAGCAATACTATCCTCAAGTGTTCCTCATGTTCCTTCTTGCTCTTTGAATAGACCATAATATTATCAATAAAAACAACCACAAATTGGTCCAAATATGGCTTAAACACAGGGTGCATTAAATCCATAAATGTTGCAGGTGCATTAGTCAACCTAAATAGCATTACGGCGAACTCAAAATGACAATATCGAGTGCTTAGTGTTGTCTTAGGTATATTATCCTCTCTAATCTTTAGCTGATAGTACCTTTATAAAAATTCTATTTTAGAATAAACTCGAGATCCTTGTAGTTGGTCCATGAGTTCCTCTATTCTAGACAAGGAATATTTATTATTAATCATAATATTGTTCTAGCCTCGGTAATATATACACATCCTTAAGGTCCTATCCTTTTTTCACTAAAAACACTAGGGCTCCCTAAGGAGATAAACTTGGCTGAATGAACCAATTTTAAATAGCTTAACTGCACCTTAAATTCCTTAAGTTTTGCTGGTGCCTTCTTATATAGTTCCTTAAGTATTAAGTCATTCCTAAAAGAACCTCAATGACAATTCCCGCTTTGCGATTGGGTGTAGCAAAGTTAATTCCTTAGGGAACACTTTAGGAAATTTTGCGATTATGAAGACTTCATCAATCTTAGTCTTGTCCTTAGGTTTATGGATTAGGTAGGCTAGTTATCCTATCTTACTCATTCTCAGTGCCTCAAAATCAAAGTCACTCTGTTAGCTTCTATTTGCCGGTTAGTTCAATTATTGGTTTGTTTAGCTCACATGAACTATTAACAAATAGAAACTTTAAGCTATAGAAACTACTAAATAGAAAACCTAATCTATTGAAATGACATAAATAGAAATTTCAAAATGAAAGTCCTATCCAATTTGTAACACCCTTGAAATTCAGCATTTTTGGAAACAAGGATTTAGAAATGAAGAGATTTATTGATTGGATTTTAGGGCTCAAAAAAAATAATAAAAAGGATTCAATTGCAAGAAATTGGAAAGTTTTGGGGTGGATCGCAATTTGAGAAGACTTGATTTGGGCCATTTTTATAAGCTTAGGGGCTTGCATGGTATTTTTCTAGTCAACTAGGACCTATATGTTATTTTAATTACTTAAGGACTTAATTGATTTAACTTAACATAAACTAAGGACTAAATTGCAATTATTAAAACTTTGATTCTATAAAATTTCAATTATTCTTCTTCTCCATTTTCTTTCTCCTCCACTTTTCTTCGCCTACCCGCGTCACCTTTCCTCACCATCTTCACCGTCTTCATCTCTCTCTCTAGCAGCCGGAATTACCCAAACCAAACTGATTAAACTCTTTCCCACATCTCTGGCTACACTCGCACACCACACGCACGGCTGAACTGTTCGATGTTCGATCTTGCTATATGTCATCGGAGGAAAATGAGTAATGAACAGAGCTACTGAGAGAGAGATATCTGGAGTAGAGAGGTGAAAAATTATATAAACAATGAAGGAAAGAGTAATATATATACACGAGCTAAGCTAGCTAACTATAGGGGTTAGAGGCTAACTAACTGACTAACAAATTAGTTGAGTAGACTAACAGAATAACTAACTGTATATATGCATATATCTTTGCATCCCCCCTTCAAGATGGACCTCAATGAACATCCTGCAGGTCCAACTTGGACAAGATAGAGTGGAAATCCGGCGAGGAAAGTGCCTTGGTGAATATGTCGGCGAGCTGAAGGGAAGTAGGAACGTGTTGTGGTGTAATGAAGCCTTTTTTGAAGTGATCACGCACAAGGTGGCAGTCAATATCCAAGTGTTTGGTCCTTTCATGGAATATAGGGTTTTTAGTGATATGAACAGCGGCACGGTTGTCATAGAACAGTGGGATGGGAGGCGATATAGGTACTTGGAATTCTTAGAGAAGATAGGAAATCCATTGCAGTTCACATACTACGGATGCCATACTTCTGTATTCTGCTTCTGCAGTAGACCGAGAGACAGTGCCTTGTTTCTTCATCTTCCAAGATATCAAGGAGTTTCCTAAGAAAATACAGAAGCTTGTGAGAGATCTTCTGGTGTCAGTGTAGGATGCCCAGTCGGCATCGCAATATGCCTGAAGTTGGAGAGAGTTATGTGCAGGAAGATACAATCCCTCAGAGGGGTTGCCTTTAAGATATCGAAGCACATGTACAACTGTTTTCCAGTTATCAATAGTATGAGCATTGATAAATTGGCTGAGTTGTTGGACATTATAAGTGATGTCCGGCCATATGAGATTGAGATACAGAAGTTTGCCAACCAATCTTCTGTATTGCTCAGGGTTTGAATATGGTTTCCCATCAGCAATAAGTTTAACACCCTTAGGGAATGGAACTGCTGCTGGTTTGGATGTCAAGAAACCGCTGTCATGAAGAATATCCACAGTGTACTTTCTTTGATTTAGATAGATTCCATCAACAGACCTAGCTATCTCAATGCCAAGGAAGTATTTAGCATACCCTAGGTCCTTAATGGTGAACTTGGAGTGGAGAAAGCTCTTTACTGTAGAAATATCTTTGTCACTATTCCCTATAACCAATATATCATCGACATACACCACAAGTGCTATAAAGGAGTCACCAGAGCTCTTAATAAACAGACAATGATCATAGGTAGACTGCTTGAATCCGTATTCTTGCAACTGGACAATTAGTTCTGCATTCCATTTTCTAGAAGCTTGCTTCAGACCATACAGTGATTTCAATAATTTACAGACCTAACCAGATTGGCTCTTATCATATCCCTCAGGGAGCTGCATATACACTTCTTCATCGATAAATCCATGCAAGAAAGCATTGTTGATGTCCAATTGGTGAATGCTTCAATTCTTGGCAGCAACTAAGGCAAAGAGCAGTCTAATTATGACAGGTTTAGTAACAGGAGAAAAACTCTGTGAATAATCTCTTCCAGCAACTTAGTTATACCCCTTAGCCACCAACCTTGCTTTATACTTGTCAACCGTGCCATCAGGTTTTAGTTTCACCTTATATACCCACCTTGAGCCAATGGCTTTCTTGCCAAGAGGTAGAGTAGTAAGCTCCCAAGTTTTGTTGGATTCAAGGGCCTCAATCTCCTTCTTCATGGCAACAACCCACTCCTCTTGAGTACAAGTGTGCGTATAGGAAGTGGGCTCTTTAAATGTAGAAACATTAGCCAAAAAATCCATGTATGCAGTAGAAAATTTGGTTCTAGTAGTAAAGGGGTAGGTTTGGGGTACATGATCAATCTTTGCAAGGCCATTAGTACACTATGCAAGTGGGAAAGTCATTGGCATAGACTTATTAAAATGATGTTCAGATGCTTGAGAGACATAATCTGTTAGCCAGGCATGTTTCTTTTTAGGTCTAGAACTTTGTCTCACAATAGGGCTGGGAGATTGAATTTCTAGAAAGTTTTGGCCTATGTTTGGAGATGTTGGCGGCACAGATATGCTACTATCAGGATGCAAGGAAGTACTTTCTTCAAGAATAGGAATGGGTAGAGATAGTGAAGGTTCAAAAATTTCTGTAGAGATTTTGTCTTTGAAATGAAAGGTGTACTCATGAAATACGACATCCCTAGAAATGTATACTCTGTGTCTACCAAGATCATAGACTTTGAATGCCTTTTGGCCTGCATTATATCCAATAAAAATGCATTTGAATGCCCTTGGTTCAAACTTATCTTTGTGGGGTAGGGTATTTGTGGCAAAGCAAATAGATCCAAAGACTCTCAAATTTTGATAATATGGGGCTTTGTTAAAAAGCTTCTCATAAGGAGATTTCCATGATAGAGTATGACTAGGTAATCTATTGATGATGTGGGTTGCCATCAAGATGGATTCCCCCCAGAATTTTGAGGGGAGATTTGACTGTAATATGAGAGCTCTGGCAGTGTTAAGGAGGTGTCTGTGTTTCCTTTCTATGGTACCATTCTGCTGAGGGGTATAGCTGCAACTTCTTTGGTGAATGATGCCATTTTGGCTAAGGATAGCATGAACATCACTATTCAGAAATTCAGTGCCATTATCAGTTCTTATGGTTTTGATACATGTTTGGAATTGGTTTTTGACCATATGAATGAACTGATGAATGAAGGTATGAGTTTGATATTTGTTATTCATTAAGTAAGTCCACAAAGCTCTAGTATGGTCATCAACAATAGTAAGAATATAGTGGGCGCCTATCAAGGATGGCTTCTTGTAAGGACCCCAAAGGTCCATGTGGATGAGCTCAGAGGCTTTAGTGGTAGTAGATATGCTAGGAGAGAAAGATAATCTGGTCTGTTTGGCCATAGAACAGACAGTACATTCATGACAAGAATCAAGATTTTTATTGCTAGTATAAGGAATGTGTCTCAAAACTTTATTGAATGTATGCCCCAACTTATTGTGCCAGAGAATAGCATCTGAGGAAGATACAACATTCACAAGGTTTTGATGAGGAGTTTTGCAACTAAATGAATTGGAATGAAAGTATTTACAACAAGCTTTAATTCTTTCAGAAGAGAAGCAAGACTTATCAAGGATGTAAAGTCTTCCTATGACCTTTCCTACTGCAATTATTCTTTCATTCTTCAAGTCCTGCAAGATGAATTAGTTTGAGTAAAATGTGAACTTCATTTTAGCATCATTGGTAAGCTTACTCACATATATGAGGTTAAATTTGAACTCAGGAATATGGAGTGTGTCTAGAAGGTTTAGGTTTTCTGTTAGCTGGATAATTCCAATATGTTGAACAAGCTTAAGAGTGCCACCAGGTAAGTAAATAGGTATAGGTCTGGTAGGATTTTTGCAGTTGAACAAAAGGTTAGTATCAGTGCATATATGGCTAAATGCATCGATGTACCTACAAAATCATTGAGGTGATCAAAGCTCATTTGATTTCTTTCCACCTACTATTTTCCTTTCATCAGCTTTGTCACTTCCTACTGTACCATGTTGGCTAGGGTAGATGTCCAGTCATGTGCCTTGGGATAATTCTTTTCATTTTAGAAGTCAAGAGGAGTCTCTATATAATTCACATTTTGTTTCCCTTGCCCTTGACCTCTTTTCTCCTTGAGCTCTTTGTACCAATCCGGATACCCGTTCAATTTAAAGCAACTCTCTCTCATGTGACCATCTCTCCCACAATAGGAACAGTATTTATCTCCTTTTCTCCCTTGATCCTTCCTATATATCTGCTTGACACCTCTCCCTCTATTAAAAATAGGTTCAGTTCTTGCTACCATAGTAGCATTTTCAGTCAGATTATTGAAAGATGTATTCACTTCCCTTTGCTTTTCAACACGCAGCACCATCGAGTAAGCTTTATTCACACTAGGAAAGGGATCCATCACCAATATTTGGTTTCTAACATGGTCATAAGCATCATTCAATCCCATGAGAAATTGCATTAACTTGTTCATAGAGTTCACATCGACTACAGCCCTTGCCGCTCCGCAAGTACACATTGGAATAGGTATCAAAACACCCAACTCATCCCACAGTTTTTTCAATTTTGTGTTGTACTGGACAACAGTAAGCGTTCCCTGTGTAATAGAGGTAATCTCACGTTGTAGTTGATACAAAAGAGGGCCATTGCACTCTCCAAATCGTTCTGAAATCTCTTCCCAAAGCTCTTTCGAAGAGGTAGTGTAAAGGAACGCTTCAACAATGTCTCTGGATATAGAATTGAGAATCCAGGACGTAACCATGCAATCAACTCGAATCCATTGATCATATTCAGAAGATTTAACCCCAGGCATAGGACATCTACCAAACCCACCCTTCAACAGTCTAAAATTTCACCGGAAGTTGAGAAACCCACATCGCCCAAAAATTTGGTCCTCCCTCCGCCGTCCAAAAAGGTGCATTGTGGTGGAAATGAGGTCAGGGGTTGCAGGGGAGTGGATTGGTGTACTCAGATAGAGGGTGAAGTGGTCACCGATGAGAGTTAGGGTGGGGGTGGTTTCTCGGTGAAGAACAAAAGAAGAAGAAAGAAAAGAAAAGGAAGAAGAAAGGAAAGAAAAAGAAGGAAAAAGAAAGGAAAAGAAATGGGAAGAAAGCTGCTGCCCGTTTTGGTTTTTAATTCCATTTTTTCATTTTATATCAATTTAGTCCTCCATGTTTCAATCAATCTCAATTAGATCCCACAACTTATTGAAAAATTACAATTTAAACCCTCTTATTCAAAAAGTGCTCAATCAAGTTTTAATAAATTTTGAATTAACCCCAAACTTTTAAAATTTCTAAAATTAAAGGTTTCTTATTAACAAATTGACCCCCAAAATTAAATAAAACAATAATTTAGCAACTATAATATAAAAACACGAAATTTAAATATATAAAAATTAAATTCAATAAATTATGAAATTTTCGGGGTGTTACAAGAACTTTTTCTGACATATGCTATATGTTCGTTCTGTTATCTGTCCTGCTATCTGTTTGTTCTGATATATGTACTGTCCAGTACTATTACTGTTTGCCTTGTCGGCACTTTTATACTGTTCTGAATTGTCTGTACGTCTGATATGTCAGGGGCTATTCCCTAAGTATTTGTAAGTCTGATACGCTAGGGGCTATTCCCTGGGTATTCGTTCTGTAAGTCTGATACGCTAAGGGCTATTCCCTGGGTATTTGTTCTGTAAGTCTGTGTACGCTAGGGGCTATTCCCTGGGTATTCAATTTGTCAGCCATATGCTAGGGTTATTCCAAGGTATGAGTGATATGCTAGGGCTATTCCTGGGCATCTACTGTTATCTTTCGATTGACATCTATTATCCGTCCGTACTATTATCTGTTGATCTGATATCCAACTGTCTGTTATCTGTTACCGATCCAATATAGTTGTTCCCAACTGTTAAGCGGGACGAGCTGATATGTTGTTCCCAGCTGTAAAGTAGGATGAGCTGATAGTTGTTCCCAGCTGTTAAGCGGGACTGTTGATATGTTGTTCCCAGTTGTAAAGCGAGACAAGCTGATATGTTGTTCCCAGCTATAAAGCGGGACAAGCCGATATGTTGTTCCCAGCTGTAAAGCGGGACGTGCTGATATGTTGTTCCCAACTGTAAAGCGGGACGAGCTGTTAAGGGACTGATATAATCTGTTAGATTGATTCGATTGATCTGATCTATTTTGATTGATTTTGATTGTTTCCGGACTGATTGACTGATTGCATGCTTGACTGACTGACTGACTGAATACGACTGACTAACTGCTTGCCTGATCGACTGTCTGACCGTATTCTGATATGTTCTGCCTGACTGTTGATTTACAGTCCATTGAGTTGATTCTTCCTCAACAGATTCCTTATGTTATGCTTACATTTATCCCTCACTAAGTCCTTTGGACTTATCCCCCTGTTTATTTTGATTCTCTCAGACAGGGACTAAGCAAGGAATTGGGACTCCAGGCTGGACAGGAGTATGTGTTGTAATATATTAGATGTTGAATGTATATATGGGAATCGTCTGATTGCTAAGTATGGATTTGAGGCATATGATACGTTATGATGATATGGATGATTTAAGGATTGTAAATATTTTGTTATGTAAGAATGTGAATCTTGGCCTTTACTTTATAGTTTATCTAGTTTGTTAAGTTTGAAATTCCGCTGCTCCTGATAAGTTGAATTGGAAAAATTGTGGCATGTATTTAGTTAGGTGTTGTATATTACAGGTTTGTTTTAGTTGAATCCGCTGCTATTTCTAATGAGCATGAAATGTTCGATTATGGGCCTATTGAATTGTATTTTAGGATCAGAATTAGTGAATGGAATGTTTTGATATCTCAACTTTGGGTTACCCAGAGTGGGGTGTCACAAATAAAATTTTGTATATAAAAAAAATAAAAAAAAGTTTCGATTTTTTCGGTTCAGTTAGCCGAACTGGACCGGTTTTTTCAGTTTTTCGATTTGGTTTCGGTTAACCGAATAAAAAAATCAAAAAAACCAAAAACCGAATTTTTTTGAAATGAAAAATCGAACCCAAACCTAGTTAGGTTCGGTTCGATTTTTTCGGTTTTCGATCGGTTTCGATTTTTTTTTAACACCCCTACACTCATCTCAAGATAATTTCATCTTATAAAGCAAATCATTTCTTATTTACCTTTAATACCAAAAAGATGATTATTTTTAGTCCTTTCTTCTTTTTCTTCAAGAAAAGGGGGAGAAAAAAAAAAAAGTCTCTGACAAAATATTTTTTATCCTAAACTCTCAAACGAACATCCATTACATTCTATCATGATTCATATTTTTTTCATCTTCATTGATCCATTTTCAATATTTATATGATTAGAACAAAAAATCGTGTTTGGCTGCATTTGTTGCCAAATTGCAATTCAGATCTCTATTTTTTCGTGTAATGAATAAATATTTTACTCATGATAAATGAGAAAACAACAGTTTGTGGATAGATGCCCCACATGTAACATCGATAAATTTAGACAAATTATCACGCATAGTATATCATCTTGCAGTAAGCTCTGACAGAAGGACACACATTCTCTCATTCTTTTAATACTAGTATTTAATTTGTGGTATTTTTCTTTATAATTATTTGCAAGTTACCTTACTTTTTTCTCCTCTTTTATTTTCACATTTACTTTTCCCATTTGGGAGTTTTGGACCTTTACTAGAATGTATAAGCTATTCTTTTGAATTGCAAGTTTTAGTATCTTTTTTCAAATCTATTTTTAGTAATTTGGTATAAATTATGAGTTATTACAATTCCTCTTTGTTGGGTTGATTTTTTATTCAATATTCTCCAAGTTTATATGTTCTTTTTTTTTGCCCCCCTATTTTTTTGGATCACAAATGTCAAGTTCGGAAGATACTTTAATTTCGTTGTTTATTGTGAATTAATATTATTTTCACTTTCATTAATTTACTGCAGTTTTTATCCATATTTGGACTTCAATATTTTCTAAGGGTCTCTACTCTCTAGTATGCGTGTGTATAATGTACGTTTAATATGTATGTATATATATATAATTATATGCATAACAATTTTGCACTTTCCATAATTACCTGATTTTAAGAACTACTTTTAATTTGTCCTCTTTTTTTGATTAAGTAATTTTGTTTTATTTATTTATTATAAATCCTCCTTATTTGATTAATGAAATAACGCAAGTTTCTCTGTAGATTCGACACCTCCCATTTGATGTTATATAGTTTTTGTAGTTCTACCTTTGTTTATATATATATATATATATATTGTGTATGCAATAAGAGTTTCTCAACAATATTATATATTTTTTAATATAGGATATTCAAACTGATGAAGGATCTTATTCATTTGGATCAAAATAGTCTTATTACTAAAGAATATTTTTCAAATAGTTTAGAATTTGTATTTTTATCTGCGGAGCCACTTGACCCAAATGAGTTACATCACAATTTGAAGCTAAAGTCATGGATCTTCTCAAAATCAAATCTAAAATAGATAAGGTCTTGATTTATATTTCCCTCATGTGTCCTATGATTAAAACTACTATAAATTCCTTAACAACACCATTTGATATGCTCACTTCACATTAATAATTTTACTTAATATTCCATATTACTTTTATTTTAGTAGATATTATTAAATATTACTACTTAATTTTTCAAAATACTTTTTTGGTAAATAATAGTATTTTGTCTAGAAAAGGGCTCATTCGGAATCTTTCTCTATAGAAGGGCATGAAAACTATCTAAAGACAATAAAAGATATAACTCTCAAGACGAACTGACTCAAGCACATCTCATAATTCTCAACTACTTCTAGCAACAAAAGATAATGGGGAAGGGAGAACCCACTACTAAAACAATTGCTAAAAATGGAGAAGTACCCTAGAGGAGTCAACTTGGAGACGATCCTCTATAGAAGGAAGAACGAATTCAATTTCATCATAAAGACTAACCCTATGCTTTAAAAGGTTTGACTCCCCACAATAAGCAAACAAGACAAACAGCCAATGCCCGCAAGACTTCCATCTAAAATAGGTGCATCATTGGACTCCTGCATAGAAGAGTCCTCTTCTATAAACCTAGACTCTAAACCAAACATGACTCTGACGAAGAAGATGAATCAATGACTAAGGACTAATGAACATTCTCACGATGTGCAACCCCAAAAACCAAAGCAAGACTGTAAGATGCGCCCAAAGACAGCTTGCAAGCTTCGAAAACAGTTGACGCCGCGAGGGAGATGACCCCGACGAACTCGAAATACACCAATGCCAGCACGACCACTCAAAACGGCAAGCGTGCCTTATGGGCGGTGGCTGCTGACTCCAACCTTGCTGCCATTGATCTTACTATCGTACAGTTTGGCCCCACTACTATCATCAATACCTAACATTTCATTCTCAAGCTTGGACATCTCTCTCTCTCTCTCAAGTTTGGACTCCCTAAAAATGATTCTCTTAAAGGTATCAGTCAATTTAAGTAATGAGACGGAGTAAAAGAAAAGATAAAAATGCTAACGTTTTGAACTCATCCCGCTAGGTGCCAGCAACAAAAGGAACTTCCCAAGTCTTGAGCGATACCTTATTGCCAAGGCTTCCAAAGATCAAGTACGAATTGCTAATGAAGCGCTACCTCCTGAAGTAATAAATAAACAAAATTATTTATTAATTTAGCAGTTAATTAATTGATTGAGTATTAAAATTAATTAATATTAAGTTAAAGGTAAGTTAAAACTAAATGATGATAAAATTAATTACTATAATAAGGGAAATCAAAATTATCAATTAAATTACACTTTCAATGTGAATATCTATGTTTTCAATTGAAAGTAGTGATGCTAGATGATATGTCAAATTAAGACCCTAAGGGCCTAAAATTAAAAATTCAATGAGATGCCAAATTAATTAAATAAAAAGGATCACTGAGTCCACCAAACTAAACCCGCTCAAAATGGGTTCCCCCACTTAAATGTGCTCAAGCACATTAAGGATTCAGCTAATATATAAAGCAACACAAAAAGCTGAAAAGGAAATTAAGCAATCATTTTCTAACTTGAGCTTTGATAATATGCAAGTGTGTTCTAGGAAAAGTAAGCCCAATATTTCATTGATTTTCCGGAAGGACTCTATATCTATTTTTGTGCAACATCACCACACAAACTTTGTGTGATAAAAGCCTAATAATAATGTCTGATCCAATATGAAAACTTCTCATCATAGGATGAGACATCCCACCTAAAAGATGGGATGTTCTTATCCAACCTCCTGTACCATTTATTAATAAAAATAAAATGTTCAAATTATCCCCATAACTCTAAGAAAGAACTCTATATCTATTTTTGTGCAACATCACCACACATACTTTGTGTGATAAAAGCTCAATAATAATGCCTGATCCAATGTGAAAACTTCTCATCATAGGATGAGACATCTCACCTAAAAGATGGGATGTTCTTATCCAACCTCCTGTACCATTTATTAATAAAAATAAAATGTTCGAATTATCCCCATAACTCTAAGATAAATTAATCGGATGTTATATATTTATGGTTAATCAGATGTTATATTGGAACTCCTAATTTCAGAAATTAACTAGGGTTTTATAAGAACTTGACAACTTATTATAATGCTAAGTTTTATTCATTATAATGCTAAGTTATTGATCTATTAATTCATTTACAAGTAAATCCAACTGCAAATTAGTTTATTTAAATATAATAAAAATAAAATTAACTATGTTGTGGAGTTTGAAATAAAATAAATTTTCATTAAACTATGTAAGCTCATGGACAATTGAAAGTTACTTAAATACACTCAATATTTTGTTTTATTTAAATTATTAATTATATTGACAAAATATAAAAAAATACATCAATTGTAAAAAACTTAAACTTATTAATGACTTGTATTGAATCATTCACACTCATAATAGGATCTTTTTTAGTTTTTACAACTAAAAGGTATATATTGGTCAAATGTATATTATCTATATTATCTATACTATATAAAAAAAAAAAATGTCTTTTACACATTCAAAGTGGCGGTTATGCCATGCTACACCAAAATTTCCTTTACCAATTATACCTTTAATTTTCAATTTAACTTCAAAAGTGAATTTATCACTTAATTTAACAGTAAAAACATAAATAATATAGTGAAAACATAATAACAAAATTTATAGAATGTATAGGTAGATGTATATAATAATTTTAAATTTTTGATGTAGAAATAATTTGCTAAATATGATTTTATATTAATGGATAATTACTATCATATGCTATTGATGTAATAATTGTTAAAATTATGCTATTGCTAATATATACTGTAAAAAATTGAGTATTTTATTTATTAATATAATTTAGCATCAATAATATGATAAACTAATATCACTCAGAAACGGCGTGCCACAGCGATTAGTATATAAAATGTGAGGACCTTAGTGCTATGTCATTTTATAAGTTGACAAAACTAACCCTACTTCAAAAGATAATGACATTGCAGTTTTCTTTTATTTTCTTCCTTCTCCTATTATTTATTTTTTTTCTTTCATTACTTTATTTCATCTTATTTTTTTCTTTTTATTTAACCTAAAAAATTTTAAATATTAAAAGGTATAATAACATGTAA
Source organism: Jacaranda mimosifolia (assembly GCA_018894105.1). Classification (NCBI taxonomy): domain Eukaryota; kingdom Viridiplantae; phylum Streptophyta; class Magnoliopsida; order Lamiales; family Bignoniaceae; genus Jacaranda; species Jacaranda mimosifolia. The sequence goes on along the minus strand of CM032118.1, from coordinate 17,904,296 downwards.
AAGAATAATGGAATAGTTTATTTATTTTCATACTATAAAAAATTTAGCACACACATTGAGTTTAGCAAATTTACTAGTAGATATAATATCCCATCAACGCACATATGTCATGGTTATTATTGGCTAGTTTATTGTTTGAATAATCCTATAAAGTATATATGATATTTATTTGATTATTTAATTTTTATCATTCATTTCATCTCATATCTCATTAAGCATTCTTCATCCATCATACAAAGTAAATGAGATCTTAAAGTATTATTTCAAATTTTAAAAATTGTAATGTCTGCAATAATTCTATTCAGCGCACAAGGTTTGCCCTAATATAATAATATAAATAGATAGATTAGGCTTCAGCAGGTTTACGGCCTCAATCCTTTCTAATACCATTTCATAAATCAAACTATTCATCCGCAACCGCAATCATCTACCTCTGAATATTTTTCGAGAAATTTTCTTCAAATTACTGATATAACTATCGAAATTGTGAGAATCAACATGTAGGTTTCAACTTCAATCATGTTTTTTTAACTATTGTTTTTGAAAAATGACTCAATCTGGCCCATAACTCGAAGTTTTTACGAGATCCTCTTCATCATTATCCAGTGTAAAATATGCATTTTCCTTTGCAGAGTGACCATTTTCAACTTCTTTTTCCTACACGTGTGCACCCTTCTTTCCATGGTTCCTGTTGTTGTTTCAGGTAAGCACCATGTGAAAAGTATTGGCTGTTCTTGACGGGAATGACTCAAATCCCATTTGAAAACAGATGATTCCTTTCCATCAAGATCCATGACGCCTTCAAAAGTAATTTTGTCTAGAAATCAACAATTTGGAAGATATTTTCCTCCAACTGGATGATCTTGATTCAGCTAAATCATCAAAGGATAAAACAAAGCTTCACATATTTCCATCCTACGAAGTTATGTCCACTTTGTTATGTTGAAAACGTTGGAACATATCAAAAAGTGCTCAATTCTAAGGACACAAACCTTAAAATGTATTTTTTCCAGTATCAGAATTAAAAACTACATCGGCTGATATTATTCTGATAAATACTACAGCACAACTCTTAGAAGATGGGGTTATAACATCATCAAAGTCTAGAAAAGAAACTATAGGTGTTTCTACAGCTACTTGTACATGTGCCCTCAATAGTCCCATCGTCAACGCCAAGCAGATGCCGAGACCAGATTCCTGTCCTTCCATCCTAACAGCATAGCTCCATCCTTCTCCAGTAAGGTGTAATGCTCAGAGTAGCATCTCAACAATCCCCTAATCACTGAATTGACATAAGAACTTAACGGAAATTGACGAAAACCTGCCATCATAAATCTCGATCTCCATTTCCCAAAGAGCTCATGACGTTCCACTCTCTCCTTGCCTTCACAGGCTATGATGTTCACAATGTCCCTTGCCAAACAGTGTTGCTCCACATCAATGCGTTCCTTCCTGTCCCTCGGCATAGTAACATCTATGGACTCGAACATTGCTGAGTAGTAATCCAGAGCTTCTATGAATCTTGGGAGAAAAGGTGCAGTGTTCGTGTTGGATTCTTGCTCCACCAGAGTGACTACCTTGGGGGAAAGTGATTTCACCATCCTCAGAAGTCCATCCCTTGGATTGGACACATCAACACTCTCGTCGGGGGTATGGTGGAGCTGCAGTGGAAAATTAACTGCCAGGGCCTCACCAGGTCTAAAATCAAGCATTTCCCTTGTAATATCTGGAGCAAAAACTGGAACAGGATGAAACTCAACAGGGATTTTAAATTTCTCAGAAATTGCGGCCAAACGTCTACCTACTGCTGCAAGACCGTCTCCTCGAGCATATTGTGAAACGGGATCATCAATCCCAGTAATACGCACATGTGGCGGGCCACCGGGTCTGGCTGCAAGTGCCTGTAAAAGAGTCATCCACTGTGTTCCTTGTGCAATCTGGAAATCTATGATGTGGATGTGGTCCTCATTTTTACATGCTTCTGCAATCGCACCATTTGCAGCCATATAACCAAACTTCAAATAAGGACATATCTCATACAAAATGTGCATGTAGGAGAGCAAGTCCTTGCTATCTGGTTCGTTGCACTTCAGGGCCCGGTAAATATTAGTACCAGATGACTCTTTCCTTGCCACTAGCCCTTCTACTATGTAAGCACCTAGACGCTGAATTGGCTCTCCACTGATAGACACAGCAGCACGAGCATGTTCTACTAGTTTTTCAAATTCATCTAATTTATTCTCAGAAAGAGCTCTAGCACACGCAATCAGCAGCTGTTTGAGATTATTAGGAGGAACACCCTGTAATGCAAAGTCCTCTGTCCCTTTGCGATGTTTCTCTATATGGTCTTGATTGCTTGAGCTGCCAAACCAGGAATCACGAGGTGACCCAGAATGGTGTGAATGAGACCCCTGGGTTTCCTGGTTCCACGCTTTTGATCTTTGGCCAGGTGTTTGAGATCGCCTATTTCCCCCTAAAGAAGGCTCTGATGTTGTCACTTCCTCATCATCATCTGGAGCCATAAGAGCACTCTCCAATTCCAGCAAAGCATGTCTTATGTTATGATTGTTATTTGCATTTGGAAGAAAAGCAGGTACACCAGAACGAACAGATAGACTATCCTGGCGGCGTAAGGGAGAGGGTCTTGATTGTTGAATATAGCTGTTGTAATCCAGTGAAGAATTAGAAGAAGGGGTGGCTTCAGAAAGATTATCAGGCGAGCTGTGCTGCTCCCGACTATCACTATATGTGGTTGGGGTCTCAATCTCAAAATGGGTAGAGAAAGGTGAATTAGGCGAGCTTCTTGAATCAAATTTCAAGGACTCAAACAGCCTGGCTGGTATGGAGGAAACAGTAGGATAAGAAGAGTAGGATATATCTGCACCAGAGACACTATAACCAAAATAATGAGAGTCCATCCTACATATCAAGCATTGGCAGTTTTATCTGGAAGTTTCAGCAAAGTCCTTGAAGTTCCAAGAAGCGTTCCACACCTATATGTAGAGAAATATGTATAATCTTGCGGAAAATAATCAACCTGCAAATGGAAACAAGTTGGACAGATTAATAAATTCACTCTTTCCGCAGCACGAAGGCATAGAGTATTCTACAATTGAAGTTTAAGATGACTTGGTGACAACAAAGACAATCAGTAGTTATTGTTTCCACTTTTATGACAAGGTTTGATATTCTTAAAGACATCCAATACCTAGATATATTGCCAACATGCGATAACTGAACACAATGTATGTTAGGTTTCAATTCTCAATATACATTTAGACGGGAGATCAAGTCAACAGGCATTCAAACCCGTCGTAACTGCTAACAAGTGAAGCCGCAAAGAGATTTTAAGATTAAGATAATTGCAGTAACTCAACCTGTTGATGTAAAGAGGAATTTTCAACAAATTCATCCCTCATAATTGTAAACTTAAATCAAATAACATCTCAAAACAAGCCCAACACATAGACTAAGAAAAAGCAGAGAGCTTACATCAGATAGCTCCTTGAGAAAACAAGGTTCTTAATTATTACCTCTTGAATAAGGAAAAGAAGAAATTATCCAAAAATAAATAAATAAATAAATAATAATAATAATAATAATAATAATAATAAGGAAAAGAAGAAAAGCTAATTCATACCAAAAATCACCAAGAAATCAAAAGCTAATTCAAGAACATCATTGATATCTGCATGATTTATATGGACCAAGTTGTGAAACAGCTTTATGGGCAACTACAGTGGAAAGCAAAAGCACTAAAGATAACAACACTCATACATTGGGCGACCACAAGCAATATGTAACTACCATATATATCCACACAACGCCATTCTAATCCCTACTGCTAATGTAAAGACAAAATCAAAGGAAATACATAGATATGTCTCGGTCATTTACTCTTGTAAAACTCGAGGAAAGTTACAAATCTTCAACGCAAAGAGAAAAAATAAAAAAGTAAAAAAAAAAAATTGTTAGAAATATTAAACAGTAGAACAGTAAAAAAAAAATGGACTTCCGGAAAAAATTAGCCCCTTTGACCACTCTAAGGTCTCCTTACTTTTTAAAAAAATCACTAGAGTTTGTCAATGAACCACAACAGGAGAAAGCAAACATCTTTGGATTCTTTATTTCTCATTTTTCCTCAAGCTTCGAACGAAAAACTGAGACTCAATCAAAGAACACCAAAGAATAAAGAATAAACGAAAAAGCGAAACCTTTTAAGCCAAACCCAGAAAAGGAACGCGTAGGAAAAATTGAAGTACCTGATTTTTTTACAGATGACAAATCAAAAATCTGGGTCTCAGGTTATGGGAAGGAAAAACAATGTGGTTTGTCTGTAATTATATGGATGTGAATGTATGAACAAGGAAAAGGTTTTGAATGCTGAGTCGAAAGAATGAGAGAATGAAAGCTGGATAATATATATATAGGAAGCAAAACCCCCGGGGCAGGGGATGGTGGGTGCAGTTAACGGTGACGGTAACGGTGGGCTTACTGGGAGTGCAAGGTTTGTAGTTGGGGGGTTGAATTAGTTGACGGCATCTGCTCACGATTTATGTAACGGTCAGTCTCCTCGCCGACCACACGTTCGACGCAACGAAGAACATTCTCGGCTGTCTTAAGCTTAGTTTCGCTTTATTGTGAGTTTCGGGCAGTTTAAGTGAGACGCGCTGATGTTGTTTCTGGGGGCCACGCGGGGAAACTTGGTAGAGTCAATATATAATTAATCCCATCATCAATGACAATTACAATAAACATTTTTGTCTCATATCCGAATGACAAATCAAATTTGTTTTCATCTTGAAAACAAATTACAGTGAATTTAGTGAGTATATATAATGTCCGAAAAATCAGACTACTAATCAAACAAATTATCGGCTGACGCTATACTAATTCAACAATTGGTTGAATCATAAATTGAACTATAATTGAACATTAATATTATAATTTCATAATATATATTTATATTTTATATATTATTCAAAAACTAATAAGATACTAAAAATATATATATATAAAAAATTCAAAACTATTAATTTTAACTCTTAAGTTGTAAGTGTAGAACAAAATATAAACAATAATTTATTATCCAAAATAAACAAAAGACATTCAGAACATAAACTATATTATTCAAGTTCACAAATAACAAATTCAAAACTTCAATTTTTAGGTCTTTTTTGTAGGTATTTTAGCATTTAAACTTTGTAGTTTGTATTTTATACTTTGTATGTTGGATTTTAAGCAAAAAAAGAAGCAAACTTTTAATTGTAATATGAATAAAAAGGGGAAAAAAAAGAAGAAAAAAGAAGAGTAAATCAATCTGTTTCGATTCCGCCATTTGGCTTATATCCTTCATGTAGCATTCAGACTTATTGATTATATGAAATTATGTCGATACTTCCCCATATTATGAATAAAATAGGAGATATCTCTATTTTTTACTACAGAAATATTTAGAATGTCCACTTGTTCAAATTCAAATAATTTTCTCAAAATAGGACAATTTTTAAAATTATTGATTGTTAGTAAAAATTGAACCGTACAACAAGATAGTCGATGGTCTAACTAATCCGCTCCAACTTTGAAATCAATGAGTATATATAAGTAATACTTAATTATGTTATATAATAATTACTATGAAAAATAAAGCACATCCATCTTTGACATTTTTTGACTTCTAACAATTAAGCTATCCAGCGGTTAAAAGAAAACAAACAATTTTTCTAAAAATGAAAGTGATAATATGTCTTTAATTTATTTATAGAATTATGTTTGACGGTATTTAGTATTGTTGCCTTTTTTTTCCCCACACCAATTTTTCTAATACTATGTTTGGTTTAAAGATTTTGACAAGGAAAAGAAAATATCAAGAAAAAGAAAAAGAAAACAAAGAAATATAAAACCACAAATTTGTTTGGTTGTTGATGAAAACAATAAATAAAGGAATGAGGAAAAGAGGAGTCATGAAAATATTGAAAAATGAGAGAGATCTTCAATATGAGGAAATTCATTTTCTTCAACTACACTATATTTTTCCTTAAGTTTTTCTTTTTTTAGTATTTTTTTTACGAAACAACCAATCAAAAATATTTTTCTTAGCACTTTTTTTTCTTTTCCTCACCAAAATCCATGAACCAAATATAGTATAAGTGATGCTGTTGTACAAGTCAAAGCAAAATGGAATTGGGATACAGTCACGCGCAGGGATGATGTCCTGAGGGATTATTTGCGAATGGGGTGACGTAAGAGGGTTGGCAGCTAAAAAGCAAAGCCGAACCAAAACTGAGTCGAGCCGTTGAAGGGAAGTGACGATGACGTGACACCAACGTGACGCATGGAGCTGGCAATGGCATACGGATTAGTTGAGGAGGGTGTAATACTCGGAAAAAATGGTCAATGCGGACACGTGAGGTTAACATGTCCTCCATTTTGACCATTTTGACCTTACGTGGCAACGCGGTACGACTGACTGTCTCTCAAACCTTTGAAACTCGAAGGACCCCGGAACGCATCCCAGACCCAGTGGGAAACCACTCAAAACTCAAAACAATATTTTTTTTAATTAAAATCCAGAAAATTAAAGAAAAAAAATAGTGGCTTGGATTAATTAATTCAAATTCGTGACATATTGGTTAGCACCGAGGCAAGAAGATATTTATATTATCCTCATGAAATGGAATTTCTTTAAAGTATAGAAGAATAGCACACTTTATTTTGAGCTTTAAAGTGAATTGAGAATAGAATGTTCACACGGATTACTGTCATTATACTATTACTATTGAAAAAGGAGATAAAGAAAAGTGTCCACATTGCAACAAGCATATAGTCTTAATTCTATTAACTGAACTGGTTGAAAGATTATTAGAAATTGCTATTTTGAATAAAGTTTTAATTAGTGTTGAAGTAAATCATAGATATCAAATTCTGTAACTATGAGTTTAACTCTTTCACATTTTAAAATTATCATTATTTATTGATCGATAGAGACAGATTACAAGCATATTATTAAAAATAAATTAAGATTTAAGTGATTGCAATTTTTTTAATAAAATACATTGAAAGGTCTATAAAGAAAATTAATAATTTAAATTGATAAATCATAGTAATCTATGATATCTATGTAATGGGCTAAACATAATCTATGTTGAGGAATTAACACAAGCTCCTTGGAATATCACCCTAATCAACTCTAAACCATCACTAACAACTTTTCAGAGCATCTATTCTCCATAGTTATTGGGCGTCCAAACAATACATACATATATATAACGTTAAAATAATCCAAGCAAAAGAATTGAAATTCACCAATTAAGTTTCAAGTTGATGTTGTTACTGTCAAAGCGTTTAGGCCCGTTTGATTTTATTTATGTTATCATTTTCTATTTTCATCATTTTTAAAATTTTAAAAAATAATCAGCAAAATTACCAAAATTTGAAGGTCTGTCGCCTCTTTGTCGATCTCCTTGATTTCATCCTATGTCATTTTTCTGTTCACTAAAATTTAACTTTGATTCAAGTGCTTGTTCGTGGGCTCTTTAGCCTCTTCTTAATCTTGTCTTCATAGACTTGTAATTTGTCAGTCAATTCATCAACTTTCAGCGTATTGAGATCATTGAATTCTTCTGTGATTATAATAATATGATCAAAACTTTGGTTAAGAGACTAAAGAATTTTCTCGATTATTCAATTGTCTTATAACATATTTTCATCATTTCTTTTTAGTTGATTAATTACCGAAAGAACTTTTGCGATATAGTCAAAATTTGTCTCAAAATCTTTCATTTGCAATGATTTAAACTCTCCTCCAAAAGCTTAAAGTTGAACTTTTTTTACCTTGTCGATATTTGCTAGAGTACTGTCCCATGCTTGCTATGTGGTGGTGACTACTACAATTTTCTCAATAAATTCTTAAAATGTTTGGATAAAATAAGATTTTAAAACTTATAAGATATTAGTAATGACAATTTTATAATGAATATATTTAAAATTAAGGGATGTTGTAACCCAAAAATTAAGTAATTTGATGGAATTGACAACAAGATTTAACGTAGTTTGGCGATGTGCATAATTCATCTGAAAAAAAAGAATTTTATTGATTTCAAATTAAGGTAAAAAGTACAAATCTCACAAATCTCATGACAACACCTAACACCCTCCTTCTAAACTCCGTATCAAGAAACTATCTCAAAAGCAGTATAGAATCTATTATATATGGTCTCTCTTAAATTGTCCCAGAAGAAAACATGTATTTATGCTCGCGAAAACATAGTACTTGGCCCATAGGCCTTGCGTCACGCACCTGGGCACGCATAACTTGCACCCTAGCGTGCGGAACTCATCAATCTGTCGAGAATTGCCACATGCTGCCGAGACTTACCGCGCCGTGCGCTCGAGTGCGGCAACCTAGCGCCCGAGCACGCAGTTCTAGTGATACCCACACCTGTGCGCAGAACTCCTTGAGCCCAAACTTGAGTCGCCGGTCTCCTACCCAATTTTTGTGCTCGGGAGTGCTGCTCCCGCGCCCCAGCGTGCAACGTCCTGCCAACGGGCACCGTGGCATGCTCCGACGCCCATTTCAACTAGTTCGCTTCGTTTCGCTCCGTTTCTCGTTATATGTAGCTCAAATTTCAAGGCAAAATGAACAAGGGAGTTTGTTAAGATTTGGAAATTAAGTTAAGAATTCCTAACTTTTCTAAGAAGAGTTTATAAGCTTATAAATTATTTTTTTAAAAAAATTATCAAACATTTTTTGATATTTTATAAGCTTTCAAATATCTTATAAGATATTTTGAGAAGCTTATAAGCTCATCCAAACACCCTCTAAATAACTGCTTCCCCACTACAAGGAAAATGTAGGGTAACAAGCAATGATTCCATCAAGGCTAACTACGAAAGCTGATTTTTGAAGTATGATTTATATATGTACTATCCTCGTTCATGAACCAGGACGCCGATTGGATAGCTGAGTGGATCCTAAAGGGGATAAAAAAGAGAATCCCATAAAGCCAAAAATCATTCTGATCGGACCAAATATATCAATCATCAGTCGTTGGCCAAATAATGGTATCGAGTGAAACATCACTGTCTCTCAAACTTTCTGTATGTTCTGTTTCTTGTCACTTTGGGTATCTTCCTCCCAATGGGATTTCTTGGCTTAAGTTGAACTCCATATGTATGTATATATGTATGAACAACATATGAACTCCATTTTTATCTCTTTCACTTGACCCTAATTCACTTGCATTTCCCAATTAGCTGGGCTTTATATATATATATATATATATATATATATCATTGACTTCAAATGGTTATCCTTGAGGAAGACGTGAGTCACGGAAATGTAAATGCTATCCACTAAGCTAATGATCAGATGCGAAAAAAGGAATTTAGAGGGTTTTTTTGTAAACTTATAAACTTATTAAAGTATCTTATAAATTAAGATGGTTTGGAACTTAAAACTGCACAAAAATAGAGCAGGGTTCTTTTTAGTAGACAACAAGGTGTTTGGTTCTTTGTTCTCTAAAATGTGTGTAGAGAAATTTCAATTCTCAAATGTTTTCGAAGTTTTGTGATTTAATTCTTATGGATGATTTCTTGTGTCAAGTTCTCTTTAGGGCTTGGTGTTTGTAGTTTATTTTTAATGGGTTAATTTTTATGCCCATTATGGTTTTGTTACCCTTCTCCATTTTGGGCTCTCTAGCTCCTTTTTATTTAATTAATCAGTTTGATTCATCAGATCTTGTTTAGTTCTTATAATATTTTACCATTATATAGACTTAATTATCCACATCATTAAGCCCTCTATTTTCAATTGGAATCATATTTTCATATTAAAAATATTATAAAGTCCAATTTTTTTTGTTTTGTTATCTTGCCTCAATTCATTAAAATAAGATTATTAATTTGATTAAATTTCAATAATTGATTTAAGCATGTAGACTTGTGTTTACTCATTATTCTTTGAGTTAAAGATTTTCAAGTCTTCTCGTCGTGCTGGTTGTCTTGCATTCATCATGAGACTTGAAAATTTTATGTATTGCCTTCGTCTAAGGACTAAATCAATCTTCATGCCTCGTATTTGTCCAAAAGTTTATAAAAGTTTTGTGTTGCATTCGTCTAAGAACTTAGACGAATTCAAGCATGATTATAAAAACTGGGATGTCAGAAGAAAAGATCCAAGTTGAATTATGATCGAGGTTAAATCAAACTTTACACGAGAGAGGGAGAGAAAATGCCAACATTGATAGCACCGTTGTCAAGGGGTGGCATAGTACCGCCAGGCGGGCACCTACGTGGGGGCTTTCGTTTGATGCTGCACTGTGGCAGCCTATTGAGCTTCTGGCACCTTCTTCAATTTTTGAGTTTGGGAGTTCTGTTAAATATAGTTGAGTACTTGTTCCTTTGACGAACACGACCTTTAGTCTTTCTTATGACATGGATCAGACGTGCATTAGGAAATAGCATAACATTAGAGGGAGACTTAGAAAATTTCACTTGAATGTTTTGCGCTTGAGCAGGCTCTATTGAGTTTCAGTGAATATTCTTCAATGTCTATTGAGAGTAGGTTTTCTCCGAAGAACTTTGGGTCGTATTTACTTCACTGTAAATAAGGAATGCTTTTAAGTTTTGGAGTGACTAAGCACAGGTAAAGTGCAAGTATGTGGAACTAAGTGTCATAGTGAAGTCAATGCATGTCTTGTTTTGGGTTTTACACGAAACTAAGATTTGTTCTTGTAGTTTTTGTATCTCTAATCTTTTAAGATAACTTATGGAGTTATGTGCTCATTGAGGTACTTAGGCAAAATTTGAAATTTGTGGGTTATCCCATCACAAAAGCGTCTTTTTACACTCCAAAAATTTTCTATACAGGTTACGGTTAACGTTTGAATATGGTCAATCAAAACTTAAAAAGTCTTTAAAATTGAAATTTTGTTATGGTCACCGTAATCAAATTAGTATTTAAAAGATAGAACTAAATTAAGAGAATAATAAATACAATAAAATGAATTTACAACTCTAAATAGAAAATAGTTTCACATTTATAAATATCTATCACTTCACTTGGAAAGTATGTTATGATGAACTGGCATGCTTGCAGTTGTCCAAACCCAAATATCTAACTTGTAGTCACGAGTTGGGTTGGATTAAGTTAACTTTAAAAATTATTCAACTTTTTGGAGGTACTTTTGAAATTATTCACATCAATAAAATCATTTAATTGTGTTTATCTTGTAGAAATGACCACATGTGTATATACAGATCATATCATAACTCATTTTCTAACAAAACTTCAAAAAATTATTGTGGTTTCGAGTCATGTTATGAATACAAGATTATAGTTAGAAAACAACGATTTAGCTTAAGTATCACTTCAATATATCATTATTCTGAAGAGAAAATGAATCAAAAATCTTGTGGTATATGTTTTGCAATAAACAATCAAGCTAGAAAGCCAAAGATTTAGTTAGTTTGCATACGGGAATTAATGTTAATTGAAGCTAGTTCTTTTTAAAAGTCTAATACAAATTGAAGACGAAATCGTAATTTCATCCAAATTTCTGTCTTTTTTTTCTTTTTTTTTTTTCTCTGCCCCCCCCCCCCCCCCTTCCTTTTTGGGTTTTGGAACTTGGTATTGACCAATAAAACAAATCTATTCTTCAGTGCTGGCATGACATTATAAAAAGCCAAATCCACAAAAGTTGCTTTTGGATGTTCTTTCAATTTTGGATATTACAAGGAGATTTTACTTATTGTGTTGTTATTGACTTATATTGGCCCGGTCAGGCCCAATCTATGAATCTAGATTATAATACTTTTCACACAGCTCTTGGCAATAACACGAATAAAGGGGATCGTCAAATGTTGCTTAATTTTCTGGCTAGAAATTTCCATGAGATTTCTATGAATCACATGATCGCTTACAGCAGCTTAAAAGTTGCCCAAGAGAATAGAGCAGCATCGCGTGCTACGAAATAATTAAAAGGTGGATGTGATTTAGAATATTTCTTAATTTTTTTTACAGACACGTACATCAAGACATATAATTCAAACCATAAATCTTACATGTATAAATATGTAACAACACTAAAATTTAGTATTTTGAAAAATAAGGATTTAGAAATTAAGAAATTGATTGGTCGGATTTTAGGGCTCGAAAAAGAAATAAAAAGAACTTGATTGCAAAATTTTTGAAAATTTTGGGTCAAAGTGGAATTTAGAAAGACTTGATTGGACTAACTTGAGAAATTTTGGGGTTTGCATGGCTATTATTGTGGGTCAAATAGGCGAATGTGAGGCACTTAGAAGGTTGGGGACGAAATTGAAGATGGAAGAACCTTTTTGGACTTGATTGAAAGCATAGTAGAACTTCTGGGGGCCAATTTATAATTTTTGGAAAGTACCCTATAAATATTGGATTTTCACATCCCCCCCCCATCATTTCCTCTCTTTCTCTCCCGTGGCCAACCCACCTTCCCCCCGATGATTTTCTTCTCCCGCGAACCATTCCCCAAACCCCTCCATTTATCCTCTTCCCCACTTCACCAGCAACTGTCCAACACCTTGCACGCGGCATTCCGAGCAGTGGGTCACCGGAACCGAAAGCTCAACAAACCCACTTTCGACGAGCATGGTGAACACCGACGGAGCGATGGCCAACCGAGCTTCTGGGCAATATTTTTGAGAGCCCGCAGGTGAAGGAACAAGGTGGTGCTACTGCATGTCCGATTCACGTTGCGACGAAGGTGGAAACCAGCGAGTTCTTCACAAAGGAGCAAGGTGCATTTCAGGACTTTAAGGCGGCCATTGAGGCTTTCTCTGGCGAAGAAATAGAAAACAAAGCTGAGCATTAGAAAGCTCACAACAAGAGGCTTCTCTGAGTGGTGGCGTTGAGTTTTCCAGTGACGGCGGACGCCGGCGCGGCGGTGGCAGTAAGACAATTTTGTCTCTCTGACGCGACGATCACACTCGTGTGTTGGTTTGTGATTCCAAATATCCCATATCGCTCTTGTGTTGGAAACGGAATGCTTTTGGATTATATATGTATATGTATATACATGTATATTGTATCTTGTTTCTTATTGCATTGTATTGTATCAATTGGAAGGACATGTGACTTGGTATACATATATATATCCCATGCTTGGAGTTATTGTAGTTAGTGGACCTGGGTTGACATATTATATACAATTTGACTAATTAAGTGCATTAAGTATGTAAATCACTTGAGGATTAAATAAATTGGGACCACAACATGGACATTGAGATTTATCTTATTGAATGGGTTGTTAAGGATAATTGAGACGATGTATTGGGAATTATGATTTAAGGACTAGATTTCATTCTATTATTGGGATCAAAATAATTTCATGATTATTTCTGTAGTAATAGTCTTAATTAGCATACCTTATACCGATAGATTTGATCAGATTCGGATTACTGTATTAGTTGGTCAATTAGAGGTTTTAGGGACTGTTAATAGTTTAATTATGCGTATTAGGAATCAAAGGAGGATTGTAATGGTAAATGCCCTTTTGTTTAGATGACGACGAAGTGCATCCTGCCGACCAGTAGAATTACTAACTGTGGTTGCTATATTTGAGAACTACAAAGGTGAGGGTCTGCCAACCTGGCACTTCTTATACTTATATGTTCTTGTGGAATGACCCCTGTGTGGGTTCCCGTTTCTTTATTGTATTATGTTTTGTTGAAATATGAGAATTGTTTGAGTTCTCGATTGTTATCTGTTATCTGATATATTCACCCTTGTATAGATTATCGTTTGTTATCGATTCTAAATCCTGTCTATTCTGGCGCCTAGAACTTTTACTTGTTATCTGTATCGCTCTACTGTCTGTTTCTTGATATGTTTTGTTCTGACTGAAGAACAGCCTAGAACATCTCGTCTATTATCCATTCATTATGTTATCTGATTGTCTGTTATCCATTCGTTTTGTTGTTTGACTGCTTTGTTATCTATTCATTCAGTTATTTGACTGCTCTGTTATCTGTTCATTTTGTTATCTGACTGTCTATCATCCGACTGCCCTATATTCTGATTGTTCTGTTATCTGGCCGTTCTGTATCGTTTATAGTTCAGTATCACTTTATCTATCAATGTGTTGCCTTGCCAGCAATCCATTATTTGATTCTTGATATATGTCTAGAGACTATTGGGCCGAGTGCCAATCCTAGCGGAATGCTTGGATTGCCTAGGACACACCAAGCAACCCGCTTGGGTATCAGTGATACGCTAAGCTGTCCGCTTAGGTATCTGTGATGTGCTAACCCGCCTACTTAGGTATTACCGATGCGCCATATGGTCCGTATAGGCATCTGCTATGTACCAAGCTGTCACACTTAGGTATGACTGACTGACTGTCCGACTGGAATAAGGAGCATCTGATATGCACATTCTGTTATGATCTGTTGGACTGTATATGACACTTGGGTTTCTTTCGTTCTAATTATATCCTGATTGTTTGTATTCCGCTCGTGGAGCAACAAGGATGGAGTAGTCTCTTGGTCTAGATTGGGCTGCTGTCCAAGCTGGACGAGCCGTCTGTATTTCCTTCCGAACTGATTCGGTTGAGATAGATCGTTCCTCCTGAACTGATCCAATCAAGACGATCCCAGGCACCGACAGCCACAACTCTTGAGCTAACACCTACTGTTAACCTTGAATTTGATAATGCCTATTTTGTCTGACAGTATCATGACTACCTATAATCTGGTCTGTTTTGCCTGACTGCCGTAATCTGATCTGTTTTACTTGATTGTATCATGACTGCCTATGATTTGATCCTGACTATAATCATTCGATAAGCTCTTGCTCTGATTGTTTATTGTTAATCTGTTGAGTTGATTCTTCCTCAACAGGCCTCTACTGCTTATTATTATGATTGTCCCTTATTAAGTCCTTTGGAGTTACCCCCTCATATTTCATTGATTCTCTCAGACAGGAATAGGTGATGAAGATGAACTTCAAGCTTGGATTGAAGTATATATGTTTTGTAATAGATCATATGTTTGTATCTGTGTATAGGATCACTCGTTTGTTAAGTTTTAAACTTAGAGATATTGTGACATGTCAGATTTGATCTTAAGGTTTGTAGTGTGTATGAAACAATCTATTGTGGCATGTAAATTATACTTTTGCCAAAGTTTGTTTAGGTTGAAGCTCGTCGCTGCTCTCTGATAGGTTGAAGCTCATCGCTGCAAATATTACCTATATGAAGCTTTGGACTGAGGCATTATGTTCTTGATTAGTTCCAAATTTTCTAACGTGCTATGTATTTATTTTTTGTTGATATAGCTTAATTTGGGTGTAGTTTTGTTGTGTGTTTTGGTTTTGCAACTTGGATAGGGGCGAATTACACATAATTTATAGAGGTATTAAATTTTTTGATCGTTAAAACATATATATATATATATATATATAAAATAAAAAAAATTCAAATTTTATTTTCCCCTTGGTCTTAATTGTTTCCCTTCATTGGTTTGGTGGTGTTTTGGCTTGGTGCACATTAATTTGGTTATTATCCAACAGGATGCGCCCTAGTAATGATAAGGCCTCCCTTTTACAACCACGCATCCCTATTTTCACATGCTTTTCTTTTTTTATTTTGGCCATAGAAGGGGCAAGATCGTAATAAAAATCCAAAGTAATTTAGTCACTTAATAAGTGAGTGTTTTTCCAAAATTATATTCTAATAAATAATAATTCCCAAACAATTACTCTCAAAAATATTTTCCATATTATTATCTTATTTCCGCATGTATTTCCATGTAAGTAAAAATCTTATTAGTTGGAATTTATAAACTTTTCTTATTTAAAAGCCCCGTCAAAATTTACTAGTTGGAACTTTCTTTTCTTTTCTTTTCTTTTCTTTTTTTTAATTTTTTAATGAAATTTCACCATCTTCTTAACTCAAAAATTAGAAAATAAGTTTAGCTAATTATATTTTTCATCCTTAATCTATGTACGTCTCAAAACTGGATTTTTCCTTAGTAAGAGCCAATCATTAATTTTTCCTTTCCGCCTTTTAGAATGTCATAAAATTATAGTAGGAGTTTGTAAAATAAAATTTCATTGATGCTACAAATTAATCTTTTAAGATTCTTAATCTTGTTTCATTTGTTGGATTTATGTAGTTAGTAAAATAGTTTGTTGAAATATTGACTTTTACTATTCAATATTTTTTATTAACACAAAAGGTGCGTGATATTTTTTTAACTATGTGATTTGTTATTTAAGACTTACTTTTTAGTTGATTTTTTACTCTTATTTCATGTATTTATCTCTAGATTCTATTAGCAAATTTTTTGTCCGAATACACGGTCTTATTGGTTTAAGAATATCTGTAAGCTTTTATTTGGGTTCTTTTTGTTAAATTTTGTTATTTGTTGTTGAACAAGATTCTGTATTCTAGTATCTTGTTAATAAAGGGGAAAAAAAAATGAGGTAAGGATCCAAGTGCCTCATTCATGTCTCTTATTCTCTCTCCCTCTCTTTAGGAAAAAACTGAATTATAGCTCCAATAAATTTCAATTAATAAATCATGGTCTTCCTATGAAATAAGACGAAAAAAAAAATTCCAACTAATCAATTTTTGCTCACATGAAAATACATATGGCAATAAACAATAATAATATTGAGAATAATTTTGAAAGAGTGATAGTTTGAAAATTATTGTTCGTTACAATAATATTTTGGAAAAATGCTCCTTAATAAGTCTTCAGATTCAGATGTGAACTAGATCAACAAGAGATTAATTGTTAATATTTACTAAGAAGAGTAAATTCCAACTACTTCCGTTTGAAAAGCTTCTTTAAGATAATGGACATGAATTGCACGTGTTGATGATACGACTAATTGTTAATTACTGTATTATGTAAAGCATGCTTTATTAATTGCATAATCCTTAGAAAGCTTGAAACCAAGATTTTCCTACAGATATGCAGCCATTGAGCACGTCGGCATATACAAACAAACAAACTTGTGGAACAAAAACCCTTTTGGTCAAACCCAAAATCCACAAATATTTCCTAAACTATAATTATAATATAATGTGTTCTCACTTTGAGGTTGTCAAAATTTGTTTTTGATGAGATTCTTTCAAATATTCATATCTAATACATATATATATATATATTGTGAATTTTTTATTTATGAACGTGCTGTTCAAAAAAATTAAGTAAAGTGATTCAAGAAATTAGATGTGAACTTCATCTGCGAAAATATCCAATTCACCTTTTGACTACAGTTTTTTAGAGAATTTCTTTCACATCACATTGCATTATTCTTTTTCCTTTTCCGTGTCATTGATAAATTCTGTTTCCGTACTGTTATGCCACAGCCCCACCGTTGGTGGGCTCCACATTGATGTGGATTGGATGGAGTGGCATATGGTATGGGTCATGTCATATCTTATGGGTTATTGCCAGTATTGGAAGGAACAAGGGATTGAAGTAGAGCGGATCATTTTAAGAGTTTATGAATTTTTAATTTTGAGGCATTAATCAAATTCAAACCTCTTTAGAATTACATAAAAATAACTATGGGTTAAGTTATATTGTTAATTTAAGATGAAGAACAATAATGGAGATAATTAATTAAATTCTTTTAAGATAATTACGATATTCTAATTAATTTTATGAGACTTCGACCTATGATCTATTAAGAATTAATAAACAGTCACAAAATTCGCACAGTTTATACTTAATATGTTAAGAGAGAATTTCTCTTCTTCTTCTTCTTCTTCCTTTTTTCTTTCTTTTTCTTTTTCTATATCATTATAGAAATTTTAAAGTGATTCCAAAAGTTCTTTTCATTTTCTATATATTATGTCCCCACCTAAAAATGCAATTTTCTCCCACATTGAAATCTGAAATGAGGGGCACATGCAAGTCAAGGACGAAATCTGTGGGCAAAAATTGAGAACATGTTGCACTACGGCATAGTGGAA
Organism: Jacaranda mimosifolia; assembly: GCA_018894105.1. Lineage (NCBI taxonomy): Eukaryota > Viridiplantae > Streptophyta > Magnoliopsida > Lamiales > Bignoniaceae > Jacaranda > Jacaranda mimosifolia. The sequence continues at coordinate 17,886,330 of CM032118.1, read as the reverse complement.
AACTCGTCTTTCGTGGAAGAAATCTACGAAAATTGAATACGCTACATCATATAAGATTTTAAAATCCAAATTACAAACGTATTCTTTTTCACTTGTAATGTCATCAATTATTTCATATTCTATATATATATATATATATTGCAATTAAAGAAACAAGTTTTCCATCAGCGCATTTTTTATCCAAATTCTTTGAAATTTGAATTATTTACGAAAAAACACATAAGTATTATTACTCTCCTAACATTTACTTCAGTACTCTTTCATTTTTCAAAAACCACTAACTATCATTACGAAAAATGATGATTTCAATAGTTAATTTTTTGAAAGCCCAAAATATCCCCGTTAGAACTATTTAGCTAATTCATTAAGACAAAGATGTCCTTGGACCTATTTTTAATGTATTTTTAATTTACAAGGATTTTATTTTATATAAATTTATCACCTCAATTTTATTTTTTAAAATCTAGATATATCACCTTAGACAATGTAATTTTAATAAATGTTTAATAATATGATAAAATAGTAAATTTAACTAAAATAATTTAATTGAATTTTTAGTTGAATTTATTTATTAATTAAGAAATAAAATAAGTAAAAAATTAAGAAAACTAAAAATCTAAATCACTATCATGTTATAAAATATAAATTTAATAATTTATAATTAAAAACTCAATCAGTAAAATAATAAACATATCTAAATAATATAATTAAATTTAAATTCAATCGAATTTATTTATTGTTAAGAAATAAAATAAATAAAAATTAAAAAAGAAAAGATTTAAATAAGTAAAATAATGATTTATAAATAACACTAACTCAATAATTAAAATAACAAATATATCTAAAATGATTTGATTAAATTTAAATTTTATTGAATTTATTTATTAATTAGAAATAAAAAGGTAAAAGTTAAAAAATAATAATCTAAATCTACCAGTTTAGATAATATAATTTTAATAATTTTAAATTATATATTCAATAATTAAATTAATTTAATTAAATTTAGTTGAATGCTCTCTCACTAAGATGCCCTAAAGCTCTTCGAGAGACTTTGGAAAAGAAAAAGGAAGGGGAAGTTGGAAGATGATCCTTTTGGTGGGCCATGGCCTAATATCTTCATGAGGACGATTAAGACGAGTCAATATCTGACCTCGCCACTCAGTTCGGAGAGAACTCATAAAGCGGTGCAGAAATGGGTGGACGATCGGTAGCAGCAGGCTCGAGGGGGCTCAAGGGGGCACGCAACAGGGGCGCCCAGGTGTGGGAGCTACTGCTCGTCCCAGTAGGATAGCACGCCGTGTGTGCCGAGGCGCACGACTGAGGCCCAACGAGCTATTTTTCGACCCAAACTCATATTTAACAGATTTTTTCTGTCATTTTTGAAAAATAACCCTATTCAAAGTAGTTCTAGACTGTGAGATTTTTCTCTCTAACAAAGGTTAAGACGAGGGTTTTTGGTGTTCTTATGAGATTCGTGAGACTTAAATTTGTACTTGGCATTTGATTTGAGATCAATAAAATTCATCTCTTTGTCGGGTAGAGTAGCATTATCATTGAACCACGTTAAATCTTGTGTTCTTTTATTGAATTACTTTGTGGTATTTCTTAATTATTATTATTTGGTCTTTCTGGGTTTCAATAAACTGGTATTAGAGCCAAAATGACCAAATGTCCATCATGAAGTACGAGGTAGGGATATTCGATGGGAAGAACGATTTTAAACTGTGGAAGACGAAGGTGCATGCCCTCATATGTTAACAAGGCTTGTAGAGGGTGCTAAAGAGAAGAGATTTCTTGCCAGAGACATTTTTAGATGAGGACAAGGATGAATTTATGGCGAAGGCTTATAGTACTTTGGTGTTATCACTGGCAGATAATGTACTGAGAGAGGTCACCGCAAAAAGTACACAAGCAGAATTGTGGTCAAAGCTGGAGAGTCTGTATATGACGAAACCCTTACAAATATGTTGTATTTTAAACAGCGGTTGTACACCTTCAGGATGATGAAAGTTATATCTATTACTCAACATATTGATTATTTCATAAGGTGATATTGGATCTCACTAGTATAGATGTACAAATTGAGGATAAAGATCACACATTCATTCTTTTGTGTTTTCTATCTAAATCTTTTGAGCACTTTGTTACTAACTTACTATTTTACTATATGTGAGAGATACGATATCAATGGAGGATGTAAAGGCCTCATTGAATTCGAATGAATTGAGAAAGCATGTCCTACGCAGTAATAATAGTGAAAGTAGGGAAGAATTAGTTGCGAAGGGGAGACCGAAAGAAAGGAAAATGAGTAGAGGCAAATCTAAGTCCTGAGGCAAACCTAAATCAAACGATAAATGCTTTAAGTGCGGAGGAAAGTGGCACTAAAACGAAATTACCCAGAATGTGGAAAGGCAAAGGATCTGGGTGAATCTTTTGATCAAAAGCAAGATGATGTTGTTGGAATTGTTGATGATGAGTTTGATGGAGCGCTTATTTTCAATGTTATTGAGAGTCTTCTAAATTTTGAGTAGATTGTAGATAGTAGTTGTTCTACCATATGTGCCCACGAGAGGATTGGTTGACCACCTATTACAAATACGATGGTGATAAAGTGCTCATGGGAAACGATGCATCAAAGTTGAAGGGATTGGCATAGTAAGTATCAGAATGCACGACAGAATTGTGAGGACGCTGACAGATGTGTATCGTGTTCTTGATTTGAAGAAAAATCTAATTTCCTTAGGTATGTTAGATAAGAACTTATGTCAGTATAGAGCTCGAGATTGAGTTCTACGAGTTTCTAAGGGTGCTCTGCTAATCATAAAGGGGGAGAAGAGGTGTGACCTTTACATACTGCAGGGTAGTACAGTTCTAGTACTGCAATAGTTTCTTCATCACTCAATGATACTACGAAGTTGTGGTATATGCAACTTGAGCATATGAGTGAAAAAAGAATGTCAGAGTTGAGCAAACAGGGTTTGCTTTGTAGAGAAATGACTGGGAAGCTAGATTTTTATGAGCAATGTGTTCTTGGCAAGCAACAAAGGGTGAACTTCAGCATCACAATTCATAGGACTAAGGGTACCTTGGATTATATTCACTCAGAGCTTTGGGGACTTCTCAAGATCCTTAAAAAGGTGGTGTTAGGTACATGATAACGTTCATTGATAACTTCTCACGGAGAGTTTGGGTGTACATTTTGAAGTATAAGGATGAGGTATTTGTCAACTTCAAGCAGTGGAAGACCTTAATTGCGAAGTAGACCGAGAATAAGGTCAAACGCTTCAGAATTGACAATGGCTTAGAGTTTTGAAACAAGGAATTTCATGAGTTTTGTGATAAGGAGGGGATTGTGAGGCATTGCACAATTGTGATACACCACAACAGAATGGAGTTGCAGAACGGATGAACAAGACTATTTTGGATAAAGCTAGATACATACTTTTAACACCGGATTGTCCAAGGATTTTTGGGCTGAAACTGTTAATACTGCTTGTTATTTGGTGAATAGATCATCATCGACTGTTTTGGACTACAAGATACCAATGAAAGTTTGGTTAAAGTCTCCTGTTGATTACTTAAATCTAAGGGTATTTTGGTGTTTGACCTATGCTTATGTTCGTGATGGGAAGCTCGAGCTGAGGGCAAGGAAGTGCATATTTCTAAACTATACAGATGCAGTCAAGGGTTAGTGTATGTGGTGTACTGATGATAAGGACTCCAAGATAATTATCAGCATGGACATGACATTCGATGAGTCTGCTATATTGAAAAAGGTTGAGCAGGGTGAAAGTAGTCAAGAGGGCGCTAAGGAGAAGGTGGAGTTTGAGATTGGCACTCCACAAGTTTTCAAAGAGAAACAGAAGGTGGTAGATGAAGCTGACAAGAGCTCATTATCATCGAATTAACAGCAAGAAACTGATTCACTATAGAACTATCGTTTGGCTTACGATAGAGAAAGGAGACAGATCAAACCACCACCATGTTTGTATATTCAGATTTGGTTGCTTATGCTTTGAGTTCAGTCGAGGAGATTGCGAGAGACAAAGATATGTTAACAAAGACCATTTTGGGAATCAAATTGAAGCATTGCTTAGATTTGATAAACATTTGTAGACTTAGATGATTGCCCTTTCTGGAGGAAACAAAGATGATGGATGGAGAATTTTAAGTCAAGGTGGAGATTGTTGAGTGTGCCTTGAAATTCAAGTTGGAAATGATGAAAACAGCAAGAAACAGTGAAAATGGTGAAGAAACAGCAAGGAATGGTGAAAAGGGAGTGGAAACGGTGAGACGGGATAGAAATGGTGCAGAAATAGGTGGATGGCTAGCAGTAGCGGATGCGCAGTAGGAGCACCCAGGTGCTGTTAGGCAGACACCCCACGATTGGGTGCGATCGACTTACACCCAAGCGCGGAAGCTACTACCCATCCCAGTAGAATAGTGTGTCGTGCGTGCTCGGGCGCACAATAGAGGCCTAACAGGCCTTTTTTCGACCCAAACTCATATTTTATCAATTTTCCCTGATTTCTGAAAAATAACCCTATTCAAAGTAGTTCTAGACTATTTTTAAGATTTTTTCTCTAACGGAGTTAGGAAGAGGGTGGTAGGTGTTCTCGTGAAATTTTTGGGACTTCAATTTGTACTTGACACTTGATTTGAGATTATTAAAATTCATCTCTTTGTCGAGTGGAGTAGATGCATTGCTGAGCTATGTTAAATCTTCTGTTCTTTCATTAATTACCTTGCAGGTATTTTCTAATTATTATTATTTGGTCTTTATGAGTTTCAACATTTTCCACATATTCTAAACCTAATGAATGATACTCGTACTTTTCACTTGAAACAATTAGTATACAAATAATACACATTCCACAATATGCTTATAATCAAAACCCAAAATATATCCAAATTATTTATAAAAATTAATTGAATAGCACATGAATAAAAATCCTACTAATTCAAAAAAGGATAGATCACATAATTAGTCCCTAAAGTTTCACTTTAAAATAACTTTGGTCCTCAATCTTCAAACTTTATCTTTTAGTCCCTAAACTTAATATTTCATTCCAATTTAGTCCTTAGAACAATATTCGGGTGGTTTTTAGCCAGAAAATTGTCCATCTATGATATTTTTAAGGGTAAAATTGTCAATCTATAGTTTTAGATTTCATTTTAGTCCCTCAAATTTATTTTAAGTTCCATTTTAGTTCCTCAAGTTTTTCCCCCCAGCCAATGAGTCACAAAAGGCAGAAACAAGCCATATTCCTTCCCGCAATACAAATACAATGTGTTGAATATTGTTTATCTAATAATAAATTTTTATGGAGAGAAAGAATTTATTAATCGTGAAAAGAAAAAGTTAATGAATTTTTTTTTAAGTGAGATCATATTAAGGAATTACAAAATTTAATAATCTTACTTAAGGTTACTTAATAAAGGCGTAATATTCAGATCATTAGGTGACATATATCTTCTAAAATACAGAATTTGATATAAAAATTAATCTTAGAATCTAGGTTATGAGATATTGTTCAATAGTGTATAGAAATATGAATGGTTATTTATGTACAAAAAATAATAAATTAAGAAAAAAAAACTCCCATTTGAACTTTTTAAAAATTATACTGATATTTCATTAGAGATGATCCTTAATTCTAATTAAATTTAGTAAACTACTTCATTTTAAAATCTCTGTCTTTCAAAATTCTAAAACATGTATGACTATAAAAATTGTAACTATTTTTCTATTTCTATATCTATATTCTATATAAATTAATCTTATATAGAAATAGTTGTAAAAATTATGAATACAGTCATAAAATAACAAACTAAAGAGAAGTTTAAAATAGAATCTTAAGTTTGTTTAAATATTTTATGTAATTAGATATATTTTCTTGTTAGTATTTTTATAATTTTATTATTACAAAACTAAAACAATAATCAATTAAATATAAAACATTGTTTAATTAAAAAGAATATAATATCACAAATTAAAGATTATCATAATATTATGCATGATATTGTTATTGGAGATTAAAAACATGTGTCACATAAAACACATTAAAATTTTTATGCATTGATATTAAATTTCATATATGTAATTAGAAGCTTATTTTAACATACTTTTGTAAATATATTATGAGTACTTTTATCAATATTTTAATTTTAAAAGATAAATATGGTTACTCATTTAAAATTAAATACAGATAATATTTTTATATATTAACCAAGATAAGAGGCAATAAAATATATAGTGCCGAAATTTCAAGAATTCCTTAATCAAACTTTTTTTTATGATTATTAAATTCTTTCTCCCCATAAAAATTATTTGTTAAAAAATAATATTCAACTTAAGAAGGAACATGGCTCGTCCCCCACCGCGTCCTCCCCAAGTGATTTGTTGACTGGAAAAAACAATTAAAAATTGAGGGACTCAAATGAAACTTAAAACCTTTGGTTGACAATTTTACCCTTGAAAATCTCTCTGGTGGATAGCTTTTTGGCTAAAAACTGCATAAAGTTGTTTTGAAGACTAAACTAAAATGAAATATTAAGTTTAGGGACTAAAAGATGAAGTTATAAAGATTGAAAATTAAAGTGATTTTCAAGTGAAACTTTAGAGATTAATTATGTGATTTGCCCTTCAAAATATTATTGATTATTGTTAAGTTGTAATTTTAAAGTTGTTTTATAATTATATATTAATTAACTAAATGATACATAAAAAATAACGCATAATTTTCAATATGGACATCCATGATGTATATAAAAATAATATTGTATATTTATGCTCCCAAACAATTCTGTTATATTGTGTATTATCATTGTCATAATTGTTTCCGTACCATGAGCCAATTTATTTATTTATTATCATAACATTAAGCAAAAATTCATAAAAATACTAATACATATTACATATCAGATACTTCTCATCTCATACTTAACTATTAGAGGTAGTTATTATTAAAATAAAATAAAATAAAATAAAGCATCATAAGGGGAATCAAGGAGAGAACAAATTCCAAAGCTTTTAAAACTTTTAGTTGATAATTTTACAACGGCATAAGAATTTTTAAATTCATATAAATTTTGTAATTTATATATATACACACATAGAATTCATTAAAATTTAAATACAATTTTGACAAAAAACCAATTTTATTAAACTAATTAATTACTCAATATTTTAAATCAGTATAACTTAAAGATATAATATTACTCCACCAAGCCCAAAGATTTTTGACAAGGCCCAGGCCCACGTTAGAATAGTCATTGCTCCTACTTACCCACCATAGTCCTCAGGCCCTTCTGCTCACACTTTCAGACTTTACATTCCTATCCAAATCAGTACAATGGCTTGTAGGCTCGGGTCTCTGTGCAATTAAGAGGGCAATTGACTGAACTTATTTAAAAGATTTTATAAATTTCTATATTTTATAAAATATTTTTTGAGTTTATAAGATGTTAAATTTTTTTTGGAGCTTAAAAGATGTTTTGGAACTTATAAAATACTAGATTTTTTTTTTGAAAAATAAGTTTTTAAAGTGTTTGGATAAAATAAGATCTTAGAACTTATAAGATATTAGTAATAATAATTTTGTAATTAATATGATTAAAATTAAGATAGCTTATTAAGATGTTCAAAATAAGTTAAGAACTTCTTATTTTTCCAAAAAGAGCTTAGGCAATTAATATCTTATTTTTGGAACTTATAAGCTCTTTTTTAAAAAAAATTACGAAACACTCTTTAACATCTTATAAGATGTTTTGAAGAGCTTATAAACTCATACAAACACCCTCTAAGTCTAATTATTTTCTTTGTAAACTTCCCTTTTTTATATATTCAAATTTTAAAATATATCCTAGAAAACTACTTGAATATATTGGTCTTTTTTTTAACTTTTACAAATAATATTTTTATGCTTCTTTCCACCAAATATAAAAAACTTTATTTTCTATTACATATATAAAGGATGGCAAAAAAGTTGCCAACGGCCAATTTTATACCATCACATTACTAAATTCTATCCAATGGCTATTATATTTCTAGAATAAGATTTTTATTGCATTTTATCCCCTTTTACGAATCTGATTATTACATCTGCACCCTTTCTAACATTTAAATTGCATCAAAAGTATTTTGGTATGCAAAATAAGAGAACAATTCAGTTAGAAAAATACAAAGTTTACTATTTTTTTATTTATTTTTTTACTGATGTGATTATTTTTTCATTCAAAAGTTTGATAAATGCACAAAATATAGAGAGAATGCCTTGTGATTATGAAAGATGGGGAATGAGTTCATAGTTTGACTGTTTAGAAAAATGTGCTTAACTCTAATCTATATTAATGGTTATATTTTATGAATATAATTTTCCACTTATGCATATATGGAGTCACATTATTCTAGGATGCATACTTGATTTTCAATACCATAAATTTATTTTTGAGATAAAGAACCTTATGATGAATTGAAAAGAACATTAGAGACATCAGGATTCTCAACAAAGACCCTACAATATTAAGTTAGTAATAGTTTTGTAAAGAAATAAAGAATTAAAGATTGAAAATTCCATACAGTATGAAGAGAATAATTACTTCGCATTTTACACTTCCTTAAATAATTCAGTCTTAAAATTCCTCATTTTTTACATAAAATCTTTTTTTTTTTTTTTTTTTTTGGTTAGGTGCTCCGATGTATGAACTTTTAATTTAATATATACATATATTTTTTTTAATGAAGGAGCTCATTCGCGAGAACTGATTAAATCCATCTTTTTGGACTTGTGATAAATTAAAAATTGGTCCTACTACTTGGTCTATGAACTTGAATATATGGTAACAGTAACATATTAACTTTAGGTTGAATTAGCCATCCCAATAGGCAGTGTGTGTGTGTTTATGTGTGTTGGATAAATCTTGTGATGTAAGAATGTTTCAGAAATTCTGAAGAATTGCTGTCGTTGTGAGAAATTGAAAACATGGCCCCACGCTGCTCCTTTGCCGGTCTAGTGTAATGCATGCAGGCCAATATGACCTTCTTTTCTGGTAAATATTAACATGCTCATGTCATTACTAAGTCTTCCGGGTTCATTATCTCAGTCCGGAGCTTGCTACTATATATGCTATGTTGGAAATTTAAATAAATAAAAAGGATGAGTCTTATTTGAAATTTAAATGGTGGTCCAATATTTCTTTAACTTTTGGGATTGCATCAATCAAGATAATTTTCACATTTGTGATAACCATCCATGATAGCTAACCACCCCACCCATGACTCTAAATCATTCTAAAAGTGAAAAATCTACAAATAAAGGGTGTGAGTTTGGGGGTCCCTAACCCTAGCATTTTCTTTTAGAATATACACCATTACTGGAATTTGCTTAAGATTTAGAAGTAACCCAATACTGATTTTAATCTGCAACATTCCAACTTTATCAATGGCTGGAGGTATGTAATCCTGCACATTTATTCCATATTGTGGTGCTTGTGATTTTGGTTTATACACAAGATAAATCATATTTAGATATAATTTTATTTAACATGTTATATGGGTTCGTTGGTTTGATAAATTATTGATTTCAAAGAGTTGTGGCAACAAAAGCAGTTTTGTTTTTTTTTTTTTTTGGTCCTTTCTTTCTTATTTTCTCTCTTTTCATTTGTTATTGTTTATATATATATATATATATTTATTTATTTATTTATTTATATATGAAGTAAATAAAGTCTAGAAAGCAATTACTAGTTCAGTTATTGGGGTAAATGCATTTTTAATCCTCTAACTATGATCATCTGCGAAAAAAGGACTTTATAATTTTGCATTTTCCGATTTAGTACATTTAGTAAGCATTGCTGCGATTTTAGGACAAATTGCCAAAAATTGTAGAAAATGTCACCGGAAAATGCCACATCAGTGGGTTTTTGCAACATGTAGCAATTTTTTCCACATCATCCGCATATGTGTGCATGCCTTGTCCATGTAGACTGGCCACATGTACATCAATCTCCATGTCACCATCTAAGTGGCTTTAAATAGCCACATCAGCGAAAAAATCCATGGAAAAATAATGTTGCAGCATGGATTCGAACACTAGACCCTTGGCTTGGAAAAACTATGCACGAACCACTGCGCCACAACAGCTCTGGTGCATTTGCATTCATTTTATTTAATATACCCATGTCTGAAAAAAAAAATTGTGAATAAAAAAATATTTGTAAAATTAAAAGAAATAAGTTTATTGCAAATATATTATTGTAGATTGAAAAATATATATTTTCTAAATGGATAAATTTTAAATTTCATAAATTATCATAAAAATGATAAATTTTATTAATTTAATTTAACAAAATCTAAATTAAATGAAATAATTAAAAATTGCTTAAAATAAAGATGAAATTTTTTTTAACGTTTATAAATTTAAAAGTTTTGTTAAAAATTACGAAATAATTTTTTTTGATTTAATTTTCATACAACTGAAAATATTTTAACAAAAAATTGGTTATGAAAATTTTTAATGAGGCTTATAAATGTTTTTTCAATTAAAAATTATTTATAATTTTCATTAAAAATTTCCATTGCCAATTTTTGTTAATTTAATTTTTATTTTTGTAAAAAATTATAAATTTAATATTTTTCATTAAAAATTACAAAATCATTTTTGTCAATTTAATTTTCATTACTAATAAAAAATTTTAATGAAAAATTGGTAATGAAAATTTTTAACGATAATTATAAATGATTTTTTATAATTAAAAATGATATATAATTTTCATTAAAATTTTCATTGCCAATTTTCGTTAAAAACTTTTATAAATAATGAAAGTTAAATTGACAAAAATTACTTTGTAATTTTGAATAAAATTTTAAATTTATAATTTTTAACAAAAATAAAAATTAAATTAAAAAAAGTTTTGTTTATCTTTGTTTTAATTAATTTGTAATTATTCCATTTAATTTAGATTTTGTTCAAATAAAATTAATAAAAATTATCAAAAATATTTAATATAATTATATCAAAATTATCATGTTTATGATAATTTATGAAACTTAAAATTTATCCATTTAGAAAATATATATTTTTCAATCTACAATAATATATTTGCAATAAACTTATTTCTTTCAATTTTACAAATATTTTTTTATTCACAATTTTTTTTTCCAAACATAGATATATTAAATAAAATGAATCCAAATGCACGAAAGCCGTTGTGGTGCAGTTGCTGGTGCATAATTTTTCCAAGCCAAGGGTCTAGTGTTCAAATTCATGCTGCAACATTATTTTTCCATGGATATTTTCGCTGATGTGGCTGTTTAAAGCCACTTGGATGGTGACATGGAGATTGATGTACATGTGGCCAGTCTACATGGACAAGGCATGCACACATATGCGGATGACGTGGAAAAAATTGCCACATGTTGCAAAAATCCGCTGATGTGGCATTTTCAGGTGACATTTTCTACAATTTCCGGCAATTTGTCCTAAAATCGCAGCAATGCGTACTAAATATACTAAATCGGAAAATGCAAAATTATAAAGTCCTTTTTTCGCAGATGACCATAGTTAGAGGACTAAAAATGCATTTTCCCCTTCAGTTATTTCTCTCTGTATTTTAGTCCAATTTATACTATTGAAATCAGATTGCGAGCATCTGTGTTTGTTCCCTCCTGGCTCATTACTGATAATGTTTTGCTGGCATTTGAGGTTAAAAATTATATTACGAAGACAAGACGAGGTAAGATTGGTAAGATGGCGATTAAGCTTGACATGAGTGAGGCATATGCCAAAGTGGAGTAGACGTTCTTGTGTAAGGTGCTGGAAAAACTTGGTTTTGCACCTCGCTTTGTGGAATTAATCATGACTTGTGTGACTTACTCGGTTATTCTTAATGGTGTTAAATTTGGTTATTTCACCCCACAATGAGGCTTGACACAAGGGGATCCTCTATCTCCTTATCTTTTCTTGTTTTGCGTAGAGGTTCTCAGTTTTTTACTTAGAAAGAAAGAAGATGATAATCTTATAGTTGGATTGTTTGTTCGCCGACATGCGACAAGAATATCACACTTACTTTTTACAGCGGATACACTCCTATTTTGTGAATCTTAGAAGGGGGTTGCCCAACACATTAACGATGTTCTATTAACATATAAGCAAGGGTCTAGATAGCATATTAATCTTGAAAAATCTTCTATGGTTTTTAGCTGAAATACCACAACAATTGTACAACAGCAACAGGTTCATTAGATTCTCAATATGCCTATTGTCAGTAAGCATGAAAAATATTTGGGTCTTCCTTCAGCGGTAGGTAAGTTGAAGAAAGAGATTTTTTCTTATATTCTGGATAAGGTTTGGACCAAAGTTAGTGGGTGGAGCGAGAAAACATTATCTACTGCAGGAAAAGAAATTCTTTTGAAGTCTATAGCTCAAGCTATGCCCACTCATGCAATGAGTTGCTTTAAACTCCTAGATGGTCTAATAAGTGATATTAATTCCATGATGGCCTCCTTCTAGTGGGATAATTGCAGGTCTCGAAAGAACTTCGATTGGGTGGTATGCGCTTCAAAGAACTTGGATTGCTCAATAAGGCCATACTTACTAAACAAGGCTAACACTTACTTACTACATATAACTCTCTATTTTATAAGACCTACGAAGCTAGATATTTTTCTGATTGTGATGTGATCCACTCTCCTTTGGGTTCTAACCTATCTTATTCATGGAGGCGAAGCGAATATGGGAAACACTTAATTTCCTTCGTGTGGGTTTGCATTGGCATATAGGGAATGGCACTACGGTGCGAATTTGGCATGATAAATTGCTGCCCTGCCAACCTCATTTCAGGTTTTCTCTCCCCCTCAATATCTTCGTTCATATGATTTTGTTTCTCAGTTAATTGATTCCAGTTCAGGTACTTAGCGTTATGATTTGGTGAATGCGATCTTCCTTGACCCAGACCGTGAGGTAATCCTCTCTATTTCGTTGGGCAGTAATTCTAATGAGATGAATTAATCTGGCATTACTTTAGAATGGGATATTTCACTTTTCAGACAACATACCATTTAGCTATATGTCTGAATCAAAGAGATTCTGATTTGAGACGCGGTTCCAATAACACCGTTTCATCTGTTGATTTTTTCAGGTTCATTTGGCAATGAACTGTACCATCGAAGGTCAGGCATTTCGCTTGGCGAGCAGTGCGTAGTTTCCTGCCTACCAATGTTGTCTTAGTACAATGAAAAATTCACAAAAACCTCTTCTGTGATGTTTATGATAATACTATGGAAGATTCGCTACACTGTCTGCTACATTGCCACTTTGCTAGGCAAGTTTGGGCTCTATTAAAACTGCCTTGGGCTTCTATTCCTGTTCTTATTGATTCGATAATGGAATGGTTCGTCTAAGTTTGTAAAGTGCTGGATAAGAAAAGTTTTGAGCTGTTTCTAATCTGCTACTGGTACATTTGGCACCACAGAAACCAAGACAAGTTTGGAGAGGTTCAATGGTCAGATCTTGAGGTTGCTTAGTTTGCAATCAGTTTCTTTGATAGGTTCAGCCAACAATCTGCTTTATGCACAAGGCAAGAGCTCAAAATCCTCCACCAAGTTTGGGAAGCTCCAAGGAATAGGTATATCAAACTTAACTTTGATGCATCTGTTTTCACTGGCAGCGGATCTATTGGCGTTGGTTTAGTTGCACATGATAATTTGGGTCAGTGTGTTTTTTGGGATTCACGGCTACTTCCAATTTGTTTGGACCCGAAAGCTACCAATGCCACAACCACCAAGCTCGCATGTGAGTTATGTTCTTTTCAAGCATAGCCTCGAGTGATTATTGAGGGTGATCGCTGCCTTGAGTGATTATTGAAGATGATTGCTTATCCATTATTCAAGCTCTTCGGGATGAAATAGGGACTTAGCATCTATTGGCAATCTTATTTTGGATGCTAGGAGGCATCTTTCCTCTCTTGGTTCTTTTTCTTTTATGCATGTTGGACATAGTGCTAACCGATGCGCTGATTTTCTAGCTAGAATGGTTATTTCCATTTCTCAATACCAGTGTTATTAATCTACTGTAATTCGCTAAGCTTTGGCTCTTGACACAAATTAATAATATCTATCATCTTTTCTCAAACAAAAAAAAAGAAAAAAAAATTAGATCGTGAGCAATCAATTAATTCAATTCTAGGCAATATTTCATCACAATCCAATTAATTATTAGGGCCTAATTAGTTCTTTCTTCAACATAGGCCCAATACTATATATATATATATATATATATATCTTGGATTGAAAGGAATTGCAATGTTTATATTTCGTAGTACAGTAATTTCAATGTGATATGTTGATATTCAAGATATATATCAGGCCGAGTCTCATATTTCTGGACATAAACCAAGTAAATTGATAAAAATCTCTTCCCAAGTTCGTTTGGAATCTTAATCCGATTCTAGATATTTAAATTTTGATGCATGTAATCCCTATTTCAATCAAAATCCAAGTTTTATAATTTTAAACCTACCTAATTGGTAGCACCCCGCCTGAGAGGTGCCTGCTTCGGGCCAAGGAGCTACTTCGATCTTACTTACAAAAAACTTAAAGCAAAAGAGCATCCCAAAATTTTACCATTTCCAATAATTCCATAGCATCCCAAAAGTAATGAGGATTGAACTCTAAAGCACCTCAACACTTTAAACTTATATCTATCAGAACTAAAATTTTGACTAACCTGAAATAGCGCAACTTCTAATTACAATACAACCTGAACTTAACATATCCAGTCTCATTTGTGCACAACAGTAGATATATGTATTCCTCATGCTCATGTCATCTCATCTAACTAACTTTCAATCTAGGGAAGAATACGAAAAGAAACAACACAAGAGGCGTAACTCATAACGATTTAGTGAGGTGAATAATAAACAGTTTAGATATAGATATATCAAATAAGAAGAAGGTATTTAAGATTCTTTGAAAGAAATCGAAGATAAAGCAAGTACTCATAAATCGCTTACATAAAGCTAAGTACAAGTCAACATGAACTAATACAGATAGACCCGAATAACCAAAGTTCAGAATAAATCAACTATAAGAGATAAAGTTCAGGAATGAATCAATGATAAGTGATAAACAGTCAGTAAGAAATATGGTTATATAAACAGTCGAGTTGTAACACCTCTGAAATTCGATATTTCATAAATAATGAAACAAATGCTTAATTGCAAGGAGGTTGGAAGTTTTAGGGTCAAAATGCAATTAGGCAAGACCTAATTGGATCACATTCTAAAGCTTTTAGGGCTAAACTGCAAATTCTAAGGACTTGATCGCACAAATGGGAAAATTTCGAGGTTTGCATGGAAGGGCCTAAGTCAGCAAGGTCAGAAGTGTAATTTTCTCTAACTTAAGGACTGAATGGAAATTTTATCTAAACCTGGAGGACTAAATTGCAATTTGAGAAATTGGATTTTAAAACCAAACGGGTAGCAGATTTGTTTCCCATTTTCTTCCTTCATTTTTCCTTCCTTTTCTTTTCCTTTCTTCTTCGTTATTTTCTTTCTCCTTTTTTCCTTCTCCCACGTGCACCATCACCACCGGCGACCACCAACCACCACACTAACCCCCTCAAAAAAATCCCCTCCACCCTCTGACCACCTTCCTCCACCCATGCACGACTGGAAATCGGCGAGCCACTGTGGCAGTTGAAGGACCGAAGGAGGGGTGAACTGGGTTTGCACTTTTTCGGCGACAACTTGGACGGTTGAAGGGTGTTTCGGGTAGCTCTTGGCGAGAGAAGCAGGATACGTGGTTGTATGTGGGTTTGGCGCGGCGGAGACGACGAGAAACGGAGATCGGAGCATGGTAGAGGAAATGAGGATTAAGGGTTGTTGAGCTCATTTTCGATGGCTACAGGCTTCAAAATGAGAAACCGAAGGCAACATTAGATTTAGGAGCTCGAAAGGAGTAGATTGGTGGTGGCGTTGAGATTTTTTGGCGATCGGGGGCGGCGGGAAGACAAAATCTTCCTTTCATCGAGACGATCATAGTGGCATGATTGGTTCATGAATTCGAGGTCCTGTTGCGTAGTTGTGGTAAAGAGTTGAAGAAATTCATATATATGTTTATGTATGTACATGCATATGTATATTCCTATTTAATATTGTATCCATGCTAATAATAGAACTTGAGGATGATGATATGCCATGTATATATGTATGTATTGAACTCTCCCATGCTATGGATGATTGTATAGTGGACTTGGACCTTAATTTAAGTGACAAAATTGGAAATTATGAATTTGACAAAAAATTGAACTTGAGATTATGGATTGAAGACCTAAATTGGATAGTATTGGAAATTATTGGGACTATGCATGAGACCTTAAAAAACTTGATGATTTAAGTGACAATATGTAGATCATGTGGTTAAGAAACTTGACTTTATTGATAGGAGAAACAATATGAGAATTAAGATTATTGTAGCAAGACTAGTTTTATAGCCATTCTAGGAATTTTATCAATGTGGTCATGTTAAGTTATCATGTTAATAGGATGAATAGAAAATTTTGGAGTTGAGAACAAATATGATAAAGATGTATTAGGAATTTAAAGTGGGTTCTGACTAAATATATATCATTATGGTTAGGTGACGAAGTGGGTCACGAGGACCAATAGACAATCTGCGGGACTTGCATCATCTGAGATTACGGAGGTGAGGTTCTCCCACTTTGGGTTATTACTTTGTACAAGCTTCTCATTATTTGTTGGAAACCCCTGTGCGGGTCTGCCATTTTGGCCTTGATATATCTATATGTTCTTGTGGCATAACCCTTGTGAGGGTTTAATTTGCTTGATTGTACTTGTTCGTAAATTGCTTGACTCGTACTTGCTCGTTTATTGAAATCTGAATTGATCGGTACTTGCTAGTTACCTGTTCTTGACTTGTATACCTCTGTGCGGTTTAGTACTTGTTTCACTCGTTCTTGTTCGTTCTAGCTCCCAGAACTCTTGTCTATCGTGTCTGGTACTTGTTTGATCGTACTTGCTTGTTCCTGTTTGAATCGTTATCCGATGCCTTGCTGGCATACTCGTTTGTTGTATCCTGATATTTAGCCAGTTAGCTTGTATGTACTTGATTATTGTACTTGATTGGTACTTTTTGTACTTGTTTGGAGATTGTACTTGGGCCGAGTGCCAATCCTACACGGAATGCTGGGATACTTGGGACACGCTTTGTATTCCGCCTGGGTGTCCAGGGTACGCTATGCGGTCCACATAGGTATCCGCAATATGCTAAGCAGTCTGCTTAGGCATCTGCTATGCGCCATACAGTTCATATGGGCACACCAATTGCATGCTAAGCTGTTACGCTATGGAAGTACTTGTTTGATTGGTATAAGGTGATCTGATATGCATGTCTTAACTCGTTTCATTGGAATGCATATTCTGTAAGCGTTTGCTTGCTCGTACTCGTTCTTGCTTGTTTGTGAATTGCTCTTGGAGCAATAAGGATGGTGTGGTTCCTAGTCTAGTTTGGGTAGTTGTCCGGGCCAAATGGGTTAGCGGAGATACCTGCCGAAGTAAACCGGTTGAGTTGGCAGATGGTGATACCACCCGTAGTAAAGAGGTTGAGCTGGCTGCACCGTTCGAGTTGGCAGTCACAACCCCCAAGCTAGTACCTACTGAAAGTCTTGAATTTGACAACGCTTGTTTACCGAACTTGTTAATGCCTGTATTCTGAAATGTACCCGTTTACTTGTTAAATTCCGATCTGTTTAGTTGATTCTTCCTCAATAGATCCCTATTGCTTATGGTTATTATTATCCCTCACTAAGTCCTTTGGACTTACCCCCCCACCCCCATGTTTTCATGTTTCTCAGACAGGTTTAAGTGAAGGATATGGACTCCCGATTTGGGCTGGAGAAATACTTTTGTAATAGAATAGGTGCTTGTGTATGTTATTGAGCTCTTTTGAATGTTAAACTTTGGTTTTGAGACGATGTGATATGTCAGGACTAATGTGAAGGACTTCAGGCCTGTATATGCTATGTTAGATATAAGAAGCTGAATTAGGGAACGTCTTTAAGTGCTTGTCGTGTTAATTAAGTTTGAAATTTTTGCTGCTTCTGATCAGTTAAGTTGAAATGTTTTGGGCCTATTTATTGTATGATGAATTGAGATTTAAGTTTGAACTGGAGTGGTGCCTCAGCTTAGGTGCTATCCCGAGATGGGGCGCTACACGAGTTGTTGGCGAGTCTTCAACCTTGTGAATCCCATAGATTAATTGGTATGGAACAAATCCCTTATCCTTCTAGATTTTGAGTGATCAGCTCGGACAGTCGGTTGGTATGGCATGGCCAGTCACATGCTGATCTCGAGCTCCTAGACTGCTACCTCCAACTACCTATGGGTTAGGATCATGTGGGTACTAGCTGGGAGACCAATCACCGTTGGTCCATTTCGGCCGACCGTCTTTCCAGTCCTAGTTTTGGCCCAATTTCTCCTAAAGGCATCCCCAAGGGGCATCAATGAACGATCAATTTTTCAATAGTAGATTCAGAATGAAAACAACGGTACCACAATCAAATAACCACCACAAGAAAAGTAGAATATAGAGGCACTAAAAAGTGCCACTTAAATAATTTTATAGTGACAAATTTATATTTAATGGCGGCGTAGCTAAAGGTATAAATATCACTATTTTAATCATATTGTAACATTAATAAACTGCCACAAGAAACACATTAAATAACATTTTAAAATATCACAAAAAGTTCATTGAATGATATCTCAAAATGTCACGTTCTTTTATTAAAGTGATATGGTAATATGCCACAAAAGATGCATGTAGTAACATACTAAAATGCCACAAAAAGTTTGTTTTGATGATATTTTAAAATGCCATGAAAAATATAATAAATGACATATTAAAATGCGACAAAAATATCTTTGAATGACATAGTAACATGCCATAAAAATATAATAAATGATATGCTAAAATGTCATAAAAGATATTTTAAATGATATGTTACCATGCAACAAAAATGTATATTAGTGGCATGTCAAAATTCTGCAAAAAAAAAAAAAGGATTTAGCTGACACTTTGAAATGACACTATATTTATAAATTGTTGCATTACAAAATGTCACCAAAAAACTACCTTTTGTGACACTTTAACTTGTCAAAATATTTATATTTAGTTATCTTAGTAGTGTCCCAAAAGAATTATTTTCTGACATTTCAAAGTGCCAAAAAAACTTACAAAATGGACATTTTATAGTGCCACTTTAAACCTATAATATTAATTTCAAGCACTAATAGTATCTATTTATCTAATAGGCAAAAATTAAATTCTTTTAACAATAAAATAACATAACAGTCTTTATTCTTAACAACAACAACAACAACAACAACCCCAAAAGAAATGGAGCAAAGGAGATATTTCAGATTAAATAAAATCATTAAATAAACATAAATTCTTAGTAACATCACTGATCAATAACATATCCAAAGGTTGTAGCCTACTAAATCTAACAAAAATAAATAACTCTATTAGAAGACTAGAATCCAAAGATACTTCGAATTCAGTGAATATTCAAAAATCATCAAAATCTAAGATTCGAAATAATATTCGAAAAGCATTTGAATCATCCATAAAAGGCGAGAATCTACATCCCTTGAAATCTGCAAGTAGGACAATAATATAAATATATAATCGTTATCATATAAAATTTATAATTATATAAAGCAATAAGATTAATATTTTACAAAACTTAAGAGATTTTCAATACATACCATAAAAGCTTTTGGCCAAGCATGTGATTGTGGGTGCTGTAGTTGCTCTTGTATTGGACTACATTGTCCCTCAGAAAGAAGAAACGTGTAAAGATAATGGGTCTTATTGGTGGGAGAAGTCCATGGTGTATAACAAAAGATGTTAGAAATGATGAATTCTATAATATTATTGCAATTATAACAAAGAAGTTCATGGTGTATCAAATATATTCACAAATTTTGCAATTATGCATATACATATTATCAATTCTATACTATTTCTTCCACATTAACATCAAATCCCAAGGCATAGAATGATATTCCAAAAGAAAAAAAAAATTAACTATCAAATGAGGAGACTTATACATTCAAGAAATAGTTGAAGTCTTCAAGTTTGAGTATGATTAAAATTTTCAAGCACTTTGGTTAAAAAGCTATATTTTTCCTTCAACCTTATTTTTATCATCCCTCCAACAATTTGAAGGGTCTCTTTCCAATATATACATATTTTTTATTTTGAGAGGATGATTGAGCATAGGGAAAGGTAAATCAAAATCTTATTAACTGTTATACACTTCCATGTTAGAAAAAAAATTAAAATGGAATGTTACAAATGATAATTTCACTACCTTAATGATTAAGTCGTTAAATATAGGAGGATCTTTAATAAAATTATTGATTAAAAATATGAAATTTAGAAGAATGCACCTACTGACCTTCTGTCTTTCTTTATTCACATAAGCATTATATCAACTAGGAGTGTAGCAAAACTTTTTAAATCATTTTTTATAAAATGCTCAAGGCTTTTCCCACCAATCATAGTATCACGTTAATGATACCACTTGTTGTTTCCTCGCTTGTCTATCTCTTTTTTATCTTTATTCTTAATTTGTATTATTCTTTTTTGATACTAGTTATTTATATATGTTACTTCTATTTTAAATTATCACTCTTATTTTTTTAGGACATCCCAACATATGATTTCATTACTTAGAAGAATACTTTTTTTAAAAATGCAAATATTACCATTAAAATAACGATGTGATGCTACTAATTTTAAACATATAATAATGCAAATCATATAAATATTTTTATTGAACTTGATCTTGGAATCGATCCAAACTTGAGCTTTAATACAGAGTGAGTCGAAGGCTTGCGAGAATGTTTGTATATAAATATATATGTCTATTATGCAAGCATTAAATAATATATTAAAATAATAATTAAAAAATATATCCCACATATTGAAGTAATTTTCAAAATATAGTTCATTTGTTCACTTATATATCACTTACTAAATAATGATTAATAATGTATAAGATACTTAAATACTTAGCTAATAATTAACAATACTTAAATTTCTTTTATATGAAAATAATTTTTATAAGAAATAATAAGTGATTTCTAATGGAATATTGGAAGGTAATCTTTGCAACAAAAAACAAAAAACATGGTATGTATCACTATTGGCAAGAACCTTAGAGTATAGTCCCTTATATTCCAAACAATTGACAATATATCTTATATTTCTGACAATTGAAACACTATAGTCCCTAATAGTTAGCACGGTAGATATCACCATTGGCAAGAACATTAATTAAATGCCTATAGAATTAATTATGTTGTCATGTCAAATCCCACTATATATATGTATTATAGTGACATTTTTTATAACTATCACCATATTGTTTTTTATGTCACTATATTGTAAAATGCCATTAAGTTAGTGTAGTTAAATATATTGGGGCATTTTCTACAAAAAGACACTATAACACGATATAATTGCCATTTTTAATAACAATTGATGACATTTAGTTAAATGCCTTTAAAACCCATTTATGTTGGCATATTCAATCAAATGCCACTATTTTATTTGATATTTATTAATTAAACATCACAAAATATTACCTTTAGTGTCATTTTTTAACAAATATCACTATTATAGTATTGTGTATCATTATATTATAAAATACCACCAAATGAATGTCACTATATTCTTTATGACATTTTTTTCAAATGACATTATAAATAACTGTGAGTGACATTTAAGAAAAAGAATTAGTGACACTAATTAAGGGCCTTTAAAATACATTTATGATGGCATTTTCAATCAAATGTCACCATTTTATTTGTCATTCATTAATCAAATGTCACTAAATATTATTTTATAGTAACATTTTTCATAATTGCCACCACATTACTTTTCTGTGGCATTACTTTATAAAGTGTCATTAAGTTAGTACCACTAAAGGCCATTTTTCTGGTAGTGAACATGCGAACACAACGAGTTCAAAGCAACGAATTAAGAAAATAATGAAACAATCAGTCGGCAAGATCGTTTCAATAACAGTTCAAAATAACGAATTAAGAAAACAATAAAACATTGGTTGGCAATATTATTTCAATATTAGTATAGAGCAATGAGCTCTGAAAATGGAATATCAACCGATTGGTAAGATCGTCGTTAACATTTCAGAGAACAAAAATAAAATTAACTACAGAGTCAAGCTAGTAAGTCTAAAGAGTACATGAAGGCGAAAGGAAATTCTAGGATTCAACAGAGAAACTCAAACGACATGGATAATATTGATAAGTTAAAGTAGGGACAAGCAAGTTGATATTCACAACAAAGTAATTTGATCCATTTAACATTCACTTTGAATACATATTCATTGGATATATCCGTTTACATATTCGATTATCCCTAACTGAGTTATATCTACTCTTCATATCCAAGAAATCTATTGAAGGGCCGTTGCTAAAGTGCATGGGACCTGAGAGGGCTCAGTACGTGATGCGAGAAATTCACGAGGGCAGTTGTGGGAACTAATCAGGTGGGAGGTCTTGAGCACTGAAAACCCTTAGGCAGAGTTACTTTTGGCCTACTATGAGTTAAGATGCGACCGCCTTGGTAAAGAAGTGTGAGAAATGCCAGTTCCATGCCAACCTAGCCCATCGACTCGCCGTCCCAATGGAATCGATCCCAGTGTCATGTCCTTTTGACCAATGGGGGATCGATATTCTAGGGCCCTTCCCAACGGCTTGGGGTCAAAAGAGGTTTGTGATAGTAGCTGTGGAATATTTCAGTAAATAGGTAAAGGCAAGGCATCAGTTAAGGTCACAGAAAAGAAGGTCATGAGCTTTCTTTAGAAGAATATCATATGCAGGTTCGGGATCCCCAGGGTCTTGATTTCATCAGATAATAGAACTCAATTCAACGGAAAGAAAGTTGGTGTGAGGAGCTCAAGATTAAATAGCAATTCACGTCAGTAGGGAACCCAAAAGCGAATGGCCAGACAGAAGTGACTAATAGAGACCTCTTAAAAAGTCTCAAGGCTTGATTAGATGAAGCAAAAGAAGGTTGGGTCGACGAACTCTAGGGTGTTCTGTGGGCACATCGCACTACCCCCAAAATGGCGATGGGAGAGACCCCGTGTTGTTTGGTGTATGAGTAGAGGCTGTGATCCTAGCTGAGATCGGGGAGCTCACTTGAAGAATTTTGGAATATGAACCAGAAGGTAACAGTAAAGCCAGAGAGTTTGAGCTAGAGGCTATTGAAGAAAAATGAAATAGGGCTTGTGTCAAAATTCAGGAGTACAAGAACATCATAGCTAGGCACTATAATAAGAAAGTTCAGTAAAGAAGCTTTCAGGTGGAAGACTAGGTCCTGAAAAAGGTGGAAATCTCGAAGCACGTAGGGAAGCTAGACCCGAATTGGGAGGGGCCATACAAAGTGGTTAGAATAACTAGGCAGGGGTCATACGGGCTAGAAGATGCTAAAGGCAAGGAGTTACCGAGGTCATAGAACGTGCAGAATTTGAAAAATAATTATGTTTGAAGCTGTAATAAATCTTGTAAAGCCAGCATGTGGCTAGTACCCTTTGTAATGCGCTTCAATTACATGAGTTTCCCTTTAATTAATGATGTGAATTTGCTCTTTGCATAATGTGGTTTATGATACTTTCTAGAAGATCCCAAGTCAATGGGATTGAGTTCTTGTATTGGATCTACACAAGATCCAAACGCCAAGAAGATCCCAATTCAACGGGATTGAGTTCTTGTATTAGATATGCACAAGATCCAAATGCCAAGAAGATCCCAAGTTAACGGGATCGAGTTCTTGTATTGGATCTGCATAAGGTCCAAATGCCAAGAAGATCCTAAGTCCACGAGATCGAGTTCTTGTGTTTGATCTGCACTAAATCCAAAAACCAAGAGAATCCCAATTCAACGGGATCGAGTTTTTATATTGGATCTGTACAAAATCCAAACCCCAAGAAGATCCCAAGTCAACGGGATTGAGTGCTCGTATTAGATCTACACAAGATCCAAACACCAAGAAGATGGGATTGAGTTCTTATATTGGATTTGCACAAGATCCAAATGCCAAGAAGATCCCAAGTTAATGGGATCGAATTATTGTATGGGATCTGCACAAGATCCAAGCATTAAGAGGATCCTAAGTCTACGAGATTAAGTTATTGTATGGGATCTGCACAAGACCCAAACATCAAGAGGATCCTAAGTCTACGGGATCAACTTCTTGTATTGGATCTGCACAAGATCCAAATGCCAAGAAGATCCCAAGTCAATGGGATCGAGTGCTTGTATTGGATCTATACAAGATCTAAATGCCAAGAAGATCCCAAGTCAATGGGATTGAGTTCTCGTATTGGATCTGCACAAGATCAAAATGCCAAGAAGATCCCAATTCAATGGGATCGAGTTCTTGTATGGGATCTACACAAGATCTAAACACCAAAAGGATCCCAAGTCTACGGGATTGATTTCTTGTATTGGATCTGCACAAGATCCAAAGGCCAAGAAGATCCTACTTTAACGGGATCAACTTCTTGTATTAGATCTGCACAAGATCAAAAATTAAGAAGATCCTAATTTGGTGGGATCAAGTTCTTGTATTGGATCTACACAAGATCCAAACGCCAAGAAGATCCCAATTCAACGGGATCGAGTTCTTGTATGGGATCTGCACAAGATCCAAACACAAGAGGATCCCAAGTCCACGGGATCGACTTCTTGTATTGGATCTATATAAGATCCAAATGCCAAGAAGATCCCAATTCGATGGGATCGAGTTCTTGTATTAGATCTGCACAAGATCCAAACACTAAGAAGATCCCAATTCGATGGGATCGAGTTCTTGTATTAGATTTGCACAAGATCCAAAAGCCAAGAAGATTCCAATTCAATGGGATCGAGTTCTTATATGGGATCTGCAGAAGATCCAAACGCCAAAAGGATCCTAAGTCTACGGGATCGAGTTTTTGTGTTTAATCTGCACAAGATCCAAACACCAAGAGAATCCCAAGTCAATGCAAGTGAGTTCTTGTATTGGATCTACACAAGACCCAAACGTCAATAATATTCCAAGTAAATAGGATCGTAGGGGATGCAAAAGAAGAAATCCAAACACTTTGTCAATCCTTCAAAACGTTTAATTCATTAATACGAACGGATAATTACATTGGTATCCCCACCCGAGATCGCAGAGTACAGACAATCTATTAAAGGATATCAAGCCAAGATCAACATACAAATTTTGTTGGAACTTAATTATGCTAGGTCCTAGTCTAAGACGTTCCTTTTAGATCCTCGGCGGCCGCAAGAGGAGTTTCGGAAGGGATCTCGCCCTCTTCTATAGCTGGATGGGGAGCTTCCTCCTCAGCAAGGGTTGCAAACTTGTCTTCAGGCTCTCATGTTTCTGTAAGATCACCCAAGGGATAGTCTTTCAGGTTAGCATCCTTAGTGGGGTCCAATTGCTTCAAGTTGAACCTTTCCACAATCCCGTTTAGTGTCTGCAGCTGAGCTTGGCACTTCATGAAACCCATGAAGGTGTACTCAGCAGTTTTCTCCTCAACAAGGGATTCAAAGGTGCTTGAGTTCTTGAAAGCACGAGCTCCATCCATTCGGGTCTTCTGGATCAACTCTTTGTATTCCTTTGACTTCTCGAACTCAAAACGGCCCTTGGAAGAACCATGCTCGCAGGACTTCTTCTCCAAAGCGAGAGACTTCTTCGCACTGGCTAGCTTCTGCTCTAAATCTTGTATTTTCTAATCGCGATTTGATAACTCTTCCTTGTGGGAAGCTAGCTCGCTATTGATAGACTCCTTAGTTGATTTCAAGTTGGACCTGAGCTTGTCCTTCACCAATTTAAGCTCCATGACTTCATGGTCTCAGTTCATGAAGCAACTACACCAATAAGCACATTGGAGGGTAAGCTGGTACATATATGCGACCCCCTACGAAACAACCACGATTAGTAAGACCTTGATCCTAGGTAGATAAGTGTAGAAGGAAAAAGAAAATGAGTACTCACCTGCATCATAGCATGGACTCCATTCTCTTCTGACTTGGCGAAATTGATGGGAGCCAGCAAAGCTTGGCCTTTGGTCATCAGACAACCCTTATAGAGCTCAAAAGATGTCTCACCAGATCGAGATTGAAACACACTGCTCTAATCATTAATTTTCCAGTTTGAGATCAGTGCTGGGCGCTAAGGGTCACCAAAAAATTATGAATTGACAGTTTTGTAACCCTTACGTGCATCACTGAGGAGTGCCTCGCAGTGAGCATGGAAGTCAAGGTCCCTAGGGGAGGTAAGGGCGAGACTAGTGTCGGATCGAGGTCTCTTTTCTGCCTGGCTCCCCGTTCGAGCCTTTGCCCTTGGAAGATTTCTTTTATTTCTCCAAGGGACTTTTACCAGAATGACTAGGGGAACTGAGCTTTGGGCTCTTTCTTTTAGAATAGTGCTTGCGTTTCTTCCCCTTTGCCCATGAACTACTCCAACTAAAAGAATGGCCACAGGATCTAAAGGAGCGACTTCGACCTTAGAAATCTGCGTTGTTTGCACTACCTGTTCGACTCTGGTAGACTTAGCTGGAGCATCAGAAGTAGGGATCGGGGTTGAGGTAGGACCGGGAGATAGGGGAATTGGAGAAAGCCAGAGGACTAGGCCTTCGCCATCAAAGCCTCTTTTTGGGCCTTCATCTTGTTAGTAATCCTCAAATTTTTGCTCGACATGACTGCAACAAAGAAAGAGAAAGGTTAAACCCCGATCTAAAAATAAATGAGCATAAAGTAAAGTGGAAAAAGAAGCGAATGGTAGAAGAAACCATCATTTAAGGTTCTTTGGACTTGAACATTAGCAGGCGAAAGGCCAACAATCTTGAAAACCTCATACTTTAGGAGCTCACTCACCTTATACAAGTGGTCAATTAGGGGTATCTATGAAATCATCTCCCCAAGTGACCTCTTCCAACACGGAGGGCTTAGGTTTACTGTGCCTCTAGTCAGATTTGGAACCTTTCTTTCCAGGGACCTAAGGATGAGGGGACTTTATCTAGAAATTTACACAGGGGTCTCGCGGTGAGATAATAGAAGCGACACTTCCTAGTTCATGTCGAGTTCATTATTGAGTAGAGCGACCAAAAATGGGCAAAAGAGGGCTTGACCCCGAAATGGGCCATTATGATGAGGAAGCAAAGGATGTGTCTTATTGCGTTAGGAATAAGTTGGGCAGGACAGACATCAAGTCCTAACAAGATATTCTCTATGGGATCGAGAATGGAGAATCTTAGACCCCCTTTGAGCATGCCAATGGAGAAGGTGGCACAGCCCGCAAGGGGGAGATGCATCCGATCCGTGTTAGTGGGAAAGATTATTTCATATTCGGAAGGAATGAAAAACCTCCACCTGACCTCGGTAACCTCTAAGGATCCCAGTTTAGGGACTATTACTAATCAGGGGGAAGTGGAAATCAAGTACTCTTTAGTTTTGGGGTTGGGGTTGGGAACTGAGGCACCCGCCATAGTAGATGAGGGACCAACTGGGGACAAACTCATCGGGTGATCAGGACCTTGAGACTCGGTGGGAATCGGGGTCGAACCCATTTAGGGTACGATCTGGAGTGAGGTCACACCCTCAGAGTGCGAGGACAGGGAGGCATTTTCACTTGACCCTAACTAACTAAGGTCACGAGCCCTATCAGAAGAAGAACTCGAACTCAAACTCAAACTCATTATCAGGAAAGAATAACAAAGATAAAGACAAACCTAGAGGGTTGGGATCGGGGAAGCGGTCCAAAGGATTAGAGAGCAGAAGTTTGTTAAAGCGAAAGAAAATAAAATGAAGTTATGAGGCAACCTTGGAGTATTTATAGATGGCCAAAGGTGATGGTTCACACCTCGAGGTAGTATCAACGGCTCAAATTGATAAAGGCGATCGGACGGTTGTGGAGGCCAGGAGCCTACTTCCAAAAGTGTATATAGGTGCATTCCCCCATGCAAGTGAAAGAACCAATACACTTGTAAAGTGGGGGAATTAATGACCATAATTATTGTGAGAGGGTCTTGAAAAGACCTTTACGCCCCTGAACTTTCACAAAATGACAAAATAGGACAGGATCCACGTCCTCTTATCCGAGTCAAGCATGACCCGAGTGAGCCCGACCCAGTTTGGCTCATGACTCATATTGGGGGCTGTTGATCGATTAAGGATCCAGGCATGGTAAGTTGCCAACTCGATCTGTACGGACAAGGACACTCCATCTCCAATAAAAGGCAAGATTTCCACAGTTCCAGGTCAAGTCATCATTATTCATCTTCACTCAATCTCTACTCTTTACCTTGAACCCATTTGATCACCTCACTAACTTAGGCATCAAAGGGCCTTAGCTAAGGGCAATCTCGACTAGCCTAACGTGCTCTCTTTGTGGTCAGGTTAGATATCTAGAAAACAGTTGTGCAGTTTTAGATCGAGGTCAGGGTCGTAGCCAGGGTTACATTTGGTAGTCCAGATCGAGTTCGTGGTCTTGAAACTCAAGCCGCATTAGGGCAGTAGCAAAAAACCAACCAACGCAAAGGATAACTGATTATGTGAAAGTAGGTGTTAAGGAGGATGGTGGGCAATACCTGTCCATATTTGTAGTTATGCTTAAGGTAGGCATTGTGAGTTGTTTGGCCCCTAGAAATAGCAAGTTTATGAGTGTATAAGCATGAATGTAAAACAAAGGAACGTTGTCTGTTTTCAGATCAATTAAATATTTTTTTCAGCAACTTTTCACTTTTATTATTGGTGCTTCAAATTTATTTTGCATAACAATTGATATTAAATATAACAAATATTCACATCTAACATGAATAAATAACCCAAGTATAAAAATTCATAGGTCAAACCCAAAACTTTAACACTATGTTTGGTGTAAGGATTTTGGTGAAGGAAAGAAAAGAAAATGTAGAAAAATAATTTTGAATGTTTTGTTGATAAGGAAAATAGTAAGGAAAAGAAAACTTAAACAAAAACATAATAGAATTGAAGAAAATTCACTTTCCTCTCAAAATAGTGAGGAAAATAAAAGAAAAGCTTATATGGCTCTCTCATCTTCTTCAACACTTTCATCACCTTCATTTCTTTCCTCTTGTTTTTTTTAAACAACCAAACAAATTTGAGATTTCATATTTCTCTAATTCTATTTTCCTTTTCCCTAGGAAATTTTCTTTCTCTAACAAAATCCTTACACTATGTTTGGTTGAAGGAATTTGACAAAGAAAAGAAAATGTTAGGGAAAAAGACAAGAAAACAAAATCAAAGAAATATAAAATCTCAAACTTGTTTGGTTGTGAAAGAAAATAATGAAAAAAATGAATGGATGGTTGTATGTGGTGGAGAAGGAGAGAGAGGTGTAAAATAGGCTTTTCCTTCATTTTCCTTACCGTTTTGTGAGGGAAACTCATTTTACTCAGATACATTATATTTTTTCCCAGTTTTCCTTTCTTTAGTATTTTCCTATAGGGGTGTAAATGAGACAACGATTAGCGAACAGTTTGAGCTCCTCAGTTAAACGAGTCAAGCCAAGCTCAATAATATTTGGCTCGAAAAGCTTATGAGCCTAAACAAGTTTTTTCATATTTTGTATATGTAGTTATATATAATAAGGTCTGTAAAGATAAATAAACAACAACAACAACAACAACAACAACAACAACAACAATAATAATAATAATAATAATAATAATAATAATAATAATAATAATTTATTTGTTATTTTTAAGAAAATAATAATTTTTTTAAAAAAGTTTATAATTATTGATTTTATTTTGCGCCTAAATGAGCTCAAACTATTTCAAACCTATACGAAGTCAAGTTCATCCGAACTTATATGAATTGAGTTCTTTTGCTAATTTGTGATGAGCCTTATCGAGTTGACTTGATAAGGCTCAATAAGGCTCGCCCGAGCATTCGTTTATTCAACGAGCCGAGTTTGAGCTTTGTTATATTTGGGCTCGGCTTGGCTCATTTAGACTCCTATTTTCCTTATCAATCAAATAATAAAAAATATTTTTTTTTATATTTTTTTTTCCCCACTAAAATCTTGAACCAAATATAATGTAAATATAATTTGATGTCTCAACTTTAATCGTTTGACGAAACTTCATTGGCATGTTTACACAAGTTAATGGCCTTCATGAATGGATAAAATTTTTCAAAACTTTGTATCATGTTCGAAAATAAAATAACCCATTTTAAGAAATATAAATTGTTCTTTTCTATAATTTTTCTACAGAAAACGTATACTTAAAAAATATATAGGTATTAATGTATATATGTTTGTTATTACTTTAAGAAATGACTTTATATTTGCATAGCTAGTTTAGTAATTTCATTCATTTAACTATTAGATTCGTTGCCATACTTAGGTATTCCAGATGTTAATGTCACTACTGTCAGAGATGCTAATGCATTTGTCTCCCAATCAATCAAGTTTTTTTTATTGATTTGGAACTCAATCTGACCCAAGCACAAAATTAACGTGTTGATGAAGCTCTTAAACTCGTTAGAGTCACTTAATTTAAGTCCACATTTATATGTATGTATATTTTTTATAAACTAATATCATCTTAACTTTCTAAATACTACTAATTGTTGTCCGCGGTTGCTACGCAAGCACAAAAGTAAATATTTCATGATCCATTATATTAAAAAATGTAAATTGTTTTGAAAATACTTAGCTTACCTTGAAGAACGAGGAGATCATCTTAATGCCACAAAATGCTTTGGAGATACTACTTTCATTTGGAAAAGATAATGAAGGCTTGTCGTGCTTGCAACTTATTTGTGCTACTATTCTGATTAAAGTTTCTTATAAATGAAGTTTGGAAAACAACTTTAACACAAATTATAGTTTATTTGTGTTGATTCCAAGATTTATGCCTATATGCAGTAATCCAAAGCAATAAACAAATATTGCAAGTCAGATTATCAAGAATGGATCAGATAATCACAGTTATGGCAATACGTGCGTTTTTATCAATATGAAATTCAAATAAAGCATGCAATATTCGAATTAAACATACAACATGCGTGATCAGAATTAAACATACAGCATGCGTGATCAAAATATATGTCAAATTCAAGGCAAATCAGAATATCATGTATTTCAACCAGATACGAGTTCAGGAAAAGCCAAAATTCATATATCAACCGAGGCAATAAAAACAATAAAACATGCTGTCAGATTTATCTAATAAAAATACTAAGATTTAAAGTAAACTTATCTTAAAGATTTTGTATCGTAACAGAATTAATAGGACGACCAAATCACAGAGAATTTCTGTTTGCCTTGAAGAAACGAGCGCCCCGACTCACCAGTGCAACGGGTACAGCGCAGCTCCTCCTAGGATGAGATGGTCCAGAACGATTAGGTGCACTCCGTTTGTTCACCTCGAACAGTACTCAGTTGCCCGAATCAGAATGAGATAGCCGTATATCAAGATTCGGGAGAAGGAATGTTCGTGGGGAGAATATCAGAATATGAGAAGGGAAGAAATTTTGGAGAGCGGAATCAAGAACGTGGGCAGTGTGCTTAGACGTGAATAGTATGTTAATCAAGAGAACGATGGCGAATTCTGTGTGTAAACAAGACTGCCTGAGGCAGTCTTTTTATAGGCGGGATTAGGGTTAGAGTCCGCCAGTTAATGGCCTCTAACACGTCACCCCAGCCAATCAGATTCTGCCACGTCACACACACACACGTCACACGTCCACCAACAGCCAATGGCGTTTTGCCACTTGGCCTTCACACGTCACACACGTTCACAGCATCACGCCACGTGTCCAACGTCTCCACCAGCATCATCCCATTATCTGCATCAAATCCAGGATATCAAGGTAATCTCCAACGGGTACAGCCCTTTATCCGATTAGCCCTATCTGGTTTAATGGTTAAGCATTTTGAATTTTTAAAATTCAAAATTTAAAAACTTTTAATAGAATTCCGTCTAAAAAGATAAGACTGAGACTGAGACATTCACCCTAACGCCCGCGACTCAAATCCGGAACAGGGTCGGGCGGCGGCGGCGCGCGTGTGGTCAACTCATATGAACCCCCTAAAGAACACTTTATCAAATATTCTTACTAGAGTTCAATATAAACTAGTCCACACTAGTTTATAAAACCAATGTGGGACAAGTGAAGGGTTGGAATAACCTTTCAACTCCTCCACTTGGTTTTATAACTCACTAGCAAGTCTCCCCTTTCTCAATTTATCAATGTGGGACAATCAACACTTAACCATTTGCACATCTTCCATTTTACCCTTTAATTATCTTAGGATTCCAACCATAATTGGCATCCATCCAAATAATCAAACACGTAATTTAGTGCCAATTACAACAATTTGTGCAACGTGGGTTTATTCTGAACATACTGTTTTTATTCAGCATAATGTTGTACATAAATGTGGCTTTTGATGTGGATTATAAAATATAATTAATAGGCATGATTTTATTGAATATTTGAAATAAGTAAAAGGATAAATTTAAAAGTTATAAAAATTAGTATCATAACTCTCTATATATCTATATTTGATATGGGGTAGCCCAATAAGCCCAATCTATTTTTATTCGACTAGACTAGAGATATAGTGTGGGACAAATCGATTAGCTATCAGGCCCGACCCATTCGCCATCGACCACCTTATTGACACCAGCATGAACTTGGACACCTTGCCCGGTCAACTAGACCGAGACCGACTAGGGTCAAATTTACCAAGAAGGTTTGAACTCAGCATAGTTATCCAATGTTGACCAAAGCCTATACGATCGACTCTCAGGAAAGCATTCCCCTCGACCTGGGAGGTTGACTAGACGTGAAAGCCTTGCTACAACATTGAATGCTCTGACAGGTAGCATGCCTCCGCATTAATGGTGCATGCCACCACTAGTACCACCTTTTTTGCCACGCCAGGCTAGTGCGCTCCTCCTGTGTATTACCTCGTCCTTAGGAACTAGAGACAGCGCCACTTAGAATAGTACACAAGTAGGAGAAAACTCAAAGGTAAACAAGGACAAAGACCTTTCCTATGCAACAAGGGCATCATGTACATATCAACTACACCATGAAGGTTATAAATACCCCATTGCCACCATCCAGCAAGGTATGCACATTATAGTTTTGAGCCCTCACTCTGCTGCTCAATCGTTTGTTCGACTTAGTAACTGACTTGAGCATCGGAGTGTCTTAGCTGAGGGTACCTAGGCTAGCCTGGCGTTTACTATTGGTTGCAGGACTCGACACCGTTATCACAGCAAGCATATTTCTTGACCCCTATCCTAGTTTAATGGATTGAATATTAGTCCGAATTCCCCTAAACACCTCGTACCCTCATCATTTGGCACTGTATATGGGAAGCTTTGAGTCTGCAACTAAGAAAGATGGTTAACACTAGGCGTGCCACTTCTGAAAGGGAGGAAAACAGAAGATCCCCAACCCCTTATCCTCGACCCCGTCAAGAACTTGATATGGCAGGACCCAGCTCCCAGTTGGAGCAAGTAGTCACTCTGACCATGCCCCAACTCATGCAATTGATAAACAAACAGATATCGGCTCAAATTTCTACTCAACTGTTAGCTGCCCTCAATAGGCATAGCAACCAATCTGGTCTAGCTGCCAGTGCCACCCCTTAACCCTCTCATTGATAAGAGAGTCCCCCGAGAGAGGAGGAGGGAAGACTAGAAGCTAGATATCTCCTGACCCGACGAGAGGAAAGCCCAGGGCGATTCCCAAGGGAAGGACCTCGATCCAACCTTTGAGAAGAAATAACTAACTTAGTAGATCACCTCGCTCAACCCATTCAAGCCTTACAGTGTGATAGGGTTGAGTGCCCAAGACCCCCGATGAGTAGGAATCTATCCCAAGCAGATTGGGAAGAGTGGGAGAAAGTATCCCACCAAATACAGTAGCTAAATTGGCATCTAGAAGAGATTTCGAGGAGAAACTCTGAGAGGAACCCTCATTATGATGGTGCTCCTCGACTTCATTGAGAACGGGAGTCACCATTTGTGCATGAAATAATAGAGAAACATATAGCCGTTAAGGTTAAGGTCTTTACAGGATTGGCCAGGTATGATAGCTCATTTAACCCGAATAAGTACTTTCTACAATTCGAGCATATGATGCAGCTTCACAGGCACAATGAGTTCATCCACGCCAAAATGCTGGTCATAGTGTTCCTGGGAATTACACTCGATTGGTTTGTGAAATTTGAATCGATGTCAATTTATTATGACCAGCTCAGTGATAAGTACCTCCATCAATTTCCTAGTCGACGGAAAGTAAAGCTCCCCCCCACCCTTATTTGCACACTGTTAGATAAAATGAGGGAGAGTCCCTTTGTATTTTTTCACTAGGTTCAACACTGAAGTTTTGAAGATTAACAGCCTTCGAATTGAGTTTTTGATCGATGTGCTTTTCTTGGGCGTTCGACATAAGGAGTGTGCTAATGCCCTGGTCAGGGAGAGACCAAGGACCATGGAGAAATTGCTTGGCCTCATAGAAAGGTACATGACTCAAGAAGACATGAATAAGCTCAAATATGGCAATTCTAATACCAACAAGAAGAAAGCTAAAGAGAAAGATTACCGACAGCACAAACATGGTCATCGATCTCCGATCAAGCATATCCACAATTACACCTTGCTCAATACTCTTAGGAAGGAGGCACTGTTTGCCATTCAGCACGACAACCTCCTACAGAAACCCAGGAAGTTGACTGAGACTGAAGCCATGAAAAGGTCCAAGAAATACTGTCACTTCCATAGGCAGAAGGGCCATGACATGGAGAACTGTTTCAATCTTCACAACGAGATCGAAAAGTTGATTCAACAAGGCCATTTGAAAAAGTTTGTCGATGAGAGAGCCCAACTAGTGACAGGCCAAATTGACAAGACTCTCCATAGAGAAAAGTTGGTTACCAAATCTACCCCGATCGTGATAGTTTTCCAGCTTTCGACCAGTGTGGAAATAATCTCTTCTCCGACAAGGACCCTTCTCACATTAAGAATCAAAGGGTAGACAACAAGCTAGACTGCCCCCTTGTAGTATATGCTGAAATAACCAACTTCGAGGTCAAAAAGGTGTTGGTCAACAATGGCAACTCTGCAAACATAATTTTCCCACCAACTTTGAAGAGAATAATATAGGGAGGCTAAAATTCGAGCCTGCACGCACCCTGTTGGTTAGTTTTGGGGGGTCGGAGATCATCCTTGAGGGGTCTATAAGCTTATCCACATCATTTGGAGTAGCCCCTCGCTAAAGAGTGTTCATGGTCAACTACCTGGTCATTGATGCACCCTTCGCTTACTATGCCATTTTGGGATGACCAGCCTTGAACGACTTCATACCCATCTCGAGCTATCACATGAAATTTTTTTATATGTGTTCACAATAATTTAATGATAAAAAGTCGAATGTTAATTTTTTTTATAATTTTTTTATTTTAATTATTTAGATATTTATGCAAAATTTTCATTAATAATGAACAAATATTTCTAGAAACTACACTAAAAATGGATATATTCAAATAAGTAAAAGAGGTTAGTGACAAAGGAATGGACAACGAGGAAAGTTAGAGAGAGAATGAAGAGAAATTTGAAAGTTGGTGACGAAGAGAAAAAACAGAGAAAAAAAAGAAAAGAAAAGAAAAAACAGGAAAACACCGGTGACCAAAACACCAAAATACACGTCTTCATTGTCATCAATTATAATTAAAAGAATACATATTATTATTATTATTGAATTGATATTTTCAGACAATAATTTATTGTGAGGCCATAATTTAACAAAGCTTTAAATATTAGACAAAATGTCAATATTTAACATGAGATTGAAATCGAATCTATGGCTTCATTAATTTGTTTTTCGTAATTAAATAAACAGGGAGAGTTAATTTGCTCATTAATTATTGCTCATAGTCAACTCATGAGTTGAGAAAATTTGGGATTAAAAAAACACATCGATCAATTATTAATTAGTAAACATGTGTGACATTAATGTCGTATGATGAGGTTTCAAGACTGATTTATGACATATGTATATAGTAATAATCCAATATATACTTTCTTCCTAAATGATATACTTAAATAATTTTTCTTGTGTAATAATTTTCTTAATGACCAACTAATTAGTAGATTAGGTTAACGGTCTATTGCAGCTATTACAATGATTCAAAACTAACTTAACCATAACATCAACCACTTTTGTATTGCTCATAAAAAAACAAAAATATCTACAAGTGGATTGTCCCTAAAAATCAAACCTAATATATAATATTGCTCTTACCCTCCAATTAAGTTATAATTTTGCTTATTTCATTGATTTATGTAAGTCTAACTACCCACTTAATTAAGCATTTAATTAGCTCTAGATTATAATCATTAACTAATAAATATTTTTATGTCACTTATATATAAAAGAAAGAACCCTGAGTATCTATTCTGGCCTAAAATTTAATTAAGCATTTTTTTTTCAATTATTTAAATTTTTAAATGAGATGCATGGTTATCATAAAATATCAAAGCCAAGGTAAATCGATGGTCCTATGTCCAAATTTAGCCGTCACGTACTTATAAAATAGTTTTATACTTCTTATTTTTAAATCTCACCACAATCCATTTATGAGAGATAATTATACATTTTAGGGTTCATAAGAAGAATATATACTGTCTATATGATGAGATGAGCGTGTTAAAATATATTGTCTTAAAATTAATGTATATCCTCTCTATATAGTTGCTTTGACTTTTTCATTTGATCCATCGAATTCAAATATTTTTTAAGATCTTCTTTGTTTCTCTCTATGAATTTTTTAACTTTATATAATTATTCCAGGCAAACATTAGCAAAAGAACTCTTTATATAGCTATTTGAGAGTTTATAAGATATTATGGAGTGGGTGATAAATTTTTTCAAAAAGATAAAATTCTAAAATAAGGTATTAGGATCTTATAAATTTTTTTTTTGTGGGAAAAAAATAAAAAGTGCTTAACTTATTTTGAAAATTTTATTAAGTTCCTTTAATTTTAACCATATTAATTATAAAATTGTCATTACTCATTCTTTAAGCTTTAAGATCTTATTTCATCCAAACAATTCAAGAACTTATTTTTAATACGAAAAAGAACATCTTATAAGCTTCAAATATATCTTCTAAAATGCAGGAACTTATAAGATTTTTTAAAATAAATTTAATAAATAATCTCCAAATCCAATACAATCCACATAAGACATCATTCTCAAAATTCCTACATTAAAATAAATATATAATCCAAATATAAAAACATTATAAACATTTTTCATATTATACAACTTATACTTTGTTATCCAAAACTAGAACAGATATCAAATTTAGAGGATGTTTGGGTGAGTATATAACATCCTTAAAATATATTATAAGATATTTGAATACTTATAAGATATCATAAACTATTTGGCAATTTTTTTAAAAAAGAACTCCTAAAATAATGTCATAATTTTATAAACTCTTTTTATAGAAAAAGAAAGGAGATCCTAATTTATTTTTAAAATTTTAATAATTTTTTTTAATTTTAATAATATTAATTATAAAATTATCACTATTAACATTTTATAAGTTCAATATCTTATTTTTTTAAGAGCTTATTGTTATCCATTTCAAATTCACGTTGCACTTACATGTATTAGACCAAGCCTCTATTGACATAGTTCACATTCTCAATTTCAACTGAAGTTTTATTTTCTAATTTATGGTATAGATAATAATTTTTTTTTAAAATAAATACTTAAGCTTGAATTTTCTATATTTAGCATATATTGGAAGAATAGAATAAAAGATGAACCATCACTTTAAATGGAGCATTCAAAGTATAACCCACAAGGTTCCATTCTTTCATCGATGTCAATCTTAATTACCTTGAACAAAATTATATAGTAGCTAAATAGTCAATTAGTAAATTGACATTGCCCTCATATTTACATGTATAATATTCGAGTGGTCTTTGGTTCGGTGGTATAAGTTTCACATACATAAAATATGAGGTCACCGAGTAGTTTATAATTCAGTGGCATAAACCTCTCATATAATGTGGGAAGCCAAGGGTTTGAACCCCTAACGGCCTCCTAATTTGAGTGTGTATAAATAAAAAATAAAAAATAAAATATGAGGTTAGGACTTTGAAATGTAATAAACTCCCGATGTGTGTATAAATAAAATAAATAAATAAATAAAAACAATAACCCTTGGTGCACGCCCTGTTAAGGAGAAAATTGTGCAATGTGTTTTAATAAAATGAGGTTAAATGAAACAAATTTTGGTAAGTAGGTGGTTAATAAATTTGTAAAAATTTAATTAACAGCTGGCATCTCATTAATTAGGGAATCTAACAAATATGTCCAGAAGAAGAAATAATCAACATTTAATATGTATTATTAATTATTATTTTCCATTTGTTTGTCCGGAAAGAGTCTACTTTTGGTCAATTTTCACTTATGAGGCAAAGAATACCTTTACCAATATGAAATCCAATTGCTTCTAATGAGAAATTGATGGATGTTTATAAAAGGAGAAAGTTAGTAACGGAAATTACCAAAACAACCTGTAAATTTTTCCAACTTTTATTCATTTGTAATTGTAAAAGTCGCGTGTCTACTATATATGTGACTTTTGAAATTCTTCCTCCTATTTTTTTTTTAATAACATTTATTGGGTATGATCAATGAAGTGAAACAAAATTACTAATTGAGAAGTGAAACAAAACGACTTCATTTCACATAATATTAAAATTGTTAGCAAATTTTTTTATTTTATTAATAAATAATTTTAGCATATTTTGCCTCAGATTCTCTGTTTGACATCAATACCAAACGTGACTGGACAACTGGTCACTGATCCTCGTGAGGGCATTATGGGTAATCAGATAAATTCCCGATGATTCATATTTCATAGTCACTTCACGCGCTCGGCCATTTCATTTCATCCCGTTACCCACGTTACCCAAATTTAAAATTCCAGCAAAGAAAAAGCCAGTGCTTATGTTATGTTGCCTCCCTTGTCCCTTCGCCAATTGCTATTGTCTATTGATTATTGGCCTTTTGTTTCAGTCATAAAACTCCAAAATCCGAGAAGACCAAGCAGGTCATACGTCTCCACATCCACTCTCCCTTCTGATTCCTTTCCTTCCCCTTTGTCATATCCTTCTTACATTTTCTCTGTTTTCTCGCAACACTTTCGTCCCACCCTTGAACTCTCATATATAGGTTTTATTCTGATAGGATTCCTTGATTAAGAAAAGGTAAGAAACAGTAATGCCAGTTCGTTACGTTCTTCTCTCTTTCAGAATTTGCTACTGTACTTCTGCTCTATGTTTGTTTTTTCTTTCTAAATTTTATTAATATTTTTAGCATCCTTTTTCTTTTCTTTTCTTTTTCTTTTTATTATTTTTGGTTTGGGAGGCTGGGGGGCCCGGGGTGTGTCGTGGAAGAGCAGATATATGTATGCCCCAGTTTTGGTTAAAGCTTGATCTGGGTTCTTCTGCTTTGCTTCTAATTCTTTTGCTTGATCTCATTTGGCTCTGAGGAGTTGTGTTTTTTGATGCCGTTCTGTTTTTCTTGTTTGACAAAGCTGTGGGAGAAATTTGACTTCTTTTGTTTTGGCAACTGCATATTAACTTTGACCAAAGGTTACGAATCTTCCAGTCTCTGCATTCAGCTGCTTTTTGCTGAAATTTTGTTGCGAATGGACTGTCAAATTTTCAAAGCTTTGGACCCAGAGTTACAGACTCTGTCTATTAGTTGTTGTTTGAGGAAAGCTTTGTTCATGGCTTTGTGTATTCTATGCCGTATATCTATGTCTATAATCTTGATATTGCCATCCATATCTCCTGAAAGAAATCCTCTATTTGAGGTACTGATTTGAAGATTAAACAAAGCTATCAGATTTTGTTGCTGGGTGTGATTGTTGATCCTGAGCAAAAATTATTGTGCTAATTAAGTTTTTGTTTTATCTTTGCAGGTTTATGGATGGATAATTTATTGATAGATGATATATAGTAAAGTGGGAGGACGGAGATGAGAGAGGAGTCTTCAGGCATAATAATTGGGATATCAATAGGAGTGGTGATTGGAGTGGCTTTGGCTGTAGTTGCATTCTTTTGCATTAGGTATCATAGGAAGGGTTCCCAGATAGGGAATAGCAGTTCTAGAAGGGCTGCAACTGTCCCTATTCGTGCAAATGGAGCTGATTCTTGTACAATAATGTCAGACTCGTCAGTTGGGACCGAGTCACCAAAGTCTACCATACAGAATGGCATGTCACTCTGGTTCAGGGGACTTAAGAAGGCCAATGTGGTTTCTGCATCAGGGATACTGGAATACTCTTACAAGTACGTAAATTTAAATGGCTCTTGAATCTGTTTAACCGTTGGGGTGTTTTGGGGGGGGGGGTGTGTGTGTGGAGATTGGCAGTTCCACTTGTTCACATGGTTTCAAAACTGATCAGTATGGAATAATCCCTGTGAGAACCTGAACACAGGCAGGGCATTAGAACATGAAGTCATGTGAATGTCAATTATGCAGGTCGAAAAGGCTTAAAGTTTTATTCAGTAATTTTGCTTACAACTTGGCGAATTACATTAGTAACATTACCATGACAAACAGAATGGTTTGAAGCAAGCTTAAGTATCTATAATTACTCCACAGGTTGAACTTTGTATATGCCTGAAAAATATGCTCCACTGATATCTAAAAAAGAGCTCCATGGTGTTAGTTGATATAATCCCTAAAATATACTTTTTTACATGTCAAGTTGGCATGCAAAAGCATGTGATAATGCTTTATGCTTAATTCATTTTTTGTCAATATCTAATTTTGGTTGATGCACAAGCAGGGATATACAGAAGGCAACCTACAATTTTACCACATTAATCGGTCAAGGAGCATATGGTCCTGTGTACAAGGCTCAGATGTTGACTGGGGAGACTGTTGCTGTTAAAATGCTTGGTATTGATTCTAAGCAGGGGGAGAAAGAATTCCAAACTGAGGTACTTCGATTTGAGAAGTAACATATAGCAATGACAACATGCTCTCCTATTTTGTGCATCCTTCTCCAAACAGAATATTTTACATCAAAATCAAAGCCTATCACTTATTCCATTATTGCTGAAAGTTAACGATTCTTTTGATTTAATTCTCAGGTTATGCTATTAGGAAGGTTACATCACAGAAACCTTGTGAATTTGGTTGGCTATTGCGCCGAAAAGCACCAGCATATGCTTATTTATGTGTACATGAGTAGAGGAAGTTTGGCTTCTCATCTGTATAGTAAGTTAGCTATTCCTATCCTTATAAAATGGATAGAAGAAGAGGCATTCTCTTGAAAGTAGTACTGCACTCCATCTTCTCCACCCAATGCTGTTAGTTAAATTGGCAACTAAGCAAAGTGAATGATCATTTTATTTGAATGTCAACATAGAGATTTAGTGTTTAATGGACAACCCTGAGTGCTCTTGTACGTCCATATTTTAATTCAGCTGACTACGACAGCTTTTTTCCACGATTATTTACCAGTTCAACAACTTAACAAAATTAAAACTAGATCTTTATTTACCACTTTGATATTCCAGATTAGAATAAACTGCAGTCTATTTAATTAGGGAATCTAATAGTTGTATCTTGGAGGATTACTAGGAGATTTTTGACATGGAAGTTGGCCATGAACTTTATAATGTACCGTTCCCTGATGTATATGCTTCCACAAACCCATTCAACAAGATATAAGATTTTGGATAGTGTGTTACACTGGTTAGAATCTGCTTTCATCCAACTTAAAAATATTTTGAGTATTTTATTCTCAAGGGAGGATGTAACATTTCAAGTCTTCTTATCTCCCTGTTATTGTTTTATTGGGAACTTCAGCATTGTAATGATTAGAATCACCCCCAGAGGGCTTTAAGTATTCCAGTTAACTGAAGACAATTGCATTGGACAACAAGGCTAATAGAAAGGGTTTAGTCGGTTTTGCACACTATGTGTTTCTGTAAATCAGCACCATTAAGGTGCTTCTTCTTCTTCTTCTTCTTCTTCCTTTTCTCTCTCTCTCTCTCTCTCTCTCTACATATATATATATCTCCAACAGTTTGACTTGATACTATCTTATAGCCATGGTTGCCAGCTAGGTCACATGCTTTATCTTTCTTTATGGAAATTTATGGTTGCCAAATTATGTATTTCTTTTTTGAATTGCAGTTCTGATTCCCCTCTACCGATCCATATTCTTAAAAAGGACAACATAATACATCTGAGAAACATGTGACCTGATTGTGTTGAAATCTTCAGCCATGTTTGCTGTAACATGACTATGTTAGAGAATGCAGTTGTTGCCTGCATTCCTTGTATTATTCCTTTTATATTCTTTTCTTCTATCCTTATCTGCCATAATCGTACATCTCTCGTTGATCTTCAGATGAGAAACTTGAACCATTGAATTGGGAATTAAGGGTTCAAATTGCTCTTGAGGTGGCCAGGGGCTTGGAATATCTT
The DNA here is from genome assembly GCA_018894105.1 of Jacaranda mimosifolia. Classification (NCBI taxonomy): domain Eukaryota; kingdom Viridiplantae; phylum Streptophyta; class Magnoliopsida; order Lamiales; family Bignoniaceae; genus Jacaranda; species Jacaranda mimosifolia. The sequence goes on along the minus strand of CM032118.1, from coordinate 17,843,697 downwards.
CATGATGGTGTAAGTTGAATTAGTCTGTTATTATGTGGAAGATCACTTATAGCCTTTCTTGCATATGCAATTATTCTAAACTTTAGTTGTCCTTTTTTTAATCTTGTAATCACATGGTTATATATTATATATTTATCATTCCTTTACCGAATGCTTTTATGATTAACTTCAGGCAGTTCCTCCTGTGATTCATCGCGACATCAAATCATCCAATATCTTATTGGATCAGTCCATGAGAGCTAGGGTAGGTCTCCATTCGTTGCAGTTTTCCCTCTAAAATGAAATTGGAAATTCAATAAAATTATGAAATTTAAATACGCTATTAACTAAAGGATTTTTGGCTAATGCTTTGATGACATGTCTATTGTGCAGGTGGCTGACTTTGGACTTTCTAGGGAAGAGATGGTTAGCAAGCATGTGTCCAATATTCGAGGAACTTTTGGATATCTTGATCCTGAATACATATCAACACGTTCTTTCACGAAGAAAAGTGATGTTTACAGCTATGGGGTTTTGCTATTTGAACTTATTGCAGGACGAAATCCTTTGCAGGGACTTATGGAGTATGTTGAGCTAGTGAGTTGTCTTTCCCTTTACTCTGAATTTGCAGCTTAATATGTTCAAAATGCTGAGAAACTTAGGATAGGGTCGTAACATTTTAGGCTGAAGTAGTGAAGTGTTTTTTTCCTATCATGGTAGGCTGCTATGAATACTGAAGGGAAAGGTGGATGGGAAGAAATAGGTGATCCTCGTCTTGAGGGTAAATTTGATGTGGAAGAACTCAATGAAGTGGCTGTTCTTGCACACAAGTGTGTCAGTCGCCTCCCAAGGAGAAGGCCATCAATGAGGGACATTGTTCAAGTGCTCTCAAGGATTCTTAAATACAGACACAGTAGAATGAAGCAACGCAAGGAAGTCTCAACTCCTCGAGAAGCAGATGAGGTTATCATCAATATGGGCCAATTAGAACATTGGAATCCATTGTCTGAACACCGACGTGTAGAATCTGTGGACAGCACGGCTGATTCCATTGATGTATAAATGATGGTTTTCTTTTTTATTTTTTTGAGGAGTTCGTTCACATAAGACGTGCTATGTCTATCTTTCCTTCTACATATTTTTGGTTTTTATCTGTAAAAGATGTTTGGCTCTGTGGGATTTAGAATGACAAAATACAGTATCTCCAGCGGTGGTAGTCTCAGTGCAATATAGTAATCCTTTTTCATGTCTTGTCAGTAATTCTATCAAGTTTCTGTATATGAATCACTGCGAATCACATTAAAATTTTGTTTCTACTACATCTGACAGTGAAAATGGGACCAATTAATTGCTTTCATTGGTAAACTGTAGAACAGCGACTTCCTTATGGTTTGGTAATTTGGTAAATTAGAATTTAAGATACAACAAAAAGATCCAATTTCTATGAGCCATATCCATTTTTTCTCTTAAACAAATCTCGAAATGGAAAAAAGTTCTTACTGCTACAAACTGCGACAGATAGAAAACGTAAGGTCAATTAAGGTTAGTCTTTCGAAGAAAATATTTACATAGTATTTTATGTAAAATTATGTCACATGAAGATGGAGTGCTGTGTTTGAGAAGAGGTGATGCTGGTAATAGCTTTTCCTTAACCACTTTGGAACCATGTGCCCGCACGACTGACTTTAGAAAGCGTCTAATAGTTAGACTGAATTTAGTTTAAACTGAAGAAAACCGCTGGAATGCAGAGGGTATCGTCCTCCCGACACACTTTTATCTTCCTGATTCCCTCGCTTTCAAATTCTCTTGCTGGTGCAACAGTAATAAAATAATAATCCACATTCGAAGCTTTCTTCAACCAAATAAACAGAGAAGAAGTAGAAATGGCGGCAATGGCTGCTTTTCGCAGCTTTTTTCATCAATAAATCTGTCATCCAACTCTTTCTTGGGCCAGTGATTCTCCCCCTCCCCTCACACGTCTTTTATTCTGATGTGGGTTGTAAGTGATCCTTTGGGCTCGAGGTCAATTCAGGTCATAAATCTTTCGAATGTTTCAGGTCTAAGAGTTTGAAATCAAAACAAGGTCGTTAGGGGTCACTGGTAGACCTGGCAATTGGGTACCCGTGGGTAATTCAATCACGGGTAACAACGGGTTGGGTAAATTTACCCACGGGTAAATTTACCCATTTTTTATTGGGTACGAAGTAGGGGATCTGTTACCCATCTTCATGGGTAACGGGTAACCCGTGGGTACCCAATATTTTTTTTTTATATATATATTTAGAGGTAAATTAATATCCAACTTGTGACTTACATGATGTTGCTCAAATTTTAACTAAATAAAGCGAAAAAAATGAAAAAAAAAACTAAAAATTTCAAACATTAAATTGAACAAATACCTAAAGCACATTAATAATATTATAGTTTAAAACTTACATCTTAAATATTCAAAGTCTACCAAATTTAAAGTACATGACATTCAAAAGTTCAAATTTAAATCCATTACATGCCAAAAGTTTTTTGAATTGAAAGTTTGAATATCAATCGAACATTGTTGTCCTTGTAGAAGAAGATGTTGCATCCATGTTTTTGGAAAGGAATTTTTGTTATTTAGGATTTTATTTTATGATATAATTTTTAATTTAATTTGTTATAAATAAAAAATATTTATATGTAAATATATATTATATAAAATAATAAAAATATATATTTATAAATACGGGTAACCCGCGGGCCGGGCCAAAAAGTGGCGGGTAAATTGGGTACGGGTAAAATTACCCATAATTTTTTGGGTTGGAAAAACAAGACCCATTACTCGTAATTTTTTGGGTACCCGCGGTACAGGTGGAATTTTGCCAGGTCTAGTCACTGGGAGGGTTCTTAGTGAGACCCCTCCGACACTAAAGTTAATATAAAAGTGGTGTAGAGGTGAAGAAAATAATAAGAGAGAATATGTGAGAATGAATATGTATGCATGCCTTAGAAATAGAGTAAAATGGGGTATTTACATTGGTGTTTCATTCCAAATGGGAAGTTGATGTAGCGTGATTGGGGTGCTTTCTGCCAAGTTGGGTTGATAGTCAAGATTAATACAAATTGCGGGTAGGGTTGAGCGACAAGGATCTGACCATTCCATTGTTGTATGGATCTTTTTTATTTAGTGAGTCTATTATAGGTATTTGCTAGGCAATATTAGTATTTATTGAGCCAATTTACCTTATGTGGGCTTAATCCATGTTGTAGTCTTCATGCATTTGGTCCATATGAGTATGGGCTAGAGTAATACTTTTAACTTGACCCATCATTATGAAAGAGGTGTAAGGTTAAGGATCCAATTTAAAATATTTAAAAACTGAGATCTAACTTATCTTACACCACCACAAGGATCTAAATCATGCATGTATTGTGGATTAAGGTTAGATTATTACCTCTTGAGCAAATCCAACCAAGGTAGAAGAAGAGCTTTCTTTCCCAAGAGGAAACTGCTACTGGTGTAGCTAGGCATGATCAACTTTTGATCTAGCAAACCACCTCGGAATTCAACCAAATCAAGAAAAAATAAAAGTTGACTCAAAGAGGAGATATAAAATTCACCACCAAACTCCTTCGGCAAGACCTTGAACAGAGACCTCAAAATTTTTGCTGGAATAGAGGATCACTGAAGCAAACAATTCGAATTTCGTTTTGCCTCTAATGTCAAAGTCCCCACACCTTTGGACAATCCTTTTCTTCTCAATTTAGCTGGAAAAATCAAGAACGAAGAGAGCTAGGTTGAAGGCTGAAAATGGAGGGGAGGAAGAAGAGAGCGAAACCTCAACTCATGAGAGAATCACTTTGTGATGGAATTTTTGATCTAACAATTAGATGCAAAAAGTGTGATCTATTCTTCGTGTTGGTCGCCCCCCTCTATATCTATATATAGAGGGAGGATGGTGTGATGCCCTTTCTCAAGGGGGGTTGCCAACTAAGCATGCCAACTTGCAAGCTTAATTTGAATTTTCCCTACAAATCTCATTCTTCCATTTAATTAAATTAAATACTTTAATTTAATTAAATATTGACTTAACATTTAAGTCGCCAAACTTAACTCTTTAAATTTGACTTGACCAATTGATAATCATGTGGTACCAAATTAAATTAACTTTTAATTTAATTGGATCAATTTAACAATTAAATTGATGAAATTGAATGACTAAAAATTGCATCAAGATTTCTTTCTCACATTTTCGGTCCTCTTGGAAATTTTCTAGCACTTAGAAAATTCCTCTTCATTATTTAGGATTTCAATAGGCTTTTGTGTGTAACCCATTAGGTTTTACAACTCATTGGACATGGGCTCACAACAATTATGAGTTTAGAATATCATATATTCGCGTTAATTTAAAACTCCTTTTAAACTAACAGACTCATATCAATTAATTTCTATTAATTGAAGAGTACCCAATCTCCATGGTCGATGTCCAACTTCAAGCCCATGGAGTCCAACAATTGGCCGAATAAATGCTTATGATGAACCATTCTAGCTCTACATGTACCATGCAAATACGGTCCTTCCATCTCCTTTCTCCATGAAAGAGGCCTAGGACAAAATATTTGTTGGCTCCCTAATAGCCTCAACCCTATGCATCTATAGCCTCTGCCAAGGACTCCTTGGAATCGATCATCATAGAATACATAAGAGATGTACTCGCCCTTCACAAAGATGAGAAGTCGGATCCCACCTTAGATCTCATAAACCTCCATATCTAAGTAGCTCATGCCCAATTACCACTGGAAAGCCCGTTAAGTGGCTAGGGAGGAGTCAAAGCATGATGACCTAAACACAAGGTTACAATGGATCCTCAGATCAAAGGACTAATTATATGCACTAGCGTAAGCTGGAGAACTAGCCACTATTGACTTGCTACTACGGCTATCTAGTGGGATCTCCAAGCGGGTCTCCAGTGCCTTATTCTCTAACAAACACCCACTATCATGCACCCATATTACATATAGTTTGCTCATAGAACGGAGCAACTTCCAACCCTTTGGATTTATGCATCGTTAGCCCAAGTCTATTCGAATCTTAGATGTCCCATCTCATAATATTCTATAACTTGGGATGTTTAAGATCACGATTGTGTAAGACTTATTCTATGATCACCACCGAGTGAATTGACCAAGTCCCATAGTCTTATGTGACCTAAGGGCTTTAACCATATGCCAGTGAAGTAATATAAGCATAAGATAAAGATGGTTACATAAGAATAATATCATTCAATTAAGACTGTATCACGAGTAAAATAGTTTACGTGCCAATCTTATTGGCTTGCTGGGAACTATTCCAACAATCTCCCACTTGCGCTAAAGCCAATGCCCTATAGTCTTAAGACCTATCTTCATAAGGTGTCCTCTAAAGACTTGTTGCGGTAGGGGTTTAGTTAGTGGATCTGCTATATTCTCTCCCGAGGCAACTCTTTCCACTCAAATGTCGCCTCTTCTATGATCTTCTGGATCAAATGGTATCGCCTCAAAATGTGTTTGGATTGTTGATGAGATCTTGGCTCCTTGGCCTTGTGCAATAGCACCGTTGTTGTCACAAAAGATAACCACGAGCTCAGATATGCTAGGCACTACATCCAACTCTTGGATGAAATTTTTTATCCAAACACCTTCATTTGTAGCTTCCGAAGTTGCAATATATTCTACTTCAGTGGTTGAATCGGCCATGGCGTCTTGTTTGGAACTCTTCCAATTCATCGCGTCGCCATTAAGGCAAAATATGAATCCAGAGGTAGATTTTAGGCAGTCTACATCGAATTGGAAACTTGAATTTGAAAACCCCTTAAGTTTCAATTCTCCATTGTTGTATACCAAAAACAACTCCTTAGTTCTTTTCAAGTACTTAAGGATTGTTTTAACGACTATCCAGTGATATTCACTGGGGTTAGATTGAAAGCCGCTGGTGATACTTAGAGTGTGCACTACATCTGGTCTTGTACATTGAACTGTATACATTATGCTCCCTATAGCAGACGTCTAAGGTATTCGAGGCATCTTTTGTCTTTCTGCCTCAGTTTAGGGGGTTGTAGACTTAGATAGACAAATACCATATCCCATGGGAAGGAATCCCTTCTTGGATTCTTCTATACTAAACTACTTTAGTATTTTGTTAATATATTGTGATTAGGATAACCCCATAATCCTCTTCGATTTATCTCTATAGATACATATTCCTAATACATAGGATGTTTCTCCCAAATCTTTCATGGAGAATTGAGTAGATAACCACGCTTTAGTATGCTCTAACATTCCTATCTCATTCCTAATGAAAAGGATGTTATCGACATACAGCACAATAAATTGTACATAATTTCCACTCGCCTTCTTGTACACACATGGCTAATACACATTTTTAATAAAGCCAAACGATTTGACTGTACTATTAAAATATATGCTGCAGGATCGGGACGCTTGCTTGAGTCCGTAAATGGACTTTTGGAGTTTGCAAACCTTTTGCTTACTTCTCTTGGACGTAAAACTTTGTGGTTGCTCCATATAAATTTCTTCTTCAATGATGCCATTGAGGAAAGCAGTTTTCACATCCATTTTCCATACCTCATAATCATAATATGCGGCTATGGCAAGTAGGATCCATATTGACTTAGGCATCGCAATTAGTGAAAAGGTTTCCTCGAAATTAATACTGGGTCTTTGAGTATAACCTTTTGCCACTAATCGCGTATTAAAGGTCACTACCTCTCTATGGATTCCTAGCTTTTGCTTATAGATCCACTTGCAACCAATGGGAACGATTCCCTCTGGTGGATCTACCAAAGTCCATACTTTGTTGGAGTACATGGAGTCCATTTTGGATCTCATAGCATCAAGTCAATGTCCCAAGTCTATGTCTAACATAGCTTCCTCGTAGGTCTTTGGATCTATATCTGATTGGCCCGTCTCATGAAGAAATTCGAACCTTTCATATTGCTTCTTGATTTGGTCTGACCTATGTAGAGGATGTGTGCAAGGCTCACTACTTGTTTTCATTGCTTGTGGAATTTGATCATCTTGAACTTTATCAAGTTCAACAACAATGTCTTTTCTCTAATAGAAACTCATTTTCCAAAAAGGTGGCGTTCCTTGAGACAAACACTTTTTGCTATGAGGATCATAAAAGTGATAACCCATAGATTCTCTAGGGAATCCCATAAACTTGCATAAGGAGGATCGACTATCCAACTTGTCTCCCACTAACCTCTTGATGTAGGCGGGAGACCCCCAAACCTTTAGAGATTGGTAAGATGGTGCTTTGCTATATTACATCTCACGTGGTATTTTTGGCACATCCTTTGAGGGTACTATATTTAGTAGCCTCGCTGTTTTTTGCAAGGCGTTTTTCCAAAAGGATATAGGCACATCAGAAAAGCTCATCATGGAATGTACCATGTCCAACAAGGTACGGTTTCTTCTCTCGGCTACTCCATTGAGTTGGGCTATGCCGGGTGGAGTCTATTGAGAGAGAATCTCATTCTCTTTTAGATAATCCAAGAATTTAGTACTTAAGTGTTCTCCTCCTCGATCTGATCAAAGAGTTTTTATACTAAGTCCCTTTTGCTTTTCTACTTCACACCTATACTCTTTGAACTTTTCAAAGGCTTCAGACTTGTACTTCATAAGATACACATGTCCGACTTGAGCGTGATCATCGATGAAGGTGATGAAGTAAGAATAGCCTCCTCGTGCATAACTCTTAGTGGACCACACATATTCGTATGGATCAAATCCAGAGGATTTGTGCTTCGCTCCGATTGTCCTACAAAAAGAGCCTTGGTCATTTTTCCCTTTAAACAAGACTCACAAGTTGGAAGTTCCTCAATGCCACTAACATTTGGTGCTTTAAGAGCTTCTATCTTGTTCATCCTATTCTTAGAGATGTCTAAGTCTTGCATGCAATAAAATGGCATCATCTTGGATATCTAGCTTTCTTTTACTTGATTGAATGTGCATCAATGAATTTTGAGAATCTAATATGTGCAATCTGTTATTTAATGTACCTTGAGCAAGTAAAGAACAATTCTTTAATGCCTTCAATTTTCCATTAGATATAGAAAAATTATATCCTTCATTATCTAAAACGGGAATTGAAATTATATTCTTCATAAGATTGGGTACATAGTAACAAGGATCAAGTACAATTTAGAATCTCTCAAGTCTAACTTGATAATGCCTTGGAACGTGGCAACAACTCTTGCTCTATTTCCTAAGCGGAGGATCATATCCCCTTCATTGAGACTCTTTTTTCTTTCCATCCGCTATAACGAATTACAAAGGTGAGAACCACATGTGGTATCAAATACCCATGAGGAAGAACTAGTCGCCAAGTGCACTTCAATGAAGTACATACTCTTCTAAGAGTAGCAAGATAAGCTTTGCAATTTTTTCTCCAATGCCCTTTTTCACTACAATGGAAACATGTAGCATTGGTTTTAGCCTCTTTAATCTTCTTGACTCCTCCTAAACCTTTCAAGGGTTGCTTTCCCTTTGAAGAAGAACCTTTCTTTTTCTTACCCCACTTCTTTAGGCCTTTTGGGCCTTTGGACTTGGAGAAGGATGCGAGCATAAGGTGCTTGTCCTTTTTCATGGTCGCCTCAGCGGTAACCAACATGTTCACCAATTCGTTAATTGTTACTTTATTTTGGGACATGTTAAAGTCGTCAAGTGCTCTTCAATAAAGTACATACCCTTCTTAAAGGTTGCAAGGTAAGCTTCACAATTTGTTTTCCAATATCCTTTTTTGCCATAATGGAAACAACTCGCATCGGTCTTAGCCTCTTTCTTCTTCTTGACTTCCCTCGAATTCTTCAAGGGATGCTTCTCTTTGGATGAAGAACTCTTCTTCTTTTTACCTCTCTTTCTAAGACCCCTAGGACCTCTAGACTTAGAGGAAGAAGCAAGCATAAGAGGCTTTTCCTTTTTCATCGTCGCCTTGGCTCTCAACCAATCGTGGAAGTTTGACCCGATTAGTTTATTAGTTTCCAAAATAGTGTGGAGAGGATTTTTAGTCATTTTATTTTGAAGATTTCGAAAATCTACAAGAGGCAAAAAAGAAGAGTATAAGCATATGATTGAATATTGATATTGAAAACATGTTCATGGTCTTTCAAGTATTTTTTTCTTCTACTATTTTATCAAATCCTTCACCCCCTAGAAGACTTCGGGAAATCTCATTTCCTAGTGAGAATCAAGATCCGAAGACTCGCAAGTGGACCGCCATGACTGAGTGCCATCCACAAACAATGAAAGGTAAGCAACATTTGCTAATCGCATCTCATGTCACTCTTGATGTATTTTGCCTCACTTTTCATATAGACCCACGTGACTGTGCGCTATCTACACTATTAGGTGTTAAGTCGGACCTGCCAATCAAACTTTGATTTAAGACCGCTCCACGATATTTCCCGTGATCGAGTGTCAATGCATGGGAAGCCTCAAATCAAAGGTGCATCTTATGCTAAGTATATGCTCACAGTTTTCCACCTATGTGTGACCCCCATGACCAAGTGCCATCACACAAAGATGGTAGCATCGTCATGGTATTTGGATTTTTTATATCATACCATGCATCTCATACATCAATAGTATATGAAAAGTATAAATAAGTAAATGCGCCTAGCATGCTTCTAGGGTGGGATGACCATGAACCTAATCAAATAGTGTACTTAGAGCCATAGGTGCACCACTTAGTTGTTTTAAGTGGGTTGATTAAATACAACTATTACATGATTGTATCCCCATACATTTATGGGTCTTCATGCCTCCAATGACCTTCTTTGCTCCATGCAACATTTACATAAGAAAGAAATCCTCAATCCTAGTGATTCTACTCTCATAACATTGACAAGATAGAAATTAAGAGGCATGCACGCCCCAATTTAATACAATGCTTTTCAACAACTTGAAACAAATAAAATCAATATTAAAGGCTCATGATCATCCCCATTCATTCATCATTCATTTAATAATTAAATGAACAATAAATAAATCTAGAATTGACATTCAATTCCAACAATTAAATGGTTATCTCATAAACAATTAATTGGCCAAGCAAGAGGAAGTATAACAATTATGCCACATTATTGAAGATTAACTTTAACAAGTTTTTAAAAGCAATAAAAAATGTCAAACATAATTTTGAGGACTTGTACAACACTTGTGCATCAATATAGTATGATTCAAAACACTTTTAGTGACAAAAAGAACACAAAAAAATTGAGTTGCCTCGGGCAAGACTGAAACTGCCACTATTTGTTGGGCACTAAGTGCATAGCTGCAAGGCAGGCGCGTGCAATGCATGCCCGTTGCTCGGTCAGCAGCTAGCCTGGGCGGGCAATGAACTGTTTTCATAGTCACCTCCGAGTTATCTCAATTGTGGTTCAATTTTTGTGAACCAAAAAATTTAGGACACCTTCTAAACTTCAAATTACATAATATTGATGAAATTGCATATTCAAAACATCTTTCAAAAATGGAATTTCAAGTGCTTAATCATACTTCCAAAAAAAAGTTTAAGTAAGAATTATATTCTTCAAAAATCTCCAATAAACTCCAATCATATTAGATCAAAAAATGACAAAAACTACTTAAAGCCAAATTTAGCATGCTATATCCACATATAACATCATCTAATGCTAAATCAAAATTCAATACTAGCAACTATGAATTAAACAACTAATCATATGAATTAACACTTAAAACATTTATTAGCATGCTTTCAATTCATCAAGTAAGGAGCCATACACAACATCATCCAAACACTCCAATCCAAGGTTGGATCAATTATTTGGAGATTTTGATCAATCTATCACATGAATGAATCAATCAAAAATCCAAATCACAGCATGAATTAGGCTCCAATACCACTTGAAGTTACATGTAGCACTACAATCCAATTATCTGAGCTCAAAACTGCTAAAATAACTGGGCTACATATGAAGCCAAGGATCAAACATGCCATGGATTCAGATTTGGTAAGAGGATTACCTTGATTTTCACAAAATCAAAGGAAGGTGGAAGAAGATCTCAACTCCTTGAAAACTATCTCCCCAGCGGCACAATTGCTTTTTGGAAACTTTTGCCCTACCGAATGAACTTGCCTTTCAATGAAGTTTAAAGCAAAGAACACCAACTCCTTAATGTATCTCTAATAAAAAAATTAGCTAAAAAAAGATCCGAAAAGACCTCCAATGGATGCTCCAAAATCACTACCCGAAATATATGATCTCCAAAGGCTAGCAATCCAATTATTTTGCCTCTAATGAAAAAATCCACACACACCAATGCACAATCCATTTTTCCTCAATATTAGCTGGAGAATAAAGAGGAGAAATGTAATGATGAAGACTTGATTTGGAGGTAGGAGATGAAAAAAGTAAAGCTTCAATACATGAGGCAATGCTTGGGAAATTGGAGGGAAAATGAGATAATCTTATTCTAGCTTGCAATTAACCTTTGACTTAACTCTTAAGTCAATTTGCTTAACTCCTTAAACTAGTAATTGTTAACTTAACTCCTTAAGTTGACCAATTGATAGTCATGTGGCACCAAATAATTGACTCCTTAATTAATTGATCTTAATTTAACTCCATCGATTAATTAGATTAATTTAACAATTAAATTGATCGAGCCAAAATGAAATCAAACGTCTACCTCCAACATTCGGTCATTATAGAACTTTTATGACTCATAGAAAATTCCCCTTCATCAAGTGGGATTTGTAATTAGCTTTTGTGTATGACCCATTAGATTATACCATTCATTGGACATGGACTTACAACTCTTTGTGACTTGTAGAATATCAAATATTCATATTAGTTTAATCTCCTTTAAACTAATCAACTCAATTCAATTAATCTTTATTAATTGAAGAGTACCCAATCTCCATGGTTGATATCCAACCTCAAGCCCATGGAGCTCAACTGATTAGACAAAATGAATGCTTTTGGGAAACTATTCTAGCTATGCGCATACTATGTAAATATAGTTTTTCGTCTCCTATATCTTGAAAAAGGCCTAGGGCAAGATATTTGTCGGCTCCCTAATAGCCTCGATATTATTTTTTTATTCCCATTTTCGATTCCCCTTTATGACCTCATATTTGAAAAACTCATTTTCCAAATTGTCATACTACCTTGCGCAAGGATTTCTTGAAATCGATCATTATAGAATACATAGGAGATGTATTCGCCCTTCACAATGACGAGGAGTCGAATCCCATCTTGGATCTCACAAACCTCAATGTCTAAGTAGCTCATGCCCAATCTCCACCCAAATGACGTGCTATGTGGTCGATGAAGAGTCAAAAGATGAGGTCCTAAACACAAGGTTACCATAAATTCTCAAGTCAAAGGACTAATTATATGCACTAGCATAAGTTGGAGAACTTGCCACTATTAACTTGCCTCTTCGGCTATCTAGTGGATTCTCCAAGCGGGTTTTCAATGTCTTGTTCTCTAACAAGCACCTACTAACATGCACCTATATCTCATATGGCCTTGCTCATGAAACGGAGCAACATACAACCATTGGATTTATGTATCTTTAGTGCAAGTCTATCCAGATCTTAGATGCCCTATCTCATAAGATCCTACGATTTGGAAGATTTAAGATCGCAACCGTGTAAGACTTATTTCATGATCATCACTTAGTGTACTAACCAAGTCCCGTAGTTTTGCGTGATCTAAGGGCTTCAATCAAATGCTAATGAAGAAGATATGAGCATAAGATGAAGATATCCATTTAATGAATATCATTCAATGATGATTGTATCATAAGTGAAATTGTTTACATGCCAATCTAATTGGCTTGCAGGGCGTTATTCCAACAAAGCTGATGTAACATGATCTAGGTGCTTCCCACCAGGTTGGGTTGATTGTTAAGATTGATTTGGGTTAATCGTTGGGTTGTTTAAAAAATTAAAAAAAGTTGTTTTCATTACTTTGCTCCATTTTCCCATATGTCTTTGGAAATTCATTTTTGATGTGGTAAATTTTAGTAGGAGGTGATTATAGTTAAGGAGATAAGAGATTGTGAGTGTTTATGAGGTCAAACTCCAGTCTTTCGATGAGCGCGAAGGTTGAACCTACAACCAAATAAGCCTCGTTAGGCTTGCTGAGGTGACTTTCAGCTAAAACTCTTTGATGCTTAAGTCAATAAATAAAAAGAGTAAAAAGAATATTTAGCTTGGGAGGAATGTAGAAATGGGAATGTACCTTTCATTGGGTTTTCTGGGATTTATTTATAGGTATTTCAGTGCGTATTCCCTTTTTTAACCTAATATACTTCTGGAAGGTTGTGGAGAGAATGGGGTAATATGGACCATCAATTAAGTAACAACCTTCAAGGTTTCTAGCCACTTTTTTATCTTGGGACATTTAATGCTCCTATATGATGCTAGTATGTTCATTGAAAAGGGGAAGCTCTTTTCAGTATCTGACTGAGACAAGCGGTACAGAGGACAACTTGCCATTAAGACAACTGCATTCACTTGGGGTCTAGTATCACAAATCCATCATCATGATGTGAGGTTTTCATTGCTATTTTGTGGAAGAGGTCGAAGCTAGAGGAGAGGTTGGATTTCCCACACATAATGATACAGAAAATCGATTATAATAGTCTAACAATCTTTAATAACCTAACTTTTGTCACTTAGGTCTCAAATTCATAATATTAGCGTCTAATCCTCTAATTAACTTAATTAACCCAAAGTCATCATATATTAATACAAATTCGGGTCCACTAGGCGCATATATATATATATATCCATGCATGTAATTCATTTTTGGATCCCATATCATTTTAACATGTATATTTAAAATATTCAAGTCTTATTTCCATACCACAATTTCAACTTCTCAAATGCTTCAATTAATCAATCGATAAGTATTAATCTTTTATTATCGAATTCGGATCCATATATTACTTACAATTGAATTCTTATACAGTCGTTTCACTCTAAAATCATAATTTTTGTCCAATTAACCTAAATTTACATAAAAAATTAACCTAATGATTTACTCAGATTAAATTAGGAATCAAATTAACTGATTAATCATGATTTTACCAAATTGACCGAGTTAAGGGCCTATTCATAATCCAAAATTAGCCCGCATAAGCTCAGATCGTCAAGCCGAAGATTTTGTTCGGAAGTCGCCAGAGCGCTATTGGGCGCTGCCACCAGAAATGTGTGTGGCTACTACCCGTTGATGTACTTCGACGAGGCGAAGATTCCCCAAATCAATTTTCCATTTAGATGTTGTTTGGCCAATTAATTTTGCCAAAAATTGCCAGCCCACCACCAATACCGCCGTATCATTTTTCTTCAATTACTCCTCCATTCGTCGTCGGTTCCTCAAATTGTAGATGCCATTGTCTTCCTCGTGCCGAGCCCATCAAAACCCTCTCTCTATTTACAAGTTTTCATTGCTAGAACTGAGAAACCCGTCACCACTGCCGTAAGCTTACTTTGAGCTTTGATTTTATGACGTTCCACAGTTTAGATTTGGGTGGTCTTGCTACCAATGTGTTCCTGGAGTTGCTAAGAAAATGATGGTGGGTTTAAGTTCGAGTTTCGCCAGCACTAGAGGAAAGTCACTGGAGGGGCTAAAGGTGGGTTGCATAGGATGAATTAGAGAAAATTTGGGGGGGGGGGGGTTGTTTTGATATTTAAAGAGCAAATTTTCATAATCACAAATTGAACCCCAAAACTTTTCTTTAGGTTTCAATTGGGTCCTTTAGTTCTCTGAGTGCCTTACATTAACCCCAAAATTCTTTTCCCCACTTCAATTTAATCCTCAAACTAATTAGTGACTCGTTGACCTAGTTGACCAAAATAATTACAAATTGACCCCAAAACTTATAAAATTCTAGCAATTAGGTCCTCTTTATTTATATTTTGAACCCAACAATTTGTCAAATTAATACCGTGATTTTTAAATCTTATTTTCTAAAATGCCAAGTCTTAAAGGTATTACAATCTCCCCCCTTAAAAGATGGTCCCCAAATTCTCATCTGCCTCGATCATATGTGGATTTCTCCTATCGTCATGATATGCTCCCTCCAATCCTTGGTGATACTTATTTCACTAAGATATTAGGAATCTCTCATTTCTGACTCTTTCCAACATATCCATTCTTACTAAAGCATGTGGTGTCACCCTATATTTTCTAAGATTGACTAATAATCCCATAATCCATGGTTTCATCACCCATCATTCCTTAAAGTTTTCTTGATTTCCATGATCGAACTTATAGGAAGAAAATTAAACTTTCCTAAAAAGAAATTTTAAACCTCCTTGGTGTTTCCATAATATCACTGAGCGCTTCATGCTCATCAGCACATATCATTCCCTTAAAAGGTTCTTTATTCCATCCTGATAGTGCATATTGTTATTTAATTGATCACAAAAACTATTATAGCAACAAACGACAAACAACAGCACAAGTTCATACTTACATGATATTTACATTAAGAAGTAGTCAAGTTCAAACTTAACATGCTAGCCTTCATAACAAATCATACATTCCCAAACAACTAGCTACATGTTCACAAAAACTAAACATACTAGATATAGTCACGAACAATACGTCTGTTGTTCCCTAGACTCCGTCTGGGATAAAAAGCTAAAATATGTTGGATCAAACTCTCCTTTGACATTCAAAAACTTAGATAGAACCTTCAGCCACCTGCTTTCCTTTATCCTTTGGAGCTCATTACCTTGAGTTCCCCAACTTATTTATTCTTGCTTGAGCACTTTCATATTTCAACTTATTTTCGAGGTAAATCACCAGCTTCCACCTCTAAGATTAAAGTTTCCCATCCTTGTGATTCTTTTGCATATCCTTCACCTATTTTGCCAATCATTTAATATAGTAATTTCATTTTCAAACTCAGAGTGTTTATGAATCTTATATTAGCCCAAATCATACCTACTAGTATATTCACAATTCGTAGGAATTTATCTTTTTCCACTCTTAAATGTTATCTCTGTTTCATTAAAGCAATCACCATTTCAATAATCCTAAACATAAGCAAGATAGTTTATCTTATGGCTTAAGTTTTCCCAATGCATATGAGATCATTATAGTATAACCAAATTTCCTTTACAAAGAATATATATACCTAGCATTTCCTTTGTTGATTTCACCCATGGACTTATTGATTAGAAAATCCTTGAATACACTATTAGTACCAATTAGAAAAACCCCATGAACTTTTGTACTTGATATATTTTCTTACTGTACTTAATTGTCCATAGCCTTGATTCTAATAGGATTGTTCTCTTAACGTCGCGAGACCATAGCCCAAACATAGATGTAATATGGTTCATTCCTTAATTCCAAATAATTTAAAGGTTTTCACCAGATCCTTATAAACTATAAGTAAAAGATAGTTCTTGGCCCACCTTCTCTTCAAGCTTCCTATTCTATAGTATTCTTTCTTTATCTTTGATTTTAATCAAACCTCAATACATGCATTGGATTAAATAGCTTATGAGAAAGAGACATCCCAATTCTCAATCTTAATTAGTCTTGTTAAGCTCTTATTATTGTTTAACTAATCTTGGTCAGTGATGCAAGGTCCTTCCCAAAAGTTAGTAGTATCCTCAATTCCTTTATTCATCAAGTTGTTTTGAACCTTAAATTGCACTCATTACTCCAATTTTCTCGTCATTCCTTAATTCACATCCCTATGTTTTACTTGTCTAATCCTTTTAGTGATTGAGAGAGGGTAAAACTCTAGAAATTTCTCATGGCTATCCCTCACATAGTCTCTGTTGTACTCACAAGATTCTTAACCTAATTTGTTTATCAATAAGGTTATAAGGTTCTCCATCTCACTACAATAAGTTTTATGCCACAAGTCTTCCCATCTTTTCCTCTAAACCTTACCTTAATGGGAAATCAAACCTTTCTTATTTAGTCTTCCAACTCTCAGATGATTTCCATGCCCTTATCTATTATTTCCTATATTCCAAAATTGGTTATGCCTGTTTCTCTTCGAATTTTTAATATGATTCCTCATGCCTCCATTGTTGCCGATAATCATACCCTAGGCAACTATATCGCTTATGTCACACCATACAAAGTCATCAAATATTAACCTATTCGTATGACCTTTTAAATCATCGAATGCAATTCTATTCAAGAGAATCCTCAACTTATAAGTTTAAAATCTCACTAACACGTCGAAACGTGAAATATTTGTCCAAATTTTCACCTGTATTTGCTTTCTTAATTTCTATAGCTTATGGTCCCAACTTCTATCATCATATCCCTTGTTAATATAAACATACCGTTTAGATTCCAATTATACACTTAGGTCGAATATTACTCATCTTAATAATCGTTCATTCATTTCCCAAATACATTTATTCTCGCAATAATCCTTTTCCTGTGTTTTTATACATCTAACTCTCATCTATATGTATGTGGCAGGAATTTATTCGTCTCAAGGTAATCACCTTCTGGCCACTTCATATTTTTCCAAAATGATCCTTACTCGCCAGATGCATCTTCTACGTACATTGCTCGTATAATGTTGATTTCCAAAGTAACTCTTTTTACGCTAAGTATAATTTTTTTTCCCAACATAGTCAACCACTTATCCAATTCAACCTTCACTGATATTGCTTATATACCATCATAGCTCCAAATGGCATCATTCTTATCAATAACCATAGATTTATATGCCTGACATACTAGAAATAAGAGGTTATACACTAGTTGGCCACCCCGGTCATAATCCTTTACTTTCTTACTATCGGGCTTTATCCCAAAAGTTCATATTCTATTCAATTCTACGTTCAATTCCACAATCAAACCTCATATTTTCCAACCCAAAATTTTACATTCCAAGAATCATATTTTGACATGACTCAGGTATTCTTCAACTCAAGTATACACATCCCAGGCAGTGTTCGAAAAATTAGACAGTTCATTGAACCGAAAAACTTATGATTCATGGTTCATTGGTTCAACCATTGGTCGAACCGCAATTGAACCGTAACGTCATAATTATGATATATATATTTATATTATATATATTACTTAAAAATTAATAAAATGTCAAAATATAAAACATAAAGAGCTTAAATGATATTGTCTAACATTACAATCCAAATTTCACAATTCATATTATAAATGATCACAACAGTTTAAATATATCAAGTCTAAAGTTTAAAGTTGAGAGTGTGTAAATTAATTATAAACCTTAAACTAAGGCCTTTTTTGACTTTTAGATAGCCTGTGAAGTGTACCTTAACCTTCAAACTTTGTACTTAGACCAAAAAAATTAAAAAAATTGTATTAAAAATTAAATGAAAAAATCGATCCGATTCAATTGAATCGTGAATAGTTCACTGGTCCGACCATTCGATTTGATCGATTTTTACAAAATATGGCATTTTTTTCATTTTTCCAATTTTTTGAGAAAATTGAACCAGTTCGCTAGCCGGTTGACGGTTTGACTGGTCGGTCCGATCTGATTTTTTAAACAGTGATCCCAGTCAAATCCAAAGTCAAACTTTTCTCTATTAAATAAGAATTTCACATTTCCGTTATCATATCCTAGGATCGGATCCTAACATAGCTCAAGTTTTCCTTAACCCGAGTGTTTACATCCTAATTGATTCCCAATTCAAATTTAATCTTTAGTAACCCATCGATTCCAGTCACAAGAATCATTCCCATATTGACCTAAGTCATCAAAACTCAGGCTCTGATACCATCTCTGTGTCACCCTACTTAAAATAACCCCTAAACTGAAATGTCACTCCGATTCATTCTTAAATCTAACCCATAAAATAGTTAATTTTCAAAATTCATCAACAACAACAACATGCTTCAACTTAAATAGATCAGCACAAGGTACTATATACATGCCACTAGTCATCTAATATTATCCAACACCATTTATACATGCCGCAAATCTTGAATTCAAACTTAACATATCACCGCATCTCTAAGTCAAAGCATAACGATCAGGTGAAACTGTTAACACATATAATTAGCTAAATTATTACAAAATAGATTCTCCAATCCAAGTCGTAAGTCATGCCTTCATTTCTCCTTTCTGGGAAATCAAGAATAACATTGAAGGGTGAGCCATAAGGACTCAGTGAGGAATAAGAAAATAATACGAGTCAAGGAAAAGCTATTAAGATGCAACAATCAGTAAATAAATTCAGCAACAAGAAAGACTTTACCATATGAAACAATAATTTAACATAGCTCGTATGATACCATAATGAACAGGCTGTTGGCCATTCTGACCTTAGTACTCCTAGATCAAGATGTAATCGCTAGTACTAAACATAGGTATAGCTTAATCAAGACTTTCGTATCGCTCCATTGCTTGAGCACTTAGCTCTAACAACTTGTCATGTGGCATGGCCGGCCTGCATGTCGGATCCTACCACTCACAAACTGCTACCTCCAGCAACCTACGAGTCAGGATCGTAGGTGGGTATTAACCAGAAGATTCATCTCCGTAGGTCCATTTTGCCTGAGTGTCCCCATGGGTGGATAAGATATAATGCCAACATATAATAATTTAACTTTTAAATCCATGAACAATTATAACAAAGTACAAGACTAGAACAACAATATATATACAATACACCAATCGACAAGGCCATTCTAGGACAATAATCTAAACATTCCATTGGGATTGGCACTCGGCCCAAATAGATTTCTCGTATAAGTATCTATTGATACTATCAATAATCAAGTGTGTCAACAAGGCCAAACAACCGGTATACAAGATGGATTCAAGAATGCCCGCAAGGCCAAACAACTGAAATACAGTGTGAGTTCAAGTATGCCGACAAGGCCAAACAACCGATATACAAGATAAATTCAAGAATGCCAGCAAGGCCAGACAACTGCAATATAGAATGAATTCAATTATGCTGATAAGGCCAAATAATCAACATACAGGACGGATTCAAGAATGCTAGCAAGGCCAAATAATTGAAACACAGAATGAATTTAAATATGCTACCAAGGCCACGATCTGAGCTGGACAACAACAGACAGGGCAATAAAAGTTCAAGGCGCCAAAAAAAAATACAGTGAATTTTATTAGAAGCAAAATCAAGGTAGTAAACCCTCACAGGGGTATACGAATCAATTAACAAATAACAAATGAGAACTCAGACGAATCACAAAATTTAATAATCGAGAATTTGTTGTTTTCCAGAAAAAGAGCAAGCTTAACCCTCATAGGGGTTTACAATAAATAATGGGTAGGTTTATACAAAATAAGTACTAGATCAGTAGACCTGTATAAAGAATATGAACCACGAAAATAGCTTATTTGCTAAAAGAATAGATAGTTTAGACCCTTACCTCAAAAGTCTCAGATATACTATCACCACCTACTGGTCTGCAGGACCCAACTCTTTGTCACCTATCCAAAAGAATAGATTTACCGTCAAAATCCTTGTTTGATCCTATAATCACAATTACATGGGTAGCAAATCTAAAATCAATAATTACTCGATCAATACGGTATTTTAGGGTTCAATCCACATTATCTACAGGGAATATGCTAATTACATTGTTAATACCAAAATATTCACGAGATTTATATATCTATTTTGGTTAAGGATTATAATCGAATTCTTAGTTATATAATTAACCTTATAACGATACACAAAATTGATTATAATAGTCTAAAAATCTTTAATAACCCAAATTTTCTCACTTAGGTCTCAAATCTATAAAACTAGGGTTTAATCATCTAATTAACTTAATTAACCAAAAGTCATCTTATATTAATACAAATCAGGGTCCACTAGGCATATATATATATCCATGCATGTAATTCATCTTCGAATCCCATATCATTTTAACATGCATAATCAAAATATTCAAGTCCTATTTTCATTCTACAATTTCAACTTCTCAAATGCTTCAATTAACTCAATCGATAAGTATTAATCTTTTATTATTGAACTTGGATCCATATATTACTTACAACTGGATTCTTATACAATCATTTCATTCCATAATCATAATTTTCGTCCAATTAACCTAAATTTACATCGAAAATTAACCTAATGATTTACTTAGATTAACTCAGGTATCAAGTTACTTGATTAATTAGGATTTTACTAAATTGATTGAGTTCAAGGCCAATTCATAATCCTAAATTAGCCTACATGTGCTCAGATCATCGAGCTGAAGATTTCGTTCGGAAGTCGCCAGACCGCCACTGTGCCCTGCGGCCGAAAATGTGTGCAGCCATCACCAGTTGATGTGCCTTGAAAAGATGAACTTTTACCCCAAATCAATTTTCCATTTGGATGTCGTTTGGCCAGTCAATTTTTCCAAAACCCGTCAGCTCGCCACAAACGCCGTTGCGTCGTTTTTCTTTAATTACTCCTCCGTATGTCATCGATTCCTCAAATTGAGGACACTATCGTCTTCCTTGCGCTAAGCCCATCAAAATCCACTCCCTGTTTATTAATTTTCATCACCAAAACTAAGAAACCCATCATCACCACCGTGAGCTTAATTCGATCTTTGATTTCCCGACGTTCCACCTATCGGATTTGGGTGTTCTTGGTACCAACGTGTTCCTAGAGCTGAGAGAAAGGGGATGGTGGGTTTACTTTTGAGTTTCGCTGGCACTGGAGGAAGGTCATTGGAGGGGAATAAGGTGGGTTTCATGGGGTGAATTAGAAGAAATGGGAGGGTTGTTTTGATATTTAAAGAGCAAATTTTCATAATCACATATTGAACCCGAAAACTTTTCTTTAGTTTTCAATTGGGTTCTTTAGTTCTCTGAGTACCTCACATTGACCCCAAAATTCTTTTCCCTAACTTCAATTAGGTCCTCAAACTAATTAGTGCACTCTGTTGACCCGATTGACCAAAATTAATTACAAATTGACCCCCAAAATTTATAAAATTCTAGCAATTAGGTCCTCTTTATTTATATTTTGAACCCCGCAATTTGTCAAATTAATATTTTGATATTTAAATCTTATTTTCTAAAATGCCAAGTCTTAGGGGTGTTATAGTGACAGACATGATCAATCACATTTAATTCCCAACGTCTGAGATGGGAGAGCGTAGAGCGTGGAGTGTGGTGCGAGTTTTTAGGAACATTCTCTAATGCCAAAAATTATGACAGGCGGTTTCACACCCTTTAGTAGCACCACTCTAGGATGTCAAGCGTCTCTTCCAAGTGTTATAAGCTAAAGCTCACATCTCTTCTTCTAACTTATCCAAAACATATTCATCATATGGTATTTTTTTCGCAAGCTTCTTTTGAATTTCCAGCGATCATCTAATTCACTTTAAAAAAATTAGTTTCAGCGGTCAAATTCTCAGTGACTATGATAAAATGGTTGCTAAATATATAATTTTAATAGCCAAAAGTATTCTGGTTGTTGAAATCAAGTTACATAAATACTTTTGCGACCAATCGATAATGGTCACCATAATTTGACCAACCTTAGTAGTATAGTGATCAAAATTGAGGTATTTAGCGAGAATTTTTATGGTTGCTAAAGATGAACATTAATTGAAATCAATTTAATAACAAAATATTGGATGGTTACTGTAAGTCTTTTAACCTGATGATTGACAACCAGCTATTTTGGTTGGTAAAAATAAACTTATAGCAATCAAAATTTTATGGTCACTAAGAAAAATATTTACAACAAGCAATTTTATATTGTTGCTAAAAAAGTACTCATATCAATCCAATGACCTTTATTTCCAATTAGTTCTTGAAAAAATATAAAAAAAAAATTTAATTGAGTTTAAAGAGCTAAACTGATTTTGAGGTAAATTTTGTTTAAAAAATTAATTTGAGTATACAAAAAATGATTTATTAAATGATTAAATAATACTTTACTTTAAATTGTGTGTTAAAGTACAACTCCTAATTGAAAATTCTGAGATGAAAATCTCAAGAAATTGAAACAAAAGATATACATTTCCATAAAATGAATTCTTATAAAAAATGGCAAATTACAAGTCAAGTTTGAATGAAATTAAAATGAGAAAATACTAACTTCCCTTATGGTATTTCCATAGTTTAGGAAAATTAAAATTCATAAAAGAAATAAAAATAAATGAGTAAACACCCAAGCCAAGCTTCCAACACATCCAAAGCGGCTTCCAATTCGCGCCACAGGAGTAGCAAAATCTATAAAAAAAATTCCACCAATGAAATTCAAGCTCCCAAATAGGCAAGGATCGACTCCAGATGGCAGCAACAATTTTAGCTCACTTCTCAAGCACTTGCAAGTGACGCCCAAATGGTCCAAGTTCAAATTCCCATTATAGCAAAAAATAATTTCAGCCAAGATACTTGACCCTACAAAGGACCAACACATCCACATTGCAGCAAAAGCTGAATCAAACATTGCAACCCCCAATTTAGTGAAGTTTGAATTCCCATTCTATCAAAACTGAATTAGTTTTGTAGTAGAAAAATAGCTTTAGTGTTCTGCTCCTCAGTCTAGCAAACTAATAAGCAGAATTCTGCTGAAAATATCAAGCAAAATAAGGTCAAAAGGCTATTCGAAAACCAATAGAGAATGTGCAGCAAAGCATAGAAGCCTAATGGAAGCAAAATTTTATCAATTGCATGAGCCATTCCAACAGCAAACGATACATTCCTACAGCTCCAACATTCCAAAGCAAAAAACCTACTTGTTATCTATCGTGCTTATTACCAATTTTCTTCCCACATCAATCCCTCCATAATTTTGGCAGAAAATCTCTCCTCATATCAATTTCCATATAATCTTGGTGGAAAATCTCTTCCTATAACAATTTCCACAATTTTGATGGGGTCCCACATCAATTTCTCCAAAATTTGACAAAAGATTTCTTCCGATGTCAATTTTGGCAGAATAAGCGAAAATTAGCACCATTAAGAATGGCTATGGCTTCTCTTGATCAGTATCTCAAGCTCTCACTATCTTTGTACTTTTTATTTCTCTTGGATATAATGTGTATTAACATTTTTATAAAATTCTAAAAATCTCTTTTAAATCATCTAACTTATTTTTTAGAAAAAAGAATCATTTAACTTTAGGTTGAGCTTTAATTTTGATAATGCTGAATTTTTTTAACCATATTATAATTTCTTAATTTAAAATGTTTAATGATTGAGTTTCAATAAATAATTTGCTTTAGGTTGTTTTAAATTTATTTTTTTCAATGATATTTTAATTTTAATAAACTAAATATTTACAAAAAAATATTTTCTATCTTTTGAGACATACAAATGATAGTAATAGGGACACATTTAAGTTTTATATCTAAATGAACTGAATAAGAAGATTAAAATTTTCAAAGCTTCATAAATTATATTTTGTAAAAGTTATTACTACACATAAATTAATGGATACAACTTAAGAAAAATAATTTTTTAAATTGAATATTAATATATAAAAATTACTTAACTAAAAACTTCAAGGCTATTTTCTTCTAAAATTGGGATAAGGTTAACAATAGAATTTTCTTAAATGAAAAGTTAATGGAATAAATTTTTGGACTGGAAAATAGTTTCATATTTTTTTTACATAAAAATTTATCTTAAGATATTACAAG
The DNA here is from genome assembly GCA_018894105.1 of Jacaranda mimosifolia. Classification (NCBI taxonomy): domain Eukaryota; kingdom Viridiplantae; phylum Streptophyta; class Magnoliopsida; order Lamiales; family Bignoniaceae; genus Jacaranda; species Jacaranda mimosifolia. Next base: position 17,819,101 of record CM032118.1, on the reverse strand, counting down.
AATTCACTTTTGATCTAAAAGGATAGAATAAATTTATTTTAATTGTTTAATATTTACAAACAATACACTATGTATAAACTTGTATGTTTGATAGTACTTGATGAATTTCAACGAGCAAAGATACAATAAATGTTATTAGTATTTCTTCATTGTCTTTTATTTTTATAAATTTATTAAGCTGTCCTCAATGACATACATATATATATATATATATATATGAAAAATAAATTATTACCAAGCATTTCTTGGATTGGACTTTTATGTAAGTGTAAGGAGAAGTACAATTAAGATTATGAATTCAAATTAATATAGATTGATCAGTTGAGATAAATTTTCTAAAGCCTAAACCTATTATAAATATTTACTGTAATATACTTAAATTACACAAATAGCAATTAATAGGTAAAAACATAGAAATTTAACTGATAAAATGAAATAATATAAAGCCACATACCTAATTTCGAAGGACGACAAGGAGAAGTTTAATTTCTAAACAAACCTCAAACAAAATCCAATTTACTTACAATAGGTATATTATGAATATACATATATACAATTACTTAATATAAACTTTTAACCTAAACTTTTATATTTTTTTGCGATAATAAGTTATTGTATGGAACTTTTGTTATTGATTCATAGCATGTTCAATTTTAAATTACACAATAAATTTATATAATTTTCAACTTTAAATAAGTTATTCGTTCAGTGTGTGGAATATGATTGTAAATTTTGAATTTTTAAAAATTTTTATATGTTTTATTTTGTAAATTAAATTTATTTTATTTATAAAAGTATAAATGAAATTTTTTTTTGGTTATTAGGACATAGTTTACAGTTTCTACTTAAAAAAATTAAATAAATGATAAATACAAATTAGAGTAAAAAATCTAAAAAAACTAGCGTTGCTTTTTTCTAAATGCATTAAAAGATAAATGAAAAATCTATAGTTTCTTCTTTAAATTTAATGCACTTTAAGGAGAAAAACAGAATATCTAAATCTTCGCCCTCCTAATTCATAACATGTTTTGTATCCAAGAAAACGATCTTAAATCAATTTTTTTATTGAACTTTTTTGAAAGTTAAACTTATCTTTATTTAATCAAATTTAAGCTTTAGACAGTTTTGGTAACATGTTATGCGCAATTTAGTTTAGATATACTTGGAGACAATTTGCATAATTAAAACTCACAATTTTGATTAAATATATTAATTCAACACCTAAATTTTATTACGAGAATATAATACATTAGAAAATGTCTATATAAAAATATGTATATTTTAAAAATATAAAATTTTGAATATGAAACTTATCATACGTTTTTCTCTCTTCCCAATAAAAAAAATTAAAAGATATTTCAAAACTATGCCTAAAATATTAAATCTCATATTATAATTGTCTCTCTTCCTTTTTGAATTATAATATTACTTTTCTATTTATCCAGCTAATAATTGAAGATGGTGAATCGACCAGAGTTAGGATTGTGTTTTCAATCGCTATGGCAGTCATAGGCTGTCTAAATATCTTGAACCCTTTTCTTTTTTTCCCCAATACAAAACCCAATTATGGGGTGGATTCAAGGTACTCAGAGCAGATTGAGATGATTTTTCTTGGAAAATTAAAAAAATGCTAATTCTAACCTCTTTTCTCTCTCAAAAATTATATTCGGACTCTAAATATTGTTATTCTCCATCAAGTCGAGGAATTTGTGGCGTAAGGATTTCCAGCACATGCGAAAACAATGGCTAGTTTTGAAGAATTTTGCAGAAGAAAAGGTAATTTAACATCCATTTCTTTGTTGGCTCATTTTTGTTAGAGTGCTAGTTTGAATGTGAAATTGGAGTATAATGGTTACCCAATGTATCTGATGCTAGAAAGATTGAATTTGATATTTAATTTGTGAATCTTTGTAGAAGACAGTGGTGTGCGTGAATTTGAGTGGTTTGTATTGTTACTGGATGCAAATGTTTGAAGATTGTTTTGAGAGGAAATTTTATCTGTGACATAGTAAATTATTTTTGTCCTGGTGTAGTTTGATTCTTGTGATAATTGATTAAGAGTATTGACTACTGCCCATTTTTTGCTGTCCACCTACCTTTTAAACTCTTAGAGATTAGTTGTTGGATTTTTATGTTCGGCTATCTTTTAAGTCCAATATATCATTGACTTCAGTTCCCACATGAATTTGATCTAGTTTAATAAAATATGCAAACTGACCATCATATTTTGAAGAACTTGTAGACCAATCATCCCATGGTTCCATATTCAAATTGCATTTTCCAGAGAAGGATGCATTTAACAAGTTCATGAAATCTGAACAAGACAAGTTTGATTATTTTCTTTATATCTGTTATGTTATAAATGTGAGTTTAAGAGACCTTAAGCTTTGGTTGAGGTGGCTTATTTACAGCCTCAGCTGAAAGGCATATTATGGAGCAATCTTTTTCAATTAATTTGGATTTTTGACTCATGAATTTGAGATGAATACCCTTTTGCTGTTCTTTATGCCTTTTTTAGATTTTGACTACTTTACATTACATAGAGATCATATTCTAAAGTTTCTCAGAAAATAAGAAGAGAGAAAGATTTGAGGCTATGACTTTCAGATTCTTATCCTTCTAACTCATATTTCTTGTATCATTTCACAAAAATATGTAGTTTTAGTTCGAGTACATTATTATTTTATCAAAGTTTCCCTCTCCTTTCTTCTCCTAGTAGTGTCTTTGAATTTTTCATGGATAAGCTAATAGTACCAAATGGCTGAAGCCATCATAGTACGATTCAAATATGAGTAATATGTAGATGCAGAGAGCAATTAAAGTCGTTGGTCTAGCATGGGGATTATTAAGTAAAACTAGATATAATTATTGTTCTAATGCACAGAACTTCACAGATGCTTTACATGTACCTGCCAAATGAGTAAATTTTCCATCCTTGACAAACTAACAAGCAAATACATACTGAAAAAGTGAATTAAGGTCTACATTTCAATTTAGGACATTATGTCAATGCTGTTTTACATATTGATCAATTTTCTTATCTAATTCAGAGATAATGCCAGCCAAAGTTAGTTAGAACTTAAAAACTCAAATCATTCATTTAAATATCTCTTTGTACACCCCAAGGGAATGATTCTAGATATCTGGCTGCATATTTTGATCCTTCAAAATCATGCTAACATGTTGGAGTGAGCCAAACTTCGTGATATAGCATCTGTTATTGTTTGCTTATTTTGAAAAACCTAATAACTCTACAAAGATAGATAGTACATAGAATGTGAAAATTCTGAGTGCTAAACTTGAAATCGCTTGCAACCCCAAGATAAACTGAAGGGCACAACTAATCGCTTTACTAGTACCACGAAGATATACTCCCAAGTTGGGTTATGCACATTTGATGGAACTCATTGTGTTAAGTTAGACGCTTTATGTTTATGATCCATTGCAAGCCCAAAGCTGCTTTTAGCCTCTTCCTGGAGTAGTTCGTGGGTCATACTTGCCAACTTATAATCCTAAATCAATAGTGAGTGTATTATGTCTGTGTATGTCTTCTGATTTTAGTTCTTGGTGTTCTCTATGCAGTGCGGGCATTGAGGGTGTGGTGGATGAAAGAGAAAGCAAATCATCTGTGTTGAGTGATGCCATGTGATCTGCTTGTGAAGTGGCTATTTCTTGGATGTAAAACCAACTCAGTCAAAATCATACTCAGGATCGCATCTTGAACTATGCCAATGAGTTGTGTTGTATAGTGCTAGGGCCTACAATATATCTTCTAATTTTGCTATCTCTTCTATTGTTGGACATGTGGCCTTGACATAATGCATCTTTGCAAGCGGCTTCTACCTCCCATGGGAGAATTAACTATTAATTGTGCAAGCATTTCTGTAACCATTTTCTTAAGATGTGCCAACCTTTACAAAATGTTATACAAGATTGTGAACATGAATTTCAACAAAAATAGATCCAAAGCAGGTTTTTGAAGATGATGTGAGCTGCTATGTGCTTAAGTGATAATCCAGAGCTTAAGAGCTGCCTATTGTGCCCATTAAAACACAAGAGTCATGAATCGAACAAGGACAACATATAAAGAAGCTGGACATATTGCTTTGAATAATTAAAAGGACATGTGTGCAAGCAATAATAGTAACCTGAACATGAATAAAGATTTTCTGCACTTGTATGATAGCAATCTTAACATGGACGAAGAGAGCGGTGACCTGTACAGCAGCAGAACTAAAGTTTGTGTAGCAGGTATAGTTGGAACTTGTGCAATGCATAACCGGTAGTTAAAGTATAATCTGATGCATAGGCCAACATAAAAAAACCTTGTATTTGTGCTCCAGGTTAATGTGGATGAGAACTCAGCAAAACTAACAAAAATTAAGCTGAATTGAGTGTAAACTTGCAGTAGAACCGAGCAAAAAAAGGAAACTTTATTCAAATTCAACTAACCAAACAGGTGATTATTTTCAAAGCTTGATTTGTTGCTTGAACTAGACTGAGAGGCTAGACCAAAAAGACATTTGACAGCTAAACTATATACACTATTTTTTTTTCTTTTTCATTTTTGTGTTCATGTATATATTTCTCTATAATTTCTATTCATGTATTGTTTATGATCAAAAAGACAATTGATAGCTGCTATAGGCTCCCGAATAATAATGGTTGCGTTTCACTTTAATCCGCCTTGGTCCTCACTCTTGGTGTGATATGGAGATCTGTTGATGCTGCTAAAATTTGCTATCAATTGTAGGCTCTACTGCACGATTGTGTATTTACTTGAGACTGTTGTTCGATTGCTAGTTGATTAACATTCCCGGATTAAGAATCACTGGTGCTTGCTTCATATTGGTTATTGACGCAATGATTATCAATTTGAGGAGCCGAATATGTTGCATACTCACTGCATATATATGCTTTAATTTTCAGCAGTGCAAGTAGGTCGGTACTAAAATACTGCATTTTCTGTTGAAGTTGGTGCACCGTGTACTTGCATTTTTTGCATGGTTGCTGTAGTTTAGTGGGCTGCTTGATGGGTGTTCAGTGCATCGATTCCTTGATGTAGCGAGTTGTAATGTTTGCTTCTATATATGCAGGCATAAGAATTGTGAAGATAAATGATGGTTGCTGGATGTCTTGAACGAAGAGTGCATGAAATAATGGATACATTCCTAGTAAATGGGTGCTGGAATAAGGGATGGATAGTTGTGCTAGAATAAAGATTTGATCCTGAGCAGATTAACTTCCTTATAAAATGCTGCAAAAATTACTGGAATAAGGTCTTGGTTGTGGGCAGGATGACTTGAAGAGAAAACTTGTTGATCTAAGAAAAAATGATTATTGTATATATTGGCAACCAATTTTAGTTTTTTTACCTAGTTTATGTTATATGCATGATTCACTTAAAAATATGACCATTGTATATATTAGCAATCAATTTTACCATTTTTTACCATCATTATTCAATTTTTATTATGTGCACATTAGCAACCAATTCAAATTGTGTTTGCAATCATTTTTTGGTCACTATTAAGTACGTATTAGTAATCACTTCAAGCTATTTTTACAACCACATTTTTGGTTACTGAATCATAAAAATTGCAATAAGCCTTGCGACGATATTAATGTTATTACAACCAATGATTTTGTTACTAAAAGAAATTCTTTAGGAATTACGCTTTGTGGTTGAAAAGATGTTGCTAGAACATGTTAAAATTGCAACCATCCAAAAATTGTTCCAACCATGACTAAGTTGCTAAAGAATCAATTTTCACCAACCAATGACTTCTAACAATGATCGCTGAAATCATTTTTTCTTGTAGTGTAATCATATTTCTCATTCCCTAACATAATGGCTCGCCATGATAGGCAGATGGCCAGTGTAATAGCTCATCTTAGGGCTTAACCCTCCCAGTACCATCTTTCAGCCCCCCATCGATTGCTCCATCAGTCTCATCCTAGGCGGTGCGAATGGTGATTCTTCTGAGTTTTTGCTGCCAATCCCTCATCGTTCTTTACAGGGGTCCTTGGACAAAAGGCCCATGGGAAAAGGTACTTGTTCTACTCTGACAGTAAAAAAGCTGCAGACTGCTAGCTTAGAGGGGGCCTAGGGGGTTAATCTTAGCGAGGTGCTACTAGAGCTTGTGGTGCATTGGCATTTTGCTAACCCGAATGAAAAGTTATCTCATATGAGTCCGCTGGATATGGTGGATCTTTTCCCTTTCTTGGAGCCCCACTTCTTTATTGTGAGCAATGATGAGAGCATAACTGATGGTGATCTTCCTTAGGGAGCCAATTAGGAGGTGTTTAATGCTCAACTATTTCATCGAGACATCGACAAGCTGATGAACATGCCGAGCTCTGAGTTTATCTAGTGGTTTACTTTTTATCATAACATAATGGCTTTGGTTTCTTAACATTATCAACAGTTCTATCACGCTTTCTTATATGTTTGCCTTTTTTTGAAGTGCCCCCAAATGACTTATGCTATGTATCGGCGTTATGTGGTTGCTATTCAGGATAAAAAGGTTTAGATTCATGTATGCGAAGAGTTAGGAGATCCTAATGGTGATGCTCTCTGCCAGAGCATAGCTAAAATTACTTCACTTCAATCCAGAGTGGACGAGCTTACAATTGGGCAAGCGGCCGACCTCCAATACTTATGTTTGGTTGGTGGTGAAAAATTCGCAATTGATTGCGGAGGTCGAGGAGCTTTGCCAGAAGGTGGTTAGCTTGAGAGATGAAGCTCAAGTTTTTGAGATGTGGGGCTGACGCTAGGGGTTCAATCAAGCTTTAGACAATGCTCAAATTTGCTATAAGACCTGGCTGGCTGAACAGAGAATGAATGCTATAATCAACTTTGTTTACTCCCATGCTTTTACTGAGGCCTGCTTGCTACTAGGGGGCGATGACACTCGACATGGATACAAGAAGGCCTTGCACCAAGTGAGGTCCTTGGGGGTTGAATTTGATGAGGGTTGGTTCGGTGCATCTTTCGATAATAATCTATAGCCCTACCCCGAATCTTTGGAAGAGAAAGTCCACATTTTTCAACTTACCAAACATGACTATATTCTCTCCATTATAACAAAGATCAGGGCCGAGTGAGAGGTTGGGGGAGTCGGGGCATCGAGTGAAGTTCTTGGTAGTTTGGAGGTCGAGGTCGTTGCGGGCCAATCCAATGCTACCAAAGGAGGTTGGCTTATCGAATGCTACCTACTCCGGGGAGACGCAAAAAGTCATCTTGATCTAGAGGGTATATGGTATGCTAAGAAGGACTTCAACTTGGCAAAGCACCCAGTGATCGATGTGTTGAATCTCCAGGTCATAAAGCTTATGGAAAACCCTTTTAGGTGGTTGAGTTCTTTCCAACTGAAGACTTTTCGGATTATATTTTGTAGGTACTGTTGTTGTCTTTGTTATCTTTTTTGTGTTTCGTTGTATTAGCCTTTTTGCTTTGGAATTAAGATGTAAATTTGTAATGATTTCTAGTTGAAGTTGCAATGAAATCTTTATCCTTTCTGCTCGTCATTTTGTCTTCTTTGCCCGCAATCTACTCTCTCCCCATTTAGAACTTATTGTAAAGCAGTTGCGTATTGCAGTTGATAAATGTATGATTTATTCTAATTATTTTTCTATATTTTCTTATCTTCGTAGGATAATTATTGATGGCAAAGTGTCCGAGTTTATATTAGACGCCGCCGCACATTGTTTGGACTTGATGTTGGAGGATATATGTAAAGATAGGGACATTCATCCAATTTAAACGAAGGTCATGAAATTGAATATATATATATAGCTACCCCAGTGTAGTAAACTTAATGAGAAGGTTTACTAATTTAGAGTTGGTTAGGCTTGCGGTGACCTATTTTGCCACAACATTCCTCATGCTCTCAAGATTTAATTTCGCGAAGAAAAGATTGAGAACTATATTTGTTTCGGATGCATGGAGAAATGGTAAATGGGCAAAGAGCAAAGAGGTATATAAACATCCAACATTGTGCTATCGACTACATTTTGGCAAGGCTATGGTGAGAAGAAACCTCATATGGTATACATCAACGAGGCTATGGACAGAGCAAAAAAGGCTATTACAAAAAGCTTTGATGGTGGTGATTAACCGATATTTTGACATCATTGATAAGAGATGGGAAGATCAACTTCCTCAACCTTTGCGTATAGATGGCTACTACTTAAACTAGAATTTTTTTACTTGAATCCAAACATTGATGGTGATAAGGAAATTATATCTAAGTTTTACAAATATATTGAGAGATTGGTTACGGATACACATACTCAAGATATAATTCATGAAGAATTAACATGTTACACGAATGAAGAAGACCTCTTTAGGTATAATATGACAAAGAGACAGAGGACTACAAGATCACTAGGTAATACCATAAATTGAAATTTTGAATATACTTTAATATTACTTTATAATTAATGTGAGGTTTTTTCAATTTTTGCAACTGATTAGTGGAGGTCTTATGGTAGTGAGACTCCAAAATTATAGAGTTTAGCCATTAAAATTCTTAGCCTTACTTGTAGTGTATTCGGATGTGAGAATACTTGAACATTCTACATGTAAGTTTAGTCATATATTACTCTATGTAGTTTAAACCATAGAAATATCTTTTTGCATATTATTATTCGTCAATGGTATGTGAAATTCATAGGTCCATAGCATGAGGAGAAATAGGTTGGCTCAAGTTAAAATGAATGGTTTGGTGTTTGTGAAATACAATAGACAACTAAGATGACGATTTTGATTCCGTGATGAGATTGATCCTATCTCTTTCGAGGATATTGACAACAGTAATGAGTGGTTGGTAGCCAAATAGATGGAATAGGTGAAATAAGTGTTGATGAGATGTTTGATGATGGCCTAACATAGGGAGATATTGCTAGAGCTTCTTGAGCTGAAAGAGTCGACATACTTTACTAGGGAGAAGAGATCATCCACTTCAAAAGCTTCAAGTTGTGATGTTAGGAAAGAAAGAGTAAAGGCGGCGATAGGCAATTCAAATACGTCTAGCACATGTACTTTATGCTTTATTGATGAAAGATGATGAAGAATAGTGTGAACCTATTTATGGTGGCCATGAAGATGACGAGTTTGCATTAGATTTGAGTAGAGATGAGGATAACATATAATTATCTATTGTTAGTTAACTATATATTAGTATTTTTATGAGTCATGAAGGAATTTTTGAAGTGTGAACTTAGACTTTTTAACATTATTTATATTTTCATATATTTTTTGACATTTAAAACATGTTTTTTGGAATTTTTGCACTATATATATTTTTATAATTTTTTTTCAATTGTCACCTCATTCACCTTTTGGTTGCTCACCTCTTGCCTTTGATTACTATATCTGCAGCTGGTTGATGAGATGTGTTGGAGAGGAATTGGCATGTCTCTTATTTCTTAATGAAAGACATGGTGTCAGCTATTGAGGTGGGCTAAAAGTATCCTTGTGTAAGATCTTGTGGGCTAATGAGCGTTTTCCTGAATGGTTGCTGTAGCTACCTACATGTATTTCTTCCAGGATTGTGGAGGGTTGAGAGGGAGTTAGGCAACACAAAACTAGTCCTTTGAAAGATTTGTAGGACTCTGTCAATGAGTATCATGATGCTCAAAGACGTTATTGGAGTGTTGTTGTTTTGTTGTCCGACAGTATTCCATTTGATATATAGTTCCAAATTTCATCCTGCTAGCTGGGTCTTGATGGCATAAGTGATAACGTGCCTAGTGTGTTTTAGGTGAATTTCTTGTTGAGGATTTTTGGTTGGTTGGCCACTAGGAAAGCTATGGTCTAATCCCTTATGCCCTTGCTGATATTAGCAAATTTAGATAATGCGTCAACTCTTTCATTCTCTAAAGGGAGGGATCTGGCTGACGGTGAAACTCTTGAATTATGACTGTAATTTTCGTGTTGTAGAGAGATATTTGGCTGTTCTCAATTGAAAATTGGGCCTATAGTTTGATGGTTGTTCTTGGTTGAAAATTAATATTGAACTTGCTGAGCTCGACCAACCATTTTGTCAATCTTCCTAATATGTTTGGTTTGGCAAGGACTTGCTTGAGTTGTTGGACATTTAAAAATGTGATGGAATGTGCTTGAAAGTAAGGACGTAATTTTCTTATTGTTGTATCTAATGCGAGTGCCAAATTTTCACCTTTAGGCAGTTGTTTCCAGTGCCCTGCAATACCTTACTAACATAGTATATTTGGCAGTGCATACCATCATTTATTGAAATTAAGACAACATTGATAGCATATGATGATGAGCTAAATAGAGAAACAGAGTTTCATCGAACCTGGGTTTAGTGAATAGCGATGGGAGGAAAGGTAGTTCTTGAGGTTGGCTAGGGCTTGGTCGCATTCTAAAGTCCATTGGAATCTTTTGTCTTGTGCAATACTCTAAAGAAAGGTAGGCTCTTGTTGGCAAGTCTAGAGATAAAGTAGTTAAGTGCTATGATCTATTCCACTAAGCTTTGCACTTCTCTTATAGTTTTTAGGGTGATAATCTCATGCAAAGCTTGTATCTTCTGGGGATTTGCCTTCATGCGTTTATTACTTACCATGTACCTAAGAAATTTTCCTCCTTGGACTTCGAATGTGCATTTTGTTTGATTGAGTTTCATGCTGAATTTTTTTAGGATGGAAAAAGTGTTCTGCAAGTCTGCTAAGTGGGTGACCTCGACTATACTCTTGATGATCATGTCGTTGATGTATATTTTCATGGAATGGCATGTTTCCTCACTGAACATCTAAATTTACCAGCCTCTATTATGTTGCACCTGCATTTTTATACCAAATGGCATAACTAAAAAGCAATAGACACTACTATGCATAAGAAAAGAGGTTTTTATCTCTATCTTCAAGTACTATGGAAATTTGGTAGTATCCTTGAAAGGCATCCATCATACTTAACAAAGATAATTGGCTGTTAAGTACCAATGAGTTGATTTTGGGAAATGGGTAAGGGTATTTTGGATCGGCCTTGTTGAGGAAGGTGAAACCATTACACATTTGCTATTTATTTCCTAGTTTAGGGATGAGGACTATGTTGCAAAGTTAGTTTGTAAACTGCATCTCTACTATGGCATCGAGGTCGATGCCTTGTAGATCTAAAGCTATCCGTGTGAAGACATCTTTATTTGCTTGGAGGAATTGTATCAACCATTGTTCCATGTTTGGCAGCAGTTGCGTGCTGATTTTGGTGACTTTTTCTAGGTTTCCTGGTCTGAACTCAATATATTTATGTTCGTCGATTGCATGGAGGTGGGTATCTTCTAGCCCAAGTGATTATTTTTGTTAGTGGTGTGTTGGTTGGGTCAATGGGAAAAATGCATAGCACTAGGCTACTTCATCTTTATCGCAACATACCACGCCCCCTATTGTAGTAACGAATTTTATTTGTTGGTTGAAGGTATGTATTATTACCTGAAATGCACTGATAGTGGAAACACCGAAGTTGATGTTATATGGTAGGATTATAGTAACAATTATGTACTTTATCATTCTTGTTCTTGTGAAAGGATATTCACCTATCGAAGTATGGAACATGATACAACCAGCTAGAAGGATAATCTTACCAGTGAAATCTTGCATTGGGGTTGCAACGTATGAGAGATGGAGTTCGCCTAACTCTATTTTTTGTAGGGTGGTAGAAGTGATGAAGTTGATGAAGCTGGCCGTATCCAGAAAAACCTTTTTTACTGTGTAGTTGGCTATGTTGGCTTGGGTGATCATTTGAAGTTGCTTATTCCCGCTTACCCATGTGGTTGTTATGGTTTGTTGATTGTAGTTGAAACATATTGCCATTAGGGTGATAATGCTTTGCTGGGGTTTATTTTGAAAATAATCTCGATTCTGCTTTAAAAATAGGGATAGCCGCTATCTGGCTATTTTGGAATGTTTTCCTATTGATCTTCCTACTATGGTGGTAACAAAATGGCCTTTTCAACCAATATTTTGGTAGGTGGATGAGTTGTAGGTGCCGAATCTTGGTTTTCTGGTAGTGCACGCTTGAGATTAGCCATTTTTCGGTGAGTTGCAAGTGTTGTTTCCTTAGATGATGCCAAAATGATATGGTAAATTTTTGTGGGAGGTAACTATAGGGAGGGAAATAAGAGATAGTGAGTGTTTATGATGTTGAACTTAGGTCTTTCAGTAAGTGGAAAGGTGGAACCTACAACCAAAGAAATCCCGTTAGGCTTGCCGAGGTGGCCATTGGCTAAAACCCTCTGATACTTAAGTTAGTGAACCTAAGAGAGTGAAAGGAATATTTAGCATAGGTGGAATGTAAAAATGGGAACGTACCTTTCACAGGGTGTTCGAGGACTTATTTATAGATGTTTCAATATGTATTCCCACTTTTAATCGTAGATGCTCTTGGAAGGTAGTGGAGAGAATGGGGAAATATGGGCCATCTCTTCAAGTAATAGTCTGCAGGGTTCTAGCCACTTTCATACCCTTGGACATTTAATACTCCTATATGGCGTTGGTACGTTTATTGGGAAGTGGATGTTCTTTGCAGTATCCAAATGAGACAAGTAGTACGGAGGATAGCTTGCCATTAAGAAAACCACATTCCATTAGGGTCAAAGGTTTTGCAGATCCCCATTATCGTGAGGTGCAATTTTCCTTACTATTTCAAGGAGGAGGTCGAATATAGAGGAGATGTTGGATTTTCTTCACATCAAATTTCCACGATATGAATATTTGGTCATCTCTGTATAAAAATCCATGAACTTATTATTTCACCTGCAGAAATAAGCATTTGCTACTTGGAGTTGTTACTTAAATGAAAGAAGAACCGTGTTTCTTCTGGAGGTTCCTTTAAGATTTACAAGCTCTTAGTATTGATCCTGTTTTAAAAGTTTAAAGCTATTACTAAATAAGCTAGTTTTCTTGCTTTTTGAGAATTCCTTATGAGCACTTATGTTGCTCTATGTTGGTTTCAAGCAAATCCAAAAATGTTCAATGGTTATGAATAGTTGTTGCAAATTGAATGCTAAAGGAAGCAATTCAACACACCATTTTATCTTACCTAAGAGTGAAATGCTAAAGGGGCTGAATCAAAGAATGTGAATTGAATTTATATATTTCGAATTTGAAACGACGTTACTGGATTTTTTTACCTTTGTGGTTTCTTGATGAATTTAAATTTGTGTTAGATCTTTGAAGACTACGTCCAAGATAGGTGGAACTGCACAGATTGAAGAGAAGTTAAAGCTTGTTGCATTTGGATTTATCCTACTTTTGTATTTTTCATTACTCAAAGATGTCTTTTTTGTCTTAGTTAATGATAATCTTATTTGAACCTCTATGTTTTTTGAAGTTTTCTTTGCATTATATACAGGAAGCCAAGAACATATAAGCATTGATGCTAAGTGTTCTACTAACATCTTCAACTATATATGCTACGCAGGTCAAATCAACAACGCCTCTATTTTCAGGTTTTGCTTGGATTGGTGGCGCTTTGAACTGCATTTCCTATGCTTATAATTGAGGTGTTTGTGGCCACTAAAGAAATAAATTAAAACGATTGGCCAGCCAACATTGCACTTTTGTTGGCTTTTTTAACATCGGAAGAATAAACATCTTAGAGCCATTTTGAATACCTTTTTCTAGTGGAGTCTTTTAAATTACATGTTAGATTCCTTATTAGAATGAACAAAAATAAAATAGTTTCATCATTTGAGCAATTTGATAACTACGTACTATTGCAACAACAATCATTTCTTACCTTTAGACATTAGAGAAGCACATTTTAAAAATAAAATAGAGGGTGAATTACAGCTATCACCCTTGAGGTTTGGCGTACTTATGAAAGAGTCCTCACTTTTTTGAAAATTACAAAAAAAATCCTAATTTTTGCTGCCGTTCAATGAATTAACCCAGCCATTGCATACCGGTAATGTACCCTTTGCCTTAATAACCTTAATTTTGACCATTTCTGATGATTTTTTGTGAACAGAAATACCTTTGGAGGCTGTACTGTTATATTTTTAATTTATATAAGGACTTAATAGTAATATAGCTATACTACAAGGTTTAGTTGTAAGAAATCTGTGATTGGTTCCACTTTAGCCATTTATATACTTTTATGACCGTTAGTTAAATGTGCCTATATATACATATGAATTTTTCACTATTTTTTCTGCAAATTGCAATTTCTTCCTCATGAAGCACATCATCTAGTAATGTTGGGGGTTTGAAATAAAAAAACGATAGATGTAAGAACCAAAATTGTGGGAATAAGGTTATTATAATGGTATCCGAAACAAGTATTAATCCTGGAAAGCTATTCTATTGTTGTGTTGTGCTTGGTTTCTCTCATTGGTGTTTGCCAGTTGAAGAAGATGGCCATCAAAGTTGCAAGAATGCTCAAGCACAATCAACTGAAGAATTTGAAGCCACTAGCTCCTTGCAACATCAACCTTATAATAATGCATTAGTGATGAAAAAGGAAAGTTTATTATATAAGCTTTTGATAACAAATATGGTACTTTTAGGTTTGTTCTTGGTAGCACAAATTTGTAGAATAGTTGGTAAGTAAATAGAATGTATTCGTTTTGTAATAGTAGTACTCAATCTGCGCAATGGAATTATTCTTGATCATTGTACATTTTTGCAACTCCACTATGTGCATTTCATAGTTCACACACATTGAGAGTATCTGGCCAAAATATGGAAAAAAAAAAAGTACCATCCATCTACTTCATTATGAAAATAGGTTACTTACATGTCATTATCCAGTATGTTCAAACCAAAGCATACCATATCTAATACCAAAACAACCTCCAAGATAAAAGTAATGTGAATCATATACAAGGAAAACTCATTGTCAATTCTATCCAAACCACAACAAAAAGGCAATCCAATCCAATCCAATATTGTATGTTCAAAAATTCTAATAAAAGATAAGCTTATCATTCACATCTAAGGGCATTCATAGACATAATCATCATCTTTACCCACAACAGTTCCATATGTTGAATTTGCTCCATTAATTTCCACATTCTGCTGTTTTACGGCTAGTTTAGTGACAACAGCTTTTCCTTTCTTTCTTTTCTCAACAGGGGTTGTAGGTGGACGGTGTTGTGAGGGTCCTTCAGGGACACCTTGGGCTACATTCTGTGAGGCCTTTTTAGGAGCATGTTGACTTGAAGTTTGTGAGGCTATTTCCAGAGCATTCTATTGTGAGGATGCATTATTGATTTGCTTGCAGCACTAACCTTCCTCTTCTTTTCTCCTTGCATCATATCTATTAAGGGAATGTCATATTCTGCCAAACGTGCATGTTCCTACAACATAAATGAAGGCCTGCCTATCAGCAATGTTTGTGAAGTGTTGTAAATAGAGAATACACTAATAATTCTAACCTCATTCCTGCCTATGCTCCTATCCATTTGTGAAAGTGTTAGCAGGACTATCTCCTTACATAACCTGTCAAGGCACTAATCACTTAAGTATAAATTAAAACAAAAGAAAAATTAAGATACACTTTGAATCAAGACATATGATACATCCAACCTCATGTTGGCACTGAGTTCCTTGGCTTTCCCTCTTAGTTCCATTTTGTAAAAATTCAACATCTCCCTGTCACATAATTGAAAATTAATACTTAGCATGAATGAAAATTAGTTCTGAAAACCAAAAAACCAAAAAAGAAATTTTTATTAGCAGCAATACTAACTTCATTTTTGCTGCAAATAAAAATTCAATAAAGCAATTAATAAGTGGCATTGTTTCGAAAATCAAAATAAAGCTAAATTTAACTAACCTCATTCATACTATTAGTTCTTTGGCTACTTTTTCCTTTCCCCTTTTGGAACCACTCACTTCACAAACATAAATTGAAGAGAATTAAGGATGCAGTGATAGAAGTAACTAATGGATTAAGAAAGTTAAATCAAATTTAGCTAACCTCATTCTTATTTTGGCTCCTCTTGCTTCCATCTACTTGCGTTTGTCTTGGAAATTGACATGATCTACTATTATGTCGTAAGCCATTACATGTCTTGCATATAACAATTGATGATCTCCTTACTGCCTCTCCTTCTCCAGATTCTCTTTTTCTGCTTTTCTTTGGTCTTCTAGATATTCTTTTTTTCAATAGAGGCAGCAAGTCTTTTGAAATCATTTTAATGTCCTTAGGTCAGGATATAGGGTCTGTGATGGGATAAATCTTATAACTGTAGGCTCTCATGTATTTTTCTTTAGTGAACCTATTATTTATATAATTCTCAATCCTCTCTCTCATACATGACATGGCAATAGCAACATGCTTGCATGGAATTCCATTAATATCCTATCTTTTGTAATCACAAGTTCTTCTTTGCATTTCGACAATGTAATGAATATTTTGATCTTGCACCTCAAACTCACTTTTACTAGCAAAGAGAACACTGCATTTTCTAGCCTCATCTCTTATTGAATTGACTACCTTCACAACATTAGGAACTATATTGTGTTTTCACTTCAACCATTCTTCATTTCTCTTATGTAACCTACTCATCAATTTTGCTCTCAATCCATCCAGAAGAGTCAATATAGGTTTCCCTCTCAAATCACCTACTTAATAATTAAATGACTAAGAAATGTTGTTGGCCACTGATCATTTTTCAACTTACTATCAAATGCATGTCTAGACCATTGCTCAGTAGGAATTTTTACAACCTAATCATATGCAGTAGACTTCAATTCCTTCAACTTATACATGGTAAAGTTGAAGCTAGCTGCATTGTATGATCTTGCAGCCTCCCAAAAATACCTTTTAAGGGCTGCTCTAGCAAATTGCTACCTAAAATTAGCATAAATGTATCTAGCACAACGCCTGTTGATGGTATTAGGGACCAACTCAAAAATTATCTCCACTAGCCCTAACCCAAAAAACAACAAAGTTATCACAGTTGAATTATGAAACATTACATAATAACTCATAACTACAACAAACATGACATTGAAAGCCTTGTAAATATCATGCATTACAATTACCCCTATATAGTGACATGCACATTACAATTTAGCATTTCTATACTAACTAATCAACTGCTAAAACAATCCAAACACATAGCCAAACACACAACTACACTAAAAGCATACAACCAAACAAATGAAGAATGAGAGATACCTTTTACCTATTGCTCATGAAAGTCCAAGGCAAATCAGCTGAGAAGCCTCCAAGCATGATCGAAAGATGTTCAAAGAAAAACATCAAACTTTCTTTGCATTTTGTCTCAGTAACAACAAATGCAGTAGGAGACAAGCCATGGTTTCCATCCAAACCAGTGGCAGCTAATAAAACACCTCCAAAAGGACCCTTAAGATAGCATTCATCAAGCCTTAAGAATGGACTCCACCTTTCTAGAAAAACATTTGTTAAAGCACCCAGCCCTAAAAAAAACCTTTTGAAAGAAGGTACATGTGGTATGCTGCGAGAACATCCATCCTCACCTTCAGGTATATCACACTGCAATCTAACTACTTATCTCATTCTTCATGCAAACTATCTTTGCATATAAAGGTAACATGCCAAATAACTTAGAATAAATGCCATCTATCTCCTCTAATGCTTGTTTCTTTTGCCCTATAAATTTGCATATAAGGAGAATTCACTCTATATTTCTTCATTTCACTTCAAATCCTTTTAGTTTTCATTTCAGGATTATCTCTTAAAATAGAAACTAATTTTGAAACAATTAACTTAGCAGTGGTTTCCTTTGTGCAATCTACCTTAACATATGTGTGTGTGCTCTCATATGTTTTGATTTGAAATGTAACTCCATCCATAAATAAGGAGGCATGTATTCTCCAAGGGCTCTTCTCATCAGTACAATGAGCAATGACTCTTTTGGTTTCATTTTTATCTCTTCCTAATGAAAAACCTTCTTGAATAATATAATATCTCAAAGCTTCCCTAAATGCAAGCACATCATTAAAAATCATAACTTTTTCTAGCATCATATTTTTTGTCATCTCTAGTCTAAATAGGATAATGTGAAGCATATCTATTTAAACTACCTTTCAGAGGATCATTTACAAATTCTTCATTAGATTAATGGTAGTCTGATAATAATCATCAGAGCTATAACCGGACAACTCATTATCCTCACTATTTTCTGACACCAATGAAATGTTATCATCAAAACCATCATCACTATCTGGTGTGTACAATGACTTAGAACCATTTCCACTCTCATCATTTGCAAGTTCATCATCAAAACCCTTATCTACCCCGACACTGTCATCACCCTCATCAATCTCAACACCCGCATCACCCTTATCTCCATTATCTCCACATTCTCTCCCTCATCACCCTTCCCTCTCTCATCACCCTCCTTTTCCTCCTCACCACTCTCAACCCCACCATCCAAAGACTCAACATATACTATAATTTTATCAACAGAGACATTTTTCAAAAACATATCCATAACATCTTTATCACTTCGAATAGGTAAGCTAACATTAGACCCAATTACACTATATGCAATGGTGATAGGTACCTTATCTAATTTATGTACCTCCCTCACATACTCTATTAAGTCAAAAAAACTGCACCTATCAGGATCAACATTTAGGAGCTTCTTTCTTTTCCCCAGATATTCAACAAGAAGTGTAAATAGTTGATCACCCATACCTATTCCAAAAAATAAATAAATAAATAAAATAAAAATATACAATCAAGAAAGCTACCCTAGCACAACATGCAAATATACAACACCAATCAAGCATAAAATTCAAAAAATTCAAAAAACCCTTGCCCCTATCACGATATGCCAGAATAAAAGAATAGAAAATAAAATTTGTTGTACAATGCTCAACAAATTTCTTCACAAATACTCAAAAAAACTAAATATATGTAACTAGTTCAACTACAATCATGCACAAAAAACTAAAAGTTAAAAAAACCCTAACCCAAAAGACATCTCTCAGAAAAAAAGCCCTAGAAAATTAGATTTTAGTCTAATACTTCATAAATGTGTTTACAGGAAAAAAAGAAAAAAAAAACATCTTTAACCGATTATCACATATCATCAAGTTTCAGGAAGAGTTTTCGCATCTTCAATCGTGCCCTCACCTTTGTCTGATTGTTTGATATTTCCTATGGAAGGTGAAGAGGTATGGAGAGATCTAGATTTAGGAGAGAACAAAATGAGGGTTTTCTTCTTTGGATAAAGTATGATTTGGGCAAAAAACACACTTAATTAGGTAACTAAATGGAGGGAGAAAATCGAGTGGTATTCAAGTCTTTTGCCAATTGTTTAATTTTCAATTTTTTTCAATTTTTTTAATTGTTTAATGTTTGGGTATTTTGGACTTTTCGCATTTTCCATCCACCTTACAATTAAGTTCGTTGATTTAGGCAAGTTTTTCGTAATTTTTAAAAAAATAAGGACTTTTTCGTAATAACGCCAAACTTAAGTGGTGGCAGCCACAATTCACCCTAAAATAAATAAGATTAAGTGGGCATCATGAAAATGTTAGACTTGCTTGCCCTTCTGGATGAGTTGTATTGTCTGCCGTAAGATGACCTGCATTCCACCCTCCTCCGTGCTCTTACATTTTCCCCCAAGCATAGATAAGAGGAAATCAAAAAGAGATAATTATAGATATTATCTCCTAGAAGCTCAATATGAACCAATCACGTACATACTTAAAAGTATATAAAATGGCTTGGATTTCTTTTGAAATTTGTATTTTTCAATAAATAATTCTTGTAATTTCATTGCAGCTCAGTGCAAGCCGAACAGCCTAACAGTTGTACACAAAATGCACATAAAAGTTGGAGATACAATCAAAGTCATATCCGGAAATGATAAAGGCGCCCAAAATTGGTGGTTACCATAGTAATTAAGTATAACAGCAGCCGAGTAGTAAAACAAATTAACTTGAGAAGCAATGGAGAGGGAGAACAAGGACAGATAATTTATCAAGGTTGTTGGCTTCTCTGGTAATTTTTAATTAATATACGCCCCCTATGATTATCCATTTTGAACCTCTTTTCACACTTAACTTGCATCCACACTTTTCCTTTTCTGCTGTTTAATGTTTTGAGTTTTACAGTTGCATTGCATTAAATGATGTGTTTTTCAGATCAGATGGAAGTACCTATTCACAGTTCAAATGTGATGCTTTATATATTCTAAAGAGCACAATGAATGCGACAAGCAGAGTTGGTCATAAAACCCTGGAAAATGGTAAGCGTACGCGTGCGTTATCTTGTAAAGACTGGAGAAATTATTGATAGCACAGAGAATTGGAAGAGAGTGATCGATCAAAGAAAAAGAAAAGCTAACAGAAGCAGTAGTAGCTAGCAGCGTCTTAGAAAGATGAGATGCTAAGAGCATCTTACCACGTTGTAGTTTCAGTACGTAGCACTTTTTAATTTATAACTCCTTTCTTGGATTGTTTTGCTTGTATTATTTTTTCTTGGAAATTGTGGGATTGTAATGTTGTTCATGTAATATGTGGTGTATATATAGATGTACCGTTAATGTGCAGTGTTTGCAAAAGTCTTGCATCATGATGATGATGAGTTGCTATCAGGCACTAACTGATTTCTGTAGATTACCGCAAAATTATTTAAAAAAAATATTGTTTGGACAAATTATTCATGATAATCCTTTTTCCCTTTTATTTTTGAAATTTTTAGATGGATCAAATATGATTTTTCTGATCCATTAATCAAGACCCTTGATCTTGATTTTTATTTTGATTAGGGTGGTGATATTAAAAATTATGTGCCCCTATTATACATAGAATAAATGACTTATGAATAATTAAATAATACATTATAATGTTAGTATAAGTCGAGTGGTTAATTGATTTAATGATATCATTTTAAACTATGAGGTTTAAGAGCTTGAATTTCAAAAACTTTTGGTGTATATTTGTATAAAAATTAAAATATATATGTGTGTGTGTTAAGTCTAATGAATGATCATACTACTGTTATTACTAATCACAATAATAATAATAATAATAATAATAATAATAAAAAAGCTAGCATGCGATTTTAAAGACGAACTGTCCGGCCAACGTGCACACGTGTCTCGATGGGAAAGTACTGAACAATGCTGTGTTGTCGTAATCCAGCTGTGAGCCAAAATAGGCATATCTATATATATATATATATGTGTGTGTGTGTGTGTATAATATAATTCGACTTGTCGCTGAACAATTCCCGCATCAATCACAAAGCACACCCTGGATTAGTCTTATAGGTGCTTGTTTACAGTTGAAGAAAAGAATTTAAGAGAAACTGGAAGACGGAAACATTGAAATGAAGGGGAAGATATATTGCGTGACGGGGGCAACAGGTTACATTGGGTCTTGGCTGGTCAAGTCCCTTCTGGAAAGAGGCTGCACAGTTCATGCTACTTTCCGGAATCTTCGTCAGTCAGTTTATCCATTCCAACACTTCTTTATCGCTTGATTAAACCCTTTTTTAACCTTTTTCCAATTCAATTGCTTTTCTTAGTTATTTGTTTCCTACTTATTTTATGCCTCACCTCAAAATTGGCGGAAATACACCCACTCTATGGTTGCCCTGGAATTAATGCTTTATTTTTATTTATATTATTTGTTTTTGAAATTTCCCTAATCCGAAAGATAAAATGTAAAAGCTTTCAACATGTGCTTTCGGGAGGTCCAATTTGAATTTAGCATTTCTGTCTCGTAATGTAATTAGACTGCCCTTTTGGATTGAAACTCGAATTCTTTAGGTTTATAAGCTCATGATCCCAATGGCCGGGAGAGACTACCTGAGAGTCTCCTCTTTTTCCTTTTTGTTTTTCTTTTATTGGGTTTTTGTTGGATATAGAAAAAGACTAATGTGAAAAACCTGGTTACTTGATGTCACATTCAGATATAGACACTTCTCCCACTATGCCTTGCCTCCATATAAAAACATGTCGTGGTATGCGTTGAGGTTCTAGGCCCATGATTAAAAGGTCTGTTTCGAATAATGAAATTATCTCTTTGACGCAGCCTAATTTAATGAACCACATAATTTTTTGTGTTAGTCTCTAATTTCATATTCTGAATACGTGCTTAATTAGTTTTAATAGAACACTTATTCGCCTGATGTAATCATATTTTCCAGAGAAGGCATCCCATCTATTCAAGTTATGGCAAGGCATGGATCGGTTGAGTCTCTTCAGGGCTGATTTACTGGAAGATGGAAGTTTCGATGAGGCAGTAAGAGGCTGCGATGGTGTGTTTCATGTTGCAGCTTCAATGGAATTTGCAGTGCCCGCTGTGCAAAATCTTGGTAATGTCTTGCTGCCCCTAACCACATTGTTTGTGTTGTATAGCATGCATCCCAAACTTTGGATATTTTTAGGATATCTTGGCTTGGAGGGCCAAGGGCTATAGTCTATATTTCATCATAAGTCTCTTATTAGCCCTGAAATTAATTCCAAACAGTTGATCACAGAAACTATATCACAAATGTAGTTTATAATCATAATCAAACTTCTCAATGTTCATTTCAGAAAATAATCTCGCCAATCAGTGGCTATAGTAAAAAGTGTTATATTGACCTTGTTGTCCCTTTTACGTTGTTTTTTCAGGCTAAAGTTTATGCGATTGTTCGTTGCTAGAGCTAGTTTCCAAGTCAATACGAAGTTTGCTGGCTTGTGTGATGTTTTGTATTTTCAGGAATTCTTCTCCACTTAAATTTTGAGCTAGACATTAGGAAATTCATGAAATCAACAATTTTCATTATATTGTCGATGAACAAATGTGATCGTCAATAAATAATTTGTAATTAAAATTAAAATTTGGAATACTCACATTCATTGGCTTCTTTCCTCTTCTAGACAGCTCTGTTAAAACAGAAATCATAGATCCAGCTATTAGAGGGACACTGAATGTTCTCAAAGCTTGTTTAAAATCGAATACTGTTAGGAGGGTTGTTTTTACATCATCAATAAGCACATTGACTGCAAAAGACAGCTCCGGGGGATGGATACCAGTAGTAGATGAATCTTGCCAGACACCCGTTCATCAAGTCCTAAAGACTAAAGCAAGTGGCTGGGTATTGTTTCATCTTCAAATGTTGGGATATATGTCATTTGAGTTTTCATTGTCAACGTAGTTGCATTGAGCTTAAAATAAAAAAATTTCATCAGGTCTACGTGCTCTCGAAACTTTTGACAGAAGAGGCAGCATTCAAGTTTGCAAAGGAAAACAGCATTGACCTGATATCAGTGATAACAACCACTGTAGGTGGTCCATTCCTCACTCCAACAGTTCCAGCAAGCATTCAAGTTCTGCTGTCCCCAATTACAGGTTACTTTATTATCCATTAAAATTTTACATTTATATTCAATATTTCAATTTTGACAAAATAAATTTTAGCTTAGCTACGCAATGCTGTTGACAATTTGTCTTAATTTATTTTCTGATACTAGTGGTATTATCAAGAGATTGAACCCATTTATAACTTTGAATTATCATGAGAATTGCTAGCTTGGTGCGCTTCTCCCAAAATGTGCTAAATTGAATGTTAAACATCTACAGCTGATAATCTTCTATTCCATTGCTGATCATATATCCTGTTGACAAAGATTCAAATAAAATCCCATCTTTTCTGAGGGGTCTTGGATATTGAGCATATAATATCAACATGTCATAATTAAGTCTCTTAATCCTTCATGTGATTGCTTTAGGTGATCCTAAGCTGCTCCCAATTTTAGCCTCTGTGACCTCAAGAATGGGATCAATTGCTTTAGTTCATATTGAAGACATATGCAGTGCCCACATATTTCTTATGGAGCATCCCAAGGCTGAAGGTCGATACTTATGCTGCACTCAGAGTTGTGTGATGTCTGAACTGGTTTGGCTCCTTAAAAAGGAATACCCTTGTCCTATTGCACTGAGGTTTCTAGTCTTATGAATTCTAACTTTTATGGATATCAGATGTCCTAAAATAATATGCGGAGATTTATATTTATGCAAGATTTTTGTCATTTTTACCTTATTATAGGCTCGACAGCATGGAGCAGGATTCAATCCCCAGTAAGATTTCCTCAAAGAAGATAAGAGACACAGGATTTAAGTTCGAGTACAGTATTCAAGACATTATCCATCAGACGGTCAGGAAGTGTGTGGATTATGGCTTTCTAAACCCCACTCATGACATGGAAAAGAAGGAAAATTTGGAAAAAACCTGACATGTTGCCGAGACGTTATTGTGACCAATAATACAGTTCCATCCGGATCACTTGTAGCTCATAAATAAACTCATGTGAGATGCCTCAGGTAAGGTGGCAATTATTCTATTTATGTTGCTTTATGTTTAGAATTTTAGTTTTTCATGAATGCTGGCAAATTTAATTTGTACAATCATATTGGTCATAATATTATATCATAGCATGTGCATGTGCATGTGCATGTGCATGTGCTTTCATTTTGAGTTGTCTTGAATTCAATAATATTGGAGTCAAGACTTTTTTTTTTTCTTTTTAAATAATGGATTTAAGACTTGCTAACATGTAAGCTACTGCATCATATTTCTTACATAGAAATTTTTCTTTGGATTAATACACATTATACAACAAGCACTGTTTAGCATAGTTTTTCTGCAAAAGAACGTGAAAATGCAAAATGATATTCGTGCATTTTATTTTGATTTTTTAATTAATAAATGGAGTAAAATGCACATTAATCTTGAAAAGACCATTGTCATATTTTCTTTTGTTCTCTTTTCTGTATGACCAATATGCCATTTGGCACTAATTCTTAACTAATATTTTGTAGATTGAATAAAATCTTCATCTAATCTTATGTGTAGATTTTCTGTTTTGTGTAAAGATAGAATCAAATCCTAAGTTAATAGGATTAGCTTATTTTCTATTTTAACATATTTTTTTCTTCTTTCTCAAGACTTTACTTGTATATATTCGCACTTTCATTCTTGTAAATATAGAGTTCAATATAAAACAAAATTCTATCAATTACAGATTTTATTTTTGATGTATCATGCTTGAGATTCATGCAATATTAATATGGCATCAGTGACGTTTTAACCATTTCCTTTCCTTTCTTTCTATGCTTGCTCTTGATCATTTATAACAACCTTCAAGCCCCTTTTATCTACACCCAAATGAAAATCCGGCTTGGTTCTTGTTTCTCCAGTCCTCACAGGATCAAACTATCATTCCTGGGCACGAGCCATGCGTATGGCCTTATTATCTAAGAACAAACTTCAATTCGTTGATGGCTCAAACAAACCCTCTGCTTCCATTGATCTGTCATTTCCTTTTTGGGAGAGATGCAATATCATGGTCCTCTCTTGGATTGCTCGCTCGCTTTCTCCATCAATTGCCCAAAGTATTTTATGGAAGGACACCTCCTTTGATGTTTTGAATGAATTACAAGATAGATTCTCCCAAGGGGATACTCTTCGCATTGCTAAATTACAAGAGGAAATTTACAGTTTTTGCCAAAGTGACTTGACTGTCACGGACTATTTCACCCAGCTTAAAATCTTATGGGATGAGCTTGTTAACTTCCGGCCACTTCCTCATTGCACTTGCGTTGTACAATGCTCTTGTGGTGTTATTTCTGCTGCACAAAGTTACATACAAAATAATCTTGTGATTCAGTTTCTTAAGGGGCTCAATAATCCTTTCTCCACAGTTGGATATCATATTTTGTTAATGGAGTCACTTCCTTCTATTAACAAAGTATTGTCCTTAGTCATTTAGCAGGAAAAATAGCTCTTTATTGGTACTACCCATCAAATATTTGCTAACAAGACCACTCCAAGTGCACCATCTCAGCCTCATCCTACTTCAAATTTTAGGAATTCAATTGGGAAAAAATTCTCTAGATCTTTCTCCAACAAGATTTGCACTCATTGTGGTAAAAGAGGTCACACTGTTGATGTTTGTTATTGGAAGCATGGCTTCCACCCAGGTTTTAAATTTTGAAATTCTAGCGCAACAACCAATAATATCTCCACGAAGATTGCATAGACAGATTTTTCTGAGGGGCCTCAAGTAGGGTCTCTTGTCTCTTGTACTCCATAGCAATACCAATAGTTGCTTGCCCTTATTCAACCTTTGTCTTCTCCTCTACATCGCTATAACCAAGTCACCTCCGTCACTTCATCATCTACTGAAAATTCCAATAAGTTATCAACATTTTTTTTCTCCAGGTAATATCTAATCTTTATCTTGTTCTTCCCATTCTTCTTGGATACTAGACACTGGCGCCACAGATCATATATGTTCTTCCTTATCTTTATTCACCACATATCACTCTATCACACCTATTAATGTTTATCTTGCTAATGGATCTTGCTTAGTTGTTGCAGGCTCTGGTACTGTGCACTTATTTGATGCCCTAGTTTAGACTAATGTTCTTTATATCCCTTCATTTACATTCAATCTTATTTCTGTTACTAAACTTTCTTCTAGTTTAAATTGTTGTTAATTTTTCAAAACTCTTTCTGCTTTATCCAGGATCTCAAAACGTGGAAGACGATTAGTATAGCTAAGGTGAAAGAGGGTCTTTATGCCTTACCTACTGTATTTCCTGGCCCATTGCCCATTGTTCTTGCTTCCTTTACAAATTTTGATCTTTGGCACCATCGTATGGGCCACTCTTCTAGTTCTATTTTGCATGTTTTACAGAAGAATTTTTCGTATATTACTTGTATTACTACTCATGTTCCCTGTGATACATGCCAATATGCAAAACAAAAAAATTTACCTTTTTCATCTAGTGTTTCTCATTCTAATAAAGCATTTGAAGCGTGGACATTTGGGGGCCTTACTCTACACCATCATTTTATGGCCACAAATATTTTCTCAGTATTGTTGATGACTTTAGTCGCCACACTTGGATAATCTTAATGAAACAAAAATCTGAGGCTAGGCAGTACATTCAAAATTTTGTAACCATGGTGGAAACCCAATTTGACACAAAAATAAAAACCATTTGTTTTGACAATGGTCTTGAATTTTCCATGCCAACATTTTACAATCTCAAGGGTATAATTCATTAAACAACTTGTGTAGAAACCCCTGAACAAAATGGCATTGTCGAAAGAAAGCATCAACACATACTAAATGTTGCTAGGGCTCTCCAATTCCAAGCCAACCTTTCCCACAAGTTTTGGTCCTTTGCCGTACTTCACTCTGTCTACCTCATCAATAGACTCCCAACACCACTCCTCAATCTTAAATCTCCCTTTGAACTACTCTTCAATAAACCACCATGCTATACACAACTTCGAGTCTTCGGATCCCTTTGTTTTGCATCCACCATCACTGCCCATCGATCTAAATTTGATCCACGAGCTGTCAAATGCATATTTCTTGGTTTTAAACTTGGTACAAGAGGCTACCTTCTCCTTGAATCTCCTCCAACCATATATTTCTCTCTCGTGATGTCAAATTCTTTGAAAATATCTTTCCCTTTGCCTCTCCTTCTATCATGCCTTGTCTTCCATTTTCTTAACCAAACAGCAATACAGATATTCAATATCCCGTTCCACTTCTCCCTTCAACTAATCTTGCACCAAGCTCTACCACTATCAAACGCTATACTAAGCCACATTTGCCTCAAACATACCTCCAGGATTATCACTGTTTCCTCTCAACCTCTGCGGCTAACAATTTGTCGACCACATGTATTTTTTATCCTATTTCTTCTTCTATTTCTTATTGCCATTTATCTCCTAATCATCGTTCTTTTAGTCTTTCTATTTCCTCTTCTGTTGAACCTAAAACCTACAACCAGTCCATCAAATATGATGTTTGGCGCCAAGCTATGCAGTTTGAGATAAATGCTCTTAAGCAAAATGGCACATGGACCCTAACCAAGTTACCCTTGGAAAGTTTCCTATAGGATGTATATGGGTGTTCCGAATCAAGTAAAAGGAAGATGGAAATATTGAGCACCACAAAGCATGTCTTGGAGCTAAAGGATACACTCAGACAGAGGATGTTAATTACTATGACACATTTTCTCTGGTTGCCAAAATGACTACCATTCGTTTGCTTCTTGCTCTTGCCTCTATTCATGGTTGGCATCTTTAGCAGTTGGACATGAACAACGCCTTCTTACATTGTGAATCAACTGAAGAAATTTACATGCATCTTCCTCCTGGGTTTAATTAAGCTCATCCCAATCAAGTTTGTTATTTAAGAATCTTTGCGCTTGGGGCAATGACACAGCTAGTGAGGTTCTAACCAAGGCGCATCTATTGCTGGTTGAAAACTATTCCCAAACCCCCTCTTAGGCATGAGTTTGGCCAAGGCCTTTGAAAATTTCTGGAAAGGCTCCTTTTAACCTAAGGTAAAGCCTTGCATAAAAAAAAAAGGAAAAAAAAAAAAGAAAAAAAAGTTTGTCGTTTAAGAAAGTCACTTTATGGACTAAAGCAAGCTAGTAGGCAATGGTTTTCAAAGCTTTATTCATCTTTAGTCTATCTAGGTTATTCATAGTCAAAATTAGATTATTCAAGAAATCAATGACATCAAACACTATCTTGATCGCACTTTCAAGATTAAAGACTTTGGAGCTCTTAAATATTTTTTAGGTCCAGAAATCGCCAGAACTTCTAAAGGGATTTTTGTTTCACAAAGAAAGTATGCTCTCGATATTCTTTCTAATGTTGGTTTTCTTACATGCAAACCTGCTACTATCCCAATGGACCCTGGTGTTAAACTTAGTAAAGATTTTAGTACTCCTTTAAAGGTTATTTCTGTTTATCGATAGCCTATTGGGCGTTTCATCTACTTATGCAACACACAACCAAACATTTGTTATGCTGTTAGGTAATTGAGCCAATTTCTCTCCACCCCAACTTCTCTTCATTTACATTCTGCTAAATGTGTGCTTCCCTATATAAAATCTGCTACTGGTAAAGGGCTTTTCTTCCCTACTACTTCATTAGTTCACCTTCATGCCTTTAGCGACTCTGACTGGGCTGGTTGTATTGATTCTAGCCGTTCTGTTACTGGATTTTGTGTTTTTATTGGTGATTCTCTCATCAGTTGGAAATCAAATAAGCAAAGCACTATTTCTCAATCATCCTCAGAAGCTGAAGATTGCGCTCTCGTTGCTACTACATGTGAGCTCCAGTGGATTACTTATCTTTTGGATGATTTCCATTCTCCACCTTCGAAGCCTGCTTCACTTTATTGTGACAACCGTTCTGCCATCCACATAGCCGCCAGTCCTACTTTTCATGAACGAACAAAGCATATAGAATTGGATTGTCACATAGTCCATGAAAAACTTTATAGTGGATTGACACATCTGCTTCCAGTTCGTTCCACTAACCAACTTGCTGACATTCTTACAAAACCTTTGGCTGCTAGCTCATTTCATATATTAATTTCTAAGTTGGGCTTGGTTGATATATACTGCCCAGCTTGGGGGGGGGGGGGTCTTAACTAATATGTTGCAGATTGAATAAAATCTTCATCTAATCTTATTTGCAGATTTTCTGTTTTGTGTAAAGATAGAATCAAATCCTTAGTGGATAGGATTAGCTTACTTGCTGTTTTAACATTTTTTTTTCTTCTTTCTTAAGACTTTGCTTGTATATATTTACACTTTCATTCAAAATATAGAGTTAAATATAAAACAAAATTCTGTCAATTACATATTTTATTTTTGTTGTATCATGCTTGAGATTCATGCAATATTAGTACTAATTCAATCATGATGTGAATGTTTAAATTTAAAATATTATGTGGTCAAATGGATTTAGGTTTATCTTATTGTCATGATTTAATCTATTGTTATATAAAAATCGAAACACTAAATCTTTTGCTTGTCAGAAAGAAAAGATTTTATTTATTTAGGTTTAAAAGACAAGATTCCCGACTTGTAGGGTGATGTGCAATCTTTTCCCCTGATCTTTCAGAAAGTATGGATAATTCTGTTTTAGAGGAAGTGGGATCAGCCCTCTATGTCGTAGCTATCCTATACAGACTAATTAATCAAACTCATTGTTAACATAATATTATTAAATTGAGTAAATAAAAAATAAAATACAAAAACAATGGCAATCTGTTTTTAACGACAAATTAAATTAACAGTGATACGTTTAATAATGAGAAATTCAATAATGAAATCCTATCAGAAGGTATTACCTTTTGTAATGGCATAATTTGCATATTCATTCTAACAAAAAAAATTGTTTTTGAAATAAAAGATAAATAACATACACATTTAAAAGTTACTAATATATACTCCGACTTTAATTTGTAAATGCTTTTCCTAATTAATTATTTACCAGCAAATATTATAGAGAAGTCCCACAAAGGAAATATATGTGTGTGTGTGTTATGTAGAATAATTTGCTTTATCGTATAAGTTGAATCAAATTACAAGATTATGAAAGAATGAGGGATAGGTAGATTTAGAAATGAGAGTATTTGGAGGCAAAAGTTATAACAACATAAAAGTTTAAATAAGAATCTATACTATTATATATAGTATAATGGTGTGGGAACCACAATTATGTAATTTTGATCAAATTTAGAATTTTTTAATTAAATTAAAAAATTCCCATTGATTCTTAATTACTCATCTTTATTTGAGAAAATTCAAATTTTATTTAGATAAAAACAACTTAATTTAAATTCGCATATAATCTCTGTTCTTGACTAACTAACTACTAGATAAATTATTAACAATTGATAAAATCTTTTAGTTTTTATTGAGGTATTCCAGCCAATAAATTTGCGTCTTGCAGTTTAATAAAATAGTGACCAATCAAGTTGTGGCATGTGACTTAAAATTTTATCGAATAAAATATTTGATACTATTATTTTAATATTACATATATTGATGGAATAGTATAAAAAAATTTCAAATAGTTAGATTTAATACAAATATTATAAGGAAAAGTCAATTTTTCAATGGAATTTTTAAAGGGAAAGTTGAAAATTTTCATGGCGAAATGGACTTTCAAGCAATTTCTAGTGGAGTTTTGATTTTGATGGACTTTTATCATAAACTTTTCTAATAGATTTTTGATGGATGTATAATATTTTCTTCTCTCTAACTAATTTCTGTCAAAAAATTTGTAATAAAAGTTCTATTATTCAAATCCTTTAATTCTCTATTTTTAAATTTAGTATTTCGTTATCATTCTAATTTATTAAAATATCCCATACATTGATATGAATTCATAACTTGAGACTTTAATTTTTTTTAATTATAATACAGTTCTATCATTATTTATATTTTATAAAAAATTTACATCTTTATGCCTTAACATGAAACTATAAAAGTATACATGAAATATAGAAATATTTTTAAGTTTTACCTAATATTAATATACTATATTATTTTCTGTCTAACTAATAATATTTGGCGTTATTAGTTAGCTGTTCGAAATAATATTTTTTAGAAGATAATAATATTTTATCAATTAAATATTAAAAATAATACCATATTTATAAAAACACAATAAATTAGTTGTATATTTATAAATTTATTTTACTTACTTTAATTGAGTGAATATACTGTGCATAGCACGGTAATTATGTTAGTATCTATACTATTATATATAGCATAATGGTGTGTGACCTATAATTGTACAATTTTGATTCTAATTGTGCAATTTTGGCCAAGTGGTAAATTCTTAGAATTTTGAGTTTTTAATTAAATTAAAAAAAATTCATTAATTGTTAGTTATTAAATTTGATATTATTTATTTCATTTTTAAAGATATTTCTTATTTATCTCTAACTGATATAAATGTATTATATTTGAAAAAAAAAAAAGAATCTTCATTAGATAAAGTATTTCTTTTTTGATTTTTTAGTTGATGAATCGAATTTGATATGATCTCTTTCATATTATTGACGAGATAGTGTCATAGATGTTTAGATAGGTAAAACTCTTCTATGCATATATATATATATATATAAAGTGGTGGAGTCCAAATATAATTTGATTAATAAAAATACATCCAAATTGCAAGTATCTCTCATGCAGTCTTCCAAGCATCTCACGAATAATTTTTTCAAGTAAGTAAAACAACTTCTTGCTATTTAATATGTATTTTCATTATAGGAATTCATGTGTGTGTTGTATGTTATTTTGTTATAAAGTGTGTGTTTTTGTATTTATCATATGTATATCAATGGAGATGACTGATGATCTTATATGGGGAAAGACTAAAAGGATGGGAGCAAACCTAAAGGAAAATATGCGAGTCTAAATATTTGTCGCACTAACATTCTAATAACCAAAAGAAAAAAAAAGAGAGAAAGAAAGAAAGAAAGAAAATAACACCTTTTATTATGTGTAAGGGAAGAGAATTTGCTGCATGGAATTTAATTATGGCGCAACTCCACACACACCCGACTCCGAATTGCCGAGAACAAAAAAAAGAAAAAGTATACAGATATCAAAAGTATGCATATTTATGTTATGGAATTGTTATTTTGTGTTTGTTGCATTGAAACTAAATTTTAATTTATCTTAACCTTTTTGTGATTAATTTCTTAAGTTTTTTATCTTATAAAAATAATTTTTTTATAATCAATTAGAATTGTATTATTATTCAATATAGATATATGTACACATATTTGATTAACTTTTGTCATATTTAATTTTGTAGGCTTTTTTAAATAGATTTTTGTTCTCGAGTTCAGGTGAATCATCTACTTAATTTTTTATAATAAGTTGGAATTGTATTATTATTCAACATATAGATGTTCTACTAATTTTTGATATATTTAATTTTGTAGGATTTTTGGAATAGATTATTCTCAAATTCTGGTGAGTCGTCATCTACAAAATTTACAAGATAATATTTTTGTGATTAATTTCTTAATTTTTTTTTCTTATAAAATAATTTCTTATAATCAGTTAAAAATTATATTATTATTCAATATATATATTGAACTGTTATGTTATTGTTATATATTATTTTGTATGAAAAATATAGTTTTAATGTAATGCCCCCACTCGGGACAACACCTAAGTTGAGGTGCCACTCAGTTCAATTTTAAATTGAATCTAAAAACAAGCAATAGGCCAAAACATTTCAAAACTTAACTTATCAAAAGCAGTGGAAATTTAAAACTTATCCAACTTGACAAACTCATTAAGTGCGTACCATGATTTACTTTCTTACATCTAACAAAACATTTACATGCCTTTAGTCATTAACATCAACATGACATATCACAACGTCTCGAGTCCAGGCTTAACATTCAAATAGTTCCATATATACATTTGACCACCTGATCTATTACAGAATATGTTCATGTCTAGGACTAGAGTCCAAGTTCTTCACTTAATCCTATATGAGAAAATAAAGGATAAAACGGGGAAAGTTCAGAGGACTTAGTGAGGGATATTTGTAATCATATGCGATACGGATCTATCAAGGAAGAATCAACTCAACATACCGTAATTCAACAATTTGACCGAAACATATTAGGATACAATCAAACAATCAAGAAGCAATTGAATAGTTAGACAGTCAGGATACAATTGAACGATCAGGACACAATCAAACAAGACAGTTCCGAATAACATATACATACTAGTCAATCAATCTTATCCAAGCAGAACAACTTGATACACAATAGATTCCTAGGAGTATTCCTAGCACATCACTAACAG
Source organism: Jacaranda mimosifolia (assembly GCA_018894105.1). Taxonomy (NCBI): domain Eukaryota; kingdom Viridiplantae; phylum Streptophyta; class Magnoliopsida; order Lamiales; family Bignoniaceae; genus Jacaranda; species Jacaranda mimosifolia. The sequence continues at coordinate 17,785,465 of CM032118.1, read as the reverse complement.
ATGGTAGATGCCCAGGAGTATCCCCAGCACATCACTAACAAACGGACGATACTCAGGAGTATCCCTAGCATATCACTAATAGATGGATGATACTTAGGAGTGTCCCTAGCATATCACTAACAGAAAGATGATACCTAGGAGTATCCCTAGCATAACCGTTAGATAACATATAACAAACAAAAGTTCTGGTACAAAATGGACAGATAACAGAATCAATCAAAAGATAACCCTCATAAGGGTATACATGTTAATTAACAAATAACAAGCATATTCTGAATAATTCACAGGTTTCAATAAACATAGTTTAGTACGGTACGGAAATAGAAAATGCTCATAGGGGTTTATCCCAATAATAGATAATTGAAAGAAGTGCCAGGTTGGCAAACCCTCACCTCCGTAGTCTCAGAAACTGCAACCTCAATCAGTAATCTATTTGTTCGTGGGACCCACTCCTTTGTCACCTAACAAAAGAAATAAATCCACAATCAAAATCTTTAATAATCTCCACTAATTAAAATCTTGCCATTAATAGCCTAGAATCACTAATTACTCGATTAACACGGTAGTTTTAAAGCTTAAACAGTACTATTGGCTCAAAATGGCTACTAAAGTCGTTATTGCCAAAATAAGCCCAATTTTCATATCAAGTCTAATAACAGAACATAAACTAGTCCTCAATTACATATTTACCCTTATATTAGTATCCCAAATCAAAATAAATGGTCCAGATATCTTAATTATCCCTATTATTTCCACTTAGATCTCAAATTTCTAAATTTAGGGTTTTCTTACTCAAATAACTTAATAAATCCTAAAATATCATATATCAATACAAATCCGAGTCCAAGAATCCGAACAACATTTATGCATATAATATTCTCATTACTAGAAACACTTTAGAATCATTTCATCCAAAAATACAAGAATTTTAAACGAATCAAAATGATACTAGAAATTCTAAACCCAATACCGATCATTACCTAATATTGGTTAATCAAAACCTTGAATTCACGAACCGAAAGCACCACCACGATGAGAGGAAGAAACTGTCCTCAGACTGCCACCGCATCACCAAAAAATCTTAAGATCATTACCAACAGCTGCATTTCAGCTCCCTGAACCAAATGCCCAAACCAAGTTTTCTAATTGTTGCTGGGAAAGGCCACAATTGCAGCTCCAATCGCCTAGCGTCGCCGTGAAGTTTTTCTTCAATTTCGTCGCCGTCGGTGGCCGAAATCAAAAATTGAAGCTACCGGTGAGGTCCTTGAGCTGAGAGCTACAAGACCTACTACCTAAAAATGTGTTTCCGTTGCTGGTGATGTCGTGTCGAGCTCCACCGCATGTCTTCTCTAAGAGAAAATTTTTGGTGGCTCCATCGTCGGTTTTGGGAGATTCAGGCATAGGTGTGTTCATCGAGATGAGGAGAAGCAAATGGCAGGTTTAGTTTGGCTATTTTGGGCTGGCCGAAAAAAATTGTAGGTGAATGGAGAGGTTGCTGCATGCAGGGAAAAAAATGAAAATGAAGAAGAAGAATGAGCTGACCAAGATTTAAAATGCAATCTTTTGAAAATTATAGTGTTACCCCAAAACTTATATCAAAATTTCAATTAGGTCCTCCAACACTTCAAAACTTCTCTTTTTGGTCCCATATTAATATAGTGCCACATTTGGCCCATTTTGACCCAAATAATTACCATGCAATTCCAAAACTTCTTAAAATGCAATCCAATCAAGCCTTGCTTAATTGCACTTTGACCCCAAAACTTTCAAAATTTTTGCAATTAAGTCCTTTACATATATTTTTCGAGCCCTAAAATTTAACCAATCAAAATCTTGATTTTCTAAATTCTTATTTTCCAAAATTCTAAATTTTAGGGGTGTTACATTTAATAATATATATAAGATGTGATTTAGTCAAAAGTATGCAGATTTATATTATTGAGTTTTGTGTTTTTTGAGTTGGAAATAAATTTACATAGATAATATCTTTTGTGATTAATTTATGAATTTTTTCACCTTATAAAGTAATTCCATATAATCAGTTGGATAATTTTTAATATATTCAATTTTGTAGACTTTTCGGAATAGATTATTATTTTTTATTTCAGGTGAGTCATCCACTTAATTTCTTATAATCAGTTGGATTATACTATTACTTAAGTAGTATAGATATGTATTTATGGTATTATTTATAAAAATAAATTTCAAATCAGTTAATTTAATAAATTTATATTAAATTTATATTATATTTCAAACTAAGCCGGCATGACAGTTTGATTTTCCAACAACCTACACCAACGGGGATGATCATTGTTTGCTTGGTGATCATCATTATTTACTTCTGATCTCTAGCGCTAAACAACTTGATCCCTAATGATTTGTTACTTTCTTGGACCTCAGCCATAAGAGAGAGAGAGAGAGAGAGAGAGAGAGAGAGAGAGATGTGCTTCCCAAAAGCAAAAAGTACTAATAGAGGGGAGAGGGCAGTTTCATAACATTATGCATGTCTTAGAACATAGTGAGAAATTGCATGGTTGATTTTAAGGAGGTGAGCCTTTGGAGAAGGGTTTGGGGTGTGTGTCTGAGAGAGAGAACCCACTCATGAATGAGGATTGGATTTGGGTCCACAAAATTTTTGGCCAATCAAATTTAGTTTTGCATAATTATTTTAAGAGATTTTTTATATTAATTAAACATGAATTATCTATGAATTGTCATATTTTTTAATTTGTCAACTCCATCTATTATATTCCCAATTATATCCCATATAAAATATGAATTGTTATTTTATATTTGTTATGTTGGGATACTAAATTTACACTAAGAATTTCATGGATTTTTCTATTTTATGCTTTTATTTTATTTTTGAATTAGTTGGACAAGAATATTAATTGTGGATTTTCTTGGACATTTTAATGCTGTTTTTAACGTTTCCTTAGAACGATCTCATTTTGCATAGATGATATTTTTTTGTGATTATTTTCTTAATTTTTTTACCTTGTAAAGTAATTTCATAAATCAGTTGGAGTTGTATTATTATTGCCCCACTAACTTTCGACATACTTAATTTTGCAGGCTTTCAATAATAAAATATTGTTCTTGAGTTCAGGTCAATCATCTACTTAATTATTTTAAAAGATTTTTTATATTAATTCAACATGAATTGTTTATGAATTATTATTGTAGTTTTTTATATACTAACTCTACTTGTTATATTCCTACCACACCCAATCAAAAATACAAGTTATTATTTTATAATTTTTATATTGGATGTTAGAATCTCAAAATTGATCCTATATGGGGCAAATTTGAGACGTGCACAAATTACCATCCTGAAGCCTAGCTAATATTGTCTTGACTAAAGAGTTGTATGAGTTAGATAGGGCTAGTGTGAGCACATAGCCATTGGTTTAGAACCCACTTAGAATTTCTTAGATTTTTCTATAATATGTTTTTATTTTATTTTTGAATTAGATGGACAAGAGTTTCTTGACATTCTAATGATTTATTTAACATTTTCTTAAAATGATCTTATTAAGTTGTAATATTGCAATTATTAAAAATTATAATTAATTAGTTTACAAAGTTCGTGATATATAATAAATTTAAATCTAGGACACCATTCTATATATAATATTGTATTATTACACAATTCAAGATGTAAGTTGAGATTATTAAATTAAAAGTATGTATCAACTTAATTAAATATTGCATTATCTAAAAAATAGTTTAGAAAGTCCGTGATATATAATATATTTAAATCTAGGACACCATTCTATATATAATATTGTATTATTACACAATTCAAGATGTAAGTTGAGAATACTAAATTAAAAATGTGTATCAACTTAATTAATCTAAAAAATTTTAAATCTCAACTATTTCGGATTATAATAAGTTTACATTTTAATAAAGCATAAAAATGTATATAACTATAGCATTTAAAAATTAAATAAATAAAAAAATATTGTGAACATTCACAAATAGTTTGGTCCTAATCTCACCATCTCCTTTTGATAGCAATTCATGTTTTTTGGGCGTTAAATTTATATAAATACAACATGCTTTTGAAAAGAAATTGTTTTTCTGCTTTTATTGATCGACATCTTAAGGTTCGTATTATGAATAGATATGTAATGTAGATCTACTTTAAAAAATAAACTTCTAGGATAATGAGTTTCCGCCATAATTATTAATGATATTATATTTAAGGCTTGAACTTCAATAAGCTATTGCTGCCTTTTCCTTTTTCTATTTCTTTTTTTGGTGTCTCATTAACTTATTTATTATAAAAAAGATCAAATATTTCATTACTATCATAATTCAACAAATAATATAATCAACAATCATTGTTTTCCATAATCACCATATATGAAAATTAATAAGAAGTAAATCTCAAATCATTTTTCATCCCATAAATAAATTATGTATAATTGACAAAGCCAACAAATTTTATCTATTAATTGGTTAGATTGGTAGATATCTATACACATCAGCATAGGATAAGAATATTGAAGATGGTGTTTGTTGATCTTAAAGTAAGTATGGGATTTACTGTATCAATTTTTAATATTATAATTTTTATATCAATTTAAATTACAAACTTAGTTATTATTTTCTTTATTATATATCAAATTTGTCAGGATTTTTTCATGCAAGGTGTTATACATGGTGGTAATGTTGATCTCTTCATTGCATATCTTATTGAGGGAAATATTTATAATATTCATGGAGTGCAAGTGATATAGCTGATAAAAAATACAAAATAGTACCACATCGCTACCACATCGCTATCAAATACTATTAGGTGATGATGCGAATATTGAACAAGTACTTCATGCCATAAATGGCTTCTCACATCATTTCTATCACATGTGAGATTGAAGGATATAGAAAGCCACATAGATTTGGATGATCAATTAATTGGTAAGTAATTTTATTATTTATTTATTAGTAAAATGAGTTTTTGTTTTGTATTTATAATTAACTTTATATTGTCCTAGATATTTTTGGATTGGTTGTGTGTGTGTTTCCCATTATCGTTTAACACCTGACGGTACTTCAATTTGAGAAGTTGTGCTTCTTGATACTACGTAAGTTATAAACTTTTTATTATGTCTTTTATAATTCTTTTATAACTACCAACTTATATAATTTTTATTATTTTGTATTGTTAGTATGACAGCTTCGTATGGTTCTATATGGTAAATGTGCAATTGATGAAGGAGAAACATTATTAAAGACAATTCCAATAATATTGTGTTGGCATATGGAGTTGTCGTGAAAAATTTTAAAAGTAAATAAATCACATCGTGCAAATGCTAAATTTGATCAAGTATTGATTATAATAATTTTATTATTTGCAGGTCTTTCTATATGTACACATCAATTAAGTAAAATATATATCAACTACAAAACAAGATTTACAAATCGTCTACACATAAATGTTTAATTAGATTTGATACAGTTTTTATATATTTTAACAATCTTTAATCCAACCTTCTCATCTTCACCAGTGGTACCCTCATCTCTCAATCACCGGCGATTTCACGGCCATACCCCAAACACCCAAAAATCACTCCGGGCATCTTCTTTCTCTCCTCATGGCGAGCTTTCCGACACGAAGAACTACCTAAACTGACCGGTGAACGTCGGAAAATTCAAGGTCGACGAGAGCTCATGGTGGAGCTTAACGGGTTCATCGCTCTGAAAATTTTCATGGTGGACCCAGGGTACCATTCTGACGAGATCAACTCAAGGATTACTTCGGTAGCTTCAGCTTCTCAAACGGACCACCGGCGGCGAAGTAATTGAAGAAAAACCAACGAGGCAAAGATGGTGGCGCTAGGACATTGTAGGCCAAAATTGAAAGTCAATTCGGCGGTGAATGGAAAAATTGACCTGGGCATCTTGTTATTTGAACTGAAAGGTGTCTTGTGGTGGTGGTCTTGAGATTTTTCAGTGACGGCGGACGGCGGTGGTTAGAGGACAGTTTCTTCATCTCATTGCGGTGATCGTGGTGGTTCTTTCGGTTAGTGAATTCGAGGTCTCGATTGAGCGATTCGTGGGTAATAGAGTTGGGAAAATAATTGATTATATATATATACATGTTGTATAGTATTGTTTAAATCTTATGTTATGTTATGAAATGAGATTATCATGGTAATTGTATATATATTGAGTCCATGCATGGATGGCTATAGTGTAGTTAGTGGGCCCGAATCTATATTATTTATGTAATGTTGGGATTAATTGAGATAATTAAGTAATTTAACTATGATTTAAGAAATGGGAATTCGTGATATGACAATTTGGCAATTTGAGTCGATGGGACTAAGACTCAGTATATGCATGTACAAGTTTGAGTTTAGAAAAAATTGGATTGTACCATTTTATGATAATCTTGGAATTTATTGTAATTATTTAAGTGAGAAAACCTTAAGTTGGAGATTTAAGACCTAAGTGGCAATTGTTGGGATTAATTATGAAGAATTAAGCAATCATTGTGACTTTAGGTTGATATTACAAAATGATTATGTAATTAAGGACTAGTCTATATCCTGATAAGTGAATTGATATGACAATTGAAGCTTTAAACTATAATGTTAATAGGTTAATTAGTAAATTTTGGAGTTAAGAACAAGCATGATAGTGACGTACTGGGAGTTAAATATGGATTTTAACTGTAATTATACTATTTTGGTTAGGTGATGTGGAATTTGGACCCAAGGACCAGTAGACGGCAGATTGTGGTAGCTTTCTCTGATACTACAAGAGATGAGAGTCTACCGCTCTGGTTTTTGCCTTGTATAAGCAACTTCTTGTTTGTTGAACCCCTGTGAGGGTTAATTTGCTTGACTGCACCTGTTCATAAATTGCTTGATTCGTACTTGCTGTACTTGATTTGTACTTGCTCATTTATTGGAATCTGAATTGATCGGTACTTGCTCGTTATCTGCTATTAGCTTGTATACCTCTGTGAGGGTTAGTACTTGTTTCACTCGTTCTTGTTCGTTCTGGTGCCTAGAACTCATGTCTGGTACTTGTCTTGATCGGTACTTGTTATTGTCTGGTACTTATTTTTGTCTTAAATTATTATTAGATGCCTTGCCGGCATACTTGCTCGTTTGTATCCTATTATCTGGTCAGTTGGCTTCACTGTACTTGCTAGTCATTCATATATTGCCTCGTCGGCAACTTCAATTGCTTGATTGGTACTTGTTGTACTTGCTTGGAGATAGTACTTGGGTCGAGTGCCAATCCTATGTGGAATGCTTGGATACTTGGGACACGCCTTGCAGTTCGCCTGGGTGTCCAGGATATGCTATGCGGAGGCATATGTATTCACGATACGCTAAGCAGTCCACTTAGGTATCCCCAATACGCCATACAGTCCGTATGGGCACACCAATTGTATGCCAAGTTGTCACGCTATGGAAGTACTTGTTTGATTGGTATAAGGTGATCTGATATGCATGTCTTAACTTGTTTTGTTGGAATGTATACACTATAAGGGTTTGCTTGCTCGTACTTGTTTCTTGCTTGATTGTAATATGTTCTTGGAGCAATAAGGCATGAGAGTTTCCTGTTGCTGTTTTCATTCTTTATTGAATCGTAACTGTACTTGTATTGCTTAATGACATTAAATCTGTTGAGATGTTCTTTCGTTAATAGGTTCTATTATCATTTGATATATTATCTTTCACTAAGTCCATTGGACTTACCCCCCTTTTTCCATTACTTTTGTAGACAGAGGTGGCCTAAGAATGGAAAGTTCTGACTTGAAACATAGGAACGTTTCTTTTGTAATAGATTGGTGTCCTTTTGTAGATAGATTATTAGAATGCTATGTGGTGACATAGAGATGTTAAGATATGTCAGGATTGACAAGGCTACCTTGAGCTTGTGTACATAATCTTGCTGATTGTCTAAGTTTTGAACCTTGGCATGAATGTTAATGGTTGGTAGTATTATTTAAGCTGATATTTTTCCGCTGCTTTTGAAATCGTCGTTTTCTTTATATGACTTAGAATTGGAAAAGAATTTTATGGGCCTAGTACTTGTATTTTGGGTTCCAAATTATGTTTGAAATGTTTTGATATCTCAGCTTTGGGTTACCCCGAGTGGGGTGTCACAGGTGGTATTAGAGCCTAGGTTTTGATGACCTAAGTTCACATGGGAATGAATGATTGTTCTGACTGAATTTGATTGGCCTACTAGAGATTTAACTTGAATTAGGAGATATCCAAGATGTAAATACTTGGGTTAAGTAAAGCCCAAACGACACTAGGACATGATCCTCGGATATGAAATTTATGGATAGTAGATGTTAAGCTTGACTTTGGAATTGCTTTAGGTAAGAATGAGCAGAGAATTCGTTTCACTACATTTTTCTATCCGAGCTTGGGTTTGTCAAGAACTAGGCATTGAATATTATTGGGACTTGTATCAAACCTTTTGTTTGGTATAGTTTGAACCTGAAATTTGGGTATAGTGTTTGATACCAGGAGGTAGGAGATTATACCTGGAACGACCGACCAGACTGTAATATTCACTTCCGAAGATCGAGCATTAAACTCTAGATTGAGTCAGATTTTTGGGTATTTCTCCTAGTTTGGGAATTCTTATGTGATTTTGGGGATATTAAGATAAAGTTGATGGGTTGATACCAGTGAGATGAGTTTGAGTATCACAGGATGTCTATGGAATCCGATCCCAGGATGTGATTTTGAAATGTGAAATCTTAGGATAGAGAAATATGAGGTGTCATTGTGAACTTGAATGTAAGGTTGAATAAGAAATGAACTTTTGGGATAATGCTCGACGGTAAAGAAGTGAGCACCTTAGGACGAACAAACTCCTGTTAAGTACTTATGGAAGAAAAATATTGGTTATGTGGAGATATTTTGGAAAGAACTGAAGATGATGTTAGATCTTATTTTCCTATTGCTAGTAGGTCTGAAGATAGAAAGACTTGCGGTATAAACTTATCGTAGTAAGATTGAGGACCTTATAACCTTATTAATAAGTAAATTGGATTAGAAATCTTGGCAGCAGGATAGAAACCATTGATGGATAGTCTCAAGGAATTTCTAGAGTTTTACTCTCTCAATCACTGATAAGGATTGACAAAAATAGTGAGTAACAGCTTGACAACACCGAGTTGGGAATTATAATATCTTCTTTCTCATAAGCAAGATATATAGGAAATTGCCGTATTGTTAGGATTGATTTATAATGGCCTTATCAGGAACTGTTTAAATTGAGGAAATAGTCATATTACTTATGTGTTTATGCTGTGATTTCCTGGACATTTAAAGAAATGATTTTACCTAGGATATGGACAATTAAGTACGACTAGAAAATATACCAAGTATAAGTTCTTGAGGTTCTTCTGATAGGTATCAATAAGTGCATTGATGAGATCATCTAAGGAAATGCTACATGCATGTATACGTTGTAAAGGAAATTTGGATATGAGGAAGATCTTGTACGCCTTGGAAAACCTTAAGTCATAGAACAACCTATTTTACTTATGTTTAGGATTATTGAAACGGTGATTGTTTAAATAAAACAGAGATACCAATTAAAAGTGGAAAAAGAGGAATTATTGTGGATTATGGAATTGCTGGTAAGGTATGATTTTGGTTAATCTAGGAATGATCCGACGGACACCTAAAGCGAAAAGCACCTGCTTACTCTTAAGCTATGCTAGAAAAAGAAGTTTCATAAACTCCTTCAGTGGGTCAGCTAATACACCCTATGTATTAGAGGGGACCAAGATTTGTGCCACAAGGTCAACTATTAAAAGATGAAATAGGAGTTGCTAATGAGGTGACCAAAGATCGGGCGTTGGAACAATTCCTTCATTTCAATCCCTTGAAGTTCTTAAGAGTTTCTGATTATAGAAGAGTCGAGGAATGGATTGGAAGTTTAGAGAATACTTTTGAGATACTGAGTTATTCAGATGAGTGGAGGGTTCGATTCACCACGTTCTTTCTGGAAGGTTCCACCTGAAGTTGGTGAAAAATGTTTGATTGAAGGCAGATGGTTGAAGGAACCCGCCAAACTTGGGAGAATTTCACCCGAGACTTCATGAATAAATATGTGCCAGAGGTGGTGAAACAAGCAAGAGACAGAGAATTTATGGACCTTGTACAAGAGGCATAGTTCGTAAGTCAGTAAGAGGCTACTTTTAGCTAATTGATATAATATGCTCCTTATATATAAGATGAGAAAGGTTGATAGACCCGATGATTTATACAAGGGTTTCCACCAAAATTGAGCAAGGGGTCTGGTCATTTGCGAACTGTTGAACTTCTACCCAAGTGGTAAGCAAGACATTGCAACTTGAGTCAGAGCTGTAGTAGCTTCGAAGAAAAAAAAGAAGAATAAGAAGAATTTTTTTTTGAGAATATGGGCTGAGAGGTAAAGATATACCTCGATGGGCAAAGTAATGCCAGAAAAGAACAGTCAAAGCTTCAGATTGGAAGCACTACCCAACAAGCCCCTCAATCTAGCGAGACAACAAAGGTGACTTAAGAGAGGGTGCAAACGCCATGCAAATTTTGTGGATCACTTAATAGTGAGAAGTCAAACTATTAGAAAAGATAGGGCAGATGCATGGGCTGTGGAAGCAATCAACACTTCCTAGAAGATTGCCTAAAAGGAAATGCTCTACTACTATAGGGAAAGGAAACCAGATAACAATAGATAGTAGGAAATAGTCAGTGTGAGCTTGAGCCTATGCCATGGCAAGTGAAAAAGCACCAAATTCTAACAAAATGGTAGAAGGTGTGATTTCTAATTCTAGAAATTGTGATAATGCCATTTATGATTCTAGTATCTTACATTCTTTCATGTCTATCGCACTTCCTTGAATTAGATATGGAACCCAAGATTAGGGTTTGATGAATAGGAGTTCCGACACCGTGACTCGGGCCTACCAAGATAATGATTGGGGAGAGAGTATATCCAGCCAACCTCACACAAGATTCCTATCAAAGAGTACAAAGTGATACTCGAAAGGGATTGGCGATGCGGTCGTCAGGCACAAGCTGAATTGATACACCAATTAGGTAATTTAAGAAAATGAGATACCAATACCATAACGCCATTCTGCAAATAGTGCCTCCCTGATGCCAGTTATATCTGCAGTAGAGACCAGATAGATTTTGAGGGAAGACGGGCAAGAGTTCTTGGTGTATTATCAACAAACCTCGAGATATAGGTTAAAGTCGAGAAAGTGGAAGCGGTAGCTGAATGCTTGGAAGTATTCTAGAAAAAAGTGAGCTCATCGCTTCCCCTACCCCACCTAGAAGAATTAGTTGACCTTTTTTGGGGATAAGAATCTTCTTAAAACTGGGGTTAGACAAGGGCATTACCAGCTGAAGGATGGAGAAGGCCACGCAAAGCCCTTTCGTATAGTTCTCATAACCTTGAGAAAGCATCAGTTGTATGCAAACATTTAGCAGACTTTGGATAAAAAGATTACTTTTCTTGTTCATATCATATCCCAAGATGGGGCAGAGATTAATCCCTCTAAGAAAGAGACGTAGTCAATTGGAAAAGACCGGAAAACATGATAGAAGTTCATAGTTTTCAGTGTCTTGTTGGCTATTAACAAAGATCTGTGTAGCACTTAACTAAATGGCTGACACATTGACTAAATTAACTCAGAAAGGTCAACTATTTGATCAGAATAAGGATCTGAATATGAGACAGCGTGATGGATGGAAACTTTAGAAGGCTACGATTCTTCCATCACCTATCACCTAAAAAGGGCGGAAATAGTGGCCAATGCCGTGAGCCGATGGGCTGGAATGGCTCATTTACTAGAAGTAGAAGTATTATAAAGCCTAAGAACAGGGGTTGTATTGAAATTAATATAACAAGTAGGATTGTAGAGATAAGTGCAGTCCTGGGGTTTTGATCAGCGCAGCAAGGTGAACCATGGTCAACTTCCAACTCCAACATCGGCGCACGGTGGCGGAGCTCTGGCAACCGACCACCAATTTTTTTTGGGGTGGCAATCCGAACGCATGTGGGTTGGTTCTAGATTGTGAATTGACCTCAAACTCGATTAATTTGGTAAAAATCTATGTAATCAATTAAATGATTCTTGATTTGGTTTGATTAAATTGTTAAGCTAATTTTCATTGTAAATTTAAGTTAATTGGATCGACAACTGTGATTATAGACTAAAATGATTCAATAAGAATTCGATTGTAAGTGATGTATGGATCCAAATTTGATAATAAAAGATTAATAATTATTGATTGAAGTATTTGGAAAGTTGAAAATGTGGAACGGTAATAAGACTTGAATATTATGAATATAAATGTTAAAATGAATGCGGGCTAAATTTAATTAGTTATGGACTGAGAATATTAATCTAAGCATTAATAATGAAACTAAGTGCTAGGTCGGAATTGATAAAATATTAATTGATGACATTTAACCGAACCGACATGCCTAGGAAAACAAATTGTCAGTTAAGTTCATGGTAAAACCCTTCATTGCTTAAATGAGTTAAATGGGTAGTGAATATAGTAATATGAATTAGATGATCGAGGGAAATAAACCATATAACTAAGTATTTCGTTACGAAGACAAGATATAACGATGATCGAGAAGATAAGTTGGCTAAAATAATTAAAATGTGCAATTAGTCATAATTATTGTTCGTAAATGCTATATCATGATATCGATATTTATATGACATTTTAAATAAAAATAGGTGACGAGGATCCGAGGGTTCCAGCCGATAGTGGACTTTTATTGTGGGCACTGAGTATTGAGGTGAAGATTGAGTCTATCTTTCTTCTAGTACGTGAATGTTCCTTAATTGATTGAGTTCTCTATGTTTATTTGTTGAAATTGATTGTACTCGTTCTGGTGCCTAGAACTCTTATTGTGTTACTTGTTTTTCTGTCTCGTATCCCGTATAGCCTTGCCGACTTTCCCTATATGCATTGATAGTTTGGTCTTGCTGACCAATTTCATTCGTACTCTTGATAAATCATATTGTACAATGTTTATACGGCCTTGCTGGCCAATGTTTTGTGATTTATACTGTTCGGTTCAGTATCAGATTCATGCTTTTGATTAGCATTTTGAAATTTGTTATTATCTGTTAGCTCTATGTTTGAGTTTCCTAAGGACGCTCTTGAGATGTGACCGCTCGTAGGGACGCCACAGGACGGGTTGGGCCTAGGGCTAGGTCCGAAAAGATGATCGAGCAGCATAAGCTGATGATGGCTGGTCTCCCTTCTAGTATTTACCAAGATCCTGACTTGTGGATAGCTGGAAGTAGCTATCTAGTAATTGGCAGGATCTGGCATGTGGACCGGCCATACCACTTACCAAGCCGAGTGCTTGGGTAGCGGAATAATAAATGAGGGAAATCTGTTATGATTATTTGTACTCTGTGTTATCGTTTGTTATCATTTGCTACTGTTTGTATTTTTGGAGCAATAAGGGCAGAATTGCCAACAGTCTATTAAATTTGGTATCACATGTGTTACGTTATAGTTGCTTCTAATTGTAAGGTTTTGCTCGTTATTGATTCTGTTGTGAACTACTGCTCATTCGACAGTTTTTCTCTGACTGTTTCTCCTATTGTCCCTCACTAAGTCTTTAGTACTTACTCTTTTTGTTATCCTTTATTCTCTTTCCAAACATGACTGAATGGAGGTTGAGGGCTTAAAGCTTGCCCGTGGATAGACTTATTTCATAATAAATTAGGTACTATGTATGTACTTATAGACTACATCTAATCGTGAACTTAAGACTTAAGAATGCATTGTAACGTCTGAAGTTTGACTATGAGATTTTTGACATGTATATATGGCACTCTTTGTAGTGCTCTTCTGGGATTAGAGTTAAGTTTCTATCTTTTGAGACTTGTTAAATTTTGGCTTTTGGTTACTCTTGAATTATGACTTAAGTTTGAACTGGTGGTACCTTAACTTAGGGATCACCCTAGGTGGGGCGCCACAGAGGTGGTCAAGGACTTAGTGCTAGTATTTGTTTGACAGTTTTGTATTCCTTGCGGGATGTTAAATAGTGAATTATAATAGTAAGTTGGAATGACTTGTTTTGGGTTGATGTAAATATTTAAATTGAATGTTTTGGAGGTGTGACCTTGATTATAAATTAATAAATTAAGATTAGAATAGCACCTTGCTCCGAAGTAAGCACCTCCCGAGAGGGGCACTAGAATATATAAATAAAAATAAATAAATTTTACTTATCAGAGTTATATGGAATATTAAGAGATATTTTAGCTTATAAAAATTGTATGTTACAAACTACTTATTGAATTAGTTATCAAATAATTAATTACCTAATGTAAGTTATTTTTATAGATAAGGTACAAAGAGGGTATATATTTACTTTACCAAAAAATATTTAATATTTAAAATTCCCATATATATGCCATGAAAATTGTAACTATAACTTTCACATTATTAAAAAATCATATAAAAAAGTTTTATATTTTAAAAAAAAAAAATTTGCTTATTTATCATATCAAAATATATATATATAATATCTAATTTAAAAGGCATATTTAGTTAAATATTTTGTGCTATTTTTATTTTCTTAATTATTTATTTATTTTTTAAATTTTATCATTTTATAAGTTTTTGTGTAATTTATAAACTTAGAGTTACCAATTCTTGATATTCTAAAACTTATTTAAGTATAAATTATCTTCAAACATGATATTTTTAATTGAAATATTCATATTATTTATTTAATTAGTAATAGATTTTTTTTCATTAAATGCTAAAAGTAATTGCAATTCATGTTCTAATAACATGAAATAAAATAAATATTATTATAAAACAAATTATTTCAATCTTAGACTTATTTTCGATACATCACACTAGGCACACGCTAGTTCAATACTATAGGAATTCGAAACACATGATCTTCATCAAAGTTAAGCATAACGGTTTTTTTGTATAACACATTTTCTCAATGTCAAAATATTTGGTAATATCTTTTTTTAACATAAATAATCTAATAATTGGTTGAAAAGCCATCTTCTATGTTATTTTTTAGCCTCTTTTTCATAATATTTATAGTGAAAAAAGTTTTCTCACTTGTAGCTATTGAACGACAAAAAAATCTAAAGAAATTTATCTATAATATTCATTTAATTATTTTTATCTCTTTATTTCAGTTTCATTGAAGTTAAAAAGATGGATTTTGATTATTTTGCAAGTTCCTTAATGTTCTTTTTAATTAAATCCCTATATTTTTTCACACAAATAAAATAAAAATATCCTTATTTGATTACTTGATTGTAAATATGGAGCTAGAAATTTATTTTGAGTTTCAGAAAATTAAAATATTAAGATTAAATTAATTAATTTTAATTTTAGAAATCAATTAATTTAATTTAATAAATTAAAGTAATCAATTTTTTATTTATGGCCTAACAAGAAAGTTAAATTTTCTAAAATTAATGAATAGGAATTAAAAGTTAATCATTTTTAATTATTGTTATTCTATAATAACAATAAATGTACAATAAGTTTTTTTTTTTTTTGGTTGGAGTTGGGGGGGGGGGGGGGGGGTGTAGCGCGTGGCCCTGCTTGCCCCCTAAATCCGTCCTTGAAAGAGATTATGTCATTGAAAAAAAATTAAATATTTTAAGTTTTAATTCTCTGTCGCAATAAAATGATAAAATTTAATGGTACAATAGAACTTGATAATATCATAATATTTTTAGATGGTTGTTACAAGATTAATCTTAATCAACATATGACTTTTATATTTTATTCAGCTTTGGAACAAAAAAATTATCTACTATCAGTTTGCTAATCATCAATCTAGTAATAAACATTAGACATAAAAGATATTCAGATAAGCAATTAAATATTAATAAAAAACGCTAGCTTAAATGAAAAAATAAATATTTCTCATTCTAAATTTTCCACATAATACATGATTAATTAAATGGAGGGCATATTTTCCATTAAAAAATATAACAATATTTTCTTATCAGTGACTGCAAAATTTCAAATCCTTTAATAAAACTAAAAGTAGAGTGTATTTATTAATTCATGGAGGACAAATATCAACACACGGTTCTTCATCCTGTTACTTTTCATAATAAATTGAATAAATTTGAAAAACTAAAAAAAAAGGTAACCCTGAAATCATTTTTATTGATCAATTCAAATTGTTTCTTAGGATCCATAATTGCCTCAAAGGTCCAATACATATACATTATTAGACCTTTTGAACAACAGTAACTCCGCATGCAGAATATTAAATAGGAGTGAATTTGGTATTCTAATTTGGTTGAGATTTGATTTAACTTGAGTACATCAAGTTTGATTAGGACTGAATTTTGGTTCTTATCCTCCTTTATTTTCCTCCTATAAATAGGAGTGTTCTTTGATCATTTGGAACAATCCGACTGAGAGAAACTCATAGAGATACTCTGAAATCTCTCGATGATACCTATTTTAGTTTAGTATAATATCTTTTCTCCTCACCAATGGACATAGCCCGAATTGGGTGAACGACGTAAATCTATATATTTTATTTTGTTTACTTAATTTTTATGGTGTCATCTTGATAACAACTAGTAGCAAAACCCCATGAATTGGACCAGATGTTGGGGATGACATCTATGAAACATGAGATTGAGAAGTTGGATCAAAAGACTTATTTTCCTTTGTGAAAAAGAAAGACTGTTTCAATCCTAATATAGATGGATTTGGAGGATGCCCTCTTAGGAAAGGAAAGGATACTTGCGACTTGGTCAGATGATAAGACTAAATCAATAAGAAAGTTGTTGCATAGATTCAGTTACACCTTTCGAATGAAGTTCTATAGAATGTTATGAAAAAGAACGATGCTATAAGTTTGTGGAACAAATTGAAAGAGATTCACATTATAAATAACTTGATGAACAAGGTGTGATTAAAGCAACAATGTATATTCCTACAAAGATGATAGAAGGTACCCTTATTCAGTTGCATATTTATTTCAAAACTAGTTATAGATTTAGAAAATTTGCAAGTAAAATATGATGATGAGGACTTAGTTCTACCATTGCTATATTCATTGCCTTCTATTTATTTTAATTTGTAAGAAACGATATTATATGATTGAAGTACAATTTTGTTGAAGGATGTGCAGGTCGTATTATTGAGCAAGTACTCAATATATGGTGAGATAACATTAGGTACTTAAAAAAATCAAAATGAAGTGATTGTTGTTAGGGGTGGACCCAAGGAGTGAAATACCAACGACAACGAATCAAAAGGTTGAATACTAAAAAAGGAACTAGAAAAATAAGGAAAAGTTAAAGTTGTTGAAGCTAGTGTAGCAAAGACTAACAATGACGATGCCTTGTGCTAGATAGTCCTAAAAATTTGAGACAAAATGATGTTTAGATCATGGATAATGTATGTTCTTTTCACATGTGTCGTATTAGAGACTGGTTCTCCACATATGAACTAGTGTGTAGATGGTGCGGTTAGAACTTTGACAAAGTAAGACATTACAAATTTGAAGGGTTCCCTTAATTCCCCTAAAAATAAGTTTACTGATTAAGATGATTCCTTGAAGTTTTAAAAGTGCATTTGTAATGAGGAGACTCGAAATGAATGGAAATTTGTACATTTTGAAAAGGTCTACAATTTTAGGTAGAGTTCCATTTTTGTTGTCATTAAGTTGGATTCAAATATCACAAAGTTATGGCATATGTGATTAGAACATATGAGCAAGGAAAGACTCACTATTTTGAGCTAGTGAGGACTGCTATAAACAGCTACCAGGAGGTTGGATTTATGTGATCAATGTGTTTACAAGAAGTAGAAACAAACTTATTTCAGTAAAGGTATTCATTAGACTAAACGGACATTAAATTAAATTCATTTCGAACTTTAAGGTCCATCTCAGGTATCTTCAAAAGGTGGTGCTAGGTATATATTGACTTTCATTGATGATTTTTGTAGGAAAATCTAGTCGTATTTTCTAAAGTTAAATATTAAGATTGTCACCACTTTCAAGCAGTGGAGGGTAATGACTAAAAAACAAACTGGAAGGGAGATAAAGCTACTTCACAATGATAATAGTTTGGAGTTTTGCTCTAAAGCTACTTCACATTGATAACGATTTAGAGTTTTACTGTAGTGAGTTCGAGCAGTATTACCAAGACGAGTGTATTATGAGATATAATATGATGGTTAGGATGCCTCAGCAAAATGCGTGGCTGAAAAGATGATTGAACTTTAATAGAGAGAGCACGATGGAAGCTCTTGAGTGTTAGAGTAGTGAAGGATTTTTAGGTAGAGTAGTTTCTATGACGTACTACCTAGTAAACCAATTTCCACCTACAGCTATTGAGTTGAAAAGTTTGGAAGAGATACGGTTTAATAATGTTCCTCATTTTCTAATCTTGGAATATTTGGCTGCTCTGCATATGTGCACATGAATGATGGAAAGTTAGATCCTAAATTAAATAAATGCATATTCCTCCAATATGGGTGCCAAGAGTCTTAGGGTCAGGTGTGGAAAAGCACACAAGGTCATTATTAGTAGAGATGTTTTTTATGAGTACAGCATGATTAACCCAAAAGGGATGACGTAATTCATGCTGGCATAGGTACATGGGACCAACTAAGAATGTCGAGTCAAAGGTACAAATTGCTCATTCACATCACAGAAGGATTCTTAACATGATCAATTTCGCATAGTAGTTGGGACACTCTATTGCAAGAGTAAGTTGAGAAGACATATTAAATCATTATTATTGAAGAGATAGTGTCTAATGATTTGATCTCATATTTGGATGCCATATCTTGCAGTGAGTCTGTAAAGTAGGCTAGTGCTATGGCAGAGGAAATTAAGTTACTACACAAGAATAAAACTTGGGTGTTAGTAAAGCTTTTAGATGGTAAGAAAATAGTTGTTTGCAAATGGGTGTTTAAGAAGAAGCAAAAAACACCGGGTGTTGATGTTGTGAAGTGCAAGGCAAGGCTCATCGCAAAGGGTACACAGAAGTATGTGCTAAATTCAATCAAATTTTCTCTCTAGTTGTGAAGTATAGCTCATATTGTTGTTACTTTCAGTAGTTACTCAGTTTAAGTTGAAATTAGATCAATTAATATGAAGATAACTTTCCTACATGGTGAACTAGAGGAGACCATCTTCATAGCGCAACCAAAAGGTTTCATTGCAGATCATCTATGTCTACTAGATAAATCCTCGTATAGATTGAAGCAATCTCCTAAGTAGTGGGACAAGTGGTCTGGCTCTTTTATGACCACTATTAAGTATGTTAGAAGTGAGTATGATGCTTATGTGTACACATTGGAGATTGAGGGACTGTATTTTTTTTTCTTTCTACTCACTCATATATGTGGATGATATGATCATTTCTACTAAAGGTATGTCGGATGTTAATAAATTAAAGGCTCAAATGGGTAGTGATTTTGAAATAAAAAGACCTGAGTAGTAGGGCACGGAGATATGATACAAACTTTATGTAGGAAAATAGTTTTTTCTCAAAGACATTATGTTAAGTATGATCTTGAGAGGTTTAGAATGCATGATGCCAAACATGTGAATGCTCTACCCAATTCCTACAGTGATGAATATGAGCGCAATTGAAATTCCTGAGAAGCTATACATTTGCGTATTGATAAAGCTATTCGCTTCTTCTTAAAGCTCAATCTCTCTCCCGAATCATTATACTACATTTTGAGCTACAAATTTCTTTATCACCACATTCTAATGAGGAAGAGGAATACATGTCTTGTGTTCCATATTCTAGTACAACTGAGAATTTGATATATGCTATAATGTTCACAAGGCTAGATATTACACATGTTGTTAGTTTGGTGAGTTGGTATATGGCTCGTCCAGAGAGTGAACATGACAAGTTGTCAAGTAAATTTTGAGGTACTTGAATGGTGGCTAATAGCAATTTACCCCCTTATGTTTTAAAAAATAGGCAATATACCCCCTTATGAAAAATAAATTTTCAAAATACCTCCATGTGTTTTAAAAAACCATATACACTACCTCGCTCTTCTCATTTGCTTCCAATTTAACATAATTTTAGTATGAAAAGACTAATTTACCCTTAATCATTTAATATATTTTCAATTCAATTTAAATAACCTTTTATTATCATTTTTTTTCCTTTTCTTTCATTGTTTTTTTTTTTTGTTTTTATTTCTCATTTCTCTCTTCCTTAATTGTTTCATATATTTTTCATTTTATACATATATATAAATTTATCATTATTTCATATATTCTCATTATATATATATATATATGAATTTATTTATAAAATTAAAATCACTTTTATTTTTATCTTATCAATTATATTCATCTTGCTTTCTATTAATTCATTCCAAAGAAAAAAAAATTAATTTCATAAAAATATATAACATATTTTTTATTTATACTTAAATACATATATCGTGTGTGTATTTATATATATATAAATTTATCTATAAAATTTAAATAACTTTTATTTATATATTTTTTCTTTCTAATTATTCATTTCAAATTAAATATTATATATATATATCTTTATTAAAATATATGTAATATATTTATATACATATATACTTTGTTGATAAGATATTTATATATATATTAGTATATATGATGATATATATAATTATTTAATAACATCATCTTTATATAAATTTATCTATAAAATTTAAATAACTTTTATTTATATCTTTTTTATTTTTAATTATTTATTGCAAATTAAATATTATATATTTAGATAAATATATAATACATTTATATATACATATATATATTTTATAAGATAGTTATATTTATATATTTATTATCATGTATATATGATAATATATTTATATACATATATACAAATATATGATAATATATACAATATAATACATATATGATAATATATATAATTATTTAATAATATATATATAATATAAAATTCTACCCCCACCAACACTTACGAGCTGCCATGGCAGCATTGTTCCAGATCTAGCCAGATACTGATTCGGCCAGATCCAGCCACTAGCCGCCATGATCGATGTAGCCATGGCGGCCATCGATTTTTGAATTTTTTTTTCATTCATTTCAAGCGCCGACAGTGACTGCCGGCAGTGAGGTAGGCATTTATATATACAATTATATATACACTTGTATATAATATATATACAAATTATATATATGATAATATATTATATTATATTATATATAATTTATATATTTTTTTAAAAAAAATATTATGATTTGATCTAAACCATTGATTTTTTAAAAGAAGATCCAACGGTTGATGAATAAGGACATAATTATCTTTTTATATAAAAAATTTAAGCCCAGATGCACGCACGGACGTGTGTTTTACACTCATGCTCTCAGGGAGGTTTGTTGCATGGTTTTTTAAAATATGAGTGTGTTATTTGTCTATTTTTTTTGGCACAGAGGGGTAATGTGCCTATTGTTTTTAACATAGGGGGTTATTTGTAAAAATTCCACTTGAATGGTATACTCATGTTGGGATTTTATTTGGCATCGCAGGGAGTTCATGCAGAGGTGGAGTTTTTAGCTTTTGAATTCAGATTTTGCTAGGAAATTGGATAAAGATGTTCTCTTATTAGATATATTTTCATTCTATTTGGGGTACCATCAGTTGGAAGGCAGTTCTACAATCTATTGTTACTTTATTGACTATAGAAGTAAAGTATATGATAGTCACTAAAGGTAGTGAAGGAAGTTCTATGGTTAGATGTTTAGTTCATAGTTTGGGACTCAAGGTAGAGGTTGCTACCATTTTCTATAGTAGTTTAAGTGCAATTTATCTGACTCAGAATTAAATGAATCACGGGAGGACCAAATGTATTAACATTCAGTATCATTTTTTTGTGATTATATGCCAATGAAGTAGCAGCAGTTCCAAAAGTGTCTACCCAAGAAAATCCTGCAAATATGATGACTAAAGTTTTTTCCTTTGTACAAGCTCAAGCGTTGCTTGTACTTTGTGTGAGTATATAGCTATACTTGATCAACCTTAAGGACATGTGGAAGGGGAGAAATAGATTACTAGTTGTCTCTTGTTTCATAGAGGTGTTTTATCTTACAACTTGGACTTTTAAACAAATGTAGAGATTATTTTGTTGTGTTGCAAAAGTTTGATCCTAGTCTAGGATTCGGTATCACAATTTGTTGGGATTTGGAATCCTAGCTTAATTAGGATTTAATTTGATCCTTGTAGATCAAGTTTGATAAGGCTCAATTTTGGTTCTTACTGCCTTTATTTTTTTCGATGAACATGAGTGTCTTTGATTGTTTGGAACAAACTAATTGAGGAAAATTCATAGAGATACTCTAAAATCTTTTGGTTGTACCTCTTTCAATTCAATAATAAATTCTTTTTTCCTTTTTTGTGGATATAACCCAAATTGAATGGACTACGTAATTATGTGTCTTATTTTGTATATCAATTCTTGTAATGCCACCTTCTTGACATGTTTACTAATTGACCCATAGTTAATGGTAGCCTGGATGACTTTAAGGCATAGAAATTCGACACCAAATTTGCAGGTTTAATAAGATTTATGTTGTTGCAATAACAAAATAATCAATTCCTTCTTTTGTTTTTCATTATTACAAAATCTACCCTCTAAGTTTGCCCTATTTAAAAAAATCCAAATTGAAGTTGTAAATTAATGATTTTGCCTTCAACTTCAAAACTAAAAAATAATTATGATTAATTTATTAAATAATCAGTATGCCATTGGGCACTTAAATATTGTTTATATAATTGTGAAATGGTATATTCAAAATATTTTGTAGTTGAATGGATTACTTTGTACTACATTTCATAATTAAATTTTATTCGTCCGAAAAAAGTTAATATCTTAAATGCAAATATTATTTCATCCTCAATTATCACAGAATGTTTAAATCTTGAACATGAGCTTTTAGAATAGAGTTAGTCTCAATTTGTAATATTTCTAACTCAATTTAAAGAAATTAAATTCTATAAAATTTTAAATTGACCATTTCCCTCCCTCCATCTACCATGACCTATTACTTCTTTGATTATTTCTTCATCCCACCCCTCTTCCTCTCTTTCCCTACTTTCCCCTTGCCACTGACATTGCCTCTTCTTCTTTCCCCCTCCGATATCATACGTCTCATATGCACTCTTTTTGTCCCATAATTTTCGTCTTCATCCCTTTCTATCCTATCATATTTGCCTCCACTCCTCCTTTGCCCACCCCTCTTCTTACTTTACTTCGTTATTTCTCTCATTTCTTCTCTGCTCATCTTCCTTCTTTACTTTCTAATATTTCCTCTTGCCATCCCTTTCTTCCTCTCGCTTCTCCTCCCTCTCATTCCTATTTACTATCTCTCATTTGTTGTCCACCCGTTATCTCACTTAGTTTATTGATTTCCCTTACATCAAAAGTTTTCCTCATTTACACTCTTAAAAAGAGAAGAAAAGTTATGATTGAAAAAAGAAAAAAAATTGAATATATAGAAAAGAAAATGAGAGAAAAAGAAACGAAATATAGAGAAATGTTTAACTTTTTCATGTAAAATTGAATTAAAATATTTTTTGAGAACATCTCTCTCTAACCTTTTTAAACTTACAATACTAGAAAAAAAAATACTTAAATTAGAATTGTGGAATGCATCACTAACAAAATTATACATAAATGTAAATGTTTTATATGTTTTGTATTATGCATTTTGGGAGAATGAAATTTTGGGAGTGGGGTTGGGGAATGAAAGTTGTATTGGGGAATCTGATTAATGTTTGTTTCAAGTATCAAGGAATAGTTAGAAAACTTTTTTGGGGAATTTTGGTATATTTGTTTGTATTTTGGGATGAGACAATTTTTAATATAACAGTCAAATTGAATTGAGTAATTTTTTTTCATCGTAAGGATAAAGATAAAATAAATATATGATATATATATATGTGTGCATATATACGTGATAATTGGATATGATAGTGATATAGATTTGTAATGATTAGTTGATTACGTAGTTTATTATATTTTATTTTCAGGTATATATTAAATATAGTTGATTAATTTGTTGGTTTAATTTTTTGCAGAAAATTATTTAATGAGTAGTAGATCAAAAAATATAAAAAAAAATTGTAGAATAAAATAGTAATCTTTTTGTCGAAATTTTTTTTTTAAATAAAAAAGATAGGGAGACAATTGATAAATAGTCATATACAAAACACGTGCGCTTGAATAGGAATTTTTGTACAAGAATTCGAACACAAATAAATGGTCTGTAGTACTTAAAATATACTACAGTGCCAATATTATAGGACATAATTATACAACAAGAATAAAATAAATTCAAGCCGAGATGAAAATTGTCATAATAAATGCTATGTGAAAAACATATCTGATTTCACCATGAGCATATGCATAACTTTGCACAGTGCATTAAGAAATATAGTCACAAACTACATTTCAAACCATCGAGTACCAATCATAAGATTTGATGAAAGTACCACACATAATATTATTCCATATCATAATGGTAAGTAAAAGATACGGTGGTGAGGAACAAGAGTCAACATTGTTTATGGTATGAAATACATAACTCGTACATCATGCTTGTGGGGGAGCAGGTGGGGAAGAGCTGTTATGGTTGCTATGGATGATCGAACCTCCTTAAAATCCTTGATGATGATGGGAGCTACTGGAACATCCCCTCCCATCCCATCATAAGATAGGTTGGTTGCACGTTCATGTCTAAAAATTTAGCATAGTTGGATATACAGAAGCTCTCCAAACAGACGAAAGTAACGCTATCGAATAGTCTCCTGTACATGGTACATCAATTTTCTTTATAGTGTGTAATGTGCCATATGTTTATATGTAGAGCTACAAATTTTTTTGGCAAGTTCACTTACAGTGCTAGTATGCACCCTGTGGTGTGCGTCGATAGGCACTACATTTGAATGGGGATTATGACGCACCCCAAGAGTAGTCATGTAGTCGATGAATGGTTGTAATGCCAAGTAACTAATCAACCTTGGTCTTAACTTTGTCAACTATCCTCTACCTCTCGAATGATTTGGTTAGACGATGTGTAATGTGGCAACATTTGTCTATCAAAACCTTCGCAACGGATAAGCACCTGTTGCTGATAGCAGTCATCCACATACTAAGTATGGTAGACTTTTCATCATCGATCTAGCGAACACCATGAAATATGTTTTAAGCAAGTTCATTATGAACCCACAGCATCCTGATGGGATATCTTTTCATACTACAAAGTTATACTATTGAACGGGAATTCAAGTAAGCATATGCAAAATATAAATCAAACACGGATAGTCCAAACATCATCTGAAGTACAAGAAGTACAATATAAACAAAAAGACAGAAGTACTTCACATCAAGTATAGTACAAACATAATGGGATAAAAAATTATATAAGAGGAATAAAATAAAAGATGATATAGGTGGTCGTTGCATCGACCAAGCCGTATTAATCTGGCTTATGTTGGCTAGTGTGCGACAAGCCAGGTCGTCTTGATTATCTTATGCTAATGCAACATACAACCTCAGTCCACAAAGATACACGCCCAGCACCTGACCCCCTATCGAAACCTTCATACCTAGCCGGCATATTTGCAGTAATTGAGTAAAAAAGAAAAAAGTGGAATATTGGGCTTAACAGACCTTGATAGCACAAGAGATTACATGACTTGCCAGTGCTGGAATCAGATATGAGGATAGGATGTTCCTACCCACCTAATAACTTATCGTCATGTCTCTCAAGTTAGTGCTGGCAACGATTATGGTGTGCTATTGAGGGGGGGCTATCTAAAAACCTCAGACAACAAATCACATCTAGTCTCCCCGAGTGCAAAGTACTACTCAGTAAGTGGGTATGCCTGCATAATCAACCAAGGATAAAATTATGTATGAAACATGAACATTTATGTCATAGTTGAATTGAAATATGTTATTGTAACTAAAACTCACTGTGGTGAACCTAAGGTACAAGTGGGTCTAGATGCAAATAGCATTGGTCATCGATTCATATAAGACATCTGGATGGGTGACAACCACCTTCATAGTGTCATAGCATTCCCTAAGCTCATTAAAATTTTCAATCACAAAGTCTATTATGAACGAACATTGAAACTAGCGTGTTAGTTTGTGCACTATCTCGGGCATGTGGATCTCTGCATTTGTGCACTATCTTAGGCATGTGGATCTCTGCATACATCTCATTCATTAGTGATGTAATAGATTTAGCATCGAGAAGTATATGGAGGAAATGTTCCTCGATGTCAAGGCCCTATACATTTGGAATGGACTTATTTGTACCTTCTATCGATCGAGGATGACTCATCCTTGCATAATATAGACATGTATGGGGTAAAAAACATATATACACAACTATAGCAAGAACAGTGAAAAGAACATTGAATGCAAAAATAGAAAGACGAAAAGCAAATGAATAAATCCTAAATTAGTACATCCAGATATGCACTATGAAACTATACCAATTTCATACAAATAATATCTTCAGTAAAATAGCAACTAGTACCAATAAAATAAACTACAAAGTACATATACAACATCTACATAAGGGCAACAACAACATATGACCACTACATTGTGGTACATGCGGTGGTGTACGATGATTGGTGCACACATAACTTTACTTATAGTGGCAAGGGGCATTCATGGAAGCAACACCTAAAGAAGCACTTGTGGATGTAGTGGCGCTATATATACCTTGCGACATGGCAATGTATGCATACCTACACACTGTTGATTCAATGTGTTTGCATAAATGAAGCTCCATAGGTGGTTTGCTCCAATTAGACACATGAAAATGTAGTGGCCGTAGTTTGATTCTGTCTTGACCATCATGAAGCGTATAAGCCCAGCACTACATACGTATAGAAGGGCCTCGTATGTAGTCTTCCCTTATGAAAAATAACAGTTACAACGTTGATGAATGATAATACATTGTAAGTTAAATTATATAATTATACAAGTGATAACATATGAACATGTAAAACATAATTCGTGTATTTGGTAAAGCATAAATATGAATCAAATAAAAAACATCATACTTAATATTAAAAATCGTAAATGAAAAAATATTAATATGATAACAAACAGATACAATGTTGAACAAACTATTCAACGAACACAAACAAAATAGATGGATGAAGACTGGCACAGACAGTCAGTCCTCCCTTTCTACCCATATTCAATTTGCTAGAGTATCTTGAAATGCAGCCTATACTTGGATGTCTTGCTGACTAGGGTAACCACGATGATAAAAAGTCTCTCAATCAAGCTCAAGTTTATGGTCTGAAGTCACAAATATGTTATCATATCAACTAAACTTATGGAAGACATTATGTACAGCACATCATGCTATGAGAATATCAGTTTGCCTGGCGACAATGTAGCTTGGCATACCCCAAGAAAGAATCTAGAATCACTTCTTCAAAATCCCAAATGTACGTTCAATGGTATTTCTCAATCGTGAATGGTGATGGCTGAACTTCTCCCTTGGGCCATTGTACATGATGGCCCCCTCGAATTATTGGAGGCAGTACTGGGACTCTTTATGAAGGGATAAAGAGCACATGTAGTTTGTAAAGTCGGCATCAACGAGGAAATACTTCCCTACATAATGAGTAATTGTTAGTGTCGTACCCGTAGATTGGATGTTGGAGTTATATAATTACATCATGTGTACATATTAAAAGTAAATATTACACCTAATAGGGAGAAGGGAAATGTTGGGTCACTTGCATCATTGGTGCTGCCTTCTCATCCGATGTGCACATAGGTAAACATTTGGTCAAGTTTGCTATGGCAAGGAATTTTGAGATACATGCTCTTTCTTAAACAATATGCATTTTGCCTTTGAACGGGTACCCCAGGCATGAACTAATGTGCCATCAATGGCCTACGTCGCACCTTGTTTAATGCACATATCATGTTATGCTACTTAAATGAATGGCATCGTATTCTAATCAGTGTACTTCTTCTATATTTTGTACTTGAAAATACGAAAAGAAGTTAGGCTTCAATTGAATTTAATGCAACCTTCATTAAAATTAGGGGGAGAGATCAACTCCGAAGCTAAAATATTAAGTGTCCTAATTACATGGCGATTGTGACGATTCACCATCTTTAGAGAGTGTTGGAAATGCTCCATAGTATACTTTTGTCTCTAGTGTGCTCCCACTGTCTACATAAACATTACAAGTTCCTTAGTGGGCAAAACCCCACACTATCGTATTTGTAATAAAACCCACCACTTTTTAATTCGTGGGCCAAGTGCATAAATATGGGTTTCATCACGTGCAAGTTGTCGTAGAATCACTCAAGGTAACCATCCATTATCTCTCCAACCTAATCCACCCCTTACAACATAGATGTATTTCGTGGCATTCATTAATGTATAGATTTGGCAATACTATATTTGCCATAAGAAGACATCATCAGCTCCATCTGATATGTCGCTACCAAGCATGTTAGTTAATCCTTTGCTATACTTCAATTCATCGTCATGTAGTGGCAATAAGCTTGATCCACTAGCTATCTATTTTAGAAAAACTTTGTCATAAACGCTTGTCAATGCGATATGGTAACAAAACACAACAGACTCGAATATGTAACATTTAATGTTAAATACAAGCAAAAATAGATGAAAGACGAGTTCATACATAACAAAGCATCACTTAACCTAAAAAATGATAAGTACACAATATATATAAAGCAAGAAAATAAATGAACAACTGTCGATTGATGCACTAGGGAAATAGGCAGGCAATATAATTGCCTAGGGACTTAACCCAAATTCATTTCTCTCTATCATCAAGCTCTAAGGAAAAAGGTTCTCATGGTTGTACTCTGAAGAGCATTTATTGCCCTTCCAAATAGATGATCTGGTAGTCCTTCCATACGATACATTACATCTATACATTCAACAATTGATTCTTGGGCTCTAGATTGTCCATTACATATATCCTTATGTCCATCATGCCATCCTACTTATTTAGGAATTCCTGCAATTGAGATTCTCTTTTCCCCACTATTGCTTTCTATCATGTTATCGCTTAGCGGTGGAACCTTGTCAGTAGCTAGATGGGGTTGGGTAGATGACCTCGCATTGGGCCTCGTAGCAATATTTTTCGAGAATATCTCTATATGATAATCATAACAAGATAGCCCGTGCTTTAGCAAATATGCATGGTCCGAGTTTTCTTAAGAGACGACATGACCAAACATTTAGCGAATAATCAATAAAATGATAAAAATAACTGACCAAACAGTATACCGAGGTCTACTGAGTGATATGATCTTTGCTGCATGTTACTGTGTTTCGCTCGTAATACCAACCGTACCTTGTATTATTCGTTATTAAAGTATGAAAAATACGCCACGCCGGTTGGAGCCTATTCCATTTGGTCTTAAGCTACTTTACAGTATACACATATGAAAGATATAACATTGTATTTAGCTTGTTACAAATCTTTCCATGTGTATTGTGAGAAATTGATGGAAAGCAATTTACCTATTTAGAATTCCTCATAATTAATCTCCATTAACAATTTCTCATTAGCGAATGGCCATTAAACGTTTGGCACCCTACCAGAACCCCTTTGGCCTCCACAAACATGTCAATGCTAATATGACCTACATAGCCATTTATTGAGTCTTTATGTTCAAATTTTTTTTAAACAAGCACCTTATTTATCGATCAAAACATATGATATAATTGTAAAGTACCAACCTTCCAACTAATTTTTTTTCTTTGCCAAATAGTCAAAAATAATTATCATATCGTGCCAATATAAGAAGTTTAGGAAGACATTTTAAAATTTTCATATGTCGAGTTATATACATAATCGTCCTATATATGTAAAGATTGACTAATTAGCTAATTAATACTGAATATACCTTTTTAATTACAAAAGGACCATAATTATTTCGTAACTAAAAAAATTTCTAAAAGAATAATTTACTTACTTTAGACAATAATACTTTATGCTCATTCTTTTCATGCTTTCATTTTCTTCATCTTCCTTATTTTTCAGTTGCATACTGCAATATTGGTTAGTGCAATATTTTTTTATTATTATTATGGCCTTACTTATCTAACCTAATAATTGGAACACATTAGATAAAATGAGAAAATTGATTTTAAAATAAATTAATATAATTTAATGTTGTTTAATTTTTTTGTGAGTTGAGTTGTTCAGGTTTTTGCATTTGTTGAAACAACAATTAATTTTTAAATTCAAACAATTATTGTGTTTCAACTAATTAAATCAAATAACAAAAATTATGCAATTGAAATTGGAAGCAAAACATAAAGTTGTCAAAGTAGTAAATAATTACTATGAAAAAATACCACCCATTTACAGACTTATTTTATTATGCAGATTATATGATAAATATTAAAGTCTATCAGCATAACTTGCTTGATACAATTTGGATAATAAATATAAAAAAATTACACAAGTCCACAACATAAACATTGTAGGGTGGTGGACCTCCCCTTTATAAACATTGTGCGTAAACTAACACGCATTGGACATCCACGGACAAGCTGCTGACACATACTACTCTTGATTCATACATAAAATGTAGGATGGACATGTATAAGGATGACGCAACTAATACACATGTCCCCCATTCATTCATGCCATCCCATTTATTAATTTTGTTATCACTCCAACCAACCCAATCTAATGAAAACAAATTGGATTACAAGCCACTAAAACTCAAAATATGATAATTTGCATCAATCCTTACCTAATACATGTTTATGGAGTAAGAAACGGACATATAGATAGCGAGAAATTAGCTTAGCCAACCAAATGCACAACAATACCCTCTCATGTAATGAGATGTTAACTAATGGGAAGAAAATGAGCAATAGACAACAAGAACATTATGTTGGAGTGGTAACAAGACTCTATGAAATGTATGCAAGTGAGGAATAAGAGAGGTAAAAATTGTCTAACTAAGTGAAACCATATACAGGCCAATTGCAGCCAAAATCATGGCCAAGAGTAGTGTAACCAAGTGCAACACAGTTCCCATCCCTTTCTTCCATATATAGAACATAATACACACCTACACAAAGGCCATCCATATGCACCTTCAAAAGCTAATAAATGTACATGATTACATGTTCTGTTAACTTCCACAAGCACCCAGTGAAGTAGCTCAAAACATATGCACACTAAAACAATAGAAATAGCATACACGAGGGAATGACTTACTTCTTCAAATTAAAGATGGAGAAAGTCCAAGCTTTGATGCCAAATTTTTACTATCAAAAAACTAAACTACGTACAATAGGACAGATTCACATAAATTTAATATGAAGACAACAAGTAAGCAGCAATAACACAACTTAATACATCTACAAGTTTAAAAATTTCACATTAAACATGTCCATAGCATATACATTTTTCACTATAGAAGTCATATAAACAACCCAACAAATTTAGACTTGTCACTCCAAGCAACATTATTCATACAAATCAAACCATAAAATAGAGTTTGAACACCTACTGTTGAACTACAACAAATGTGGAATGAGTTACAGAAACTCAATTTAATGCTTCTAAATTTATCCAATTATAAGATGATGAAATAGCAGCCATTTTGAAATTTTGATGTAGTGTGCAAGTGTGAGTTGGGGAAGGTGTCGTATGGAAGTGTGAAGAACTTATTTGAGAGTGAGGTGTTAGTCTTCAAACAAGATGGAATATTTATAATGAATGTGCACCTAAAACATGTAGTAGATTGGTGGAACAGTCTAAAGCAGTTGTCATATTTTGAAAGTATGGACAAGGTATGAAAAAAAGAAAGCTCCAAATTAAGCTCTATAGCAAATTAACATAGGTGACATGGAAAAAAAGTCATAGAATCAAGTTAATAGAGATTCTACACAGAGAAAACATAGTTCAAAAACCCAATAACTACTACAAAATAGCCAGAACACGCAAAAAACAAATGCTATCAACTTTTTTGTGTGAAAATTTGTGGTACACAAGTGGGTGGGCACCACAAGACCAAAGTAACACATAAGATTCTTATCTTACTCATAGGCTCAACTTCAAACATGAACTGTGTAAAGTGGAAAAGGCAGTAGAAGTATATACAAATATACAACACACTTCATGTGTGTTACTAATAAAATGAAAAACTGGACCTCACATATTCATTTATACAGTTGTGGCATACTATAAGGACAATGTGTGACATACTATTTTATCAAAAAGTACAATCATGCATAGTATAGGTAATACAAAAATGCAAAAAAAATATGGATAACCAATTAAAACTTAGAAATAAGTTAATTAAACTATATATACTTAACAAAAATGGAAAAATAGACAAAAAAAGAAAGAAAATCAGAATAAAGCACACATCAATATACTTAATATAACCATAATACCTAAAGTTAGAACCATAAAGCCATCCCAATAAGAACCATAAGCCACTAAATCGCTAAAAACAAAGCTTAATACTTCAAGCATAAATGAAAGTGCAAAATATATTGCTATCGGTGCCTTAAACACTTGATTCTCCAAATACCTGAACTCATATCTCCAAACAAAGGTTTATGGTTTCAAATAAGCCAAAGATAAATGGAAACCTGAAACCATTAATATCAAACAACATAACCCAATACCAAAAAAGAAAAAATGCAAAATTGCAATTTATATTGCAAATTGACACATTAAGCCCTGATTCCACACAAACCTATACATCATTGCATCAAATAAAGACAAAACTAGCACCCGTACTGAAATCTACAAAAATCAAATCAAAATAGATCAAAGATTGAGTGAATGGAGCCCAAATCACGCAAGTCAAACATAAATATGCAATTTCAAAGGGAAAAAATGCCCTAAAAACTTAAAATTCACCGAAACCATGTAAAGTACGGGTGCTCACACTACCAAAACATGAAATTGACACCACAAACCCACAATCATATAAAAAAAATCCTGAAAAATACATACAGAAGACAGGGGAAAGGGAAAATGAAAGATATGAGCGAAAGTGTGTGGGTAAAAAAAGCAGCCATGTGAGTGACAGAGAGAGAAAAAAGGATGAGACAATTTTTGCATATGGCAGAAGAAATGAACAGGCGAAGGATTGGGAGGTTTTTTTCAAATGGGGTTTAACACCAAGGATAGTCTAGGGTTTATAATTTATCCATTTTGGTAGCAAAAAAGGGTGTATGTTATGTTACATTATGCCAAAATGAATTTATTTTGAAAAAATGTAACCCCACACAACATTTTAGAATATTGTATTTATTAGTTAAAGAAAGAAGAAAGGAAATTAAGAGAATAAAGCTTTTAAAAATGTTAAAATTATATTACTTGTAAAAGGAAACAAGTTTATTTTAAAAGGAAACAAAAAACAAAATTGCTGGTATCATTAGGCTTAATATCATGTCAATAACTTGTGCAATCAATTCTATTAGTATCACTATGCCCCTTTTTTGAGAATTCTTTTTCGTCGGTGTAGTAATAGAACAACTTTTCAGAATTTTTTTCATAATGCCTTCAAAAATGTACTTTGTTCCCCTGGTGTTTCCTAGAATATTTTCCAACTCCCAGGACAAATACAAAACGTGTACACAATTTCCCATCTTTATTCCGGAATACAACATTTTTATACACAAAAACCCTCACAATTCATTTATGAAACACCCTAATCCTACCTTGACACACCTACCTGCCACTGTCTCCCACACATCTTCTCTCTCCTTCAATCTCTCCGTCTACTTGCTTCTCCCGTTCCATTCTCTATTTTGTCTCCAAATTTCCTCCAACAGAATCACACCCTCCTCAATGATTAAATGTTATCCTACATTATCCATAGTTTTATAGTCATGGATGCATATCTCTCATCTCTCCCTCACTTTCCATTTGGTGGCGTCTCCTGTTCCATTCTCGATTTTGGTTGAAAATTTTCTCCAGAAGCAGGAACCAACTTCAAACTCTCCTCGATGAGAAACTATTTTAGTTTGTTTTTGTTCATTTTATAATCATGGAAGCACGTATTAGGTTACCCAGAAACATCGCAGAACCACAATTTGGTCAAAATTTGTTCAATATTTTTGGGAAAAAAATTGATTACTACTTGCTTGGGTTGTTCATCTTATGCCATAATCTGTCGATTGTTGTTGTTAATTGCAAGTTTAGGCCAAATTTAAGGTTTAGCCATATTTATGTGAAAATTTTCCTTGCCCCAATTATTTTTTCCTTTTTAGTAATCTTCACTATTGTTACTTGTTCCTGTGTATGTGAGCCAATACGCCTAGGTCATTTGCCATGATTCCTTCAGATTGAATTGTTTTCAATTTTTTTGATAAGCTTTTGAAGCATTTGTTCCACGACATGGGTATAAAGTGTTTTGCCGTATGTGATTTATCAGATTCTCGGTCTGAAATTGGTTAAATTTGTGTTGTCAACTCAGAAATTACCCACCTGCCTATCCTTTATTATGGTTTCTGATTTTGAAATTCAGAGTAGGCTACTCCAATTTGGCTTCTTGTTTGCTGTTGTTGTGTTGTTTAGTAAATTTATGGAGTAATTCTGTATGATTTAGGTTTGAAGGTCAGTTTATAGGTGTAATTTGCATATCATTTACTTGTGTGTACGAGGATAATAATTCCAGTCCCTAGTGGAGCACTTTTGTGGCTTCTCTATTGTACTTGGTATTAGCCTATATTCTTACTGTAACTTACTGTGTGATGGTGTCTGGCCTATGCTCTAGTAGCTTTCCCTTTTTTCACATGGTCTTCAATAATGGAATGCTGACTGAGGTAGTGTCTTTTGTTTTCTTTACATAGAGCTGACAAAGGCATTGCTATATCACATCCATACTATTTCTAGAATAGAAATTACATTATTAGTAGCTGCATTTCCTTTGGATGTTTATGTTGATTTACACTATATATATATCCATTCTACCATACCCAAACTCACCTTCTTCCCATAGCACACAACAGACAGCACAAGCACTATCATACCTCCCTTACACTGTACACACTTGCACAACGGCAGGCCAAACATCACTTAGTTTTGGTGAAAATATGGGGGATTACAAATTCGTAGAGCTTGGTTCAAAAGGGGGAGATTTGCAAGATACTCTATCTTTTGGTTTCAGCTGTACTGTGAGTTCTATTAACTTGCTCCTTTGTTGGAGTTTAGTTTTTGTATCCTGTAAAAAAAATTTGATTTTTTGGGCTTCTGGTTTCTTGGTGATTGAATGCCTGCTGATTGTTTCAAATGATTTGCCTAGTAACATGTTGAATATATTATTTGCTAGATTGAAATGTTTCTATCTAGACTTGGATCATTTTATAAGCTCTAATATGAACCTTGTTCTGATTTGAATGTTTTAATATATTGGTAATTTGTTTTATGACATTTGCTACATGTCATAAAGCTAATGCAAAGGCACCATGCTTGGGGTTTCTCCACCATTTGAGTGGAGAAGTATACGTCCATGGTGACCATTATATGATCTTCACAAGCACTAGTCATTGGTGTTCATTTTACAATCATAATTTTGTGATTTATATGACATCTTACTATCATATAATAGAAGGTAAGTGTGAATAAGGGTTGTTCATTTTGTTGGTGTAAGCCTGTGTGCTTACTACTTGAGTCTCATGCATTTTAGGCTGAGATGGTCTTGAGTACTGAGTAATGAGCATTGATTCTATCAGTTTATCACTCCACATATGTTGTGTCTTGAGTTCATATTTGGTTAACACCATAGGGACTGTGTCCTCCATTTTAGCACTCTATGTTAGACCTTTTTGGTTGTCCTAATGAAGTGATATGTTCTCATGTAGCCTTGCATTGCAGAGGTCTTGCAATTTCTGGGGAGTTGCTTAGTTGTCTCTAGTTTCTGGTTCTACATATTCTGGTTTATCCCTAGAGTTGTTATTTTTGTTTCTACTTCCACGTTTCCTGGGGTTCTGCATATTATATTCTGGTTTCTCCTTGAATTACAGAGGTTATGCATTTGTTTGGGT
The DNA here is from genome assembly GCA_018894105.1 of Jacaranda mimosifolia. Lineage (NCBI taxonomy): Eukaryota > Viridiplantae > Streptophyta > Magnoliopsida > Lamiales > Bignoniaceae > Jacaranda > Jacaranda mimosifolia. The sequence continues at coordinate 17,749,387 of CM032118.1, read as the reverse complement.
TATTTCTTCATACTTAGGATTGGTCTTGCAGTTGGTCATGAATTTTCAAGATCAAACTATTAAAAGTTTGTCAAGTATGTGTGGAGTGATAGAAAACATGGGTTGGAGTGTGTCACTAGGGAAATGGCTTTTTATGTCATTGTTCCAAGCACACCACCCAACATTTTCATGAGGAAACCATTAACACTTGAAAGTGATAAGTGTAGCAAACGGTCCCTTTGGGCTCTCTAGCAGCTTCCTCAGTTCTTAGAGTTATCATTATTATCCTCCAATTATGTGTAAACCATGTTATTGTTATGTACAAACTATAAAGATATCTACAAATGATGTTGTTTTCAATTTTTAGCATTAATTTAAGTTTATATTATGGCCTCACGATATGTTGTGCATGATATTATAGAAATTTTCCCATATTTTGTTTATATTATGTTGCAAATGGGCTTGTAAATGTCCCTTTTAATCTTGTATGTGTAAACCAAACTATAGATCAAATTAATTGATACAATTATAGGAGTATGGCAACAATTGCTAGAATTGGGAATAAACATAGTGTATGGAATTGGAAATAACCACCTTTCATAAAAGAAAAAACTAAGGTTAGAAGTTGACTTGCATACTTTTTTATTTTATAAAAATATGGGAAACATGTTCTTCAATTTGTTTATTGTTAGGTAATATTTTTCAGCCAAAAAAAAAATTTGTTCTTCAATTATTCAATTATATTGATAGAATTGAAAGGTTAGTGCACAATACTTAAATATGTTTAATCCAAATTTTCAAAACACCTATAGAGAGTTAAAATTTATTTTTAAGATAATCGCAAAAAATTATTTGAATTTATGTTAATTTGGGTTAAGTGCAATGAAATGCTCTTATATGTGGTTAATTGATTTTATTTTAATGTGAGGTGAAATCATAATTTTTAAAATTTTGAAGAAATATTTTTTTGTCACATGTGAAATGATGACTTTGTAATTAAATTACTTTGCAATTAAAAGTTAATTACAAGTTTTAGAATGTGAGGGACCAAAAATATTTATAAAAATCACCACAAATAATTGCGGATGTCCAAAGTAGTGAATTCATTGTTATAACAATATTATTGGACATTTCAAAAACTCAATTTTCTTAAAGTAATTTTATTAACATTTTAGATTGTCTTTTCCAAATTTAACTAAAATTATTTTGGAGACAATGTCAAATTATAATATTAGAAGTAAATTAATTTGTATTGAAATTGAAAAAGCTTTCCAAAACAATGGATGATTTTCAAAGCTTTTACACAATTCTTGATTTGAACATATTTTTTTCAACATTTGCCACAAATAAATGTCCCTAGATTTACACTACTTTTAGGGGTTTGAATGTTTTCAAGTGCCAAAAAAGTAATAAAAAACCATAGATAGAAACATAAGAACATTAACAAGATAACTCCCTTTGTCTTGATTTCTAATGCTTTTATTAAGATTAATGTTAGACTTACTATAAGATTATCGATTTTTTTTTCAAAAGCTTGGCATGAAACATAGATGGATCCAAATGGGAAAGAGCCTTCTAACATTTCCACGAGCAGGCATGTAAGGCAAGAAGCATAGGTTGGCCTCTTGAAAATGAGATAGCATTCATTGAGCTATGCTATGAAGAGTTTGCTAATGGTCAACTGCTCACAACTACCTTCTAAACCTTCACTTGGGGAAGAATTTGCAACAAATTAAATGCACAGACACATAACAGGTTTAATTATGTTGTTCCACAGTGTAAAACTAAGTGGAATCAATTTCGGACTGCATGGCGGTTATTCCATCAACTAGTTATAAAGGAGACAGGTTTTGGTTGGAATTAGGAAAGAAATACTGTAATAGATCTCCTACCTGAATTCAGCATTGGAAGATAGTAATTCCTATTATCATTCCTTACATTGTCTCATCACTTACACATCCTCTGAAATTACTCTTTTGTGTTTTAACATCGATTTTCATGGAAAAGGAGTATCCAAATCATGCATACGTCATTGAGCATAGCCTGCTATGTTATGACTACTGTACAGAAATATTCCAATGTTCCATGGCAATGGGCTCACAGTCTCGATCAACGTCTTAGCTGGTTGATCCTGCTGATGAGGATATTGTTCATAGCGTCGATATGAATTCTGCAGGAGGTCATCATTCTACGCCTTTAGGTAGTCATAGTGATAACTTGATAGATAAGGCCGACACCTCCAGAGGTTCTTCACGTCGAAGGAAAGTAACATCCCAAACAGAGAAAGACACTCGTTGGACTGAGGCACTTGACAAATGGGATGATATAATGGATGCTACGTCGAACAGGGTTGGAGCTAATATAAGAAGTCAATAGAAATATGTATTAAATCGCTCTAACAAATGGATGGACTCCCTAATAGCCTTTTTGTGAGAGCTATTAGCGCATTAAAAAGTAGCACTATGCGTTCGTTCTTTACTTGGCTTGACGATCGTTAGAAGCGAATTTGGGTTGAATCCCTAGAGTACATGTGATCTTCATCCCACATGTGCCTATGAGCAATGATGCTTTGCTATCTCTATGTCTTTTTTTATGTCATTTCTATTAACTTTTTTCAATTTATGCAATTTATTATGTCGTACCAGACATTAGCGTCCGTCCTATGTTAAATATGCTTATGAATTCGTACTTTTGTGATATTTTTGCGCTGTCTTAGCATTTCCATATTTATTCTTTTGCTTTCCATACATTTCTACCTATCTATTTTCAAACATGTGAAGTGAACGTAATTTATGCGTTGATTTCAAGCGGTATGTGAGCGCCTAAAGTTCAATGCACTTTTCTCTAGAAAGTGAAAGTGACAGTAGCCCGGGCACACCTTGGAGTAACATTTCAGATGGAGCGGAAGAGTTATTTTTTGTCACGAAGATTATCGGACCAAATATTGCACTGCGAAAAATGCCTCGAAATAACTTTTGGATGCAAGGCAAAGATTGGGTGGTAGAAATATTGAGTGCTCACCCTCAGAGGTTTTATGATAACATATGCATAACCAAGCCCACATTTGAAGCTTTGGTTGAGTTAATAATATCTCGTAGCTTATTAACTCAGACTTTTAGATCATGAATATCTATTATGGAAGAAGTGGCCATGTGCATGCAAGCAGTAGTGATGCACCAAAGATACCGTTATATAATCGAGAGGTTCCAACATTCCTTGTCCACGGTGAATCTCCATATAAGATGAGTTTTACGTGCACTAGTCTGTTTGGTGCTTGAGATTAAATGTCGACCACAATTTGAAGAAGTTCCACATCAAATCGAGTCAAATCCTAATTTTTATCCTTATTTTAAGGTTTGATTAATTTCATATGGTAATCTTTCATTATATTATAAATATAATGGAACAATTCCTTAATCTTAATAGTTTTCTGACGGCAATAGGGAGCCATAGTAGCAATTGATGGCACTCTGATCAATGTGTGGGTCCCTCACAATCATCAAAATGCATACAATCACGCAAGAGAAATACATGCTAGAACATTCTTACTATATGTGATTTTGACCTTATGTTCACTTATTTGAACGCCAAATGGAAGGGCAGCACAAATTACTCATGGGTGTTGCTTACAGTTATTCAAAACAATCCATGGTTCCTGTTTCCTCCACTAGGTTCCCTATATAACTCAAATCACCTATTGTGTATCATTCGATTAGGATTCTTTTTTAATTTGGTATTGATGATTTTAATGTTTTCCCCTTCACTATCTCAAGGAAGTACTACTTTGTTGATGTTGGCTTTATAAACTACATGTGCTTTCAAGCACCGTATATACAATCGCGTTACCATCTGGATGAGTTCAAAAATTCTATTGTGTATAACAGTCACAGAGAAATATTCAATCACGCACATTCAAGATTGAGGAACCACATAGCGCATTCATTCATGATTCTGTAAAAAGGTTTCCTATTCTAGCTTAGGGGATGCCTAACTACTTCCTCAATCGTCAAAGGGACTTGGTCATTGCTTGCTGTGTTTTACATAATTTTATTCGAAAGTTCAGTCATGATGATAAAATTTTCAATGAGCTATAGACTAAGGAGGAGATTGATTGGCATACCTTTTACCACATGAGTCATCCAAGTCTAGACGAGATCAATGTGCAGGCTGCTTTTAGAGATGACATAGCAATGAAAATGTGGAATGACAGTAGGAATTGAAATAATCTAGGTAATTTAACTTGTGATGGAAATGAACTTTGTTGCAGTAATGTGTCTAGGTACTAAGTATGAAATCGATTGTACTATCCTTGACTTTTCATGGGTGTAATGTGTAGCTTATTTATCTATTTTGGATGTTGTATTATTTGTTGTTGTGTTGAATAAGCTATTATGAAAGCGTGTTTCGACTTTTATTTTTCATTCATCATTTTACTCATCCATAAATTTTATGTAGCATATTTGACTTGTGTAACCGGCAATAGGTTCACACAACCCTCCCTTATATGCTTGTAAGGTTGGATCGATGCGGGTATATATGGCCAGGACACCTACAAATTATGGACAATTTTTTCTTCAGATGTTCTATGGGGGGGATAATACTGCTTCTTTCATATAGGTGAACTCATAGACGCAGAGTTGTCAGTCCTGCAGACAATGTAGTAGCACTACCTTTACTAGATCACAGTCTCACTCTGATGCCCGTAGTTCTCGCGACCTTCATCATCGGGCACACTTGCATAGAGCAACAGAAGCAGGGGATTTAGTGGTGATACTCACTCGGGCCAATCATATGATTCATTTTTTGCCTTCACCAGATCTTCACTGTTTTTCCCATTATGTGGATGTCTTATGTTTGTCATACTTGTGATTTTGATCCTTCTGGTTGCTGTACTCATTAAGCTATTAGCGGTGTGTTATTTTAGGTAGTTTTAGAAGGACAAGCATGTGATTGATGTTTGAATTATGTTTCACTAATGTTTCAATTTTACGATTGGCACTAGTGTAACTTCAAATATATGATCTGCATGACTTTCTACATATTCTATTAACCATGCATTCTATAATATGTATAATTTCAAATTTTATATGTATGTATGAAAATGCAAAACATAATATTCATTATTTATGCAACTGTAGGCGTTGCTATGAGCCAATGTCGATAATTAGATACTCTTAGTTCTCAAGTCCCATATGTGTAGAGGCGACATGTCGAGTTCCACATATTGTTAGATGCTAACACCATTGACTCGTTGACAAACGACATGTATGTTGAGATATGTATGCCAAAGTTAGCATACAAGTTGAGGCGATGCTTCTTATAGCCTTTCACCACACCATTCATTATTGAACAGTTTTACAACTTGAGGGATAGGTAGGAAACAATCACCATAATCATGAAGCATCCAAACGTGCGGTATAATAAACATACGGGGGAGATGTATGTGCCACCTGAGTTGCGTACAAGCTTACTCGTGTAAGCATAATATTCAATGCACAAAATTATTTCATTTACTGTTGTTTTTTTTTTCCATCTTTTTTTGGGTAAAACATTGTATTAATTTTCTAAATTAATTTCATATGCAAATCAAGACTTCATCTGCGCAATATTTTGAGCAGGGAAACCCCGATATGATTTGTTATGGGAGATTTTTGTTGAGCCAATACTTGTTGACCCAACTGATAATAGCGAATACACGGTTTGTCCTGGAGTATAGTTGGGTGGGGATTACCTTCACCCGATTGTTATTGTGGATTCTGATGCATCTCGAACATCCTTTAATTACTATGGACAGCAGGCACCCACATGATCGCTAGTACGATCGGGGGTGGAGAAAGATCATAATCCTACACCTTCGTATGTACACACGTTGAGGAACATAATCATAGTGATAGTGCATCAGTGGATGGTCAGGTGAGCCACACACAGTGTGGACTCATGTGACATATGATGACGCCAAGTGCATATGGTTCCACTAGTACAAGCGAGGTTAGCACCACGCAGTGCAGGCCATGCAATCTACCACCACCATAGGATTAATCTAGAATCACATGTTTCTACTTTCTTCATGTTGTGTATGGCAAACTATGCATCACCTTCACTTTATGGTATTATTAATGTAAACTTGCATTGGACATTAATGAGTAACAATTATGCCATTGTTAAACATTACTTTGCAACATATCAAGTAATGTATTATTAAAGCACAAGTAAATAAATTTCATCACTAAATGTGAATAAATTATTATTATTACTATTCATAGGTAGTTCTATGCGGCAATGAATGTTCTAAACATTTAATTGAGTGGTCTTTTATTTAGATTGATTCATTTATTTATCTAAATTCACTACAAAAAAAATAGCCTTTTTTTACAACTTTTTTTTTACTAGGCCTAAAATGTTGTTCCAAAAGTTATTATATTGCTACAAAAATGACTCTGTAGCAAAAGAAAGACTAAAACGACATAGTTTTAGTTTTTTACTATGCCTAAATAGTGTAATAAAAATTATTTATTTACTACATTGTGAAATTCGTAGTAAAAATTGATTTTTTGTAGCAAAAAAATTGGAGCCAAAATATGTTTTACCCACTTTCCACCATCAAATTTTACTTTTTTTTTTAAAAAATTGAAGCACAAATATTTATTTTTCTTTTTATTCCACAATTTCTCTTTTTTATCCATTACACTCACAATTATATTATACAAAAATAGCATTTATGTTAAAAAAATGCAAAAATTATTATTTAATTTTTTTTCTTTTTTGATTTTCTCATCTTTTTTTTTTTCCCTTTCTTTCTTCCCTATTCTTTTTATTTTCATTCCCTCTCTTTTCCCCTTTCTTTTCTCTATTCTTTTTCACATACGCTTCATCTCTCTCTTCTACCCCTCCGTGCAAACTCCAAACACGCCACCACCATCCGTTCTCTCACACACGTGCGCCACCACCACCTCACAGATAGACCCATCAACTGGACTACTCATACCCACACACCCATCAGCATGGCCAAATCCAAACATGTCGTACCTTCAACAAGGCACACCATTGCACACATAGCGCAAATATAAAACGGTGGAAGTCAATTTGTTGCCTTTGTCTTCTTGGTAAGTATTTGTTATTCTACCCTAATTTTCTTACCCAAATGCCTAGGTTTTGAATGATTTTTATTGTTATTTTTAAAACTGCTAAAATATTATTTCCGATTCATGTGTACATTGTATTGTCGGATTATTACTTACAACTAATAATAATAATGATTGTGGGTGCTTAGGATTTGCTTTGGTGCTTAGGAGCTTAGGGCCATGGTTGTTCTTGCTGTTTGTGCTCAATCCTTATCTGATTTATGTTGTCTTTTGTTGGAATAATTTTGTTACTTTGGAAGCTGGAACCCATTTTGATCCTTGTGATGATTGGGGGCTTTAGTTGGCTACATTTGTGCCTAATTTTTGCTATCTGTTTTCAGCACAAGCTGGTTCCAGTTGAATTAGATTATATAAAACTATATAGATAGGTATGTATTCACAAACCTCATTTGGACATGTCTTTCTTGATCAAAGCTAGTAGTGCAAGCTAAGACCTTGTGTAATCTTGGAGAGGCCAAATGGGTTGTCTTCCTTGAGAATGTAGAGATTAATGGTTTTGAAGTAGGGGCGTAATAGGGGTTAAATAGGCCATTATTTTTTGTATAGCCAAGTCTTTTTATTTTTTGATTTGTAGATGAATTGACATTTTTAAGTGCAGAAAGAAAACTAGTTTGTGGATAGTGCTTGCATTTACATCCTTTGATGGAAATAAGAGGCAAGACTTCATTGGTTGTTCTTTGATAGGGTCTCAATTTTGTGGGCCCCTACTTATCTAAAATTTGCCAATTGATATTTGTTGTGAGCTATTTTTCACATCATGAAGCTAATAATTGAAGCTGAAAGCTCAAAAGGTTAACATTATTGAGAAAAATAAATGATTAGATAGTTTAAGATTACAACAATAAAATATTGAGAAGAGTGTAACATAGAGAAACTAAACAATAGCCCTAATTTCAATTTCGTTTTCATAGAAAAATCACCAAGTCAACAGATTTAACAGTACTTTAGTTGTTTACCAATGAATTCATGATAACATAACATCTAAAATTACCAAAGAGGTTTCAGCCTACTTGAAACTTAAGTATACTAAATACATAATATTGTTGTAAACTGTAGCCTCTTCTTCAGCAACCTTTTGCTATTATTTTTGCTATCAGTTTTCAACAAACTTTCTCGTCTTTCTGGCGAGAAAACTATTGAGAAAGCTATTATGCTTATTTAGATTGTCTTTATGTTTGTCTTTATGGTTATGCAACTATATTCTAATTGTCTTTATGCAGCTATGTCTTTATGCTTTCTCGTAATATGTTCTAATTGTCTTTATGCTTATGCAGCTATCTTTTCATTGACTGATTTACTTTTCTTGTATTTTGTAGGTTGCAGGACTTATATCATTGACACTTTATTTATCTTCACTTCTAGTATGTAAAGAATATCTTATTGGTTATCTATTTGAGTTTGGGTTGTGCAACTTGAAAGCAAGTATCTAATTTAGAATATTTATAGCCATGCATTCACTACCTTTGAGAAATAAAATGGCTTTTAGTCATCTACTAATCATATACTAGGTCTTTGTCAATGGTAGCCATCTATGAGCTTTAAATTATGTTCAATGAAGTGAGAAATTGAAGTCAATAAGTCATAAACCTTTATGTGGATGTTCCAACATGTTTTGTGCAATTTGGTTGTCAATCGTCCAGCTATTTTAAATAGCAACTAGTAGTTGTGCAAATGATTGGAAAGGCCATTGAGGAACGAGAAAGAAACTGAAGCTCATGGAAGCAAAAGGTAAACAAAATATTATTGATAAGTATATCTTTTATTTTTCTGGACATACAAATCCACATCTTATAAATGTATCCACATACTTTTGAGTAAGACCTTCCACCAATATATTCTTGCCACATCTCAAAGCACCTCCTTCAGTTAATAATAATTGGTGAATTTCTTTGAATTGATATTTTATTTGTCATTTCTTCTTGGAATTTTAAATTTCTCCCCCTTTAAAATTTAAAATTTCATAAAATATCTATTTTATTCTAAAAATTAGGAAAATGAGATAGATTGGTCATAAGAAGTTGGAGAATAAGATAATGTAAAGTATGTCAAGTTGAACTTAATTTTAATTAATTTCAGTTGGCCTCGAAGAAAAGGAACTCTAGATAGTCCAGAAAGTAAAATAATAGGATTGTAGAGGTAAGAGATTGAAATAATTAGTTCATTTTCTTCACTTTAGTCTTTAGAACAACAAGAAGAAACCATAAACCGAATTAGATTTAGAACAAGAAGAAGAAACCATACACCGAATTAGATTGAAGCAGACCAATATAGCAAATCAAAATGAGCAAATAAACCTGGTTTTCTCTAACAACACTTGTCTATATATATTTCTTGAAAAGGAAATTAATAGAGAGAAGACTAAAACTCACTTAGTTGTACCTGAAAGAAGATAATAATGTTCAAAGATTAGGACAAGTTGCAACTAACACAACAATGTAGAAGCAACAAAGTAAGAAAAAAAGAAAAAATAAGTTCGTACATATTTGGAAAACTGTTTTGCGGATCCTTGTGATACTACTTGGATTAGCTTTTGTGATTCTATTGAACTTTCTTTTAGCAGTTTAACTAGTAATTCTACTGGTTTTTTGGTATTTGTCATGCTTTTTTAGTTGCATTAAATTTCTTAATTTTGGCCCAATTTTGATGTGGATCTTTAATTTAATCTTGCTTCAAGAACTTGGTTTGGCTTTGGAGTGGATTGTGTTGTTTTATCTTGCTACTGAATTTGCTGCTGAACTTCCTGGTTCGGCTGTTGTTGGATGTTGTGTACTTTGAAATCCTTAAATATTCCCTAAATTGATTTTGAAATTGGAGCAGTTGTAAGATTTTAAGCTACTACTTAACAAGTATTAATTGTACCTCTTCGATGTTGGAAGTGGAGTCCGAGGGATTGGATTTTAGGTCTAGTCAGAGTAGAATTTTGATTCTGATTCATATAGCTTTTGGGATTAGAATTACTAATGCAGATTCCTTGTCTCGTTGAAGTTGCTGCTTACTTTTTTGAGGGAATAGCTATTGGAATGAGCATAATTTGCTCAATTGTGTTTGATGTTTTGATAGTTTTAGCTTGAATTCAATGCTCTTAATTCAGATTTTGTGATGATCGGAAGGTGATTATTGAATCTTGGATGCTATATGAAGTTTTGATGTGGAGCTTTTGAGATGCACAGAACTGAATTGGCTGCGTTAAAGTTTTTTTTGAATGTGCATCAATTGGTCCTTAATTTCTTTTTTCGCTGCAAATGTTTGAAATATGGTTGTTGTTGCTAGCTTTGGAATTTTTTATGGAAGTTTGCATTGGGCCAGGGAGCTTTCTGAACATGTTTCTGTGTTTAGAATTTTCATTCCATTTTGAATTGCATTCTGGATTAATTTGACTATTAGCGGTTTTGTATATGGTCTTGCTCAAAGTGTGCTTTTGTTGGTTTTTTATTCCAACTATGATTAGGGGAAGCAAAAGTGGATTTCCATTGACAGGCGGATTTTATACCTTGACTTATCGTTTTACTTTATTGCAATTGCTTGACTTGGGATTCGATCTCAGCTCTAATTTGAGCACCTTTTGGATTAAACGTAAGGCAGAAGGGATTTAATCCCAGGAATTCTTGAAAATACGCTACAAATCGCCATATTTTGTTCAAAAATGGGATACTGATTTTAAAATCAGTGGTCAAAATTTGCCTTTTAATGGCATTGACTATTTTGAATTGCTACTGGACTGAGAACTTGAACCTTGATCCTTGAGGATTGCATGCCATCTCTCAATGGGGCCTATGGATAATTATGGGTGGAAATTGTCCCCTGGCGGGCCAATTTAAACCTCTTGGAGGTTTTTTGCTATACTTCTCTTTATTTGAATAGTCTAGGATCTTTTCTTGCATTTTAATGTAATGTCTTTGGGCTATGATATTTTTAATTTTATTTTGCTTTTTGAAATTGTAAGGGAAGTAAGTACTTCCTCATTTTATGTTGCTCAAACATCCTTGATTTGTAATTCCCCTTGTGGTTTCTAATATATTGTGATCATTTTTCCTAAAATTATGTATGATCATTTTTAGTTTTGTTTCAAATTTTTATTATGCTTATGATTTTTATATTTTGATTAGCTAGTTGTGGTTATTATTGATTTTAGGTGTTCTTATTGAAATCTTTATAGAGCTTTTAAATAATAAATAATAATTATAATAACATTATATATAAGTAAAATATATTAAAGGTTTTTGCTACGCCAAGACAATTGTAACAAATGAACTTTGAACTAATTTTGAATAATTTGTTACGGGAGTTAGTTGTAACAAAAGCAGTTTTATCTACGATCATCTATGTTGTACCAAAAATTTGGTTTTTTCAACACTCATTTGTTACGAAAAACATATCTTAACAAAAGATGAAAAATCCATAGCTAAAAACATTTGCTACAAGCTATTTCTGTAGCAAAGTATTAGTCACAGCTATATTCTCTATGGGACAAAATTTGTAGCAAATTCATAGCAAAAGACCTTTTGCTATCCTATTGCTACACAATTTGAAGTGCAATTAAAGACCTTTTTTTTTGGTAGCGAAAGAAATCATTACATTGAATGAAAATAAATGTAGGCAATATATATTAAACACCCCTAAAATTTGGTATTCTGAAAATTAAGAATTGAGAAAATCAAGATTTTGATTGGTCAGATTTTAAGGCTTGGAAAATAAATGAAAAGGACTTAATTACAAAGAAATTAGAAATTTTGTGGGTCAATCCATAATTTGAGGAAAACCTAGTTGCACTAAACTTGAAAAGTTTTGGGGTTGCATGGTAATTATTTTTTGTCAAAGGGGTCAAAGTGAGGCACCCACTTAGTTAGGGGCTGAATTTAAGTTTGTGGAAACTTTGAAGGGCTTAATTGTTGGCTGAAGAAACTTCTGGGGTCAATTTATGAATTAGAGAATTTTATTTTGATATATATCTTATTTTCATTTTCCTCCCCTATTTTCATGTTTTCCCTTACCCAAAACCTTCCATGTCAACTCCGTTGAACTTCCACCAGCGACGGCCAAATCTTAAAACAAAAATGGCCAAACGTTCCTCCTAACCATCAACTCCACATCCATACCACATGTACTCATAGTTCACGATGGGCCACCAAAAAATCGAAGCTCAAAACTTACCGCGGAGTAAAGGGTGGCGCTGGCAACAAAATTTAAAGAAGGACTCACCGAGGCGAATGGCGAGGCAATGACTTCAGAGCTCAAATTGGAGGCCTTCCCAGTGGTGAAATGGTTAATTGAAGGTTGCATTGAACAGCTCTTGTGGAGAGAAGTAGTTTGGTAGTAGTTTTGAATAATTCCAGCGGTGGTGGACGGTGGTAGCACGGCGGTAGAGCTTTGACAGTAGCTTTTCCTTTTCGCGACGATCGTGACGGTACTCATAGTTAGTGGTTTCGAGGTTTCGATAGTTGAATCGGGGGTAAAGAAGTGGATGAAACATGCTTACATATATATATACACATTTGATGTATATTGGATTAATCGAGTTAAATTAAGTGATTAAACTATGATTTTATGAAATTAGACCTAAGTAATGACAACTGGGTTATTTAAGGTAAAATGGGACTAAGATTCGAAACATGCATGTGTTGTCATAAGCCTAATGAACTTGGATTGTATTATTTTGTGATAATTTTGGGATTTATTGAGTTAATCGGAAGAGAAAACTCTAATTTTATGTATTTGAGACCTAAGTGGCAACAATTGGGTCAATTGTGACAATTGGGCTATCATTGCTGATTTAGGATAATGTTATGAGGATAATTATGTAATTAAGGATCGAATTACATTCTTTTGCTATAATCGATATGAACCCTGTAACGGTTTTTAGTGATAGAAGCTTGATTAGCACCTATTGCACCCATCGTACCATAGCTACTGTATTAATCGAGAAATCAGTGATTTTAGGCTATTAATGACAAGATTGTAATTAGTAGAGATTATTAAGGATTTTGACTTGTAGATTTATTCCTTTGGTTAGGTGACGATGAAGTGGATCCTTTGGACCAACAGACTACTGATTGAGGTTGTAGTTTTCTAAGACTACGGAGGTGAGGGTCTAATCTCCTAGGTGTTTAATTTTTGTATGCCTTGTAAGGTATGCCATTTTGGCCTTACTTTTGCCTATATATTCTTATGGAATGACCCCTATGTGGGTTCACTATGATTGTGTACCATACTTGCTCTTATTTACTGAAATCGTACTTGCTTGAGTACTTGTTCTTGTTTTTGGAATCGTACTTGCTCATGACTTTGTTTGTTATCTGTTATTTAACTTGTATACGCCTGTGAGAGTTATTTCTTGATTGTACTCTGATATGACTTGTTCTTGTCCGTTCTGGCGCCTAGAACACCTCGCTTGTTATCTATTCAATTCTATTATCGTACTTGTTCCTGATCAGTACTTGTTATCTGACTACCTGTTATCTGCTCGTTCTGATATCTAAATATATGCTTAGAAATATGTATCGACTGATTGATATCTATTATATGTATGGAGATATGCTTGGGCCGAGTGCCAGTCCTAGCAGAATGCTTGGGTATATAGGCCATGCTAGGGATACTCCTGGATGTCAACGATATGCTAGGGATACTCCTAGGTATCAACAATATGTTAAGGATACTCCTAGATATTAGTCATATGCTAGGGATACTCCTAAGTATCGGCAGTGTGCTAGGGACACTCCTGGGCATCAACAATGTGCTAGGGATACTCCTAGGCATCTATTGTATACTAAGCTATCATGCTTTGGTAAAAGTACTTGTTTGGTTGGCATAAGGAGAATCACATTTGCATTTCTAACTTGTTGGATGTCATATGATTTGGGCTTGTTTTGTTTTGACTGTACCCAATTTTTTGCATCCTGCTCGTGGAGCAATAAGGATGATATACCTTCCTGGATTAAGTTGGGCTGTTGTTCAGGCCGAATGAGTCATCTGTATTTTCTCCTAAACCATGATCGGTTGAGACGATACCGAGCCATTCGAGCTGACAGTTACAACCCTGAGCTAACACCTACTTGAATCTATTAATGCTTATTTCTTGAACTTGTAATTGCTTGTTTCTTGATACCTTTTTGTACTATACGTTATTTGACGATCTGTAGGCTTGATTCTTCCTCGACAAATCCCCATTGTTGTTCTCATATTTATCCCTCACTAAGTCTTTGGACTTACCCCCCCCTCCCGCACACGTATTTCTTTGACTTTCTCATATAGGTTTAAGTGAAGGATATGGACACCTGAATTGGGCTGGAGAAATACATTTGTAATAGAACATGTGCTTTATGTATGTTATTGAGCTCTCTTGAATGTCAATTTTGGTTTTGGGATGATGTGATATGTGATGATTGATGAAGAGGACTTCAGGTCTGTATATGTTATGTTAGTTATAAGAAGTTGAATCATGGAACGTCTTTAAGTGCTTGTCGTGTTAATTAAGTTTGAAATTTCTCGCTACTTTTGATAAGTTAAGTTGAAATGTTTTGGGCCGATTACTTGTTTTGGATTAAGATTTAAGTCTGAATTGAGTGGCACCTCAGCTAAGGGCAATCCCGAATGAGGGCGTAATATAATTCTGTTAATATTATTTTATTTAATATATTTTTATAATTTATCTCAATTGCATTTGATTAAATGTAATAATCCATTGCTATTATATTCAATTATATCTATATAATTTTATCTAATTTATTTAATAATACAGTAATTTAATTATTTGCAAATCAGATAATTTCAAGTGTATTCCAAAATTATATATTATAAAGTTGTAACGCCCCATCTCGGAATAGTCCCTAAGTTAAGGTGCCACTCAATTCAGTATTAATACTTAACCCAATAACAGGCGATAGGCCCATAACAAACATTTCAAACGTCCCATAATGTTCATCATATAAAATATACTTGAAAAATCAAATTTTCAAACCTAACATATTACAATACATAACAAATTCAAACCTGACATATCGCAATATCTCTAAGTCAAAGTTTAACATTCCAGTGAACCCATATACACATATAAGCACATGTTCTATTATAAAATATATTCTCCTCAGCCCAAGCCAGAAATCTATATCCTTCACTTAATCCTGTCTGAGAAAATCAAGGATAAAATAGGGGGTAAGTCCAAAGGACTTAGTAAAGGATAATCATGACCATAAGCAGTAGGGATCTATCGAGAAAGACTCAACTCTACAGATTATAAATTAACAGTTAGAGTAGGAACAAATAAGGATTCAAGCAGTCAGGATCATATTACAAACGAATCAGATTACAAGCAGTAAGGATACAGTCAGGTAAGACATTATTAAATTTAAGATTTCTAGTAGGTATTAGCTTGGGATTGTTACCGTCGGCTCAAACGGCTCGGCCAGCTTAATCGATTTACTACATAAGGTATCGCTATCAGCCAACTCAACCAATTTACTATGGGAGGTATCACTGTCAGCTTGTTCGGCCTGGACATCAGTCCAAACTAGACCAAGAAACCAAGTCATCCCTTATTGCTCTGTGAGCAAAATACAAGCAATCGGAATACAATCGAAATCAAGCAAACCCAAGTAACATATGCAGTCCAACAGATCACAACATGACATGCATATCCAATTCTCCTTATTCCATTCAGTCAAAGTCACCCAAGCGTGATAGCCTGGTACCAGACAAGTGGTTGATGCCTAGGGAATAACCCTTGGCTCATCGTGGATACCCAAGGAATAGGCTCTATCGTACTACTGATACCTAAGGAATAGCCCCTCGTGTATCGCTGATATATCCAAGCATTTCGCAGGGATTGTCACTCGGCCCAACATATTTCCAAGCATATATCCAGAATTAATAAATGGATTACCGGCATGGCAAAACACTAATAGATAAACAGATAACCAAATAGGAATCGACAACAGAACGATCAGATAAAAAAATAGTTAAATAATAAAATGATCGGATAACAGGACAATCAGATAGCAAGACGATTAGACAACAGATAGACAAATAACAGAATGATTAGATAACAGACAAGGGTTCTAAGTTCCAAAATAGACAGAACTCAGAATTAATATTAAGATATAACCCTCACACGGGTATTCCAATAAGTTAACAAATAATGTGCAAGAGTCTGAGCAATTCACAGATTTCAATAAACATGATTCAATAAAATACAAAAATAAGAACCCTCACAAGGGTTTATCAAAATAACATATAGATGTATTCAAATTCCAGATTGGCAAACCCTCACCTTTGTAGTCTTAAAAAATGAAATCCACAATCAGCAATCTATTGGTCTGCAGGATCTACTTCTTCGTCACCTAACCAAAAGAGTATATTTACTGTCAAAATCTCCATTCAACTCTAATAATCCTTAATAATTACAATTACACTATTAGCAGTCTAAAATCACGAATTGCTTGGCTAATACAGTAGTTTTAATATTCGTTCAGCATAAACATTAATGAACATGCTAATTGCACCGGCCTTGATAAAAGAATAAATCTAATTTTATTCTTAGGTTCCAAATCCACAAATTTAGGGTTTTAATCCTTTAATGAACTCAAATAACCCAAAATTATCACATGATAATACAAATCAAAGTTTCCTAAGCTTATAATGGTACATGCATGTCCTGAATCTTCATTCCATATCATCTTAAATAACCCAGTTATTATCACTTAGGTTCTAAATCCATAAATTCACAAGTCAGGGTTTCAAATTCTTCAATTAACTCAATTACCCAAAAATCATCATATTTTAATTTGAATCTGGGTCCATTAAACTATATAATAATCCATGCATGGAATGTATATATACTAATCATATATCAATTCCTTATTGCTTAACATAGTACAAGGTTTGATAAAGAATAACGGTAAAAAATAATTTAAACCCAATTCTCTGGTCATTACCCAAGATTTGCTTAATCTGACTTCGAAATCAAAAACTAAGGGCACCACAACGACCGCCGTAATAAGGAGAAGAAACTGCCTTAGAATTTTCGCCACCGCCAGAAAAAGGCTAAACTATCACCAAAAGATATCTTTCAACTGGAGCAACCCAACGCCCTAACCAATTTCTTGTTTTGCCACTGGGAAGACAGTCAATTGCAACTCCGAAGCCTTGTGCCACCACCCACTACCGTGACTATTTTCCTTCAATTCCACCGACCGTGATGTTTTCCTTCAATTCTGCTACCGTCAGTAGACGATTCTAGGAGCTGAGGGTACTAGGTTTTTTCCTTGAGCTGAGGGCTACAAAACCCATCCTGGGTTGCCACGAAAAATTGCCAAAATGGTGAGGCCCATCACCCTATGTCGTGCGCTCGTCTCGGCCTTCACGTTTCCAGTGGTTCGCAGGTGAAATGGGTATGCATGTGGTATGGTTGAAGTCCTAAGAGTTAGGGGAAGAGATTGGGCGGTTTAGTTTACTAATTCGGGCATCGCTGGTAGAGATCATCGTTGAGAGGAAAAGAGGATGCTTTCGGTTAAGATGATGATGAAATGGGGTGAAAATAAAAAAATCCCATAATTATAAAATGGCACTTTCTTTAATTATGGATTGATCCGAAGTCTTTAGCCAGCCTTTAATTGAGTCCACCCGAATGTTGATAATCATCAATTTAGCCCCTCAAATGTTTGAGTGCCTAACATTCACCCATTTGACCAAAAATAATCTTACTTTGACCCACAAACGTTCCAAAAATGGGTCAATCAAGTCTTCTCAAATTGTGATTCAAACCCAAAACTTTCAAAAATTCTTACAATCAAGTCGTTCTTATTTATTTTTCGAGCCCCAAAAATTTCAAAGTTAATATTTTAATTTTCAAAACTTATTTTCTAACATACCAAATTTAGGGTTGTTACACTCCTCCGCCTTAAAAGAATCTGGTCCCCAAATTCTTACTTGAGTTTTGGATTAACTTCGATTAACACCGATACACACAACATTCTTGATCTTCATAGCCTCAATCACCTGTCATCTATGTACTTAAAATATTTTCCACTTTAGTTCTGACAGAGTGCGTACCTTTATATAAAATATAGCAAAACCATTACAGTAATAAATAGCTAACAACATCTCAAGTTCACAATTACATAATATTTATATTAAGGAGTAGTCAAATTCAAACTTAACATGTTGGCAAGCCATACATCCCCAATAGCTAGCTACAGGTTCACAAAGTTAAACATACTAAATATAGTCACGAACGATACGTCTGATGCTCCTTAGACTCCATTGAGGGTATAAAGCTAAAATATGCAGGATTAGACTCTCATCTAACATTCAAGAACTTAGATAGAACCTTCAACCACTTGTTTCCCTTTTCTTGCCAGTGAAGTGTTGGTTGCTACCACAGCCCATGCATCGGCCCCGCTTTTTCCAACATCATAACTCTTCATGCCTATGTGATCCACATAATCCACATTTCTTTTTTGCCTTCTCTTGAGTTAGATTTGCCATCTCGCCAGACTAAGGGGCTCGAGGGGTAGTGCTTTCAACCTGTAACCGCAGCTGTTTTTGCCCAGTGCTGCTCTGTTCCTCAGGGTGTGACCTTCCTTTCCAACTCCTATCTTCAAATTTTCAAATCTCTTGTAACTCTGATTCTATCTGCAGTGCCTTGCTCACTGCCAAGTTGAAATTTGATAAATCGCAAATGGCCAAACCCCATCTGAGCTCTGGTCGTAGCCCCTGTACAAATCATTGAATCTATCGACACTCATCCTCTATGAATATAGGGCGCATACTGTATAATTTGGCTAAAAGCCACCTCATATTGGCTGACGGACTCATTTTCTTGAATTATTCTTGTTATCTTGCCTATTTGACACCAAGGTATATACTTGTCCATGAATTCCCTAGTGCAATTCTCCCATTTCTGGCACGTTCCTGTAGCATTCCATCTGCGGTTAATCATTTTCCACCAGCTCCTCGCAGATCCTACTATGAGAAACGTGACAAACTTTCTATTCGTCTGGGTAGTGTACGATCTCAAATATGACTTCTAGGTTCTCTACCCAATCTTCTATTTTTCAGTCATCTGGTTTTTCGAAAAACTTTGCGGGATTGAAACAAAGGAACCGTTTCAACGCCCGATCTTCAGCCATCTCATTAACAACGCTCGCTTGACCATGTTGCCTAAATCCCAATTCTCTCTGATACATATGGTTTGTTGGCTGACCCATCGAAGGCATTTTCGTGACCTTTTCTTCTAGCATGGGTTGTGAGTAAGCAGGTGGTTCTCGTCTTGGAGCCTGTAGGTCATTAGCCCATCTACTCCATGGTCTCGCTCTATGACTTGCTCCCGTTGGAGCAGTAACGTCATCACTTCTATAATCAACAATTCAGCCCCTCAAATGTTGATAATCATCAATTCAGCCCCTCAAATGTTTGAGTGCCTAACATTCAATTTGACCAAAAATAATCTCACTTTGACCTACAAACCTTCCAAAGGTTGGTCAATCAAGTCTTCTCAAATTGCGATTCAACCTCAAAACTTCCAAAATTCTTACAATCAAGTTCTTTTTATTTATTTTTCGAGGCCCCGAAATTTTTCAAACTTAATATTTTAATTTTCAAAACTTATTTTCTAAAATACCAAATTTAGGGGTGTTACAAAAGTAATGTAATAATAAAAATATATAAAGTTATTTTTTGCAAATTATTGAATCTATTAACTATATTTTTTACCCGTACGTACACATATATTATTAATCATAATTTTTTCTTTAAATTTTACTAATCTCTTTCCTACACTTAATTCAATATGTATTTTTTATTAATGTAATAAATTTAATTTTAAATACTTAATTTTCTTTTTAATAATTATTTTAATTTTAATTAATGAATAATCATTCCAATGTCATACAACATATATTTAAGGGTGTAAACGAATATTAAACGGATCGAATAAACTATTTTCATATTTGTACCTGTTTAACTTTTTGAATATTTGGATACGGATACTAATTTGATGGATATTTAAAAATGATATCCAAATTCGTATCCATAGGATATCGGTCGAATAAAGATATATCTATATTCGATTATAATTATTCAAATTTATTCATATTTTATTAAATTTTTCTGTATTTGAATTATTTATTTATATTCATATTCGTGATAATTATTTAGATGTCTACTTACAAATATCCAAATACATGAATCTATGAATTTATAACAAATACATATTTTAATTAATAGAAGAAACTATATAATTTCATTAAAAAGAAAGCAATCAAAAAAATAGCATAATTTCTAATTAATAATTGATTTTATAATTGATTAATAGTACTTAATGGCATTGGAGTATATTAATTGTAAAATCAACCAATAATAATTATGTTAATTAGCTTTATTTATCAATTTTTTCTCTACATTACAATAATTTTTTAAATTTATTCTTTTTTCTTCTCAATTTTTCAATTATAATTTATATATACATATATTGATTATGAGATTTTTATTTAAAAATATAAATAATAAATTATTTAATAAATGCATATTCGGAGCAAATATTAAACAGATCGGATACGCATTTACCATATCCGTATCCATTTATAATAAGATATGTACTAATCGAATACGGATAATATCCACTTTAAACGGATGCGAATAAATTTTATATAAACGAATACGAATGCAAACAATAAATGAATTTTCGAATATCCATTTACAGCCTTACATATATTATTTTTTGAATAAAGAAAAAATAATATATCAAATTAAAAAATCAAATAAAATAATTATACATAATTTCATTACAATCATATTTCAATCACTACAATAATACACACACACACACACACACATACATCATCCAACCAAAAATATAGATGTATATTACATTAAAAAAATTCACTTTTACCCTACAAACCCTGCAAAAAACCAAATGATTTAACATCAACAGTAAATTTTGTCTTCCCTCCCCCCAAAACATAAAGAAACAAACAATTCATTTTCATGTTTTCCCAAAACAAACTTTAAAAAAAGAAAAAAAAAAAAAAAAACACTTAGCACATTATCCAAATTTTCTCTCAAAAATCCATTCTCCCAAAATATTTTCTACAATTCACCCAAAATGCACAATAACAAGCCCATAGTTAAAAAAAATACTTGAACAAGCCATTTTTTTAATAAAACAATGGAAATAATGATTGTTAGTCTACCCATAAATACAGGATGACAAAAAGAATAGTGCAAAAAGCTATTTTTCTCTTCCAATGCCTATAATCATATAATTATTCAATTATATTTTTTCCCTTCTAATTATAACTGCATTACATTGGAACCCCTATGTGTTTAAAAATTATATCTGTTAGGAATCTTTAATTCTATGTTTTGATGGTTGACAATTAGTGATGAACTATTTGTTTATTTGTTTAGATGCAATCATGATTTATTTCTATTTATCACCTACTATATCACTTTGGTATGAAACTGCTGAAAATTCTTATGCGATAAGTATATTCTTAAGCCTCTAATGAAGATTAGAATATCATCTTTCCAAAAATATTATGTCCCAATACAATAAGTTGCCGTTACAGATTCAAGTATGGCAAGTAATAGTTATAACTTGCAGATTCAAGAATCACTATTTAAGATCAAAGAAAAGCAATTATAGGAACTAGCTTTTGTTACCAAATATTCACCTCTTACTGTTAGTTTTCTTTCAGTACCATTGGTGGATAAAAGAAAGCAAGGCGCTGGATTCGGATTTCTTGATGAGTGAAAGTAGATCCATGTGATTGATTCCATCTTAAGATCATTGGCTTCGCGAGTCTAGTGTTAATCAAAGATTTAGGTAGACATTTAGTTCATGTTGCAGTCATGAAGATGATAAGTGAAGATCAATCAGTATGGCTAATTTCAGATTACAGCAAGCTATAATTTATTTTTTAGTTTTTAATATATTAATAATATTAATTAACTAAAATTTGAGTTGGAAATCTAATTTTTGCTTACTTGTAACTCCGGGATTCAAGATATATAGATAGGCATAGGTGCCTATACAAGTAGCATCTGCCCTCAAATTTAGCATAGCATGGCAGGAATTAGTAAAAATTCTTTATGTTTGTTCTTGGGAACATTGATTTTGAATGGTCCTTAGCATCTTTAAGACTTTGGTCAGATACCGTCAGGAATCGAAGGGCATAAGAGAAAATTGTTCCAACAATTTGAGCAGCATCTTCTTAAATTTCTCAGCATTTTCTTACGGCCGTTTGGTTTTCTTGGTTATTAGAAAAAATTGTTTTTAAATCTACTTTTCGTTGGCTGTTGATGGTGATGGGCCATTGTGTCTCTTTTCTTAAAATGCATTTCTAGGATCTTTCTTTTGTAAAATATTTTTCAAAATTTTAGGAAATGTTTGTTTGAATTTTATTTTGTACTGTTTTTTTAAAAGTACTTTGAAAGAATTTATTTTTGCCATGGAATTAAAAATGTGTTGAGAATAATGATATGTTTAGCTCAATTTAATTTAATTTTGAGAGTAAGATCAATTATTTTACTATAAATATCTTTTTGTGGTTACTACAGTCGGAAAGGGAATAAGATCTCTCATTCTTTAGAGAGAGGAGAAACAAGAATCGATAGTAACTCGAATTTGGATCGGTACAACAATCAAAAAGTCAACTTGATTAGTAGAATCCTTCTTCACTCAATACATCGGAAGAAAACGAAAGAAGAAAATATGATTGTGGGCTGCTTGGAAATAAAAGGCAGCAAGTGATGTTCATAAATGAGAAGGAAATCAAGAATAGCATAAAGGAAATGAATTATGGAAAAAGAAAAAAAAGTGAAAAAGGCCAAAAACCCAAAAAAAAAAAAAAAGAATTATGGAAATAAGATGAAAAAGGATAAGAGCCCAAAAAAGAGGGAAGAGAAAAGAAAGAAAATGAATTTTTAATATTTAATTTATATATAATTTTTTATTTTTCATTTGGTTTAATATTCATATTATACTTCATAATTTAGTAATGGGTTAATCATTAATAAGTTAAATATCTAATTAATTATTATTTTGTTATACTTGATTATTTATTGATAATTACTGCTTAACTAATTACTTAAGTAAATATATTTTAAAAGTTATTTTATGCTAATTATTTTCATATCTTTAAAATATTTGAGCAATTTTTTATTGTTATTATTATCAATTTTACCTTTATTAAATTGTAACTATTTTTAATATTGATATGGGATGACCCAACTGGCCCAACCCAATAACACTCGATCAGGGCAAAGATGTGGTATAAGATGACCCAAGTATCTATTAAGCCCCTGTTACAGACCAGCCATGTTATCGATCGGGTCTCAACCTCATTGGGCCTTATCCATCAGAGTGGATACCGACACCCGCCCTATCAACCAAGTTATGGTCGATCGGGTCTCAGCCTCACTGAGTCTTATCCATCAAAGCGGATACCAGCACCCACCCTATCGACCAAGTTATGGTCGACCGCCATCGAGGTTGTGTCATTCAGCATTAAGCTAGGGGAGACTTGAATATAGCAGAGTGTCATTCGTTGACCAGAGTCTGCAGATAGCTCACAGACAAGCATTTATCTCGATCGGTGACGTCGAGCATCAACAACAACCTCTCCACAGCATTGAATGCTTGGTCAGGTGGCATGCCTCCGCATTAATGGCGCATGCCACCTACTAGTACCACTTTTTTGCCGCACCAGGCTAGCGCTCGCCACCACCAATACCTCCTTGTCTTTGGGAGCTAGAGATGGTGCCATCTGGAATAGTGCACAAGCTGGAGAAGACTAAACGGTCCTTAAGCAAGGACAAAGGCCCTTCCTGATCAGCAAGGACACCATAGACATATCAATCACCCCAGGAAAGCTATAAATAACACATTACTAGCCTTCAGCAAGGTATGTCATTTATTACTATGAAGCCCTCACTCTACTACTCAACACTTTAGTCGATTATACTAATTTGAGTGTCGGAGTGCCTTAGTTGAGGGCTCCTTGGAAAGCCAAATGTTTGCTATTGGTTGCAGGACTCAATCTCTTCCACATCATCGAGCACTTCTATCGACTTGTCATTTGATCGACTTGATTGGATCTTACCCAACATCTTCCTAACAAGCTTACACCCTCTTCATTTTGCACCGTTTGTGGGAAATCAAGAGTCTGTAACTAAGAAAAAATAGTTAACACTAGGCGAGCCATTTCCGAATGGGAGAAAAATCAGAGATCCCCAACCCCACGTCTTCGACCTCAGCAAGAACCAGATGTGGTGGGGCTGAGTGCCCAGCCGGAACAGGTGGTCACCTTGACCATGCCCCAACTCATGCAGTAGATAAGGAGCACATATCTCCTCAAACCTCTGCTCAGTTGTAGACTGCCCTCAATAAGCACCAAAATCAGCCTGGCCCGGTTGCTAGGGCTACTCCCCATTCTAGTCATTGAGAGAAGAGGTCCCAAGAGATAACATGGGCCAACCAGAAGCCAGACATCCCCCTACACTACAAGAAGACAGCCCAGGTGTCAAGGGTCGCTCCCGCTATCGAGCCCCTTGACGCTCTACAAGGCATCCGGGCTGTCCCTCGACAACCTGCGTCAACGGACTTGCACTCCAAGGAGTATCTAATGTGTCTTAGGTGTAAGCCATTTCTTTTTTTTTCATTATTGTACATATGTAGGCAGGATGCTGCCGTTTTTGTTGTAATTTTCAGCTTTTCAGTATCTAGTGTTGTAACAACATTTTTCTTTTTTAAGCCTATTATAGGGGGAATGAGTATTTAAAGCTGAGTTGTACTATGCATTGTTAGAGTCCCCCCCCCAACATCTAGCATTGCTCTAACGATTATTGATATTGTATTGTTGTTGTTATCAATGAAATTGAGTTTTCTTTCCAAAGCGTTCTGGCGTGTGAGTGAGTACCATTGGGGATTATGCCTCTCAAATGTCCCAGCATAGGCACGAGTGTGACACACAATCACCCAACGGTTATCAAGCTTTGACGGTTACTAAGCTCTTAACAGTTACCAAAACGGTTGATGGTTGTTGTATTTCGGCGGACGTAGTTGGCGTGTGGCAAGCTATTAGCCGAATAGTGCCCAGTTTCCTCGTTACTTGAGAACCGCCCTATGACAGGTGGTATCAGAGTCTCGGCTCTTGATCCACAGCGGTTGGACGCACTGGAGGACGAGAACTCCAGGTTGCGATTTGTGGTTGAGACCTTATAGGAGAAAGTTGAAGGATTGGAAGCAGAGATCACGAATCTCCATGCTCAACTGGGTGAGAGTAGAGATATCTATCAGGCCTTGACAGAGGCCTTGAGGGTAAATAATACAGCTTATTTGAGATGGGAAATGGAAGCATTGTCGATTCAGATCGGCTTGCTCTAGAGAACGGTAAGTAATAGGCCTGCCACTGCTCTGGACCCGATGGCCAGGCTTCAGATACCAAATCCCAGAGCTTACGGGGGTGCAAGAGATGTATAGGAGGTCGAGAACTTTCTATTTGACATGGAATAGTACTTCCTTGCTGCTAATATTGAGGATGAGGCAAGGAAAGTAGCGACCGCTTCCATGTATTTGACGGGAGATGCAAAACTATGGTGGCGGACCAAATATACAGATATCCAGGCACGATAGGTGTGTATAGATACAACGGATCAGCTCCAGAAAGCAATCAGGCAACAGTTCTTCCCCGAGAATGTCGAGTATAATGCCAGAGGGGCCTTACGAGATCTGAAGCATACAACCTCCATCAGGGAGTATGTGGAAGCTTTTTCTACCCACATGCTAGACATAAGAGATATGTCCGAGAAGGATAAGCTTTTCACATTCTTGGAGAGATTGAAATTGTGGGCGCGTGCCGAGCTACAGCGCCAGAGAATGGCCACTTTGAATACAACTATAAAAGCAGTAGAGCGATTAATAGATTATAGTTCAGAGCCCCAAAAGAAGAAACAAGCAGCCTCCAACACTAATCAGTCAAAAGGGGGCGGGGCAAAATCATTTAGGCCGTCTAAGCAAATGTGGGGAAGAGAGGCAATCCCATACCCAAGGGAGCTTACAGGCGAGTTCCAATAAGGCGAAACTAGAGAATAGGTAAGGAGCACCGTAGAAAAGCAGCGGATGATTCCTTTGTGGTGGCCCACACCGGGTGATAGATTGTCCGAAGCAACATTTACTGAATGCTTTGGCGAACCTTATAGAAGTGGGGAAAGTGCTTAAGCAAGTTGAGACTTAGGCTTCTGCTTCTAGGGAACAAGAGCCGGATAAGGGTGAGGACAACTTTGGGGCCATCTCATAGTGGTGCAATACAATTTCACAGATGGCACCTAAAAGAACAGTGCCACCAAAGGCGAGCAAAACTGCACCAGCCCCAACTGAGAACCAACCGGAGGAGGAATCACAGCCCCGAAACTATAGAAAAAAAGGGCTGATCTTCGTTGATATGAAGATCAATGGCAAGCGGGTTCGTGCCATAGTCGACACTAGTGCCACCCACAACTACCTAGCAAGTGCCAAAATGGAGAGACTCGGGCTTGTACTGGAGAAAAGAGTTGGACAGCTGAAAGCAATTAATTCAGCTGCTCAGCCGGTTGTAGGAGTGGCCAAACCTGTGTTCATCAAAATGGGACCATTCGAAGGGAGGAAAAAACCTTTTAGTGGTCTTAATGGATGATTTCAAGCTTATCCTCGGGCTTGAATTTCTGTAGGACACAAGGACAATGGTGATGCCGCATGTGGATTCATTGATGATGATGGGAAGCAAGACGTGCGTCCTATATTGACCGAGAAGCTGGGGGACAAAAATCTCTCAGCTATTTAGATTGAGAAGGGTTGGAAATGAAACGAGTCGTTATTCTTGTGCACCCTTCGCTTTGAGGAAATGGAGGAGGCATTGGGGCCAATCCCTGGTGTGGTCAAGGAGCTCTTGTAAGAGTTCAAGGATGTGATACCAGATGAACTATCTCGGAAGCTACTGCCAAAAAGAGCAGTAGATCGTGAGATTGAATTAGCGCCGGGTACCAAACCTCATACCCGAGCTCCATATCGGATGTCGCAACCTGAGCTTGAGGATCTTAGGAAGCAATTGAAGAAGATGTTGAGTGTGGGATCATCAAGCCCGCTAAGTCATCATATGGAGCCCCTGTATTGTTCCAGAAGAAGACTGATGGGTCCTTACAGATGTGCTGTGACTATCGGGAATTAAACAAAATTACTGTGAAGAATAACTATCCTATACCGCTTGTGGCCAATTGCTTTGACTGACTTAGCCAGGAAAAATACTTTACAAAGAGTGATTTGAGATCGAGTTACTGGCAGGTTTGAATCAAGGAGGGAGATGAGGCGAAGACTACAGTGGTCATGAGGTATGGGGCCTTTGAGTTCCTGGTCATGCCTTTCGGCATGACAAACGCCCCAGCAACCTTCAGCACGTTGATGAAAGATGTACTCCATTATTTTATAGATGAGTTTGTGGTAGTGTACTTGGATGATATTGTGGTGTATAGTGGGACCTTAGCCGAACATCTGGAGCATCTGTGAAAGGTTCTCACTCGACTCCGTGAGCATGAACTATATGCCAAGCCATCGAAGTGTTCATTTGCTCAGGAGAAAATTCATTTGTTGGGTCACATCGTGGAGCGAGGGAGAATTCATATAGACCTAAAGAAAGTGCAGGCTATTCAGGAGTGGCAGCCTCCCGGGAATATTCATAAGGTGCGGTCATTTCTTGGGTTGGCAAACTATTATCGCAGATTTGTGAAGGGCTACTCTAAAATAGCATGACCCCTCACCGACCTCACGAAGAAAACAGAGTCTTGGAATTGGACACCCCAATGCCAAGTAGCATTCGAGGGACTGAAGAGAGCTATGGTGTCGGATCTTGTGTTAGCCCTCCCAGACTTAACAAAGATATTCGAAGTGGAGACTGATGATTCAGACTTTGCTCTTGGAGGAGTTCTGATTCAGGATGGGCATCCTATTGCTTGTGAGAGCCGCAAGTTGAATGAAGCAAAGAGGCGCTACTGAGCGTATGAGAACGAGTTGCTAGCCGTAGTTTACTGCCTCAGACTATGGCGGCATTACTTGTTGGGCTCTCCTTTTTTGGTCAGGGCAGATAATACTACAGTTAGCCATTTTATGAGCCAGTCTAAATTAACTAGTAAGCAGACACGATGGCAAGAGTTGTTGGCAGAGTTTAACTTTTCCTTGGAGTACCGTGCCGGTGAGAGCAATCATGTGGCAGACGCCCTGAGCCGGAGGGCGGATCATACGAGGATGGTGGCCGCTTTGTCCTCGAGTATAGCTACCACTTCTGTGAAGGACCGAATACAGGAGCTCTTACCGAAAGGTCCTGCAGGGCAGTATTTGGTTGATCTTGTCGAGAAGGGCAAAACTCAGCAATTTTGGATGGATGGAGGACTCTTGATGACCAAAGGAAACCGCGTGTATATTCCTAAAGGCGGGGACCTGAGGAAATCATTGGTTTTGGAATGCCACGACACTCTTTGGGCGAGACACCTAGGAGCAGAGCGCACCTATGACTTGGTGCGCAGATCGTTTATTGGCCACAGATACGGGATGATATTGAGATGTATGTCTGTACTTGTCTAGTGTGCTAGCAGGATAAGCCAAACCATCAGAATAAACCAAGCTTGTTGGAGCCACTTTCGATTCCCCAACGACCTTGGGAGAGCATATCTATGGATTACATCATTGGGTTGCCTAAGGTGGGAGATTTAGGGACTATCATTGTCATGGTAGACCGGTTCTCTAAGTATGCTACTTTTATTGCAGCCCCTAAACATATTTTAGTAGAAGGGATGGCTCATCTCTTCTTCAAACATATTGTTAAGTATTGGGGACTGCCGAAGGATATTGTCAGTGATTGGGACTCTCGATTTACTGGCAGCTTTTGGACCGAGCTCTTCAAACTCCTCGGATCCAAACTGAATATAAGCTCGAGCTATCATCCACATCTGATGGCCAGACCGAGTGTTTCAATTCTATGTTGGAGGAATATCTTCGACACTTTGTGAGCGGCTCTCAAAAGAAATGGGTGAAGTAAGTAGATGTTGCTCAACTGTGCTTCAACGCCTAGAAGTGCTCTACCATCAATAAGAGTGCTTTTGAGACTGTAACTGGGCAGCAACCGCTACTCCCACACACTCTGGACTTCTCGCAGTGTGCATGGTCTCCTCCTGCACGGAGTTTCTCGCAGGAATGGAAACATAATGTTGATTTAGCCCAAAGCTACCTCGAGAAAGCTCAGAAGTGGATGAAAAAGCATACAGATCAAAATTACCGCTACAGTGAATTTCAACAAGGAGTATTGGTGAAGGTCTCAGATCCGAGACAATCGAAAGCAGCAAAGGGAAGAGACCCTCGCTTGATACAGAAGTACATTAGACCGCTGCCTATCATTAAACGCATCGGGAAGGTAGCCTATAAGATAGCGTTGCCTGACTGGTGGAAAATTCATAATGTCCTCTATGTGAGCCAGCTTAAGCCCTATCACACAAATAAGGAGGATGCATCCCACAATAGACCCAGCCGCCCACAGTTGATGTTGACGAAGAAAGAGAAGAGGGTGGCAGAAGCAATCCTAAATCACTGAGTAACCAACACAGGTAGCGCAACTTAGATAGAGTACTTAGTGAAATGAAAGGGAGGTAGCAGCAAGAACATTTGGGAGTGGGGTGACGGACCTTAAGGTGTTCCAACCTCTGTTAGAGGCATATCAAGTCTCAGTGTCGCCGAGGACGTCACCATCTCAGGTAGGGGAGAATATCAAGGGTCACTCCTACCATCGAGCCCCTTGACCGTCTACAGGGCATCCGGGCCACCCCGGCAGCCCCTCAACAGCCTACATCAATGGACTTGCACTCCAAGGAGTATCTACTGTATCCTAAGTATAGGCCTTTTCTTTTTTTTTTCTAGTATTGTACATATATAGGCAAGATGCTACCGTTTTTGTTGTAATTTTCAACTTTTCAGTATCTAGTGTTGTAACAACGTTTTTCTTTTTTAAATCTATTATAGGGGGAATGAGCATTCGAAGCTGAGTTGTACTGTGCATTGTTAGAGTCCCCCCAACGTCTAGCGTTGCTCTAACGATTATCGATATTGTACTGATGTTGTTATCAATGAAATCGAGTTTTCTTTCCAAAGCGTTCCGGCATGTGAGTGAGTACCATTGGGGATTGTGCCTCTAAAATATCCCAGCGTGGGCGCGAGTGTGACACAATCACCTAATGGCTATCAAGCTTTGATGGTTACTAAGCTCTTAACAGTTACCAAGACGATTGACGGTTGTTGCATTTCAGCGGACATAGATGGCGTGTGGTAAGCTACTAGCTGCACAGTGTGTAGTTTCCTCGTTACATGAAAAGCGCCCTATGACACCCGGGCAGTTCCTAAGGGAAGAGCCCCACCCCAAGCCGCGAGAAGAAGTTTCCGATTCAGTCGACCACATCACTCTACCCCATCGAGCTCCGTAGTGCAATAAGGTCGAGCATCCAAGACCTTAGCTAATAGGAATTTATCCCAAGTTGATCGGGAAAAGTGGAAAGAAGTATCCCACTAGGTATAGCAGCTGAACAGACGTCTCGAAGAAATTTTGAGGAGAAACTCTGAGAAAAACCCACGTTATGATGGTATTCCCTGATTTCATCGAGAAAAGGAGTCACCATTCATACAAGAGGTAATCGACGAGTGCATTACTGTGGATGCCAAAGTTCCCACTGGACTGCCCAGATACGATGGCTCATCGGACTCGAATGAGCATCTACTACAATTCGAGCACATGATGCAGCAACATGGACATAATGACTATATCCATGCCAAAATGCTGGTCATCATATTTTAGGGAATCGCACTCGATTGATTTGTTAAATTGGAGCCGGTGTCGATCTACTCATACGACTAACTATGTGACAAGTTCCTCCATCAATTTGCCAGTCGAAGGAAGGTAAAGCTCCCTCATATAGAATAAAGGGGAGTCCCTTCATGATTCCTTTACCAGGTTCAACACGAAAATCCTAAAGATTGACAACCTTCGGATTGAGTTTCTAATTAATGTGCTTTTCTTAGGCCTTTGCCATAAGGAATGCACCAACGCCTTGGTCAGGAAGCGACCCAGGACGATGGAAGAGTTGCTCAACCTCACTGAGAAGGACATGACATAAGGCGATATGAACAAATTGAAGTATGGCAACCTCGACACGAAGGGAAAGAGAAAGATGACAAGCAACATAAAGATGGTCATCGATCTCCAATTAAGTGTTTCCACAACTACACACTCTTTAATACTGCTAGAAATGAGGTTCTATTCACCATCTAGCATGACAACCTCCTTAAAAAATCTAAGAAGCTGACCGAGACTGAAACCATGAAAAGATCTAAGAGGTACTGCCACTTCCATAGATAGAAGGGCCACGACACAAAGGATTGCTTCAATCTTCATGATGACATCAAAAGACTCATTCGACAAGGGTACTTGAAGAAATTTTAGATCAGAAAGCTAGATAGGAAGAGGGGTTTAATCGACCAGACTTCCCGTAGAGAAGGTCGGTTAGCCTGAGAAAGGAAGATAAGGGAAAGAAACCTACAGATGATCCCTGCCCACGCAACAGAGGAGTAATTGACACGATCACGGGAGGCCCAACTGGGGGAGACTCGAAGTCAACAAGAAGATAGAACCAACGAAGATTGGAGTTAACCAAATCTTCCTCAATCAAAATAGTATTCCACCTTTCGACTAGCATGAAGCCAATCTCTTTCTCCAATGCTGACCTCTCCCACATCGAGAATCAGAGGGCTAAAAACAAGTTGGATTACCCCTTGGTAGTATCTGTCCAAATAGCAAACTTCGAGGTCAGAAAGGTGTTGGTCGACAACGGGAGCTCAGCAAACACATTTTCTTGTCAACCTCAAAAAGAATAAACATTGACAAGTTGAAATTCGAGCCTGTCCGCACCCCGCTGCCTGGATTCGTAGGGGTCAGAGATCATCCCCAATGGATCTATAAATCTATCCACATCAATTGGGGAGGCCACTCGATAAAAAACTCTCATATTTAACTGCCTAGTCATCAACACACTCTTTGCTTACAACGCTATCATTAGTCGACCAACACTGAACGACTTTTGAGCCATTGTGTCGACCTATAATATAAAGGTCAAGTTTCTAACTACCGTCGGGACGAGCGAACTTCTGTGCAACAGGTAAGAAGCCTTGTGATGCTATACAATTTCGGTCGAGGCAAATGAACAAAAGGCTCTACCAAAATTGAAACCTTCGGGGGATGTCTTAGTAACAGAACACGAGGAAGGACAGACGAGCAAAAAGCAAAAGCTGGAGG
Organism: Jacaranda mimosifolia; assembly: GCA_018894105.1. Classification (NCBI taxonomy): domain Eukaryota; kingdom Viridiplantae; phylum Streptophyta; class Magnoliopsida; order Lamiales; family Bignoniaceae; genus Jacaranda; species Jacaranda mimosifolia. The sequence goes on along the minus strand of CM032118.1, from coordinate 17,716,914 downwards.
AGATTAGGATGGAGCCTATCGGAGAGTTTAAAATCATCGAGCTGGAACCAGGGAACCCCGATAAGACCATAAGAATTGGCACCGATATAGGCAGCAACATGGAATGCCTCATGGTCGATTTCCTCATAAAGAATGTTGACATTTTTGCTTGGAAATCTTCCAACCTCCAAGGAATCGATCCTAGTGTCACCGTCCACCGCCTAAACAAAAACCCCTCGTTCAAACTAGTGAAGCAAAAGATAAGTACCTTCAATGTTGAACGATGCCAAATCATCGAAGAAGAGATCAACAAACTCTTAAAGGCAGGATATATTTTAGAAATTCAATATCGAAGTTGGCTTTGTAATGTACTATTTGTCTCTAAGCATGAGGAAAATTGGCGAATATGTAATGATTTCACTTATTTGAATAAAGCTTGCCCTAAAGATCCTTACCCTCTACCTCGTATAGATTTATTAGTAAATTCTATTGCTGGTTGTGACTTGATGTATGATGCATTCATTTCAAGGTTATTTCCTAATTTTCATGGCACCCGAAGACAGGGATAAGACCTCTTTCGTCGTCTCCAATGGGATATATTATTTTCGGATCATGCCTTTCGGGCTTAAAAATTCATGTGTAACATAACAAAGACTCGTAAATTTTATGTTCAAAACTGAGATCGGGAAGACTATAGAGGTCTATGTCGACGACATGATCGCCAAAAGAAAAAAGAAAAAAATCACTTAACCGACCTTAACCATACATTCTCAATATTACAAGCATTTAGTATGAAGCTAAACCCTAACAAATGCACGTTTGGGGTGAGGAGAGGTAAATTTTTAGGCTATATGGTCAACTGAATAGGTATCAAGCTAACCCATAGAAAATCCAGGCCATTCTGGACATCACGCCTCCTCGAACAGTTAGGGACATTCAACGCCTAGTAGGAAGAATCATAGCGCTTGGGCAGTTTATTGCCTAACTGGTCGACAAAAGCTTACCATTCTTTAAGATCCTAAGAAATGCGAGGACATCAGGCTTCCAATGGACAAAACAATGCGACCGGGCCCTAGTGGAATTAAAGTAATGCCTTTCAACGCCCCCGATGTTAGCCAAACTTGAGGTTGGAGAAGTTCTACACATTTATTTTGTAGTTTAATCGGCAGCAATTAGTTCAGTTTTGGCCTCAATCAGAAAAAGCGCCCATCAATCTGTCTACTACAACAACAAAGCATTGCAAGGTCCAAAGCATAACTACCTGGAGATCGAAAAATTTGCTCTCACTTTAGTCACTGCAACCAGGAAACTAAGGCCTTACTTCTAATCTCACTCCATTGTCGTATTGACAAATCAACCACTGAAATAAGTGCTGTCGAAACCAGACACATTAGGAAGGTTGACAAAGTGGGCCATTGAGTTGGAGGGGTTCAGCATTACTTTTCAGCCTCGAATTGCCATAAAGCCTAAGTATTAGCAGACTTTATCGCCGAAAGACTCGACTTCCCTGACCAACTCGACCAATATTCCTTAATGTGGACTTTGCATGTGGATGGTTTAGCGACTTCCTTGGGATGAGGAATTAGCATCTCCCTACGCTCTCTACAAATTGAGGAATATGACTTCACAATTAAATTTGACTATCCTATTACAAATAATGAAGCAGAATACGAGGCCCTCCCCGTTAGCATAAGGATGGTAACAAATAGGGGAGTTGAATAACTGGCAGCCATCACTGACTCCCAACTGGTCACAGAACAAGTCGAAGGAAACTTTGAGGCCAAGGAGACAACGATGAACAAGTATTTAACTGAGGTCAAAAGATTACAACACTAGTTCCAAAAATTCACCCTCAGCTAAGTTCCTCGATCTGAGAATAAGCGAGGCGATGCATTCTCAAAATTTGCTAGCTCGACGAAGGGAATCAAAGATAGAACCATCACATTTCTGGTCACCAACAAACCTACCATAAGTATTCTCGACCAAAACTTGGTGGGGCAGATCGAACAAGCAGCCCCTTCCTGGCAGGACAAAATAAAAGCTTATTTGAGGGAGGGAAAATTTCCCGAGGATAAAGGTCAAGCACGCAAACTCAGAGGTCAAGTGGCCAAATTTTCCCTCAATGAACACGTTCAGCTTTATAAGAGATCAATTGTTGGACCATTGTTGAGATGTTTGACACCGGAACAAGCTCACGAAGTCTTACATGAAGTCTATTCTGGCATCTGCGGCAATCATTTGAGAGGACGATCCCTAGCCCACAAAATCATCAGATATGGGTACTTCTAGCCAACTTTGTTGAAGGACGCAGTCGACTTTGCCAAAAAATTCCCATCTTGCCAGGTTCACTCGAATATACCTCATCGACCTACAATAATGCTAGTGCCCGTTCAGATCACATGGTCGTTCAACCAGTGGAGGATAGATATAGCCAACTCTTTCCCAAAGACCACTGGCCAAAGGAAATTCATTATCATTGCGGTTGAGTACTTTACTAAGTGGCTCGAAGCAGAAGCAGTCCCAAAGATAATCGAGTGGCCATCCAAAGTTTTGTGTGGAAAAATATTATCTGCCATTTCAGTTTGCCCAAAGTATTAATATCTGATAATGGGACACAGTTCCAGAGCAGGAGCACCAGAAGCTAGTGCAAAAGCTTTAAGATTCGGTAGCACTTCACCTCAGTTGGAAATCCTCAAGCTAACAGCCAAACCGAAGTCACGAATAGAACTGCCGTAGACCATCTCATAGCTCGATTGGAAGAAACTAGAGCGAGCTGGGCAAATGAACTCCGTGGGGTACTTTAGGCATATATAACCACCTCTCAAACAGCCACCGGCCATAATCCATACAGTTTGGTCTACAAGTCTAAAGAAATTATCCCAACAGAACTGATTCAACATACTGCTCGAGTGATCCATTACAACCCAATTAGGAATGATTCTGAAAGAGAATTTGACTTGGAGACAATCGATGAGCTGCATCAACAAGCGTACACAACAATGCAGACGTACAGGTCAAAGATGGCACAACATTACAATAAGGGATTCTGACCAAGAAGCTTCAAAGTAGGGGACCTCGTCCTCAAGAAGGTCACAGTGTCGAAGAACGTGAAAGAACTCGACCCAAAATGGGATGGCCCTTACCTTGTGGTCAAAGTAGCAAAGCACAATGCCTACCAACTCGCAAATATAACTGGAAATGAGCTCCCTCATCCATAAAACACGGTGAACTTGAAAAAAATTTATGTATAAAGAGATTTAAAGTCTCCCCTCGACTGTACTAGAATATCATTTCAGATCAATAAAAACCATTTATGTTTCTACAACTACCCACTCATTCCATCAAATCAAAGCTCCCTAGCCCCAATTAATAAATGGATTAATCGTTTACAGTCCAAGCTTCTCACCACAGTTTCAAGCCGCAAAATCAGGGCTTTATAGCCTAAGTCAACAAACAAATTGATCATTTATGTCGACCCTGTAGTCGGCCACAACACGGTTTCAAACCGCTAATAAAGGTTTTTTAGCCCAAGTCAATAAACGAGTTTATTGTTTAACGTTGACCCCGCAGTCGACCTCAAGTTATTTTTAACAATAAACTATGGCTTCCAACCCAAACTGGTGAACACACCTAACTAAGAATCGACCTTGTTGTCAAAGAATACAATCTAAATCTTACCCAAATTCGACGACACACTATCACAATGCATATTTCAAAATAGGTTAACTTGATATGAATGTCTTGGACTAATTCCATTATTTTTGCGCTAATCGATTTCTAAATCGACTGCAGACTTACATTATATGACTTCTTATCTGAGAACAAATTATTTATGTTGTCGTTTATTAGCAATTGGCATCCACCAAAAATAAAAGCTTTAAAAGGAAAGCAAAACCAAATACACATTGATGAGCAGAAAATGCAGTTCATCAAAATTCATACAAATTCGATTACAAACTTCAAAAGAAATATTAACAACAAGTGCCTCGCAGGGTGACCAAAAAAGAAACAGTCTAAGCACTCAGCTCGATCCAACGCCTTCGGCTCGTGCAGTTTGCGTGCCTTCATGGATCGCTTGATCGCGCTCATCACTTGAGGGCACAGCAACAACCGTAGTAGGACCCTCAACTTCCTGCTCGAGCACCACGACAAGTACTGGCTAGTTTGCAAGAGTTGGTCGAGAAGGCCCTGCCTCATCGACGAGAAAGGTACGCCCAATGGGTGGAAAGAAATTAGCTTTACCTTGCCGTCCGTGATGTCGAACGCAAAGTTATTTGCAAAGAAAAACTCGCTAGTCGCCGAGGTGAGCCTTATCTCATAATCAGCAGCAGCCACGACAGCAAGCACAGCAGCAGGCCCCTCCAGAGAGCACTCTCGTTGGGATTGGGATACATCTGGAGCTGTTCGTTATACATCGAGTTCAGATGCTCGCTATCCTCAAAATGGATCTTATAGCCCAAATATTCCAGTTGCTCAATGGCCTTTTCGAAAGCATCCTTCGCATCATCGATAGAGAAGACGACACTGGCATCCTAGAACGCTGAGCATAACATAAACTACTATGCTTCCTCTCATCGAATGATACGTAGCTTCTTGGAGAACTCGCCATAAGCAAAATTTAGGGCATCGTTATAACCATAGGCTCGACCAGCATCATAGCAGGTTGTGCCTCCACTCTAGCCTTCTTCAATAGCACCTTCTAATAGCTCATCTCGGCCACTGCAATCAACATTTACGCGTCCTTTGGCTCGAGCTGCGTATTTCTATCCTGCAGCTCATTGTTTAGCTGCTCAATCCTCGACTGCGTCGACTCAAGATTAGCTTTGATCACCTCCACCTCACTATCATCATGCTGGAGCCAGTTGTGGTCATCGAGAGCCAGCTCCGACCTCCGATATAAATGGTAGCCAAGCCGGCTAACCTGCAACACAAATAAATTTAGTTGAGATAATAAAAACAACAAAGCATTTAATAAACGACCAGCACTCGACTAAGACACTTACCATGTTGGAGTGGTATGCTATAGCTTTTAGCACCCCCTCTTTGACTTAAATCCATTATCTTCTACTGGTCGGACGCGAACAGTCCAGCATTACTACTTTTAGGGGTGCAGCATCAGTCAACCCCGCGGTCAACATAGACATCGAACTGTGCACGACCATATCAGTCCCATACCACGGCGAGGACAGGTCCACCAATTGAAATAGCTCGTCACCCTCCAAGAGCCCAACGAGATCGTAGCCAGTTGGTGCGCTTGTACCTCCAGCTTTTCCTTTGCCTTTACCAGTGGCCGTCTCTTTCTAAACAAGTCCTGCCTATTCGACCGCAGGACTTTTTGTCGAGCAAAGGGACTGATGGTTGCCCCAAAAGTTAGTTGGGCCGGGGGAGCTACAAAAGCAAGCAATGCGGCTTGGGTTATGTCGTTCAGCATTCAGCCAGAGGAGACTTGAATATAGCATAGTATCATTCATTGACTTGAGTCTGCAGATGGCTCACAGACAAGTATTTATCTCGATCAGTGAGGTCGAGCAAGAGAGACAACCTCTCCACCGCATTAAATGCCTTGTCAGGCGGTGTGCCTTCGCATTAATGGCGCATGCCACCACCAGTACCACTTTTCTATCGCGCCATGCTAACGCACACCACCACAAGTACCTCCTTGTCCTTATGAGCTGGAGATGGTGCCACCTGAAATAGTACACAAAATGGAGAAGACTGAAAGGTCCTCAAACAAGGACAAAGGCCCTTCCTACGCAATAAAGGCACCATAGACATATCAATCACCCCATGAAGGCTATAAATACCCCATTGCCAGCCTTCAGCAAGGTATGTCATTTATCACTACAAAGCCCTCACTTTACTGCTCTATATTTTAGTCGATTATACTAACTTGAGCGTCGAAGTGCCTTAGCTAAGGGCTCCTCAACAAGCCTAATGTTTGCTATTAGTTGCAAGACTCGACCTCTTCCACATCACCAAGCACTTCCATCAACTTGCCATTCGGTCGACTTGACTGGATCTTTAACTGGATCTTAGCCCAACATCTTCCTAAACAACTTACACCCTCATCAAATATATATTTACTTCATTAGTTAAACACAAAACCTATGATGGTAGAATTATTAGTCATAACAAAATTTATCAATCTATTGTATTAATTTATGGTACTAAAAAATTTATGCTAATTACCTATTATAAGCATTAATAGATTTTTACATATTTTAATTTTTTCTGAAATTTTTTTAAAAATCTTTTAGTACTTCAAGCTACAAAATACGTGGAACGTTTGTGACTGTTTTATAGCATTCCAGTGGAATTAAAATGGTGTCCTTCATTTCATTCCGTACGACTGTTCCAGTGAACCATGATATACATGTCTCACCATCTTTTTAAGATTTTTATCAATTATCACTAATCATAATAACTTATATTTAACTCTTAAAAAACTTTATTATTTAATAAATAATTAATAATAATTTTTATATTCTCATTTAATATATCATTATTAAGTTTTTAGTTAATTCATTCTCCACCAAGCCCTACATAACCAAAGGCCAAAACCATTTCCATCAATTTTAGATGTAGGGTGGACTGATGACGATAGTGCTGTTTGCAGCTCTATTTGGTTTGCCAGCCACCATAGCCACCCTCTTACCTCAATTGTTCTCAAGTTGTAATGGAGGATGATGGTAATAAAAAGGGAAAATAGACAAGGCAAAAGACCTAGACAAAATAAAAAGAACAGATAATTATTAGAGTCGTCCAATACAATTTTGATGCCAATATATAATTTTTTTAATAATACATCCATACGTATCAAGAATTTTGATGAATGACTAATTATAAAACCAGTTAATTTTATTAATGGGCCTTGAATCTTTGAAGAAAATAGAAATTATAAGTTTAATATTGAGGTCTAAACATTCCGACCCCAATTAACAATAATAGACTGGATCTTCTACAAAAAGTCCCCCTAAAATGGTTACAACGAGGTATTTATAGGGAAAAGGAAGTTGTACTATGCGTATTGAGACTTGCCCTTGGATCGTCAGACGATAACACATATCCTTAAGAACCACAGTTGTCCGTCGAGGTCGTACATCAGTACTGCGTCCTTGTGTACTATCTCCCATTAGGCTGATTTCACCACATGTAAGGAAATCAATGCTTATAATCTGAGGTAGTGCCCTTGGCTCCTTGCTCAAGTCGGATCGTTACTCGAGGTATTAGGGACGTCTAACCCTTGAGTTATTCTTTTACCTACATCAAATTTGTAAAGTTTGAACTTTGAATCTTACACATATAAATATGTGAACGGTGCTATTCATATTTTGAACTTTACATTTTGCACATATAAGTATGAGAACGGTGCTATTGAACTAATTGATCACTAAATAATTTTTTTATGCCAAAATACTGGCATATTCAAATACACTGACTGCATACCTAACTTTGTGAAATCTATAGAATGTTTTAATTGAAAATTCATTTTCAAAAATTCAACAGCACTTGGGGCCGTCATTGAAAATTCATTCTCAAAGCTATTCTTAAAAAAAAGGAATACTTAGATTATTAATATGGAAAACCGTGCGAGTTTGTAAAGAAAGGGAGCAGCTGCTCATGACACTCTTGAATAGTCCAAATCAGCATTAAATGCACTGCTTATATGCCCTAATATTCAAACACCCAAGTTTGCATTTCAAATATTTGAATCCAAACAATGTTGCGAGAGGGATGGATGGTGGATGGATACATACATTCATAAACTAATTGGCTTTTTACGACAGTGCATTTAAAGCCATGCAGTGAAGCAGATTCAGGTGCAGACTATCTCATTACCCCTTCCATAGTCCATAGTCCATAGTCCATAGTCCATGCCATACAAGGCAGCGAGCCAGCCCAGCTACACATACTATTTCAATTTTCACGTTCTAAAGAAAGATGCTATGCTATTTCTCAATTTACCAATTATAATGATGATTAATATTATTGTTTCAAAATTAACACTCGAATATTAAAGTAAATCTCTCTCTCTCTCTCTCTCTCTCGAACTTTTTAAAACCGTTACACAAAGTGAACTAATTTCTATTGTTCTCCAAAAATTGAACTCTATGTGAATTGTTTTATGGAAGATTTACGAGTTTAGTGGCGAATCCACTACCTTCATGTCTCCCAGAGAATAATTGGTCATGGTGTTTGAAATTTGAGCTTGCCTCTAAGAATTTACATGCCATATTGCAACTGAGTGACCATTTAACTTATTAGTATCAATCTTACACATAAAATATGATGTAGAAAATTCAAAATTAACTAATTCCTAATAACATGCATATATATATATATATATAAATGTGTAAAAAATTATTTCCCTAACCATATCTATGGTATAAACATGCATACCTAGGTCCCATACGAAAAGATAAAACTGACAAATAAAAAGGAGTTTTTTTATTGTTGTGTTGTGGGGGGGTGTTGTGAAAATAATAAAAAGGAGTTTGATTTACAAACAAAAGACCTATCTCATATACATGAGGACAGTTGAGACAAACAAAATATTGCCTGGACGATGGTTAGTGGGCATATATATGACAACAAGATGACCTGTTATTTTCATGATTCTTGTTCTTTGTTTTGAACTTATGCTCCTATGAATCATAACCATCCAAATATGATCACATGCCTTCCCTATACTTGCTCGCGCCATTGCTACTTTTGCTCATTTAATTTCATTTTCCTTCTACGCCACTGTTATGTTCTTTACAAAATTTTAATTTTGAGGATTTCAAAATTCCCTTATAAACTAATAATCACACGCGACAAATTTTACAACAATAAACCCCAGGAGTTGTTAAGATACAAACATCGTTGCAACTTGCATGTAATAATATTAATAATTTCACATCAGACTTCATTCATCAGGGCATGCGTGAATGCGCTTCTTCTTTTGTGCTAATTTGTCTTTCTTTAGTTGTTCCTTCTTTTTCTTGGTGGGGGGCCATAACCATATCGCACTTTTTCCCTTTTCCAGTCATTGTTCATTCAATTGCGGTGTTCCACTATCTACCAGTATCTTTCTGGTACCCACATTGAATACGTTGTGTCAAAGCTACGTTTAATAAAATGTCCCAATTAAAAAAATCATGACACATGTAGTTAGAAAATCACTCTCACTGCTAGAGAAATCAATTCCCAGTAAAACAATGAACACAAGGATGGTGCTGAAAGTTACATCAATTATAACTAATCGAGATTCAACAGTTTCTTGTAACAATTTCAGCAATGTTTTCGTGTTGGATTCCTCATTTTTTGCAAATAACCACAAAACATGGAAGAAGAGCCTTGGGATTAAGCAAGTAAAGTTCCTCAATATTGGAATAAAGACCAACTTTACCAGCTAAGGAATCAAACCCTGTTTGGCCTGCCATTTCCTGGATGTTCTCCATGGGCCGATGCACCCTCCCTGCAATAACTCTGCAAACTATCAAGGCTTTCCTTATGGAAGGATCATCTTCATATATTTCAATAGATTCAAAAGCTCTCCCACTTGTGGAAGTTGTGAAAACTCCTACTCCTTCTTTTAGTTCCTTTTTGGTGGAGAATCCCTGTCTGATAATTCGACAAACACAGCATTTTTCAGACACACAAAGGCTAGAGGATCCATTGATGCCAAGGGAGCACGCTAGAGTTGTCCCATAGAACCTCAAGAGTTCGTTTCCATCAGCCAAGCAGCGAGGATGTTTTTTAGGGAGTTTGCTGGCCTTAATCTTCACACTCTCCCTGTAATCTTCAAATCGAGCCAGGGTCTTCTGCATATTATGCACTTTCAAGACCCTTTCAATTCTAACGCAATGGTTCTCCGACTTCAACCAGCTTGATCGACAGATAATTTCAACGATTTTTCTGGACGAATCGCCCTCCACAAGTTCAGTTACTGTGCAGAAGCAGAGGAAATAGCTTAGGAGTTTAACGAAACCAGATTTTTGTAAAAACTTGATCTAGACACATACTGTTCATACGAAGATGCTCCAGCTTACTTAAATTAATCTAACATTGCAATTGAGGTGTTTCTGAAGGCACTAACTCGAATTCTTGAGAAGATTTGGGAATTTGAGCATATGGTTCAAACTCTCAGAAGCACTTGTGATTATTCCTCGTAAATTGAACTAGCAACTTAGAATTGTACAGTAATGGATTCAAAGAAAGGTGTCTGGTTCCTAGGAATATTCAACACCATCTCGAGTTTCCTAGGCCTCTCAAAAATAAAGAATTATTGAGAATGCAGTCTCAAAGACTAGCTTTTTCTTAAAGCACAAAAGTGAGCTGTTCCAAAAAAATTATTATTAAGGAAAAAAAAGAACAAACAACTCCAAGTGGCCAACAAGAATCCAGAAAAAGATTCAAAGTAGCAACAAAGTAAGGAACCAAGAATAAAGAAAAAGGCCAAACACATAAGTACGAGAAAATTCTTCTCACCAGCATGCTTGGAAAGGTGATGTGACTCAAGAGCTTCCCACTTTACGAACTGCTCTCCACATTTGTGGCAAGTAACGCCATTAGAACCATTACTATCTTTTCCGAAGGATGCTCTTCTTTGGGAGGGAAGAAAACCATTAACTCCACCAGAAATTGCAGACCCGTCCCCTTCTGTTAAAAGAGAAGCTGTCTTTCTAGGTGGAGTTGCAGAATTCTTGAATGAAGGATTGAAGTAATGCATTGTGGGATGGCCTCCAGGACCAGGTGTCCCAGGCCTTAAAGTGCCCACATATGTTGAGCCCCCACCGCCGGCGCCACTATCACCCCCACCGCCGCCGCCGCCATTATATCCTTCATGAAAACCACCGAAACCAGTGATTTTGAGCTCACATCTTGAGTTGCTCAAAATCACTTCATGGGCTATTGGGTTGAGAAACTCACTGCTTCCAATGGATCTCGGGCTACAACTCGGGGGCCTTTCCAGGTGCCTCTTGCTTCCATGAATCACATCTTTCAGATTTGCAATAGACCTCGAACAACCTGACCTGCCTGTTTTCCTGGTCAAGATTGCGCTCAATTGCTTCCTGGTCTTTGGATTATGTACATCTGATGGCTCCGATTTGCAATGCAAGGATTTCTTTAAAGAAAACCACACTGTTGGCACATCTTTCTTCTTCTCCCCCATTTGCTCTCCACCACTACCCACAATGCTTCAACATTTCTTCATCCTGTACAAAGAAAAAGATTTTCCCACTTTAACAGATTTGTAAAAGCTAGCTAGTCTGTTCGCAATGCAATTATATTTCCAGGCCTGTAAATCAATGGAGCTAGAAAAGGTGGTTGATGTGAAGACAAAAAACCTTCCCACTCTTGGCTAACATTAATATTTTGCTATTGCCTTTTCATTTTCAGAAAGCAGCCACTCATCAACGCAACCACCTAAAAAGAATTTCTCAAGAAAACACTTTCCAAATGTATATTCTTTTTGATTTCCAACAACAGACTACTACATGTGCTAAAAGTAATGTGCAGCAAGGGAGAACTTTTCTTTCCTTATTAGATGTCTATAAACAATGAGGAAATGGAAAGAAAATGGACTCAAAACCAGAAACTAGAAGAGCCCAACATGAAAAGCCAAAGAAATTGATATTGAATTAAATTTGAAGAAAAAAATGAGAATCTTGGGTGTAAGAAGAATATGACAACAAACCTGATAGATGGATAAAAAGTCTTGTTCCAGACCCTGTGACACAAAGTAGATGAAACATTAACTGAGAGTAAAAAAAGGCGGAGCCGCGGAGGCAGTAAAAAGGAGAGAATTCAGAAAGCGCCAGGGTTCAATAGAAATTGACTGACACTTTCACTTTAAATGGTCACCTCAGTTTGAATTGAATTTCTTCACGGGATTGTGCTGTCCACTCGTTCCGTGAACCAATCAAAGGCAGAATTTTTATGAAGTTGGCGTTGCTAGCCTCTCCGGTTACAATACTACAAAACTATTAGAGCCTACTTGGATTCTTGGATACTCTCTCTCTCTCTCTCTCTCTCTCTCTCGCTGTGCCTGTGCCTGCGCCTGCGTGGGCCATAGACCGTGGAATAGTAAACTTCTGCAGTTCACATCCAAAACTTGATTCCCTCTCATATTCTCTGTATTTTTTTTTTTTTTTTTTTTTATCTTTGATTACTTTGATAAGTTTGTATTTTCTTGCAAGTTGTCAAATTTTTACTCCCTTCTCTTGGGAGTTGGGAAAAAAGGACACCTCATTAATCCAGGCTTTGGAATAAGCAAACCAATTTAAATGCGAGCATGTTGTTTGTTTATGTACAACACTAATTGGCGTAACACACTTGCATGCATAAATTTTGATTACCATAATATTAACATTAATGGTACTAATCATATTGTAAATAACAAGAAATTCAATACTAAAATTAAAAGAAATTCATGGTGTTGATTTTGTGAGATTAGCTTCAAGAAGAATGTATAGTTGGTCTGTGAATTGTGTAGGAAAAAAGAAGAATAAAGAGGAAAGATAAAAGAGGAGAATACCGAAGGTAAATAGTTTTTAGTTAAGAAGTAAAATTTCGTTTGGAACTTTAAAAAAATTTCTTCACCAAAAAAATATTTAAAAGTATAGCTGATATATCACAATTTGGTGTTATAGTATGAAAATCGTCATTGTGAGAGCATAGCAGGGTGTTTGGTTTCATTTCCAACACTCTTTTATGTTTCCATCCGAAAATAAAAAATAAAAATTATCTCTTTCTTCTTATTTTTACTCAAAATATTTCTATTTTCATTTTTCAATTCTTTATAAACGCATCATATCATCCTACTATCATATTGTAGAAGGCTTAATTTTTGGGCCAATTAAAAATTGACATGTGTAAATAATATATTAATTATTAATTTAAAATTTTCCTTTTAGGTATTGGAATTTATTAAGTTTAATTGCAAATGATAAATAGTTAATTTTTAATTAATATTTTAATATTTATTTTATACAAATCAAATGTTGACAAGTGTCAAGATAGAGATGTATCATGTCAATCAAATCAAGTCTGGTGGACCAGTACCCTCAAGCTAATCAAGTTGGGACACGTGGCGCATCCATGTACGTGGATCAATCAAGTCAAGAATGTTTGACATTATCTTTTAAATGTACATCAAAGAGATAATTATCAAATGAGTTTAAGTCATTTCGGAGTCTCTTGCTGAACACCTATATAAGGGATGATTGGAGACTCATATGGATTCACATATTCTCATATTCATATTCTCATATCCTCATATTCATATTCTCAAGTCCAAGACTTAAGTTTTCAAGTTTCTGCTGCGACGACGTATTGTTACAGCCAAAGTCCTATACCTCTTCAAAGCATCAAGTCATCAAGTCCTTTGATCTTGGAGTCAAGGTTCGAGTTCAAAGAAATCTCGTAGTGTTCTTTTATCAAGTCAAAGGATACTACACCATATATCCAAGAACAAGCTTCAAGCCCTTGGATTATATATTGGGAGAAGAATCAGGGGATTAATTTTGTTAGAAAATTTATATTTTTTCTCTAATAAATTGTAATTCTCTATATTCTTTAATACAAATTCAATTTGTCCATTATTTTTTTTTGTCTTGTGATTTAATTTTGTAGACAACGAAATTTGTGTGAACAAATTTTTTGGCACGCCCAGTGGAACATGAATCTACCCCTCATCTCTTTCTCCCGTTTGAATCTTGAATATATTTGTAACCACTCAATAGCACCTAAGAGGAACCAACTTGCCTTGGCCAGGAAAGATGCTGCTGATGCTGCTGCTGAATCTGTCAATCAGCCCATGACTGGGGGCAAAAATACTGATTTCATTCCGTCTGATGGTTCTGACTCTAGAAGTCAAAGGGAAACAAATCCTAAGGTATTATCTTTTGCTGAACTGCCAGCTACAACGACTGGAGTGGCAACGATGGATGAACAACTTGCTCGGATGGCTCAAGTTATAGCTGATCTCCAATAGATTGTAGAAGAAAATGATCTACAAATTGCACAACTCATGAGCAACCAGGAGGAGAAAGATCTTAGAGGATTTAGCCACAACCATCAATCTTCCCTTGTCCATATAATGATGCAGAAACAAGTGGAGGAGATGCCTTATAAGTGAGAAACTGATCGAAAGATCGACCATTTTGCAAATTCTATTGCTACATTGTTTATTCAACAATTGCAGGACATGATCACCAATACTATTAGGGCTCAGTATAACATGTCTTCTAAAAGTTCTATTGTCTATTCAAAGCCATATACAAAGAGGATTGACTCGTTGAGAATGCCGATAGGATATCAACTACCAAAATTTCAGCAATTTGATGGGAAGAGAAATCCAAAACAGCATGTGGCCCATTTTATTGAGACTTGCAATAATGCAGGGACTTATGGCGATCTTCTTGTGAAACAGTTTGTGCGTTCATTGAAAGGAAACGCCTTTGACTGGTACATTGACCTAGAACCTGAATCCATTGATAATTGGGATCAAATGGAAAGGGAGTTTCTAAATTATTTCTATAGTACGCGCCGGACTATGAGCATGATTAAATTTACTAATGCAAAACAATGGAAAGATGAACCAGTAGTGGACTACATCAACCGTTGGTGTGCATTAAGTTTGAATTGCAAGGATAGACTCTCGGAGACATCTGCGATAAAGATATGTATTCAAGGTATGCATTGGGGACTTCTTTACATTCTTCTAGGAATCAAGCCTCATACTTTTGAGGAATTAGCCACTCGTGCCCATGACATAGAGCTTAGCATTGCTAATCGCGGGATTGGAATTCTTGTTGAGGACCAGAAGAAAGAAAGGAAAGATTCAAAGAAAAATGAGAAATCTGCCAAAGCAACTACTAAAGAATCCATGGCGATCAAGACAGCCTCTATAAAAATTCCCACAAGTGATAAAAAGGTTGCTGAGAAAACTGAAGATCAACGCATTTCAACAGGCAAGAAAACACTGAAAGAAATGCAGGAAAATGAGTATCCATTTCTAGATTCTAATGTTTCTCATATTTTTGATGAATTATTAACAAGGAAGTTGATTGAACTGCCGAAACCAAAACGTTCTGAAGAAGTTGGAAAGGTAAACGATCCAAAATATTGCAAGTATCATCGAGTTATCGGACATCCAATAGAGAAATGTTCGTCTTCAAGGATAAAGTAATGGCATTGGCAAGAGATGGGAAAATAATTGTTGATACATAAGATGTTGTTGGATCAAACCTTGCTAGCACTATAACTGTAGTAGATACCACATGTGTTGCAAGCAAAGACAATATCTTCCCATCTTCATTCATGGGGGCATCAACAATGCTTCAGTTTGGGAGCTTAGATCCAATGCTAGTGAACACTCAATTCATTGATGGAGTGACTAAGTTGGAAACAAGTTCCACTACTAAAACGGAAGATAGCAGTGAGTGGAATCTTGTGACGCACCGACGAAAGAGAAGACGATATGCCAATCAATCTCGTGCATTGGCATTAAAGGTCTCGCATGTGGCCAGATGCCTTCAACTAAGGACAACAGAGAGTTTAAAGGCCACAAATGGTAAGCTAGAAAATTCATTAGCAGGTTACAAAAGGAGCCAAGTGACTTTGAAGGATTATTTTCCTACATAATTCTTTTATCAAAAAATTGAAGTAGTACATACTATATCTTGTGAAATTGAAGAGCGACACTCCACTTCCTGTTGCACGGCAATTGCTTTTACAGATGAAGACTCGCTGTTGGGGTCGAAACCTCACAATAGGCCGTTTTTCGTTTCAGGGTTCATGCAGGAGCAAAAGGTCAACCGTATACTCATTGATGGAGGATCCGCCATCAATATCACGCCAAAATCCACCATGAAGAATTTAGGAATTTCTGTTGAAGATCTCTAAAGCAGCCGCCTAACTATTCAAGGTTTCAACCAGGGAGGGCAACGAGCTATTGGTATGATTCGTCTAGACCTCACAATTGGGAGTTGGAAGCAAGTACTTTATTTCATGTCATTGATGCAAGGACTTCCTACTATTTTCTTTTAGGACGGCCATGGCTTCATGAAATGGGGTGATACCTTCCACTCTTCATCAATGCTTCAAATATTCAAAAAATGGGGAAGTTATGAAAGTTGATGCAGATGTGAAGCCATTTACTGAAGCGGAATCATAGTTCGCTGATACTAAACTTTATCTGGATCCTGACTCAGTAAGTGAAGTGCAACCTGCAAAAGCTCCAAACAACCACTTCGTTGAAAGGAAACAAGATTATTCTAAAAATTTCAGTAAACTAACAATTACTAAGGTTTTGACAAGCAAAAAATGCGAGCGCGGTGATGAGTCCAACTTACCATTATTTCGATATACACCACAGTCATCTCAAGAGAAAAGGCAAATTCCACTTGGAGCATGTATTGAGGTGAATGATGCTGCTCGAAGCCAATTAAAGATGGTGGAATCAAACGACTGTCAAACTTTGAGGAAAGATTTCACCATACCTATTGTTGGCATTAGCTCGTCAATTTATAATGGACCATCTGTTGCAGAAGTTTCTCATAAAGAATTTGAGGGTACATTTGATCCTAAGGCGTATAAGTTACTCACAAAATCTAGCTATGACTTTGCTAATCCACCCAATTTAAGTAAGCTCAAACCTGAGTTAACAAGAGAAAAAGTTCATGGACTCAGTGAAGCACAACATAAACTAAGGAGACAGGGATTTTATGTTGAACAGTCAAGGGTTGGCCTAGGATTTAAAGTTGCATAACTAGTCAGGATACGTGTCACAAAGAAGGACGAGTGTGCTGGTGTCCAACATATTTCTGCAAAAGATCACGTGAAGCAAGAAGAGCAAAAACAGAATAATCATCGAGTTTCTGTATTTGACCGTCTTAGTGCTCCAATTACTCGTCCTTTTATCTTTAAAAGACTTGGTGTTAAAGATCAAAACAGGTTTAATACAGGTCCAAGTCTAAGAGGTTCTATGTTCAATCGACTTGGGAATAGTGCTGCAAAAAAGAGTGTTGACGACAAGACTGATATGTTGGAGTCGAAAAATGAGAGTCAGACTCTTCATTTATCCTAATCAAATGGAGCCAAATCTACAATCCTAGTAATTAATATGGACAAAATTGTGAAAATAAAGCAGCGCATCGTAGAACATTCGTGCAAAAAGAATGGTGCAGATGAAGATGAAGTGAAAATCACCATCAGCTCTAATTACATAAGTGTTACAGAGGAGCTAAATCTTGCATGGCATGATCCGTGTCTTGAAGAATTCAATAGATTGGTGGCAAATGGTTTTATACAAGTTACAAACTATCCATCATGGATAATGGTGCCTACCCCAGTTTCAAAAGTAGATGGAACATTAAAATAGAGCATCACATTCCAGAGAATGAAAGTTGTTGAGATCGAACAACCATATAGTGAAGAAAATGATGAGTTACATGCATGTAATCATATCACTATTGATGAAGAGCCTGGTTCAGAAATTCCTGAAGATGAAGTCCTAAAAGCTTCTTCACAACTTGAAGATGGTGGACAGGTGACTATTGATGAACTCAAGGAGTTGAATCTTGGCATAATAGAAAAGCCACATCCCATATTTGTTAGCAAGCTTTTAAATCTTGAAGAAGAAGAAGAACAATATTTCAAAATCTTGAGCGAATATAGGGATGTCTTTGCTTGGACCTACAAAGAACTGCAGGATTAGATCCAAAAGTTGCAATTCATCACCTTGGCATAAAACATGGGGCTCGTCTAGTAAAGCAGTCGCAGCGAGTGCGTCGCCCAGAGGTCGTCCCTCTAATTGACGCTGAAGTCAACAAGCTTATTGATGCAGGATTTATCAGGGAAGTGAAATATCCGACTTGGATCTCTAGCATTGTTCCAGTCAAGAAGAAGAATGGCCAGATACGAATTTGCGTTGATTTTTGAGATTTAAATAAAGCATGTCCAAAGGATGACTTTCCACTACCTATTATTGAGCGTATGTCGATGTAACCACTGGACATAAAGCTTTATCTTTCATGGATGGATCCTCTTGGTACAATCAAATCAGAATGTCGCCACAAGATGAGGAATGTACGGCTTTTCGCACACCAAAGGGTATTTACTATTACAAGGTGATGCATTTTGGGCTGAAAAATACAGGTGCAACTTATCAACGAGCTGTGCAAAATATTTTCGATGATATGCTACATATAAGGGTAGAGTGCTACGTTGATGATCTTGTGGTCAAGACTAAGAAAAGAGATAATCACTTGGAAGATCTCCGCGTGGTATTTGATCGCCTGAGAAAATATAACTTGAAGATGAATTCGCTCAAATGTGCTTTTCGTGTCCCGTTTGGCAAGTTCCTTGGCTTCATAGTTCGACATCGTGGAATTGAAGTTGATCCTACTAAAATCGATGCTATCCAAAAGATGTCGCCTCCAAGGAATCTTAAAGCATTGCGTAGTTTACAAGGCAATCTTGCTGGAAGATGCCAACCATGTAATCAGTTGATGAAGAAAGATGCTCCTTTCGTATGGGATAAAAGATGTGAGAATGCTTTCGAGAGCATAAAGAATTACCTCATGAATCCAATAGTTTTGCGAGCTCCTATACTTGGAAAATCGTTGATATTGTACATTGTAGCACAAGAACGGTCGATTGGTGCTCTCATGGCTTAGGAAAATGAAGAAGGAAAGGAGAAAGCTTTATATTATCTAAGTAGAGCTTTGACTGAGAATGAGTTGAAATACTCTCCTATTGAGAAGATTTGTCTTGCCTTATTTTATGCAATCAGAAAGTTGAAGCATTATTTTGAGGCATATTCTATCCAACTCATCTCACGTGCTGATCTTGTTAAATTTGTGATGTCAAGACCAATACTCTCAGGAAGATTGACTAAGTGGTCTGTTGTATTCAATCAGTACGAAATCACATATGTACCTCAAAAAGCTGTTAAGGGACAAGCTCTTGCTAATTTCTTGGCAGATCATCCCATTCCTACAGACTGGGAAGTATCCGATGAATTAACTGATGAAGAGGCTCTCTTCGTTGATATCCTGCCAGCATGGACAATGTTATTTGTTGGAGCAGCTCGATCTAATGGAGCGGGGGCAGGGATTGTATTTGTTTCACTAGAAAGACAAGTTTTGACATATTCTGTAGTGTTAAATGAATTATACTCTAATAACATTGCAGAATATTAGGCTTTGATTATTGGGCTTCAAATGGCACTTGAACTGGAAATTATAGAAATTAAAGTCTATGGTGATTCAAAATTGGTTATTAATCAACTGTTAAATGTTTATGAAGTTAAAAAGGAAGATTTGATTCCTTACTTTCAGCTAGCATCTTGTCTGTTGAAGAATTTTGAAAATGTTGTCCTAAGTCACATCCCGAGGAAAGAAAATAGGATAGTAGATGCATTGGCTAACTTGGCTACTACTTTGGCCATTTTTGAAGAAGAAATGACAAATATCCCAATGTGCAATAGATGGATTGTGCCGTCGCCCATAGAGCTTGATCGAGAGGATGCAAATGCCATATCAGTCTCAGTTGGTGAAGATGAAGATTGGAGGACATTACTAATTGACTATCTAAAGGATGGGAAATTGCCACAAGACCCTCGTCGTAGGACAGAGGTGCATCGGAGGTCATCTCGCTTCATTTTATATAAAGACATTTTGTATCGACGATCTTATAAAGGTACTTATCAACGTTGTTTAAGTGGTGAAGAAGCAACTGACGCTATGGCAAAGGCATATTCTGGAGTTTGTGGAGCTCACTAGTCGGGTCCCAACCTTCATTTTCAGATTAAAAGGATGGGATACTACTAGCCTACTATGGTTAAAGACTGTATGAGTTATGCGAAGAGGTGTGAAGCTTGTCAGATGCATGCTAACTTTATACATCGGCCTCCCGAACCCTTACATCCCACAGTTGCTTCATGGCCATTTGATGTGTGGGGTCATGATGTTGTAGGTCCTATTACTCCTAAGTCGTCAGCTGGTCATGCTTACATATTGGCAGCCACAGACTATTTCTGCAAGTGGGCAGAAGCGATTCCCTTTAAGAAAGTGAAGAAAGAGACTATTGTTGAGTTCATTCATTGTCATTTGATTTTCAGGTATGGAGTGCCTCGTTACATCATTACAAATAATGGGAAGCCTTTCTACAATAAGTTGATGGACAGACTATGTGCACAATTTGGATTCAGGCAACACAATTCTTCTATGTACAGTGCGGCTTCAAATGGTCTAGCAGAGGCATTTAATAAAACTTTATGCAACCTGTTGAAGAAAGTAGTGTCAAAATCTAAAAGGGATTGGCATGAAAAAGTTGGAGAAGCTCTTTGGGCATATAGAACAACTCATCGGACTGCTACCTAGGCTACTCCGTACTCACTGGTTTATGGAGTTGAAGTTGTTCTCCCTCTTGAAAGTCAAATACCTTCATTTCGTATAGCAATTCAAGAAGGACTTACTATTGAAGATAATGTTCGTCTTCAACTTGAGGAATTGGAAGCATTAGATGAGAAAAGACTTGAAGCGCAACAACAACTTGAATGTTATCAAGCACGTATGACAAGGGCATTTAATAAGAAAGTTCGTCTGCGATGTTTTCAGGTTGGAGATTTGGTGTTGGTAGTAAGAAGGCCCATTACCATCACCCAGCGAATGGGAAATAAATTCATGTCAAAATGGGATGGTCCGTATATGATAAAATAAGTCTACACCAATGGTGCTTACAAGTTGGTGGACAAAGATGGATTGCGCATAGGCCCCATAAATGGCAAATTTTTGAAGCGATATTACCCATGAAGAAGTTTGCTCCTTGACTTATGAGCCTAAACTGCATGTTGCTCCTTGATGCACGAGCCTAAACTGCACGTTGCTCCTTGACGTACGAGCTTAAGCTGCATGTTACTCTTGGCCCGCATGAGTATAAACTGTGTACGGTAACCACCAAAGGCAGTGCATGTGGTTAAACTGCTAGCTTTATCCACCAAAGGTAGTGCATGTGGTTAAACTGCTAACTTTCCCTACTAAAGGCATTTTATGTGGCTAAAATATTAAATACCCCACCTAGTCCAAGGTGATTAAGTAATGGATACTCCTGGCCCGCATGAGTATAAACTGTGAACGGCACCCCCCAAAAAGGAAATCTTTACTTTGAACTACGTAATGACTTGATCCCTTTGTTGGGGTACGTAGGCAGCTTGGGAGTTATTTCCTAAGTTCAGTCATATCAAAAAAAAAGAAAAAAAAAGGAGGCTATTTGTTTGGATGGCTTCACAAGCTAATCATATCATTGGATCAAATGTGGATGAATTATTTTCCGAGTTCAATCGCATCATTTGGACAAGTTTGGATGGCTTGCCAAGTTTAGTCACATTACTGGAATAAGTTTTGAGGACTTCCCAAGTTCGATCATATCATTGGAGCAAATTTGGATGACTTACTTTTCAAGTTCAATCAAATCATTGGAGTAATTCTTAATGGTTTATCAAGTTCAAATATATCATTGGAAGAAGCTTTGATCGTTTTCAAGTTCAATTCCTTAGATGGCCAGTTTTACTCAGAAGCTTAAGTAAGTTTATTCCACTCCGTTGTTGGGGCATGTAATGCAATTTTTCTTTGAAGTTGGCATCAATTTGAAGAAATACTAAATAAAAAAAAATGCACAAGGAGAATTCATAAAAAAAAAAAGAACAATTTTTTATTGCATATGTGGTAATCAAGTGTTCTTTTACATCAATTGTGCAAAAAAAAAAAAAAAGAGTAGCTAGGTACTCATGCAAGTATATCAAAAGCTATTAATTCCTTGCGAGATTCTTCAAGTAGTGCCTCCATTCTCTTTAAAGCCTCAATCTCTTGATCAGTCAAAAATAGAGTATCTTCAAGCTTTGAAACTTTATCTCTTTTGGTGGCTACTTCTCTCTCAATAGTGGATAAGTTTTCTTCAGCTTTGTGGAGTGATAAGTTTGCAAGCTTTTCTTTACTGCTTAACTCGACAAGTCGTGTTCTCAATTCTTCTTGATGCTTGGAAATTTGAAGAAGTTCATCCTTAAGGCCATTCACCTCTTCAACTCTTTCACTTTATATTGCCTCGGCCAGAAATAGATCATGTTGTGCAAAAAACATTGTCTTCTCATGGGTTTCTTGTGTTTCTTTTTGAATTGAATTTGACTTAACCTTTGTGTAGTTGGAAGTACCCTCAAAGAAAGATCTCAAGTGGTTCTCCAAAGATGATGGGTTTTTTGTGTATAATCTCATCTCTGCAATCAAATCATCAATTGTTGGTTTTATCCCTAAGAGTTGCTCAAATAAAGTTTTCATGATTTTTTGACATATGCGTTCCCAATAGAATTTGAGTAACATCTGCTCAGCTTCAGTCTTTATAACTTGATGACAAAATTCAAAAACTTCAGCAACTGGAAGTGCTCAAGATGGAGCTTCAAATGTCTTTTTAGGCTTGTCTTTATCAGCAAAAGCCTTGTCATTTGCAATTTCAGGTAATGTCACCTTTGGTCGCTTGTTGGAATTAGCAGTGTCATGAGTAGCTTGTATGCCATCATCAAGAGGTTGATGAGTGATTGTTTCAAGCAAATCAAAAGGACTAGCCCCATTTATCGAACTAACACTAGCTTCTGATGTAATTGAGACTGGTATCTCAAGATCTGCAAGCTAAAAAAAAAAATGGGGAGATTAGTTCAAAGGATTGGCAAATATATATAAAAAAAATTAATAAATATAATAACTTTACATATTTTGCTAATTCATCTAAAGGTAAAGAAGAACTTGGGACATCTGCAAAGAAATTTGAATTAATACTAATGTTATCTAAATCCAAACTCTTTGGTTTCTTCTTGAGAATACATTGGTTCTGGAGTCATCATTTGAGTAAGAAAGTGCAAAGATTATTTCATTTCCTTCCAATGGAGCATCAGTAGGGGATGAAACATTGAGTAAGCTACGACGTCTTTTATATGGCAATTTGGTATGGTCAGCAATGTTATACTCCTTGGACTCCAAATTCTCTCCTTGAACTTGTCTTGAAACAATAGGACCTTGAAGAGGTGAAGCTGCTGAGTTATTTTTGGGATATTCCATTTAGGCTTGTTTAGGATGAGACAACTTCTTTCCAGGATGCCCAGGCTCAGATAAATAATGTTCAATTCCCTCCCCAAGTTGATTGAGTTGGCCAGAAGTTGATTCCACATCTTTTTGATTGACTTTGAGAGCAATTTTAGTACCTTTTGTTTGAGAAGTCTTCCATTGTTTGTCCCACCAATCCACATACTCCTTTGTGGACAATGGAAAGGAAGAAGTATTGCCATGAATAATAAGTTTATTAGATGTGTTCAGTAAGGTATATGACTGCCAAAATTGAACACGTTCATGTAAATCACAAGTAAGGATCTCTTTCTTTAAGTTGCCTGGGACATGTTGACAAAATCTACATTGCCGACTGAATCGATGAGAGCTATAAGCTTCAATGATATGCTCTTTTCCATATCGAAATGTTAAATAGCTGGAACGTAAAGCCACAAAAAGGTCTTTATAAGTATTTGATATGCATGGGCCATCTATTACTGTGAACTGCTTGCGTGGAAATGAGTGTAGATTTTGAATAGCTAAAGGATTGATACTGAGGAACAAATCTCGTGCCTCTAAAAGATCAAAATATTTGGCCATGTTTTCCCCTGTATACTTGACCGTCTCAACTCCTCCTATATCAATTTTAGATAAAAAATGAGCGCCAAGGTAGTGCCCTATCCAACTGTAAACATAATGAATGGGAAAGATAGAAGAGGATTCCTGAAAATTTGGCGAAGTTGATATATTCCTTAAACCACGATAGATGTCTACCAATACAGGAACTGTAAGAGAAAAACAATCACCATTTGCCATTCTACTAGCAACCTTGAAGACAGTGGCATGAATCATATTTGCTTTGCGATATGGTAGAACAAAACTACATAACCAGCATGAAAGAAAAGCAGCCAAGTAGGTCTCCCCTCTAATGTCTTCTTCAACCTCCAGCATCATAAATGGCTCATCATATTCCTTAGTGTGAGGCAAAAGTAATGCATCGATTCTTCCACATGGACTGTAAGAGATCTTTGGCTCAGTAGACCTCTTCCGGGAAGACCTCAAAGGGGGCTCCACATATCTCGTTGGTCCTTTAAGCCAAAAGCCAATCCATTCTGAAATAGAAACACCATCAAAGTCCTTTGGAAGCATATGGTA
This sequence comes from Jacaranda mimosifolia, assembly GCA_018894105.1. NCBI lineage: Eukaryota > Viridiplantae > Streptophyta > Magnoliopsida > Lamiales > Bignoniaceae > Jacaranda > Jacaranda mimosifolia. The sequence goes on along the minus strand of CM032118.1, from coordinate 17,692,696 downwards.
AGCCAGAAATAGATACTTGCAGCTTCGTGGTTGAAAAGGATCATGTTTGTCATCACCAAATAGCCCTTTTGCAGTAGGGATAGCTTCATCAAAGAAACCTCCACGAATAGGCAATCCACCAAGTATACGAAGATCCCATAAAGAAATTGAAAATTCACCGGTAGCAATGTGCAAAGTGTTCGTGGAAAGACACCATAGCTCAAGGAAGGCTTGTAGGATATTCTTATAACAAACATATGTGAAGAGTGAGGCATAGACTGCTGCATAGATCCTAGCCTGACGAAGCACATCTGCATGATGGCCTAGCAGATCCTCTGTCCATTCCTAATAACCTGCATGAAAAGATACTTCGCCAAACCTTGATGCAGGAATTCTCACCGAACGTCCATTAATGTTGGAATGATAACCTGCAAATAAAAACTCCAAACTAATAGCTTTGGCATCATGAAGAAAGGACTTCAAGAGAAGTATCCTAGAGCGAGATGTAATGCCAAAACGTGGATCAATCACTTCCTTGGTTGCTTCCTCGGACCACTTTTCAATATGCATGGAATTATTGGGAAATCGAGGTATGGAACGAAGAACATCATTGGCCGATTTATGGATGACTAATCTGGTACTTTTAACTTTGAGGTTGTCTTTGTCACTTCCAATGATAATACATAGAGATGGCTCTGTGTGATCCTCAATATACATCCTCACGAGTTGATCAGGAATGAACTATGTTTCTTAACCTGCAAAAGAAAAGAGAAAAGAAGAAAAAAAAATTAAAGTAAGAGAGTATCCTAAAAAAAAAAAGAGGGAAGAAAAGGAATGAAGAAGAAAATGGAATGATAATAGGAACATTCCTCAATTTGATAACTTACTTGAAATCTTCAAATTTTGTGTATTTGGTATGCGCTGATGCCCTTAAGGAGTAAAGATTCTTTGTAGATGGATGCCAAAAGAGTCCGAGCAATTCTCTCTCAATTGTAGTAATCAACCGATTGAATGGAAGTAGCAATGGCTATATGAGCTCTATACGAGGCTTTTCTTCAAACAATTGGTATGCAGGGGGAAAAGAAAAGAAACAGGCGGCTGACTTAAGGGCTGGATGAAGCCAACAAATTCCAATTCAAAAAATTCTCAGAGCGTTTATCATCAATTGCTTTGAGTGAAATTAATCTTACATCAGCTTGCTTTTATAATATTCCTTTTAGGTGTTTTAGTGCAAGTACAATTAGAAGAGGAACTTAATTCAAAACTAATTCAATCTCCTCAAATGCCAATCAGATGACTACGAATCTGAGTTATAGTTGAAGTGTGAATCAGGGAAAGAATGAGATTGTCATAATCTGTGGAAATCCGAAGTTTGCTGAAATACATCCAGTGTAGTTTGAGTTCCACTTCGATTGTTTCTGTGAACAGTTGAGGTTTTGCAGTTCTTCATGGAGTCTGATTTTGGTGGCATCAAGTAAGAAGAAATTTATTTCTTGACAGAAAGAAACAATGAAGGAAGAAAATTGAGAGTTTGAGTCAAGTGTGATGCAGTGGGCCACGTTAGTATATTAATGACAATTGAACACAAATTTTCTTCATGATAAAAAAAATTCTTGATGAAAGTTGTTTCCTGATTTGCAAATGGATATGGATGGGAGAAATTTGCTTTGTGAGACAGAGTCCAATGCCCCACTGCTGCTAGAGTTTTAATTGGTTAAAAGAATTATGTGTGGGCCACGGTTTGTTTTGAGGAAACTAAAATAGGTCGAAGGATTTTTAATGCTTGGCTAAGATGGTAAGTGGAATCCAATTGCATGGTTTACTGACCACTTGAAAAGTGAAATCAGATTGGCCACGGCAACATGATTTTGAAAGATGTGTGAAATTGTGGGACTTCGAAATTCTGGAAACCATGTTGTTTCCAATTTGCTTCTATAGTATATATGTATATATATATATATATTAGAAGCTATGTTATATATATATATTAAAGCTCATATGTTTTATGTGTGTGTATTATAAAAGCTCGGATGTTATATATACATATATATATTTTAAAAGCTCATATATTATGTATATATATGTATTTAAATATATATATATAATAATTATCATGAATTATTCACTCAGGAATGTATTGGAAGACATTGTTCGTGAATAAGTCTCGAGGGGGCATTTGTAGACGGCTTAATTTTTGGGCCAATTAAAAATTGACATGTGTAAATAATACATTAATTATTAATTTAAAATTTTCTTTTTATGTATTGGAATTTATTAAGTTTAATTCCAAATGATAAATAGTTAATTTTTAATTAATATTTTAATATTTATTTTATACAAATCAAATGTTGACAAGTGTCAAGATGAAGATGTATCATGTCAATCAAATCAAGTCTGGTGGTCCAGTGCTCTCAAGCTAATCAAGTTGGGACATGTGGCGCATCCATGTACGTGGACCAATCAAGTCAAGAATGTTTGACATTATCTTTTAAATGTACATCAAAAAGATAATTATCAAATGAGTTCAAGTCATTTCAGAGTCTCCTGCCAAGCACCTATATAAATGGATGATTGGAGACTCATATGGATTCACATATTCACATATTCTCATATCCTCATATTTATATTCTCATATCCACATATTCTCAAGTTCAAGACTCAAGTTTTCAAGTTTCTGTTGCAACGACGTATTGTTAGAGCGAAGGTCCTATACCTCTTCAAAGCATCAAGTCATCAAGTCCTTTGATCTCGGAGTCAAGGTTCGAGTTCAAAGAAATCTCATAGTGTTCTTTTATCAAGTCAAATGATACTACATATATCAAAGAACAAGCTTCAGGCCCTTGGATCATATATTGGGAGAAGAATCAGGGGATTAATTTTGTTAGGGAATTTATATTTTTTTCTGATAAATTGTAATTCTCTATATTCTTTAATACAAATTCAATTTGTCCATTATTTTTCTTTGTCTTGTGATTTAATTTTGCAGACAACGAAATTTGTGTGAACACATATCAATTAAATTCAAATCATCAATTATCTTTGCAACTATATAACTACACTAGTTATTATTTTCTAACAATTCACCTAAACACATTTCTATTTTCATTTCAAAATTATAACTATCTTTTTAATTTTTGAAAATGACTAAATACGAAAATGGGTCTTGGAAATAAAAACCTAAAACCCCGTAAGATCTCTTTTCCTTTTATTAGCAATTTATGCATGCAATTCTCAGCATAGTTTTTTTATATGAAGAAATAATAATTTTTAAAAAAATATTTAAATTATAATTTATTATCAAATTATAAAAATGCATATTGACTCAAAAACACGAACGAAGGTAGCCAAAGAGTTTAATAAAAAAAATTATAAATTGAAAATATTAATTAATTAAAAAGAATGAAAAATGGATTGTTAAAATCCACGAACAGACAAATTTCAACAATTATTTTTTTAAATAATCATTTTTCATGGTTAGATTCCAATGATGAGCAAAATAATATAATGCAAATACATTGCTTCTGAATGTCTAAAATATTAGCTCAAAAAGATTATCAGAAATATTAAATTTTCAAATATAATAGAACTACGATTATAAATGTGATAATACAAAACTAGTATTTCTAATATTTTTTTTTACTTACAATTAAGAGCCTATTGTTTAATATGGTTAAAAGATTAGATTGGAACATAACTGATATTGGAGGATTTGACGAGAAATCACTTCCAAGATAGTTCTGCAAATTGGAGGTGGAGGGAGGACTTAAAAAATTCTAATCCCGAAGTGAGGATAAACGTTTGTGTAGCGCCCCCACTCGGAACAGCACCTAAGTTGAGGCACCACTCAGTTCAATTTTATATTGAACCCAAAATACAAATCAAAAGACCCTCAATCAAGCATTTCAAACTTATCAGAAATAGCAGTGGATTCCAACTTAAACAAACCTTAAATAAACCCATAACAGACACCACATATACTAAACACATGCCACCAAATCTCAAATCCAATTTATCTGAAGCAGCAGAAATTTCAAACTTAATTAACTCATCAAATCATTAAGTAAATGCCATAATTCACCTTCTTATGTCTAGCAACATTTACATGCCTTAAGTCATCAGCATCAACATGATATCATCACAATGTCTTAAGTTCAAGTTAAATATTCAAATGATTCTATATATATATATATACACATTGAAACACCTGTTCTATTAAAAAAGATAATTTTCCTCCAGTTCAAACCAGAAGTCCGCACCCATCACTTAATCTTATCTGAGAAAATCAATGAAATACAATGGGGGTAAGTCCAAAGGACTTAGCGAGGGATAATCATAATAGTAACTATAAAAATATGTCGAGTAAGAATCAACTCAACAGATTATCATTAGTCAATTAGAACAAGAGAATATCAAACGATTACAGGCAAAGTACAATCAGACAGAACAATCAGGTTACAGGCGAATTGGATACAAATAGACAAACAAATCATAATAAAAAATCAGAATACAGTCAGGCAAAACAGACATTTTCAGATTTCAAGAGTATCAGTAGGAACTAGGTCAGGAGTTGTGGCTGTCGGCTCGAATGGCCCGACATCGTCTCAATCGGATCAATTCGGAAGGAATGGTCCATCTCAATCGAATCAGTTCAGGAGAAAATATAGACGGCTCATCCGGCTTGGACAACAACCAGATCTAGACCAAGAAACTTACACAACCTTATTGCTCCATGAACAGAATACAAGCAATCAGAGTACAGTCAGAAAACTAAACAGAACCTGTCGATCAGATTTCCTTATCACAAGTTGTGGGCTTATGGCTTATCCTATACACCTAGTAGGGATTAACGTCCTAGGGCTTACGGCTTATCCCTCACATAGCAGAGATTAATGTCCTAGGGCTTACGGCTTATCCCATGCTCACACAGCAGGGATTAACATCCCGAAATAATAGTACAGACAGTCAAATAACTGATCAAACAGATAATAGTATAGACAATACAGAACAGTATAGAAATACTGACAAGGCAACAGATAACAAAACAAAACGGAACAGATAACAGCCAATAACAAATAACGGATCGGTACAGATAACAGATAGGAGTTTTGGGCGCCAGAACAAATAGAAACAAAATCGATATCAAAGATAACCCTCACAAGGGTGTTCAAATCAGATAATAGATAACAATCAAAATTCAACACATTTTACATTTCAAACAAACAAAGTATGTTACAGAACAGAAAACCCACACAGGGGCTTAACATAATAACAGATAGTTAGGAAAGGTGCCAGATTGGCAAACCCTCACTTTGTAGTTCTTAAACATAGCAACCACAGTCAGCAATCCTATTGGTTGGGCAGGACCTACTTTATCGTCACCTAAACAAAAGGGGATTTACCTTTACAATCCTCATTTGATTCCTAATATGCATAATTAAACTATTAACAATCCACAAAACCTCTAATTAACCAACTAAAATAATAATCAGGATCCAACCAAATCTATTGGTACGAGATATGCTAATTAAGACAATTACTACATAAATAATTACGAAATTGTTTCAATCCTAATAATAGAATGAATTCTAGTCCTTGATTCGTGATTCTCAATAAATCGTCCAAAATTAACAACAACAGTCCATTTAATAAGATTATCTTCAATATCAATATTTAGGTCCCAAATGTATATAAAATCCTCAAGTTAGGGTTTAATCCTTTAATAAACTTTAATTAACTCGATAGATCCCAAAATTATCATATAATATAACAAGATACGGGTCCACTAACTATATAATACTCCTTACATGGAAATATATATACATATGTATACCAATCATACAATAATCCTCAATCTTGGCATAATCACAAGGTTCACAATTTAAAAGGGTACAATATACGTATGTATATATATATATCAAAATCAAATCTAAACATCAACTCAATATCAGGCCATCGGAGTTTCAAAACCACAAACCAAGTACACGAGTGCGATCATCGCGTCGAGGACATAAAACTGTCTCACTATCGCCGCCGTCCCAACACCGCTGCGCCCCGCCGTCCACCGTCGCCGAAAAATACAGTACCACCACCCGGAGATACCTCTCTCAGTGAGCTTTCCAAAGCTTAGCTTGGTTTTCTATTTCTCCACCGAAAAAGCCTCCAATCGAAGTCCCAAAACCTTCAAAACCGCATTGCTCTGCCACGGAGTTTTACCAGTTTTCACCTCCGCTGCCGCTTGAAATGGTCATGCAACAACACCACCAAGGTCCCCTAGCTAAGAGCTCCCAGAAACGCTGCCCAGAAGCCCGTTCTGCCGCTGCTCCGCCGTTATTCGTCGAGGTGGGTTTCTTCAACCTTCTCGATTTTGGCTCTCCTCCGTCCGGAATAGTGCCCCACGGTGTCAGGTGGTTTCCAGAGGTGTGGGGAAGAGGGTGCTCGATTGGGTTTGGGGAAAGGGGCTCGTCGTAAAGAAATCTCCGGTGGATAGGGGTTTAGACGTGGGAAGAAGAAGAAGAATGAATCGGGGGTCCAAATGAAAATTCCTATTTTATAGAATTAACTTTTCTAAATTTTTAGATTTGACCCAAAAGTTCTATTCAGCCTTCAATCAAGTCCTTCAAAATTTGCTCAAACTTAAATTTGGTCCCTAACCTTCTAAGTGCCTAAGATTGACCCATTTGACCTAAACTAATTCCATGCAAACCCACAAAATTCTCAAAGTTAGTCCAATTAAGTTCTCCCGAAATTTAGATTGACCCCAAAACTTTCAAATATTTTGCAATTAAGTCTTTTTCCCTTATTTCGATCCCTAAAATCCAACCAATCAAAATTCTTGATTTTCCCAATTCTTGTTTTCCAAAATTTTGAATTTTAGGGGTGTTACAATCCTCCCCCCTTAAAAAAATCTGGTCCCCAGATTCTCATCTTCAATTAGATGAACTACAATTAACACCGATACATATAACATTCTTGTTTCTCGTTAGCTCAATCACCTGTCATTTCAACAATTAAAATATCCTTCATTTTAGTTCTGGCAGAGTGCATGCTCTTATTTAAGATACCATGAAACCATTAAAGTAACAAGCAATAAAAAACATCATAAGTTCATACTTATATAATATGCATTAAAGAGTAGTCAAATTCCAACTTAACATGCCAGATTCATAACTTATCGTACATTCCCAAACAACTAGACATAGATTCACAAAACTTAAACACACTAGATACAAACATAACCCAGACACCAACTGCCCTCAGACTCCGTCTGGGGTAAGAAGCCAAAATATGCAGTCTTGGATTCTCTTCAGATAATCAAGAACTTGGTCAGAACCTTTGGTCACTTGTTTTCTATTCCCTTTTACACCTGAGGTTGACCGTTTGTTTCTGGGGCAATCCTAGAAGAGATGTTGATTGTTGCCGCACCCTATACACTTTCCTAGTTTCTTCCAGAAGCTAGATTCCTCATGATTGAAAGCTTTAAAAAATCCACATTTTATTCTTGACGTCCCAGGTTGGACCTTTAATCGTTTCTTAGCTGACTCATCTTCACTACTCACAGCGAGTTCTAGATCAGAAACTTTTTCTTATTTACCCTTCTTCTCGTCGGTAGATACTTCAAAAGGTTCTTGTTCTATGCACAGGGCTCTCGCTACGACTTCTTTAGAGTTAGACTACTCGCAAGGTATGAAGACTTGTCGTATCTCTGATCTCAATCCCTTAACAAATTTCTTAGTCTTAAACTACTCTTTCCTCCATATCTGCGACGCATACCGCAAAAACCTACTGAGCTTGCTTTATACTGCCACACGGTCATATCTTCTTAGGCAAGATTCTCAAATTCTTATTTCCAGACATCTCTTAGCTCTCGTGGTATGAATCTATCCATGAATTCCCACACAAAATTATCCCACGTACGAGGGACCTTTATATATTCCCATCATTGACTCACCAAGGTCTACCAATGACCTGTAGTTCCCTCTAACAAATGAACAGAAAATGTGAGTTTGAGGTCCTTAGGGTAATCTAGCATTTGGAAGATATCTTCGATCTCCCTGATCCAAGCCTCCACTTTTTGGTGGTTCAATTCACCCATGAATATTAGGGGATGGGACCTCAGGAAATATGCTAAAGTCCCAAATTCTGAAGGCTCTCGTGTCCTTACCTAAACATTTATTGGGCGTCTCCGCTCTGCAGTATCTTCTTCCAAATTTTCTTGACTAGGGGAATTCATTGTGGTAAGATTAGGTGATGCCATTCGGTAGATAGGAAACTTCCAATAGCAAACCGCACTTGTTTGCATCAATTAAGTAGAGCATTCTATTAATTGATATCCAGTCGGTATTAGTTCTTATTGCACAGGTTGAACAACATATATATACACACAAAATCTTCAATGATCCGCAATTCTAACAAAGATTCTACACATTTTTCGCTAATAGCCAACAAGACTCAGAAAACTACAGATTTCAATCACATTTTCTGATCTCTTCTAGTTGACTACTGTCTCTATCTTAGGGAAATCGACCTCTACCCTATCTCAAGAGGATCCGGTGCTTCTTTTCCTATTAGGGCATACGCATGAGCTTGGACATTCTATCTCCCGTTAGCTCCTGCCGTCTGTTTTCCCTTTCCTGCGGATGTTAGGCCTTTATGTCTGGGGTAATCTCTCACAAAGTACTAGTTGCTACTGCAATCCATACATTCGCCTTGTTTTCCCCAACATCTAGACTCTTCATGACCAAATCCCCTACAGAATCCACATTATTTGAGTGCCCTTTCTTGGATTAAATTTGCCTTCTTGCCAGAATGAGGGGCTAGCTGAATGGTGTTTCCAACTTGGGGTCTCAGTTGCTTTCTTCCGATATCACTTTGCTCCTCAAAGCATATCTTTTCCTTGCAGCCCTTATTCTCAATCTTTCGGATTTCCTGCAGCTTTAACTCAAGTTGTAGTGCCCTACTTACTGCCAGATTGAGATTGGTAAAGCCACAAGTGGCTAAGCCTTGCCTAAGCTCTGGTCGCAGCCCTGGTATGAATCGTCGTGCCTGTCGACCTTCGTTATCTTGTATTTAGGGAGCATATTGTATTAATCGACTAAAAGTAGCCTCGTACTGACTTACAGACTGTGCCCCCTGTACAAGGTCCATAAACTCTCTTTCTCTTGCTTGTTTCACCACTTCTGGCACAAATTTACTCATGAAGTCTTAGGTGAAATTCTCTTAAGTTCGGCGGGTTCTTTTAATCATCCATCTTCGATCAATCATCTTCCACCAACTCCGGGCAGAACTTTTCAAAAGGAATGTGGCAAATCAAACCCTCCGTTCATCCGAATAACGCAGTGTCTCAAAATTATTCTCCAAACTTTCAATGCACTCCTCAACCTTTCTATCATCAGGACCTCCCAAGAACTTCGGGGGATTGAAATGAAGAAATCGTTCCAGGGCTCGGTTCTCTGTAACTGCCTCTGCTACCCCTGCTCTAACCGTCGATTGCCTGCATCTTTGTCTACCTTGGTGATCAGGTCCTATCGAGGGATCTACCGTCGGTTGATCTATTGGAAGAGTTTGAGAAACTTCCTTATTTGGTATCGGCTGTGGGTAGGCAGGTGCTTCCCACCTAGGAGCTCGTCGGTTAATGACCCTTTGCCTAGGAGGTCTACCTTGTCGTTCAATTCTGGGTGGAACGGGTGCACACCAGAACTTCCTTGAGAAACCATCAACTTTATTGATTCTGCCAAGCTTCCAAAGATAAATGAAAGAAATTGATTATTACGAAACTAAATTGAACTAAAAAATATGCAAATCTTAATCATTCTATAATAAACGATAAGATCCCAGGAACATTCTTACAGTTCTCAAATTCATCTTAACTCTTTGAATCACACAAAAACTCCGAATATACAAAGTACCTAAAGTTTAATATTCCAAAATCAAATCCTGACTAAACTTAGGTATTCCTGAACTTAAGTATACATATCTAAAATATTTCCAAACTCAATCTCTATTTCTATATCACCCAAAAATCTTCATTTTCACAATCACATTTTAGAAGCAAGTCCTAGTAGTTCAAGTTCTCTATTCCCAAAGGTTTATATCCTATATAATTACTCATTTAAATTAGGTCTCTAGCAAGCCAATTAGATTAATCACAATAGTCATTTCAACGTGAACCTAGGTCATCAAAACCTAGGCTCTGATACCACTTCTGTAGCGCCCCCACTCGGAACAGCACCCAAGCCGAGGCGCCACTCAGCTCAATCTTAAATTGAACCTAAAATACAAATCAAAAGACCCTCAATCAAGCATTTCAAACTTATCAAAAATAGTAGCGGATTCCAACTTAAACAAACCTTAAATAAAACCATAACAGACACCACATATACTAAACACATGCCACCAAATCTCAAATCCAATTTATCAGAAGCAACAGAAACTTCAAACTTAATTAACTCATCAAATCATTAAGTAAATGCCATAATTCACCTTATTATATCTAGCAACATTTACATGCCTTAAGTCATCAGCATCAACATAATATCATCACAATATCTCAAGTTCAAGCTAAATATTCAAATGATTCCATATATATACATTGAAACACAAGTTCTATTACAAAATATAATTTTCCTCTAGTTCAAACTAGTAGTCCGCATCCATCACTTAACCTTTTCTGAGAAAATCAATGAAATACAAGGGGGGTAAGTTCAAAGGACTTAGTGAAGGATAATCATAATAGTAACTATAAAAATCAGTCGAGTAAGAATCAACTCAATAGATTATAATTAGTCAATCAGAACAAAAGCATATCAAACGACTACAGGCAAATTACAATCAGACAGAACATTCAGGTTACAGTTGAATCGGATACAATCAGACAAACAGATCATAACAAGAAATCAGAATACAGTCAGGCAGAACATATATTTTTAGATTACAAGAGTATCAGTAAGTACTAGCTCAGGAGTTGTGGCTGTCGGCTTGAATGGCCCAAGATCATCTCAATCTGATCAGTTCGAGAGGAATGGTCTATCTCAATCGAATCAGTTCGGGTGAATATACAGACGGCTCATCCGACCTGGACAACGACTCGATTTTGATCAAGAAACTTACGCAACCTTGTTGCTCCATGAACGAAATACAAGCAATCAGAATACAGTCAGAAAATGGAACAGAACATGTCGATCTGATTTCCTTATCACAAGTTGTGGGCTTATGGCTTATCCCATGCACCTAGCAGCAATTAACGTCCCAGGGCTTACGGCTTATCCCAGGCATACAACCGAAATTAACGTCCCATTACTTAATCAGAATTCAGGGCTTACAGCTTATCCCTCACACAACAGAGACTAACATCCTAAGGCTTACGGCTTATACCATGCTCACACAACAGGGATTAACGTCCCGAAATAACAGTGCAGACAGTTAAATAACTGATCGAACAGATAACAGTACAGACAGTGCAAAATAGTATAGAATTGTCGACAAGGTAACAGATAACAAAACAAAACGGAACAGATAAAAGACAGTAACATATAACGGATCGGTATAGATAACAGATAGGAGTTTTAGGCTCCATAACAAACAGAAACAAAATCGATATCAAAGATAACCCTCACAGGGGTGTTCAAATCAGATAACATATAACAATCGAAATCCAACACATTTTAGATCTCAAACAAACAAAGTACGGTACAGAAATAGAAAACCTACACAAGGGCTTATCACAATAATAGATAGTTAGGAAAGGTGCCAGATTGGCAGACCCTCACCTTTGTAGTTCTCAGATATAGCAACCACAGTCAGCAATCCTACCTCACTTTGTCGTCACCTAAACAAAAGAGGATTTACCATTACAATCCTCCTTTGATTCTTAATATGCATAATTAAACTATTAACAGTCCCCAAAACCTCTAATTAACCAACTAATTATATAATCAGGATCCGACCAAATCTATCGATACGAGATATGCTAATTAAGACAATTACTATAGAAATAATTACGAAATTGTTTCAATCCCAATAATAGAATGAATTATAGTCCTTGATTCCTGATTCTCAATAAATCGTCCCAAATTAACAACAACAGTCCATTTAACAAGATTATCCTCAATGTCAATATTTAGGTTCCAAATGTATATAAAATCCTCAAGTTAGGGTTTAATCCTTTAGTAAACTTTAATTAACTTGATAGATCCCAAAATTATCATATAATATAACAAGATCCAGATCCACTAACTATATAATACTCCTTGTATGGAAATATATATACATATGTATACCAATCATACAATAATCCTCAATCTTGGCATAATCACAAGGTTCACAATTGAGAAGGGTACAATATACGTATGTATATATATATATCAAAATCAAATCTAAACTTTAACTCAAGATCAGGCCATCAGAGTTTCGAAACCACAAACTAAGTACATAGATGCAATCGTCACGTCGAGGAGATAAAACTGTCTCATTGTCGCTATCGCCGAAAAATGCAGTACCACCACCTGGAGACACCTCTCTCAATGAGCTTTCCAATGCTCAGCTTGGTTTTCTGTTTCTTCGCCGGAAAAGCCTCCAATCGAAGTCCCAAAACTTTCAAAATTGCCTTGCTCCGCCCATGGAGTTTTTGCCGATTTTCGCCTCCACTGTCGCGTGAAATGGTCATGCAACAACACCACTGAGGTCCCCTAGCTAAGAGCTCCCAGAAATGCTGCCCAGAAGCTCGTTCCGCCGCTGTTCCGTCGTCGTCTGCCGAGGTGGGTTTCTTCAACCTTCTCGGTTCCGGCGCTCCTCCGCCCGGAATGGTGCCCCGCGGTGTCAGGTGGTTGCAGGAGGTGTAGGGAAGAGGGTGTTCGATTGGGTTTGGGAAAAGGGGCTCGTCGGAAAGAAATCGCAGGTGGAGAGGTGTTTGGATGCGGGTGGAGGAAGAAGAAGGAATGGAGGGTCCAAATGAAAATTCCTATTTTATAGCATTGATTTTTCTAAATTTTCATATTTGACCCAAAAGTTCTATTCGGCCTTCAATCAAGTCCTTCAAAATTTGCCGAAACTTCAGTTCGGTCCGTAACCTTTTAAGTGCCTAAGATTGACCCATTTGACCTAAACTAATTCCATCCAAACCCACAAAATTCTCAAAGTTAGTCCAATTAGGTTCTCCCAAATTTTGGATTGACCCCAAAACTTTCAAATATTTTTCAATTAAGTCTTTTTCACTTATTTCGAGCCCTAAAATCCAACCAATCAAAATTCTTGATTTTCCCAATTCTTGTTTTCCAAAATTCCAAATTTTAGGGGTGCTACAGTTTGATTTCTATTAAATATTAAAGGAATTTTTGTTATGTTTTAAAGGGGTAAAGTTTTAAACTTAATATATATATATGTATATATATATATATAGGATTATTACACACAATAAAGACCTCAACCAAGTGGATGTTTTATTCAAGATGATTCTTAAACATAAGGGGCCCTTTGGATTTATTTTTAATTTTTAATTTTAATATTTAGTATTTAAAAAAATTAAAAAAATAGTTATGAGTGGCATTTGAAAAATGAAAATGTGTTTAAATGTGTCAAAACAATATTTTGAATAAATATAGAGGTGAAAATTTAATTTTGATGGTTTATATTTTTTATACTTAAAATACATATTATATATATATTTTTTAATTATTCTGAAATAATAGTATTTATATTTTATATAAAATCAACTTTCAGAATTTCATAAATATGATAATAGAATACTAATTAAAATAAATTAAAAATAAGTAATATTGACGATGAAAGTATATAGAAATCGATAATTTAATTGCTAATATGTCCTTTTTTTCCCCTCTTGTTCTGATTTCTCAGTTATTCTTTTGCTATTTCTTGAATTGTTTTGAATTTTGGGCATATATTTTTTTTTCCTGTTTTGTTTATGACACTGCATTTGTTTCGTAGACGAAAAATTAGCATAAGAAGTAATTTTTCACAGCAAAAAATGAAAAAAGGTGCGAAAAATGAAAAAAGGTGTCATTCACTCTTACTGATTTAAGCACTGAGCTGTATTGCAAAAATATTATATGTTTCAAGTGTGAGAGAATACCAAACAATGTAATTATGCATTATTACCATGAAGAGCTTTCTTAGAGTATATAACAGGAAATCAACTAAACTTACTTCTATATGATTTTCATGGTAATTAGCCTAGAGGTGTCAAATGGGCCGGACAAAGCTTGCTGCATGGTTCAAGACGGTTTTGAGTCGTTTAGGGCCGGCTCACAGGCCATACACCGATCAAACCGTGACCTTTTTTTTTTTTTTAACAAAATTCAACTTGATTAAAAAACAACCCACTATATAAGTGGACCAACTTATATACGAGCCGAGTTAGATGAATGACTTGCGAGTTATTTTTTAAAATTTTAAAATAAATTCAAAATTTTCAAGTTTTAAATTTATGTGATTTTTAATATTTTATAACACTTAAATTTTTATAAAATTTAGAGCTTTATACTTACATTAATTTTTTTATATCAATTATATTTTTTCAGAACACCACCGAATAAGGTAATGAGGAGTTTAGCATGGACCCCCCACCCATCATTAATTTTAAAAAAAAATGATTACATAGAGGTGGATATGACCAAACTTCTAAATTAAAGTATTTAACAATTAAAAAAAATAAACAGCTTTGTAAAATTAAATAGACAACTTTGTAATATCAATGATAAACCGATCATTCACTCAAATGATCTAAATCGCTCTCGAATTGAGGTGCCACGGTAGATACGGTTTCAAACCATTCTTGTAACACCCCACTCCAGGTAACCCAAAGCTAAGATGTCAAAGCATTCCAATCAATAATTCTGAACCCAAAAATACAAGCAATAGCCCATAATTAAAATTTTCAAGCTTATTAGAAATAGCAACGGATTCCAACTTAATCAAACCTTAAACAATCCTGTAACATACAGCACATAAACTAAATACATGTCACAAAATCTCAATTACAACTTGTCAAAAACAGCGGAACATCAAACCAAAACAAACCTTAACAAAAGTATATCTTACATACTACAGCCTTAAGGTCATCATCTGATATATCAAACATCTCTAAGCTTGAAACTTAACATACGAGTGGTCCTTTAACAGATAACATAATATTTACATTCCATATGCCAGAATTCAGACTTAATGTGGGAATTTCTAATCTGTTACAAAGCAGTCACCAATCCATGCCCGAAGTCCAAGCTTAGCACTCAGTCCTGTCTGAGAAAATCAAGATAAATGGGAAATAAGTCCAAAGGACTTAGTGAGGGATAATTATAAACATATATAATGGGGATCTGTTGAGGAAGAAATCGACTCAACAGATCATCAATCAACAATTAACAGAAATACAACAGGATATGTTCAAATAGTCAGGAACATTCAGAATACGGTCAGACAAGACAATTTCGAATAACATTTACATTGCAGTCAGTCTTATCCAAACGTGAAGGCTTGACATATAGTAGATGCCCAGGAGTATTCCCAGCATATCACAAACATACAGAAGATACCTAGGAGTCTCCCTAGCATATCACAAACAGATGGTAGATACCTAGGAGTATCCTATCATAGACAGACGGTATGCCTAGGAGTATCCCTAGCACATTATTGATGCTCAAGAGTATCCTTGACACATCCCTGATACCTAGGAGTCTCCCTAGAATGTCATTGACAAACGATAGATACCTAGGAGTATCCGAAGCATATCACAGACAGACGGTAGATACCTAGGAGTATCCCTAGCATATCACTGACACATAATATGCCTAGCAGTATCCCTAGCACATTACTGACAAACGGAATATACATAGGAGTATCCCTAGCATATCACAGACAAATGGTAGACACCTAGGAGTATCCCTAGCATATCACAGACAGATGTGCCAGCGTGGCAACTAACAGTACAGAAAGTTAGATAGTACAGACAGATCAGGCAGATAGCAAAATAGACAGTATAGCGGAATAGTTGAATAACAAGACAATCAGACATCAGAACAGTACAGATAACATGATAGATAACAGAGCGAATAGATAACATATATCAGATAAATGTTCTGGGCGCCAGAACAAACAGGAAACAGAATCATAACAAAATAATCCTCACAAGGGTGTCTGTATCGTATAACAGAATATCAAAGAGATCTTAACAGATCATGAATTTTAATAACGGTACAGTCAGTTCAAAAATAGTAACCCTCACAGGGGTTTATCACAAATACTGAAAAGTGAAATGAAGTGCCAAACTGGCAGACCCTTACCTTTGAAATATCAAAAAACTACAACCACAATCGACAGTCTACTGGTCTGCGGGGCCTACTGCTTCTTCACCTAACCAAAGGAATAATCCACAATTAGAATCCTTATTCAACCTCGATAACTTTCAATAATTACAATCTTACTATTAATCTTATATCATATCCCAAATCATCAATAATAAGCCGATTAGCTTAATAACCCCAATTATTGCCATTAGTTCTCAAATTCATAAAATTAGGGTTTTCTTTTCCAATTAACTCGATAATTCTCAATATTTCCCTAAATAATATAATATAATTCAAATTCACCAAACTTATACTGGCACATGCTTATAGCGTGTCTTAGTTCATAATCTCTCAAATCACCCAATTTCATATCTCAAGTTCCCATTTCATAAATCATAGTTAAATTGCTTAATTGTCTCTATTAATCCTAACATTACATAAAATAATACAGATCCGGGGCCACTAATTACAGTATAGTTCATGCATGGTCTCGATATACATATATATAATCTATATGATAACTTCATTTCACAACATAGCACAACATTTGAAGCAATATGGTACAACATGTATATATATAACCAAACCCATTTCCCAACTTTTTTACCCATGAATCCGCTTAACTGGACCTCGAAACCACGAACCAAGGACACCACTGCGATCCTTGCGACGAGATGAGGATTCTAACTCAAAACCGCCGCTGTGCCGTCGCCGTCCACCGCAGCCGAAAAACTGGCAACCACCACAGAATTTCTCCTCTCGACGAGAGCTATCCAACGCCGCCCTCAGTTCTAAATTCCACAGCCTATAGCTACCGAAATTGAGCTTCAACAGCCAAGAAAACCACTCCACCACCGCTGCCGTGCAAAATTCCCATGCAAGACCACCAATGAGTTCTCCGTATTGAGAGCTCTCCAACTGTCTGCCCAGAATCCCGATCAATTCACCCTACCGGTGGCTACCATGAAACCCACGAGGTGGGTTTCTTCCACCTTCTTGCTACCGGTGGAGAGATGCCCGTTCAATAGTGCATGGATGGGTAAGTGTGGCCAGAGGTGTTTAAACGATGTGGTGTGGTGTGAAATGTTGCCGGTGAGAAGGTTATTGGGGTGAATTTGTCGTGGTGAAGAAGTGAACGAAAAAGGAGAAGGAAATCGTGGTGCCCATTTTTCTTAAAATCAATTTGTTTTCCATTTTTGCAATTTAGTCCCCAAGGAGTTAGAGTCATGCAATTGAGTCCAAGAATTTAGAGGAAATAAGGTTGAAACCCTAGTTGACTTAAGGTCTTCCATGCAAGCCCCAAACCTTAATAAAATGGTCCAAATCAAGTCTTAACTATTTGCAATTTAACCCCAAAACTTTCAATTTTTGTTGCAATTAAGTCCTTTTTCATTATTTCCAAGTCCTAAAATCCGATTAACCCAAAATCTTGATTTCTAAATTTTGATTTTCAGAAATACCAAATTTTTAGGGGTGTTACAATTCTTATTTTATAAATTTATAACTTACATTTCTTATTTTAATTCTTAATTTATTATTTTTACAAATTTGTAATTTAAAATGAATAAATTATAAATTCTTAAGTTTTTTAAATTAATAAATCGTGCGCTAGCCCACGAGCTTGGCCAGCCCGCAGTCCTTCACGGTTCGTGAGCCGAGTAGGGCTGCAAAATTTCAGCTTGAGATGGGTTTCAAGTTAGCTGGTCCAGCCAGCCCATATTAAAGAATTAAACGAGCCAAGTTGAGCCGATTTGTTTTTTTTGCAGGCCGAGCCGATTGCCTGGGCCCATTTTGACCCGTCTAGTAATTGCATCATAACTAATCACTATCAAAAAAATTAGGTATTTATTATGAAAAATTACTTATTGAGAAATTAATTTTATAACTATTGCTACAAATTATAACTACAAATTTTCATAGCAATCATAAGTTTGTTAAAAAACAAGCAATAAAAATTATTAGTTATAAATATGTATAGCCTTATTCGTAGGAAGTACAATAAATTAATTATGCATTATCCGTAGAAAAATTAATATATGCAAAAATAAAAATAGTCATCAACTATGGATTGATTGTACAGAGAGTTAGCTATAGAAGCACTATTACTTCGAATTTGGTTTGATCAATTTCTTAGTTAAAACAATGAATTTGTGATGTGAGCTACAAATTGATTGTCACTGAAGTACTAATTTTTTTGTAGTAAATATATTTGTATATTATAATTTAGTTTTAATAAAGTATCAGTTTAGGTCCACATGACGTACAAATTTAATTTGTATACCAATTTTGCAATTCAGAAGCAACGCATAAATTCTGGAAGCAGCTGAAGAAACAATTATGTATGTATAGCAGACTACAACGACAATTAGCAAAGCTGTAAAAAAAGAGCTTATTACTACTACTACTACTACTACTACCTTTGAACACTACTCTCAAAGCTACTTAAACTTTGGATTCAGTTTTGTGATAAAGAAAGGGTAAAAGTGATGAAATAGAGGCACTACACCAAAGTTATTGGTCCCAGTCATCGATTATGGTACTTGTAATTTAATTGAACCAAAAAACAACACTCATTAAAATCATGATCCAAGCCTCCACTCCAAATAAGTAGTGTAAATATATTTTATTATAAATCTAATCTTTTTGACATTTTATTATCGATCGTATGTAATTTTGGAAACAACACTCACTAAAATCATGATCCTCTGTGATGGATAATCTTAAGTATGTGGACTCCATGACCCACCAAAAATACTACTCATCCGTTTTAGGGTCTCTTTCTTTTGAGCTTTTTTGAAGAGTATTATGAGTTCGGACATTTCCAAGGCCTTTCATCTTTATGAGTAATTTATATTCTCCAAAATAGCAATAAATTGCCCCTCCTTTACCCGCGGGGATAATTTGAGAGTAGGACCACATAAATAAGGAAAACCCCATATATTTGCTAATGCTCACATTTTATTTAATTCACATTGGCTTTTATGTGTTTATTTTTATATTATAAATATATATTATATAATAACCAGTTAACCACGCATAATGTATCTATATAAAAATTGTGTCATACATGACACACATTACTGTGTGAAAAATACAAATAGCATGAATATTATCAAAAAAATGAACATTGAGTCTAGTTTATCACAAAAGCTAACTCAAAAGGTAAGGATTGTTCAAAATATATATAAAACCTACTATTTATTTATTTATTTAATCAATGTGGGAATCTGACATACCCCGCTCACGCCCAAAATAAGTATCTAAAATGTGGAAAACATGATTTTGGTAGCCCAACACCAAGAATCGATGGCTCCAATACCATATTAAAAATAAACATTGAATCTAACTCATTTATATAAAAAATCAATATTCTTTTATTTAATCAATATGAAAATTTAACAAAGATTAATATGGGTGCTAGAATTTCCCACTAAATAATTAATGTCTCAATCCCTTTCAGCCACAATACTTGGTTTTTCTTACACGTGCTTGAATGTTTGTCCTTTTTTAGGGGATTCGTTGGACGTTTGGCACTCGCATTAATATGCCCAAGTACACAAATAAATGGGATAAATGTATGATGCAGTTAATTAATAGAAGAGAGGTGAGGCGTTATACGAATTCATTTTTCATTTATCCGGAAGCAAAAGGAGGTGAACTTTTATTGATGCATCCTTAAATGATCGAACCAACACCCACCCTCTTCCAAATGCTATATGTGTTGGAGCTTATGATATGATTAATTAAACTTAGGCAAATTACAAATATACATGATAATCAAATAATTTGATTAACCTAAAAAAATTTTAAAGTGTGATTGAATTGTTAGTCCTTCCTTCAAACTTGCCTAGATAAATCCTTTACAACTATGAGAGTTCAAATTATTAACTTTAATTCTATATTTGGACATTAAATTTTAAAGAAAAATATTATGGAGAATTTACATTTTTCTTTTTATTCCTCACTAATCATAGCATAAATACTTTTTTCAAATTCAAATTCTTTAATAATGAGAATTGAAAATCAATTTTATATCAGTATTAGCAATTAGAGGCTCAAAGTTTCCAAAAACAATTTAGCTCATCAGTAAGATAGTTTGTCGATTTCACCAATTGTTAAACGTGTCCAGGCCCAAAACAAAAGGATTAGGTTCGACCCTTACACCGGCTCAATAAATGGAACAGCAATACAGTCTTGTTCAGCCCAATCCACACTTGTAGATTTTATCCACTTGTGAGAAAGTTGTCTAATTGACTGAATTAGTAATGTTCATCAAACCAATTTAACTTAACATGTACTTATTCTTATAAGTGGTATTTAAGATAATATTATTTTGGATCGATCATCTTCATCTTACCATAGCATTTATTTCAATGGGTTGAAACTGCTAAATCATACATAAATACAAAATAAGTTGCACATTGTGATGGTAGCTATGAAACATGTCTGTATTGACTTCGACCTAAATATGTTCCAAGTCAAATAATTTGTTAAAAAAAAGAAACATGGACTTAATTTAGATAGACTGGCATGAGTGATACACAATTGAAAGAAGGATGGCTCATTTCGTGGGCATCAATATATTAACACTAGTTCTCACAAGTCTGCGCTTATTAGAGAAGAAATTTATCGAACTACTCTACAAAAAAAATTTCATAAGGAAGCAATAGTTCCACAATAGGTATTGGTTTTTCATGTTTACCATAGTCCATTACTTAACCATTATACTTGATGCCTCATAGTTACCTTGTATATGAAGAGCTATGATTTGGTACATATTTTAATTTCAGAAGAATTTCAAAAGCAATTTATGCTAGGTATGATCTATTTGGCACAAAAATAAGTGAAAACAGTCTATTGGGCATCTAGTTGAATGAGTAATAGTATATTTAGTTTTATTTCTAAACATCATTTTCAAGATTTTTAGAAACTTAACAATTTATATACATTTTTACTGAAAGATTTCCTTATTTTCATTTTTAGTTTCTCCTAATTCTACTCGATTATCCTATTATCACATCAATCAAATTCAAATTTGATTTGATATAAGTACCTACTATTATTTTAAAATAAATAAAATATATATACTTCTAAAATAAATCTTTTTAAACATAAAAAAAAAATTGGATCTTCTAAATTTTAACTTTAAACCTATTTAAATTATTATTTTCAAACAAAACATCCAAATATATAGTCTCATTTTAATTTTCAAAATTATAACCAAACTTTCAACTTTTAAAAATAATAAAAACAAAAACTGAAAATCAAAACATATCCAAACGGAACACAAGCCTTCAATGTTTTCTTGATAATTTTTGCAGAAGATGGGCTTACAATTAGAGAAAGAAGTTTCCGGACTTAATCATCAAAACTAATTACTTAAAATGGAACCAATTATTGAAGTTAATGGAAGGCCAATTAAACCTTTAAGTCCTAAACCTTAATTGGTAGATTGGACTATGAGAAGAATTTTATTTCATGCAGTGGTAAATAAAAAGGTACCCCCACTTTTAGACTTATCGTCTGACATTTAAGTCTGACATGACCATAACGAGTAGGTATTGGGCAGATAGAATGAGCCAACCATATCAGACCCAGATCCATTTGGGTCAGGTCTATTTACCAACCCATTTCAGTAAATAAACATGGGAAGTTAAGGACGATTTCTTTTATGAAGTGAAGAAACAACCCACAATCCCAAATTCTAGCATAACTCCTTACCACTCAACCATTATAATATGATTTTGAGGATTACAAAATGTACAACAAGAGAGAAAATCTCGAATTTGAGTGTGTGCAAAATGTATGTGCTAGTGTGTGATCAATACACACTGTTCACACAAATTTCAAGTCTGCAAAAAGAATTACAAGACAAGAAAAATATGGATAAACTGAATATTGAATTTAAATGAAACATGATTACAATCTCTGAAAAATGTCTCTGTAATGGAAGATTAAATCCTCTGATTCTTCTCGTCTGGATTTGATTCAAGGGCTTGACGCTTATTCTTGAATCGGATGCGTAATTCCCTCCTAAATTTGCAGATGAAACACGAATTTCCTTGAAATTAAGTATTTATTTTGATATCAAGGTCTTCAAATTTTGGATTCTTTTGAAGAAGATGTGGAACTCTTGTCGTTGCAGTACTTCTTTGCGGCGAGAGCTCGAACTTGAGAGCTTGAATTGCTTGATGTATTTCTTGATCTCCCTGGTATACCTCCCAGCACCTCTTTTTATAGGCACAATGTTGAAGGCCAGGAGGATCTATTGCGAAAACAATAAAATAATAGTAAAGTAATTCAATGTAAAGTGACAATAAGATTTAACGTGGTTTGGCGATGTGCTTAATCCACCCAACAAAGAAAAGGAATTTTATTAATCTCAAATCAAAATGCAAGTACAAACTTGAATCCCACAAATCTCATGAAAACACCTAACACCCTCATTCTAAACTCTGTCTTGAGAGAATTACTCAAAAGCAATAAAGAAGCCCTTGTGTTATGTTTGTGATACTTTTCCTGAAAGAAAAAACTGATATAAATACTCAAAAAATCAAAGCCCAAGGCCTGTGGGCTTGAGCTTCGCACTGGGGCGCGCAAGACTTGCACCCAGGCGCACGAGTCTTCTAAATTGCCCAGAAAAACTGCATATTGCACACCTTAGCGCGCACACCTTGCGCCAGGGCACGATATTCCAATGGTTCCCATGCCAAGGCGCGCAATCTATGCGCCCGGGCGCAGGCCATTCCTGCATCTATTAAGCAGATTTTCATGTTACGAGGCAGCCTTGCACCCCGGCGCATGATTCAGCTAGCATGTGTGCCCGAGCGCACGTCGCCTAGTTCCATGCCTATTTTCGTGCTGTTGTGCACCTTAGCGCATCCGTCGCGTGCCGAGGTGTGTTCCTCATGCCCATTTCGACCCTTTGCTCTGTTTCACTCGGTTCGTCTTCTAATTCTCGTCAATTTGGCCCAAATTTCAAGGCAAAATCAACAATTTTCCACCTTGACTTGAAATTCACCATCATTCTTCTTTGTCCATGCCCTAAAAAAGGGGCCTGTTATTTGAGTCTGCAAATGTTAATCAAATCCAATCAATACTCGAATTTGATTCCTGAAACAGCCTTAGTCAACATGTCTGTTGGATTATCCTTAGTCCCAACCTTGTCAACCAACATGACTCCTTGAGGCACCATATCTCAAACAAAGTGATACCTCACATCTATGTGTTTTGTTCTCTCATGAAATGCTTGATTTTTTGACAAGTGTATGGCACTCTGACTATCACAAAATACCTTAGTGATCTCAGAAGTCATACCTATATCATCGATCAACCCCTTTAGCCAAATGCCTTCCTTAACGCCTTCAGCCAAAGCCATGTACTCAACTTTTGTTGTGGACAATGCAACCGATGACTGCAAAGTCGCTTTCTAGCTAACCGTACAACTTGATACACAAAACACATAGCCCATCATGGACATTTTGCTATCCAAATCTTCTGCACAATCTGCATCCACATAGCTAATAATTCTAGTAGTAGAATTCGATTGACTATACCTCAAACATCTGTCTGCAGAACTTCTCAGATACCTCATAATCCATTTCATAGCCTGCTAATAAGTCTTTCCTGTCTTGTGCATATACTTGCTCACAACACTGACTGCATGTGAAATGTCTAGCCTAGTGCACACCGTGGCATACATCGAGCCACCCACTGCACTAACATATGGCACATTAGACATGTGCTCCACCTCCTCCTTAGTACTCAGTGATAGATTTGATGAGAGCCTGAAATGAGCTGCAAGTGCCGTACTAACTGGCTTGGACTTATCCATCCCAAATTGATCAAGTACTTTCTTAATGTAATGTTGTTTGAGACAAGTACAACAATTCTGCGTGTCTGTCCCAGATGATTTCCATGCCCAATATCTTCTTTGCACTGCCCAAATCCTTCATCTCAAATTCTTCACTTAACTTTGCTTTTAATTGGTTGATCTCAGATATGTTTCTAGAGGCAATCAACATATCATCAACGTACAACAGCAAATATACAAAAAGGCTATCACTACAAATTTTATAATATACGCAACAATCAAATTTGCTTCTTGTATATCCTATGTTGGTAATAAAAGCATCAAACATTTTATACCACTGCCTAGGAGACTATTTCAAGCCATTTAATGACCTCTTTAAAAGACATGCTTGATTTTTTTCCCGGGAACAACGAATCCTTCTGGTTGAATCATGTAGATTTGTTCCTCCAACTCATCATGCAGAAACATTATTTTCACATCCATATACTCTAGCTCTATATCAAACGGAGCAACCAAACACAAATGGAAGTATGTTTTACAACTGGGGAGAATACTTCATGAAAGTGAACTCCCTCTCTCTGAATAAAACCCTTAGCAACCAATCGTGCTTTGTATCTAGCATCTTCAACTCCAGGAATCCCTTCCTTCTTCTTGTAGATCCATTTGCAACCTACAATCTTCTGCCCTTTGGGTACATCAACCAGCTCCCATCTGCTATTCTTGTGTGGAGACTCTATCTCTTCACTCATAGCTGCAACCCATTTATCAGAATCTGGCCTGGAAATTAACTCTTTGTGTGAGATTGGATCATCTCTTACAAACTCCTTGGCTGAACTCAAAGCATAAGCTACCAGATCTGAGTAAGCAAACCACTGTGGTGGTTTGATTTTCCTCTTCTCTCTATCACGAGCCAAATGATAATTTTATAGTGGTTCATTTTCCTGTTGTTGATTAGGTGGTAATATGTTCTCACCAGCTTCATCTACCACCTTCTGTTTCCACTTTGAAACTTGTGGAGGATTAATATGAATCTCCACCTTCTCCTTAATACCCTATTGACCGCTTTTCTGCTGCTTCACCTTCTTCATCATTAAAGACTCATCGAATGTCACGTCCCCGCTGATAATCATCTTGGAGCCGTTGTCATCATTACACCATAAACGATAACTTTTGACTCGATTTGCATAGCCTAGAAATATGCACTTCCTACCCCTTGGCTCAAGCTTCCCATCTTAGACATGAGCAGCATAAGTTGGACACCCAAATACTCTTAGATTTGAGTAATTAGCAGGAGACCCAGACCAAACTTCCATTGGTGTCTTACAGTCCAAAGCAGTTGATGGTGACCTATTCACCAAATAACACGCACTGTTAATCGCTTCTACCCAAAAATCCTTAGACAATTCGGCGTTAAAGAGCATATATCTAGCTCTTTCCAAGATAGTCCTGTTCATCCGTTCTGCAACTCCATTCTGCTGTGGTGTATGTACAACTGTGCGATGCCTCACAATTCCTTCCTTGTCATAGAATTCCTAAAATTCCTTGTTGCAGAACTCTAATCTGTTGTCAATCCTCAAGCACTTGATCTCATTCCCTGTCTAGTTCTTAATTAAGGTCTTCAATTGCTTGAAGTTGATAAACATGTTATCCTTATGCTTCAGCATGTACACCCATACTTTCCATGAGAAATCATCTATGAGTGTCAGCATGTACATTGCACCTCCCTTTGAAGGAACCTGAAAAGGTCCCTAAAGATCTGAGTGAATGTAATCCAAGGTGCCCTTGGTCCTGCGAACTGCAATGCCGAATTTCACCCTGTGTTGCTTGCCCAGCACATACTGCTCACAGAAATCCAGCTCTCCAATCTTATCTCCGCAAAGCAACCTCATTTGCGTAGTTCTGACATCCCCTTCTCATTCATATGCCCAAGTCACATATGCCACAGTCTCGTAGTATCATTGATTGATGAAGAAATCGTTGCAATACAAAAAATCATGTTTCCCTGTAATATGTAAAGATCGTTCCATTTGCCTCCCTTCATGATAAACAATGCGCCTTTGAAAACCTGCAGAACTCCATCTCGAACTCTGTACTCACAACCATTCTTGTCCAGAGTACCCAACAATATCAGATTTTTCTTCAGATCTGGAACATGACACACATTTGTTAAGGTCCTTACTATCCCATAATGCATTCTAATATAAACCGAGCCAATTCCTACAACTCTGCAAGAAGCATCGTTCTCAATGCGCACTTTACTACCCTTATATTTTTGGTATGTGGTAAACCAATCTTCTCGTGGCACATGTGGTAGGAATAGCCACTATCCAAAATTCATTTAGAGCTTAGTAAAGTTTCAGCAACGTTGAGAACAAGCCCACCATCAAACTGATCCTCAATAATTCCTGTGATATTATCCCATTTCTGATCAGAAGTTTCACCTGCATCCTTCGCCTTTCCTAATTCCGAACAATTCCATTTCCAATGCCCCTTTCCACTGTACTTAAAACACTTATCTCCATTTCTAAGCTTGGTTCGAGACTTCGATCGGCCTCTACTCCTTCCTCTTTCTCTCGATCTCCCTTTTGCCACCAATCCTTCCCCACTTTCACCATCGTTGCTGCCTAGGACATATTTTCTTAACTTGTTGGAATTTAATGAGGCTTTCACATCCTCCATTGAAATCGTATCCCTCCCGTACAGCAAAGTAGTAACCAAGTGCTCAAAATATTTTGACAGAGAACACAAGAGAATTAAAGCTTGATCCTTATCATCAATTTTGACATCTATATTAGCGAGATCCAGAATCACCTTATTGAAAAAATCAATATGCTAAGTGATAGATGTACCTTCCTTTATCTTCAATGTGTATAATCATTGTTTCAAGTACAACCAATTTGTCAAGGACTTCGTCATGTATAGACTCTCCAGCTTCTTCCATAAATCCTCTAGCGTACTTTCTGTGGCAACTTCTCTCAGTACGTTATTCGTCAATGATAACACTAGAGTACCGTAAGCCTTCACCATGAGTTCATCCTTCTCCTCGTCCTTCAGTGTTTCCGGCAAGGAGTCTCTGCCATTTAACAATTTCTGTAAACTTTGTTGACATAAGAGGGCGTGAACCTTCATCTTCCACAGGCCAAAGTCATTTTTCCTATTGAACTTCTCTACCTCGTACTTCATGCCTGACATATGATCCAACCTACTCTGATACCAATTCGTTGAAACCCAAGAGGATCTATTACGGAAACAATGAAATAATAATAAAGTAATTCAATGTAAAGTAACAACAAGATTTAACGTGGTTCGGCGATGTGCCTAATCCACCCAACAAAGAAAAGAAATTTCATTAATCTTAAATCAAAGTGCAAGTATAAACTTGAATTCCACAAATCTCACGAAAACACCTAACACCTTCATTCTAAATTCCGTCTTGAGAGAATTACTTAAAAGCAGTAAAGAAGCCCTTATGTTATGTTCGTGATATTTTTCCTAGAAGAAAAGATTGATATAAATACTCAAAAAAATGAAGCCTAAGGCCCGTGGGCCTGTACCGCGTGCTGAGGCGTGCATGACTTGCGCCTTGGTGCGCGGGTCTTCTAAATTGCCCAAAAAAAATGCACACCGCGTACATTGGCGCACACACCTTGTGCCAGGGCGGGGTATTCCAGTGGCACCCGCGTCAGGGCGCATGCCGTTCTTGCATTTGCCTAGCAAATTTTCGTGTTGTGCGCCTGAGTGCTGCTGTGCGCAGTTCCATGCCCATACATCGCCCAGTTCCATGTCTATTTTTTTGCTGCTGTGTGCCTTCGCGCATTCGTCCCGCACCCCGGTGCTCGACATCCTACCATCGTACGCCAGGGTGTGTTCCTCGTGCCTATTTTGACCGTTTGCTTCATTTGACTCCATTCTTCTTTCAATTCTCATCAATTTGGCCCAAATTTTGAGGTAAAATCAACACACAATTTAGGGTTTGATGACTTGAGACTTTAGTCTTCCCCTTGGGCTTGAATACTACTTGAGATGGGCTTAATTTACTAATAGACCATATTAAAATATATTTTGGCCCAATTGGCTAATCCAAAATAAAAAAAAATTATAATTTATTTTGGATTGGCTCATTATTTAAAGCCCAAATTTGTTATGGACTTCAATTTGGGACCCAAATCAATAACCAATTTACTTGGGCTATTAAATGGTGATTTATCCCAACAAAATTTCAACATCAACAAATGCCCCCACTTCAAAGTTCGGCAAACAGCATGCTAATTGCAAATGAAGGGCAAGATTTGAATTCATATTTCTCAAAAACTATTGAGAAGATAATTGCATATGCTTGCAAAATGAATAACATTATGGTCACCTATTAACTAATTGTATCTTATTCTTGTAACAATTTTGCAGCAAAATAAGTTTTTCTCTCTTTTCATTTTTCCCCCCAAATTTGGATCTCCTTTTTCTTTAATAACACGAGCCCACGTCAATTGATGGAATGTGAGGTTAGAAAGGGGAAAGGTTTCCCTCAACTTTAGTAACAAATTTGAACAACACAGTAGCAATTTTACTTTTGCACCACCAAACCATTTGATGTTGGTGTCCCCCTTTTTTATCATTATTTTTTCGCTTCTTCAAAGCACATGACCGGTTGTATGCTCCAATACTATTGCCCCATATTTAAGAGAATCGGCTCACCATCTTGTTTTCCTCGGTTAGAAAGGGGAAAGGTTTCCCTCAACTTTAGTAACAAATTTGAACAACACAGTAGCAATTTTACTTTTGCACCACCAAACCATTTGATGTTGGTGTCCTCCTTTTTTATCATTATTTTTTCGTTTCTTCAAAGCACATGACCGGTTGTATGCACCAATACTATTGCCCCATATTTAAGAGAATCGGCTCACCATCTTGTTTTCCTCGGTACAGCGAACCAGTGAATTAATAGATTTCCTTTTGTAAAAGAATAACATCGTACCACACGGTTAAGGAAAATTCCTTTAGTTAGTCATTGATTTCCTTGAACTTGAGAAGAAAACCTCTCCTTCTTTTTTCTCGTCTGATTATGTTTTTCTGTCAACCATGTTTACATTCTAACCTCAATCGTCGAAGCAAGGGAGTTTTCATGCACAGCCTCGAAAGTAAATCCTGGCTGATCAAGAAATACCAAATATCAAAATTAATAATAATAATAATAATAATAATAATAATAATAATAATATATTATTATTATTATTATTATTATTATTATTATTATTATTATTATATTTTTTGTCGTATTTTCTCCAAGACTTTTGTAGTTAAGGAAATCTTCCATCTTGCATGCATGAGCACTCTCTATAAAATGGGTTCTACACCTAATCTTTCTCCTACAACCAAAAGCAACAGTACAGTGGGCAGCATAACAATGCTTTCTCTTTACTCCAGATTACTTGGCTTTTCTCAAATATGTTGATATCCCTTGCCTTTTATTGCTGAATTGGCTTAATCTTTGTCATGTTTTTGTGAAGCCCTCTTCTACACACATTCACACAACATCTATTTGTGAATTTTTCCAAGAGAAAGCACCTCCACTGCATTCTTAATATCTCTCTCTTTTGTTAATTCTCTGCAGGTTTCAAAGGCCTTCACCAATAATTGGTGGCTTTACCCTTTTACCACAACTATAATCTACTCTAGCCCATTTAAATCTGTGAAAGGTAGAATATTGATGCAATCCATTTTTTCTTTGGAGAAAAATATTGTGTTGCTAACATGCTTTTTGTTTGAAATTTTAGTAACGCCATAAAGATAGATATTAAGGATTGTAGTGAACTAACTCCATGCATCGTGATTTGAGGTGATAAAGATTTCTCTAAAGCCAAAAGCACTACTTTATGTGTGTATGAAGCGGTCGTGGATGCTCAATCCTCCAAGGCTCAATCAAACCACTTCATGCATGTTGCTGAATGGCTCGAGGAGACAACTAAGAATATGATCGATTAGCGTTCCGGTGCCTCTGCTTGTTCTAGGGTCTTGCTATTGAAATCATCACTTCATGACATCGGAACCATGCATGCAGAATTCTCACTTCCGAACCACCATCTCAACATTAATAATATATGCTCGTGGAGAATTCCAACATCTAAGTTTGGTAAGGTATCCTTTCACACTGGTTATTAGGAGTGGGCAGATGGTGTGCTGGGTCATCATGTAGACCCTTTTCATCGATCCAAGATCTATGCAACTGTTCATGCCTCCCTTTTCACGTCTTTTGCAACAAAAATATCTTCCAAGCATTCCTCGAGCTATGGTGCCCTTCTACAAACACACTGCATACTGCTATTGGAGAACTGTCAATCTCTTTATGGGATCTTCATGGACTTTGCGGACTGCCGATACGTGGAGATTTCTATTATAAAGTTGTTCCATCTGCCAAGGAGCTACTTGATGCCGATACCTGCCAACCTTCTTTGCCGCGAAGCTACAAGTATCTATTCACAGCATACTACATGCTTCCAAAGGACTCTAATGGTGCATATGTTTCTAACTGGATTACATTTTGGTTCAGAGGCTTAACTTGATATGCACAACCACCTTCAAGGTCATCCAGAAAGAGACTGGTCAAGCCAAGGCTATCTCGCAATCCTTATGGGAAAATCAACATGTCTCTTTTATCACACACCAATGAGTATGTTGACCCCTTTTTAATACCAGAGATTGAAGAGGATATCAGGGATGAAACTTATTTGGTTGATTTCCTTCCATGTTGGTTATGCAGCTTTGCTTTACCATATTGCAAAATTAATAAGGTACGTGCTTTTGTTTTCAAAGTTTCAAGTAAAATAGCTCGTGGCGATTGTTTTTCTTTAGCAGTTCCTATAATGGTGAACATTTACCATGGTTTGAGAGAGATATCTACCTCAAAGAACTTGAGCAAGTCCACCGCCATCTTTCCTATTCATTATATGTACAGCTGGATAAGACTCTATCTCCAAACACATTTTCCATACAAACTTGAATCAGTTGGTGCTCAAATGGTGAAATATGCAGGAGAGAATATGTCCAAACACTTTGAACTTGCTGAGGCATGTGAATTATTCCACAACATTAATCCCTCAAGGCTTCAAAACTTGTGCACACAAGGGTAAACCTCAGTGACAGATGATGCGGGCATATCCAATACCTACAAAGATCTTTTCATGGATTTGCAATCTAGCTACTTGACATTCCAGAGTGGGTAATATGTATTGTTGAAGCTTATAGTCCTCATCGGTTCAGCCAGCAACATAGTTTTTGTCAAGATATTCCTGGTCACCTAAAGAGGGAAATTCTTAAATGTGAGTTGGTTGAACTTGTTCGACTTTGGCAGTCTTGTACTTTGTTGGGCACATCTTCCAAGCTAATTGTACCAAGCAGTGTCTCCTCATCGCCTTTGGTTACGAAGGAATATGCAGACTGGTGGGCTAAACATTAGAAGGCTTATTCGAGGAAAAACACAAAGATCATTATCAAACTTAATCAACCCACAGATATAAATCCCAAAAGGCTTCAAAGGACTTCAAGACAAGGTTCAAAGGATGGCGAAGCTATCCCATCTCCTCGAGATTCGGCTGTTGACCTAGAATCAGCAAAAGTGCCTTCTAAAAGGCAATGAACTCTTCAAGTGGACTCGACCCCCAAGCTTGTTGCTACAAGTAGTCTAACTGAAGAAAATGAAGTGATTTCTGCCTTGTCACTCTCTAATGATGAATCCAGCAATTAATATTAGTTTAAAAAGAGATTGAAGGTTCTTGACTGAGACAGTATTAGTGTGAATTATCATATTTTGTAGATGCTCCAAGTTCTTCAGTACCTTTAGAGGAATCAGCAGAATACGTATATACACTCATTATTATTATCATTTTTTTATTCATTTACATTATCATTCTGCTTCACCCATCTTATATCTTTTTTCTTTTTTTTTCTCCAGCTTGCAAACCTTGAGAAAGAAATTCCCATCGCTTCTAAAGGTAGCATGGGCTTAATAAATGAAGTCAATTCTTTTGGCTTATGTGGAGAAGACGCTACTTCTCATCCTTCTAGTAATAATGCATCAATTATTTATCTTTGTAAAACTGAGACCTTTTGCAAGTATATAAATGATATTGCCTATTTTACTGCAGAATGTGCCTAAGCAACCCAAGATGGAATTTGAAGTTTCATTTTGGCCATTTCCAAGTGCTGAAGTTTTTGAATTTTGTCCCACAGCTATAAAAATTGAAGCTGATAAGATATTGATCAAATTTTACTGGGAACGAATATGTTAGAAGATTATGAGAACTTCATTTGAGCAGCTTTCGGGGGTAAAGCCAGCGATTGATGATTTGATCGTGGAGATGAGGACATATATGAAAGATACATCATCCTTGGAGAGTCATATAAAGTATTTCTTTGATGGCGCTTCCAACTACACAAAAGTCAAGTTGGACTCCATCCAGAGAGAAACAAAAGAAGCTCATGAGAAAACACTTCTTCTTCCACAACAAGATCTTTTTGAGGTTAAGGTAATAGAGACTGAACGAGTTGAGGAAGTGAATAGTCTAAAAGTAGAATTTCTTCAAATCACCAAGCAGCAAAAAGAATTGAAAGCGCGACTTGCCGAGTTGAACAACAAGGAAGAGACT
Source organism: Jacaranda mimosifolia (assembly GCA_018894105.1). Classification (NCBI taxonomy): domain Eukaryota; kingdom Viridiplantae; phylum Streptophyta; class Magnoliopsida; order Lamiales; family Bignoniaceae; genus Jacaranda; species Jacaranda mimosifolia. The sequence goes on along the minus strand of CM032118.1, from coordinate 17,659,973 downwards.
ACAAGCTTATCACTCCATAAAGCAGAAGAAAACTTATCCACCATTCAAAAAGAAGTAGCAATCAAGAGGGAAGAAGTCTTGAAGCTTGAGAGCACTCCATTTTTGACTGACAAAGAGGTTGAAGCTTTGAAGATGACAGAGGCATTACTTGAAGAATCCCACCATGATTTAGTCGCATTTGACTTGTTTGCTTGAGCATTTAGCTTATTAGCATTCTTTCTTTTTTTTAATTGATGTAAAAAAACATTCATATGCAATAACAGCTCTTTTCTTTTCATCAATCTTTTTGCTTCACCTTTTTTTTATATGCTCTATTTTCTGCACTTTTCTCATTAACAACAACTAAGCAAAGATCAATCACATGCTTTCAATGATTGGATAATTATGAGCTGGCTCAAACTTACAAACAAAATGGCTATCTTTAAGACAAACCAAACTTGTTTAAAGATGTAACTGAACTTAGAAAATAAATTCCAAGCTGCCTACGTACCCCATCAAGGGGATCAAGTCATCACGTAGTTCAAAGAATTTTTGTTTTGAGGGGGGGTCGTACACAGTTTATACTCATGCGGGCCAGGAGTATCCATACCTTAGCCACCCTAGACTAGTAAAGCATTTCTACATTTTAGCCACATGAAATAATTTAAGTGGAGTAGATTAGCAGTTTATCCAGATACACTACCATTGGTGGGTACCATACACTGTTTATACTTAGACGGGTCAGGAGTAAAATGCAATTTAAGCTCATGCGTCAAGGAGCACATTTCTTCATGGATAATAGTGCTTCAGAAACTTGCCATTTATAGGACCAATGCACAGTCCATCTTTATCCACCAACTAATAGGCACCATTTGTGTAAACTTCTTTCACTACATAAGGGCCATCCCACTTCGATACAAACTTATTTCCCATTCACTGGGTGATGGTAATTAGCCTCCTTACTACCAGGACAAGATCCCCAACTTGAAATGATCGAAGGAGGACTTTCCTATTGAATGTGAGCTTGGTAGCACTCAAGTTGTTGTTGAGCTTCAAGTCTTTTCTCATCCAACGCTTCCAATTTTTCACGTCTAAGGTGAGCATTATTTTCGGTGGTGAGTCCTTCTTGAATTGCGATACGGAAAGAAGGCATCTGACTTTCAAGGAGGAGAACAGCTTTAACTCTATACACTAATGAATATGGAGTGGCTTGAGTAGCAATTTGGTGTGTCGTCTATATGCCCACAATGTTTCTCCAACTTTTTCGTGCCAGTACCTTTTTGACTTCGACACTACTTTTTTCAGAAGGTTGCACAGTGTCTTATTGAATGCTTCAGCCAAACCATTTGCTGCTGCATTGTACATCGAGGAGTTATGTTGCTTGAAACCAAATTGTGCACATAATTTATCCATCAACTTGTTATAGAATGGCTTCCCATTGTCAGTGATAATGTAGCGAGGTACCCCATATCAAAAAATAAGGTTCGAACGGATGAACTCAACTACTATTTCCTTATTTACCTTTCTAAGTGGGATTATCTCCATCTATTTGGAGAAGTAATCAGTAGCTGCCAATATATAAGCATGACCAGCAGATGACTTTGGAGTAATAGGCCCTACAACATTGAGATCCTTAGCGTCAAATGGCCATGAAGCAATAGTAGGATGTGGAGGCTCCGGAGGCTGGTGTATGAAATTTGCATATAGTTGGCAAGCTTCACATCTCTTCACATATTTCAAACAATCTTTGACCATCGTTAGCCAATAGTAACCTATTCTTTTGATCCGAAAATAAAGCTTAGGACTAGACTGGTGAGCGCCACAAACCCCAGAATGTGCTTCAGTTATGGCTTCCATTACTTCTTTGCCACTTAAGCAACGTTGGTAATTACCTTCAAAAGATCGACGATACAAAGTATCTTTATATATGATAAAATGAGACGATCTCATTCGTACTTCTGTCTTATGGCGAGGATCATTTGGCAACTATCCTTTCTTTAAATAATCAATCAATGGACTCTTCCAATCTTGATCATCACTAATCGATACTAAAATGGCATTTGAATCTTCGTGATTGGATATAATAGAAGGCGGCACAATCCACCGATTGCATATGGGAACATTTGTTGTTTCTCCTTGAGGCAGAACAAGAGTAGTTGCCAGGTTAGCCAATGCATCAGCCATCCTATTCTCTTTTTTCGGTATGTGGTTTAAGCTGACACTATCAAATTTCCTCAATAAGTCTGAGGCTTGCTGAAAGAAAGACAAGAGATCTTCTTTCTTGACTTCATATTCTTTCAAAAGCTTATTGATCATTAATTTTGAGTCACCATGGATCTCAATTTCCATAATCTCTATTTCTAAGGCCATTTGTAGTCCAATGATCAAAGCTTGGTACTCAGCAACGCTTTTAGAGCACAACTCACCCAGTACGATGGAATATATCAATACTTGCTTTTCTAGCGACACGAAGACGATCCCAGCCCCCGATCCATCAGATCTAGCTACTCCATCGAAAAACATCGTCCATGTCAGGATAACTTCAACATAGAGAACATCTTCATCTAGGAGGTCATCAGATAACACCCATTCTGTAGAGATAGGATGATCAGCCAGGAAATTAGCAAGAGCTTGTCCTTTAACTGCTTTTTATGGCACATAGGTTATCTCGTATTTGTTGAATATGACAGACCATTTTGCTAATCTCCTAGAGAGCACATGTCTTGATATAACAAACTTGACTGGATCGGCACGAGAGATGAATCGTATGGAGTATGCTTCAAAATAGTGCTTCAGCTTCTTAATGGCTTAGAATAATGCTAAGCAAATCTTCTCAATAGGGGAATATTTTAGTTTATTTCCTGTTAGGGATCTACTCAGGTAATATAGTGTCTTTTCTTTACCCTTTTTATTTTTCTTGAGCCATAAGAGCACCAATTGACCTCTTTTGTGCTGCAATATATAATATAAGTGGCTTTCCAGGTACAACAGCCCCCAACACCAGTGGATTTCTTCTTTATACTTTCAAAAGCATTCTGGCGTTCTTTATCCCATCTGAAAAGCGCATCTTTCTTCATAAGATGATTGAATGGTTAGAACCTTCTAGCAAGGTTTGATATGAACCTTCTTATAAATGCAAGATTACCTTGTAAGCTCTGTAGTTCCTTTAAGCTCATTGGCGCAATCATCTTCTATGTAGCATCTATCTTTGTAGAATCAACCTCAATGCCTCGATGACGGACTATAAAGCCGAGAAACTTGCTTGATGTAACACCAAATGAACATTTAAGGGGATTCATATTCAAGTTATATTTTCTTAACCGATCGAACACGACTTGAAGATCTGCCAAGTGATCGCTTCTTTTTCTACTTTTGACAACCAAATCATTCACATAGCATTCAACTCTTTTGTGCAGCATGTCATCAAATATGTTCTGCATAGCACATTGGTAAATGGCACTAGCATTCTTTAACCCTAAAGGCATCACCTTATAACAATAGATTCCCTTCGGAGTGCGAAAAGTTGTACACTCCTCATCTTGTGGTGACATCCTAATTTGGTTATAGCCAGAAGACACATCCATGAAGTATAAAGCTTCATGACCAAAGTTGCATTGACCATGAGCTTGATGATAGGCAACGAAAAATCATCTTTTGAGCATGCCTTATTTAAGTCTCAAAAGTCAACAGAAATATGTATTTGGCCATTTTTCTTCTTAATAGGTACAATGCTAGATATCCACGTTGGACACTTGACTTCTTTGATAAACCCAGCATCAATGAGCTTGTTTACTTCAGCTTCAATTTGAGGGACAAGCTCTGGGCGGAGAATTCACTGTGATTGTTGTACTGGGTGTAGTCCATGCCTTATGCCAAGGTGATGAGTTGCAACTTTGGGGTCCAATTCTGGCATCTCTTTATATGTCCATGCAAAAACATCTCTATACTTGCTTAATGTTTTGAAGTACTGTTTTTCCTCTTCAGGATTCATCAGAGAACTTATAAATATAGGACATGGGTTTTCTATTGTGCCAAGATTCAATTCTTTAAGCTTATCCACAGTTGCATGTCCACCATCTTCAAGTTATGGAAGGGCTTCTTTAAAATCGTCTTTAGAGATGTCTAAGTCAGAATCTTCATTAACCGCAACATGATGACATGAGTGCAGCTCATTGCCTTTTTCATCATCAGATTATATAGTGTCTACAACTTCTACATTTTGAAATGAGATCCTCCATTTTATAACTCCATTTGCTTTCACAATGGGGACAAACGTCATTCTCCACTCATGATAATTTGTATTTTGCACAAAACCACCTATAATCAATTTGTTGAACTCTCTAAGATACTAAGGGTTTGGCACTTATATAACACTTGTGTAGTTAGAGCTTACAGTAACCTCCATTTCATCCTCGTGTCCACTATTTTCATTAGATGAACGTCTTATGGTACGTCGCATCACCTTCACCGGTCTGTCCATATTAATGATCAAGATCAAGGATTTAGCTTCACTCGATTGAGATAAGCAAATAGTCTGGCCTTTAGTTTTCAACTCCATCATGTTGGTCTCATCACAGTAATTTCTTTTCCTTGATTTTTCTACGGCATTACTTCCAAGTCGATTGAAGATCGAACGTTGTGGATGACGACTTATAGTAGGCCTTTTACGTATCGATGGATTCTGACGAAGTTTATCAAAGACAGATGGACGGTTGGTGTGAGTGCTTAGCCAATCGAATACAGAGATGCGATGATCACTTGACTTTTGACTTCCACTATTTCCATCTTTATCAGCTGCAATATGTTGGACACTGACACACTTAACTTTCTTCGTCACACGTATTCTGATTGGCTCACTTGGGCTAAATCCCAAGCCGGTCCTTGGCTAATCAACACGAAACCCCTAGCTCCATAATTTTTGTTGTGCCTTGCTGAGGCTATGGACCTTTTCTCCGATGAACTCAGGTTTCAACCTCCATAACTCAAACGGATTGGAAAAGTCATATCCAGACTTAGCAAAGAGGTTGTAGGCTTTTGGATCAATCATCCCATGAAACTTTTGACGTTGAATCCCTCTAGAAGAAAATTCAGCTAAGGCATTTGAGTTCAAACTGACGATAGACATGATTAACTTCTTTCTTATAACTTTGTGGTTATCAGATCCTATCCCCTTTATTTGTTCTATTTTATTGTGCAGTGATGGAATGTACATTTCAGGTAACTTTTGTCCTTCTTTCTGAGGTGATCAAAGGGTGTACCGAAATACTGGCAAATTAGCCGTCCCTTTAGATTCAACTACTTTACTTTCCGAAGTTTCACCAACAACCAACTTCTTGGACTTTTCAACATCGGGCTCCAGAGTTATAGGTTCAGCATGCTCTCCCTCGATAAGATGATTGATGGGAGACTTTGAAGGTAATATTTTCTGCACTGAGCTCGGGTATAGATACAATTTGGCATCTACAAAATATGATTTTGCCTCAGTAAATGGTTTTGTATCAACAACGACCTTCATTATCTCACCATTTCTCGAATACTTAAAGCATTGATGAAAGGTAGATGGAACTACTCCATTTTCATGAAGCCATGGTCTTCCTAGCAGCAAGTTGTAAGAATTCCTTGCATCGATCAAATGAAATAAAGTATCTGCTTTTAATTCTCTAATAGGAAGATCTAGGCGGATCATTCAAATGGCTCGCTAGCCTCCTTGGTTGAAACCTTGAATGGTCAAGCGACTATGAGATAAGTCCTCAACTGCGATCCCCAATTGCTTCATAGTAGACTTTGGCATGATGTTAACCGCTGACCCCTTGTCAATAAGCATGCGTTTGACTTTCTGATCTTGCATGAATCCAGAAACAGAAAGCGGCCAATTATGGGGCTTTGATCGTAGCAACAAATCTTTATTTGTAAATGCAATAACCGCACATTAAGAAGCAGAATTTTGGCTCTCCACTTCACCAGATGTAGTAAATGTTGTTTTAACCTTCTGCTCAAAAAATCTCATGGGAAAAATTGGCTTAACACGAGAAGCTTTCATATCTCTTGTTAACTTTGGTTGAGGGCACTTGGTGAGATGTTGAGATGTCCTACCATAAACGCCACATCTATTGAGATGTTGTCTCTTTAAGAGGGATGGATAAAGTTGGTGAACATGTTGCCTTTGCCTCCGCCGACGTGTTACAAGAATCCACTCACCTTTATATTCAACTTCAGAAACAGAACTTGCATCTGACTTTCTTTTTTATTAGTGGACAAAGTTTCGAACAAGACTGGGTCTATACTTCCAAGTTGGAGCAACTTTGATGCCCCTATGAGTGGTGGAAGAACATTCTTCCGGCTGCAAGTGGCATTTGTAATAGGGCGATACTAGCAACATTTGCATCCACCGTATCTTCGGTATCAAGGATGATTTTTCCATCTTTAGCCAATGCCATGATTTTCTCTTTAACCACAAAACATTTTTCTATAGGATGGCTAACAACTCGATGATACTTACAGTATTTTGGGTCATTCACCTTCCCAACATCATCAGGATGTTTCGGCTCAGGTAGCTCAATCATCTTTCTTGCTAATAACTCGTCAAAGATTTGCGGGACGTCAGAGTCAGGGAATAGATACTCCTTTTTCCTATAGTTCTTTCAATGTAGGTTGATGCCTTTTAGTTGGCACAAGTTGACCAGGCTTTTCTCCTTTGTTGCTGCTTGCAGAAATCTTGACGGGAGCTGCTTTAATTGCCATTGACTCCTTCATAGAAGCTTTGGTGAACTTTTCATTCTTCTTCGAGTCTTTTCTATCTTTCTTTTGATCATCCACCGAAAAAATAGGTTTATGATTTGCAATGCTCAGCTCCATGTCATGAGCACGAGTGGTCAATTCCTCAAAACTTCATAGCTTGATTCCTTGGAGGATATAAAGAAGCCCCCAATGCATACCCTGGATACACATCTCTATTGCTGAAACTTTTGATAATCTATCCTTGCAATTCAAGCTTAGTGCACGCCAATGGTTGATGTAGTCGATGACTGGCTCGTCTTTCCACTGCTTTGCATTGGTAGGCTCGATCATACTCACAGACTGGTGCTACAGAAGCGGTTCAGAAATTCTCTCTCCATTTTCTGCCTAACTATCAATAGACTTAGGCTCCAAATCAACGTACCAATCAAATGCATTTCCATTAAGCGATCTCATGAACTGCTTTACGATGAGGTCACCATCAGTTCTTGCATTATTGCATGTTTCCACAGAGTGGGCAATATGCTGCTTCAGATTACCTTTTCCATCAAATTGTTGGAGCTTCGGTGGCTGGTATCCCATTAGCATCCTTAATGCGTCAATCCATTTAGTGTATGTTTTTTAGTACACGAGCAAGTTTTGCGAAGGTCCACCATACTGTGCTCTAATAAATTTAGTTATCATCTCTTGCAATTGTTATATGAACAACACAGCAACAGATGTCGTAGAGTGATTAGATTTCTGCACTGAGTATTGCTTGGGTGGCGCCTCATCTATTTGATTTTTATTTTCAACATGAATAGAGAAGGATGAATGATTCCAGCTAGACTCTTCAACATCTGAATGCTCCAGATTGTTCATTAATTGGACGATTTGGAGGTCTTTGTCTGTCACAATCTTCTAAAGATCAGCTATGGCTTGAGCCATCTAAGCAAGTTATTCGTCCACTGTAGTTATTTCAGTTACCATTGCAGGCAGCGCAGCAAAAAGAGATGATTTGGACTTAATCTCCATAAGACTTGCTGAGTTCGAGCCGTCCGATATAGTAGTATTAACGGTCTTGCCCCAGGTGGAGGATTGACCAGCCACAACAATAATATCCATAACATTTGTCTTATTCATAATAGTGACTTAGTTCTTCTTAGGTGCCATGGAGAGTTCGAATATGAAAACTGGAACTTTGATATAGGATAAAGAGGTGGGAGGTAGAGATTGTCCTACTAGATGTGCCAGAAATTTGTGTGAACAAATTTCGAGTCTGCAAAAAGAATTACAAGGCAAGAAAAATATGGACAAATTAAATATTGAATTTAAATGAAAAATGGTTACAATCTTTGAAAAATATCTCCGTAACAGAAGACTAAATCCTCTTATTCTTCTCTTTTGGATTTGATTCAAGGGCTTGACGCTTGTTCTTGAATCGAATGCGTAATTCCCTCCTAAATTTGCAAATGAAATCACGAACTTCCTTGAAATAAAGTATTTATTTTGATATCTAGGTCTTCAGAATTTGGATTCTTTTGAAAAAGATGTGGAACTCTTGTGGTTGCAGCACTTCTTCGCGGCTAGAGCTCGAACTTGAGAGCTTGAATTTCTTGATGTATTTCTTGATGAATTTCGTGATCTCCCTAGTATATATGCCTCCCAACACCTCCTTTTATAGGCATAATTTAGGGTTTGATAACTTGAGACTTGAGTCTTCCCCTTGGGCTTGAATACTACTTGAGATGGGCTTAATTTACTAATAGGCTATATTAAAATATATTTTGGCCCAATTAGCTAATCCAAAATAAAAGAATTTATAATTTATTTTAGATTGGTCCATTATTTAAAGCCCAAATTTGTTATGGACTCTAATTTGGGACAAAAATCAATAACCATTTTACTTGGGCTATTAAATGGTGATTTATCCCAACAAAATTTCAACGTCCACACACACAAAGGTATATCTTTATGTAGCACCCCGTCCAAGAGGTACCTGCTTTGGACTGAGGTGCTACTCCAATCTCACTTACAATAACTCCAACAAAATACGCACCTCTAAAGTTTCAGTTTAAATAACTACATCAACCCAAAATAATTCATTCCAACATACTATTACAAACCACTATATATTATTTCATAAAGGTTCTATAAGCACTTTTGGATAAATGGAGCAAGGAAAACATCCAAAAAGTTAGTGGAACTGTAAAATTTAAATCTTTTTGGCAAGATTTCTTGTTTGCATATATGCTAGTGCATTACAACCATGTAATATTTGCTCTTTAATAGTATTAGAGCTTCATGGTTGTCTTTTTGTGTTAAGTTTGCATCAGTCTGCTTCAAAATAAGCCATGCAAGCATGATGTATATTCATATATTCTTCTATGAATAAAAATGGCAACTTTATGCATTTTTTATTAGATGCTTTCAATTTTTTACCACAGCATATTCATATGATGTAGATCATAGCTAAAAATTTTGGTGAATTGTTGTTAACTATGTGGATAGAAATAAATCATTCTTCATTAAAAATGAAGAAAATTTGAAAACATCCTATTTTTTGAACAATACATTTCATGTTATAAAATTAATATTGTTGTAAAACTCATCAAAAATTATTCAAAACCATATATTATGCATGGAAAAAATCTAAGAGTTTGATTTTATATAATTTTTTAAAAATTGGATCGAATTTTTGAAAATTTGGAAAAAATGAATAAGATAAATAATACAAATCTACCTCTCCACTCTCGGTTGGATGCCTTAATTTCTCAAACACAACTGTAGGAACCTTAAAATACAAATTTAACTATACCATCAAGTTCAAATGAGTCAAAAATGAGGGGTAGTCAGAATGTCGTCGCTGGAAAAAGCTAGGACGACGGTGCATGTACTCACACGCCACTACAAGAAAGTGGTGCTAAAAGGAAGTGATGGTCCCACATCACACCACATGGGCTAATAGATAAAGGCCACACAGTGCCATAGCACCTATGAGATTGTCTTGGATAATGGGAACATGAGTAAGTAGCCTCACTCAAAGATTTGGTTGAGGAAGGGGGAGAACTTTGTTGTTAGGTTGGTGGCATTAATGCCTAACCCCCTCTGGACACTCTTATCCAGCGTGAAGATCCTCTTAAGGAGCACCATCCCATCATTTCCTCGCATGTGTCGAATCGACCTTCTTTCCTACAATATATCATGCTTTTTAAAATGCCTAAGTGCTAGAATCACATTAGTAGGTAGCCTCTCTCGAAGGTCGAGGAGGAAGGGTGAGAACTTTGTTGTCAGATTGGTGGCATTAATGCCTAACCCCCTCTGGATGCTCTTATCCAACATGAAGACCCTCTTGAAGAGCAGCATCCCATCATTTCCTCACATGTGTCGAATCGACCTTCTTTCCTACAATATATCATGCTTTTTAAAATGCCTATGTGCTAGAATCAATAATACATGGATAATAATACCAACAGCAATAAACTCACAAGTTCCAATAAGAAATAAGTAACATCAAAAATGATATTGAATAATCCAATAAACCCATACTGCTCCCGAAAGTCCTGATGAACCTTTTAAGAACATATGATAGTTATTGCTCTGATAGCTGAAAATCGCAATCATCGGCCCTAACATAGAAAAAGTGCTCTCTCCAAACGCCTTAAGATGAGGACAACCCTCAAAGAAATTTACAGCAAGATTTGAATAAAGATAGAAGAAAGCTTTCGTGGAATTTATCTAACCATGACGAGAGTATTAAAACTATCAAGCATCACAAGGAGACTAAACTTAGTAAGACGGTATAGAAACTCCATGAAATACATAAAAAGGTCAAATACGTACTGACTCAAACACAACCCAAACTATTTACTACCTCCAACAATCAAGCATCTAGAGGGATCGTGAATCCACTACTGAAATAACTATTGAAAACTAAAAAATACCTCGGATGAAAAGATGATATATAATGACCTTGCGAAGGCAACCTAAACTCATATCCATCAAATAAGTTAACCCTTCTATGTAATAACTCAAGCTTTCTAAGAGTCAGGGTGGAATCTAAGCCGTTGTCACCTGTTAAAACTCCCTCAGACTAATTTTTCCTTAGACTCACCAATAAAACTCTCTCGAGCTCCTACAAGATTCCCACTCAATTGCTCAACAAACTCCTCGTCGTCCCTTAAGTCAAACTCAGCCTGCTCATTAGACTCCTCATTATCCTTGGCTTAAACCCTAATGAACCCAACTCTAATGATTTAACAATGTAGGTCTCAGAGAGAAATGGTTGATGAACTCACTTGCGATGTGGAGTTATATCACAATGAGCTCGCCAACTTATAAAAATAAGATCCACAAACAACTTTCATGGCTTACTCCAAAGAAATACCTCAATTGCATTCATTAATGATCTATGCCATGAGTTTGTAGCCAACCTTCAAAACACTGGCTATGGTTCTAGGCGCCTAAACACAGTTAATCCTAGGTCAACCGCAGGTTTAATCAATCAACTGCATACTGCACACTATTGACCCTAAGTTAGCAGTCGTGTAATAAGGGCCACATGCGCTGTTGATCCAAGGTCGATTGAAGATGCCTGAGTCGTGTGACGTGCAGGCAGCCTTGGTCAACCACAAGCGCTCGATCTGGCACTTTAGGTAGTCAACAACATTTGCGCAACTAACCTATCACTTTCTCAGCCTCTCTCCCTTACTCTTGACCTATCTTTGTACTTTAGCACAATAGTTTGGATACTTTTAATTTTTCTAATCAAAAGAGGTATGGAAGATAATAAAGAAATGCAAGATGGAAGAAGGGATAAGAAGAAATAGAAACAAGAAAAGGAAAAAAAAAAAAAAAAAGGCTTTCCCTCTTGAAGCTATCTTTAATCAAGTATACCAAGGAAAGAAATAACAAAACCCAACACTTTGGCCAAAAAAACATAAGCTCTCATAAAGAATTACTAATGATAACTAAAAATATAAAAAATATGTGAAAATATATAATAAATATAGTAATAATAAATAAATAAATAATAATACTACTAAATGAAAATAATAAAAGTAAATAATTAATGATAATTATAATAACAATAAAAATAAAATAAAATGAACATACTTGCTCCTGCTCAGACCTTCTAAGCCGAAGTGTCCTATGAGGAGTTGGGGGAGTCATATAATATGGTCAGCATAAACCCTAAGGGAAAATTGAAAAAATCGCAATTTAAATGCAATGCACCATAGGAAAATGGATTGTCATACATAGAAACTATGGGTCCAAACTCTAAAAGGCCTAAATCTGCCAACTCTATAAATGTTTCCACTAAGGTCAAAGACAAATCATCTTGGAAAAATTCGGGCAGTTTTTCTCTAAGCAATCACACTCAAGAGTTAGAAATCTGCAACCTTAAGCCTATGATGCATAGATAGGGACACAATAACACGAACACGACACGGTACGGATACGGGGACGCATTAAATTTTAAAATTTTAGGATATGATACAACACCAACACAATTATTATAATTTATATAATTATATAAACATATAAATAATTATTCATTGATTACATTAGTATATGTAATAAAAAATACATATCAAGGTAAAGTGCTAAAAATCAACATTAAATGTTAAAAATAAATATATTTTAAATTTAAATAAATGACAAATCCTAAATAGGAATAGTATTCGATATGGCTAAAATTGAACTCAATGGCAATTTGGTAAATTAAATAGCAAATAGACCATAAGACTAATTAACTAAGAAAATGGGCTATTGAGCCCAAAAGACAAGCCAAGCCCATAAAGAAAGCTAAAAAAACCTTAATGGCCTAAGCCTATCAAGACTAAAATCTATAAATAACAAGTCCCATATAGAAATGGGGGAGAAGAAACCATTCATAAAAATTCTAAAGCTGGTAGAACTCTCGAGAAGAATAGATCTCTCTACACGCATTCTCAACAACATGAATCAACATTATGCTACCTTTTGGAAATGACCAAGCTTTACTTTCGAGTAGCATTATTTTGGTACCGTTTGTGGAAAACTTGAAAGAAGAAGAAGAATAAATGTTAAAGATGCAGAAGAGATCTATGACGTAACACTCCAACATGGAAAAAGAAGTGATGATCATTAAGACCTTTGTTTGCTATAGAGGATGAGGAAGGTCGCTAGCGCGAGCAAAAATACACCTGTCGAGCTTTGAAATAGGAAAAGAAAAGCTAAGGAATAGGAATTTAGGGCACAATAGGAGCTCAAGAACATCGAGATTTATCTTTTAGATCCCTTGAGGACTACTAAGAACAAAGCCATCCTAGGCCCCGACTTTGAAAAGAAACTGATGAGTTCCTAAGAGATAATTACAATATTTTCACTTGGAGTGTGATGAACCTGTAAGGAATCTCCCTAGATATCATAATGCACCACCTTAGAGTGGAACTAGATGCTTGACCCATGCAACAAAAGAGAAGAAACTTTAGAGTAGAGCTCAACCAGATAATCAAGTACGAGGTGGACAAGCTACTACAAGCAAAGTACATCCAACCAGTCCAGTACCTAGCGTGGCTAGCTAATATGTTATTGATGCCTAAATCCAATTAGAAGTGGTGAATGTGCGTCAATTTCAATGTGAATCCACTACAAAGTATGAAATGCTAAGCTTCCTAGATGTCTATCAGGGTTATAACCAGATTCAATTGGCCCCTAAAAACAAAGAGAATATAAGTTTTAACCACTTATGGAATTTACTGCTACAATGTGATGTCATTCGAGCTTAAGAATGAAGGTACAACCTACCAAAGGCTGGTTAACCATATATTTAGAAATATGGAAGTCTACATCGATGACATGTTGGTCAAAAGTCTTGAGTAGAAAAACTACCTCCGAGACTTGGGAGAGTACTTAAACATCTTAAGGAGATTCAAGTTACGACTCTAACCCAACCAAGTATGCCTTTGGGATACAAAAAGACAAGTTCTTAGGATAAATGGTGTCTAGGTATACGATTTAAGCTAACATCGATAAAATTAAGGTAATACTGAAGATGCCACCCCACATAATGTCAAGGAGGTACAAGCGCTAACAGAACGCTTGATCGCATTAAATCACATCATCTCTCAATATTTCGAGAATGGACTAACCTTCTTCAAAATACTACAAGGTGCTAAAGCATTTGAGTGGACAAAAGAGTATGAAAGATCCTTCTTACGATCAAAAGAATACCTAACATCACCTTTATTGTTGAGAAAGCCAAAGATAGGTGAGACCCTATACTTGTACCTACTCACAACAAATATAGCAGTTAGTGTTGCTCTGGTGCACAAACAAGGAAGAGAATACTAACTGGTATATTACATCAGTTATGTACTGCAAGGTCTTGAAACATAATATGCCCCCTTTGAGAGATTAGCCATGGAAGTAGCAATGGCCGCCCGAAAGCTATGACCATAACTTAAAGCTCACTTGATTGTGGTACTTATTAACTATCCTTTGAAGAAAATACTAGGCATCCTTGAGGCTTCTAGACTTGTCAAATAAGTGGTGGAGCTTAGCTAGTATGGGATCGAGTAACGCACTCTGCCTCTCATCAAAGCATAGGTCATAGCAAATTTCCTAGTAGAAGGAGTCAAAGTAGATGCAGAAAGTTCCCCTTCCACTTAGATGCTTTACGTGGACGAGTCAGCGATAGCAACATGCATCAAAGTAGTAGTAGTTTTAGAAAGCCCTTATAGTGATAAGATAGAGTAAACATTGAGGCTTTCCTTCTCTATCTCAAATAATAAAGTGGAATATAAAGCACTGGTCGTAGGAATAAAATTAGCCTATATGACCAAAGCGTGATGCCTAACCACCTATAATGACTCCCAGCTGGTGGTAAACCAAGTTACTAAGAACTATAAAGCCAAAGAATGGAGCATGACTAGATATTTGAGCCGAGTAAAGGTAATGCAGCAAAATTTTGAGGAGTTTACCTCGTGCAAATTCCTCACGGGGAGAATAAAGATGTTAATCGATTAGCTAAACTCGCCAATTCGATAACTGTCGTATAGAGTAGGCAAATTACATTCTTAACTATGGATGCCATGAAGCAATAACCTCTTAGGGAAGAAACTAAGAATAACTCTGAGATAATGGACATAGACATCAATACTGACACGTGGATGACTCTTATTGTGAAGTACTTGCAAGATGGAGTTCTTTCCAGTAACCCGAAGGAAGCACATCAAATAAAGGTATGGCGCAACTTATTTTATCTTGGTGGATGGAGACTTGTACATAAAAAGCTTTTTGTAGCCATACTTGGAAAGCCTGGCACCAAGAAGAACATAGGATGTGCTCAAAGTGACCCATGAAGGTTTGTGGGGAAACTATCCAGGAGCTAGTCCTTGGCGTCGAAAACCTTTCGATAGAGATACTTTTACCTGACCATGCTGAAGGATGGCCAAGCTTTTGTGACGAGCTATAAACCTTTCCAGGATTATGCTGTCCTGACTCACCAGCATAGTGCTCTCTTACAATCGTTCAGCAACCCATGTCCCTTTACCTAATGAGGAATAGACATCATGGAACCATTCCCTCAAGCCCTAGGCAAAGAAAGTTTCTCATTTTGGTGGTAGACTACTACTCCAAGTGGTTCGAAGTAGAACTCTTTGCCCGGGTATCTGAGAAAGAAGTAATACAATTCCTTTGGAGAAATATTGTTAATAGATTTAGAATACCCCAAGCACTAGTCTCCAACAATGGTACTTAATTCTCGGGAGCAAAACTCAGAGAGTGGTGCCAAGAGTTCTCCATCAAATAATTCTTTACACTAATAGCTAACCCCCAGAGCCAACTAACAGATAGAAGTCATAAATAGAACTATCTTGCAGCACCTTAAGACGCACTTTGAGGAGCGAATGGTGCATAAATATATGAACTCTTCTCAATGATGTGGGCATGCAAAACTACCCTATTAGCATCCACTGGCAAATGCCCATTCAACTTGGTGTATGGAACGAAAACAATCACTCTAGTAGAAGTGGGAAAAGTCAGCTAGAGAACCAAGAGTTATGACGCGACAACAAATATGAAAGAGTTAACAACTAATCTCGACCTACTACCCAAAAGGAAAGACATGGCACATACCTACAGAACAACAGAGAGCAAGGATGGCAAAGGCTTACAATGCTAGAGTATGCTATATAAGTTTCCAAGTCAGTAACTTAGTACTAAAGAGGGCAGAAGCACTAGAACCCTTCAACAAACTGGATGCTAAATAGGAAGGCCCTTACAAGGTAGCTGAGATTGTTAACCCTATATGTTGTAGACAATAGAGGATATAGAAGTACCAAGGACTTGGAATATCTCCAACTTATGAAGGTTCTATGCTTGATGAGTAATAGTCATTGTTCGTATCACCTGAATACCGGTATCACCACTTAGTATCTAAAAGGAGTATTAGAAAGTAGCTTTTAGACATGAACCCACTATAAAGCTCCTCAAGGAGTGCGAGGAGTATGTGGAGATCACCAAGCATAATCTCACTATAAAGACCCCATCAGAGTATATGGTCACCAACATAATCCCACTATAGGATCTAAGGGAAGTACTTGGTAATTATTCTCTCAAAAAATTCTACTAATGGCTCCCTTCTAAAGTACGTGGTACCCTCTCAAAAAGCCCACTATCGACTTTTCTTAGAGTACGTGGCACCCTATAGAAAGCCCACTACAGGCTCTCCTCGAGAGTACATGGCATCCTCTGAAAAAGTCCACTATCAGCTATCCTTAGGAGTACATAACCATTTTTGAGAAACTCGATAAGGGATATTTTAGAAGGGACCTATGCCATCAAGCAAAAGAAGCCCTCCTTGAGTCCTCATGAAGATGAAGGTGACAACATCTTGATACTTTGAAAAAATTACAAAGAAAAATCTTTAAGTCTAGCGACTACGCATGTCATTGCACACTAATTAAAAGTCTCCCAAGAGACCCATGAACACACTTGTTCTCATCCCAACACTTAAACTATGTTCAGAGTGTAATATGTTCAGTTTGAGCATAAAATTAACTTTACTCCCTCGAAGAACTCCATTTTACACTAGACAGACTAACGCCAACATAAAGGGGCTCCATGCTTCTCTAAGAAAACTTCATCACATGTCGCACTCACAACTAAGACAACCACTTTAACTTTATAAATGTGTTAAAGTGCTTGTGATACTTTATCAATTAAATTATCTATGTTCCCAAGTAATGACAAAAGCATTACACTAATAGCAAGTTTTACAAAAAGTAACATGAAGAATAGTAATTAAGAAAAGAGACGAGATGTCCATGCAAAGCCAAAGGCGCCTGATCTTGGTGCTCGACAGGCGTCTCAGCCTGGTGCCTAGTTGGTGCCTGAGTAGGCACCACCTTTTAACACCAACAAACGCCAAGGCCAATGGGCACCCAAAACAAATGCCTAACAAGTGCCCAATTCGGCACCTCATGCAAGCACCCGTGTTCAATTCCCTTTGGAGGCGCTTGAGATGCACTTTTTTCCAACACTAAATGATGGCATCTTCATGCCTCTCATTCCTCAATTCTCAAAGTACAAGTGTGCAAAGTCAATAGTCATTCAATTAGCTAAGTGTTTGAGTGAACACAAAATAAATGAAAATAAAGAAATTTTATTGAAATCAAAAGAGTGACAAAAGGATGTCCGACCACCACTTGGCCTCTAAAAGTAAATAGCAATATGAAAGACAAACAAACATGTCAAAAATACTACTCCAACTAATTAGAAAATGCTTCTAAACATAAGTCCTACTTAATACTATAATCCTGAACAAGGTAGCCTCAAGCTTACCGAGTTATTTCTGCTAGTTCCTTCGCTACTTAATCCCTCTAGCAACTTCTTCATTTAGATGTTTTACTACAGTCAAAGCTCTTCTTTCTTGGTGAAACATGATTTTCAACTAAGTATTGCCCCTAATATTCGGGAATACGAAATGCAGTTATTTCAAAAATCTAACATGCTACCGAAGAAAAAAAAATTAAAAGAAAAAGAAAAAGATAGAGATGAATGAAAAATGAATCAAAGTGACAGGGTGAATGCTAACTTGGGCAAAGTCGCTAACGGCTACCTCAATTTAGGAAAAGGAAGTAGGCCCCTAACGCATTAACTTGAACTCTCCAACGGTCGTATGCGACTATGCCATTAAAAGTCATAGAAGAAGCACTTCGCCTACATGGGGGGAGGGATAAACAATCCTCAACACACAATTTATCCATTCAGCACTCCTCCAAAACTCACATCTCGCGTGTTCCTTTTTGTGCTCTCATAATTACAAAAGTGACTATGCTGACTCCAAGAAGTGATCAAGTACCATGTCAAAAGCACTCTTACAAGACGCCACAGTGCTCCCTCACGCAAGCAATAACACACCTATCCAGAGGAGCTCACTTCAAAACCCATACTGTCATGCGTCTCTCTAAGGCAATACTTTGACATTAACAATATGGCAAGCACTTTAAATTTTTCCAAGTCTCTAAATGGCTACGATGCAAGACCTTTTTAAGCCTCTAAACATTTAGAACTCAAAATTTACCTAAGTTCTTGAGCAAACGCTACATCAAACCTCGCCATATCTTGTAACACACATCGTTAGTTCTATTTGTCATAATTAATCAAATTAACAATATTAAACATAAACCAATCTAAGATAATAATCAAAGTTACACTTTATGCCCTATTTTCAATATGAAATTAAATTTTCATATTGAAAATAGGAAGTTTACTGAAATGGCTAAAATTGAACTTAAGGGCGATTTAGTAAACTAAATAAAAATAGCAAATGCATCCTAAAATTAATTAACGGAGTAAATGGACCAGAAAGCCGCGAAAGCCCTAAAAAAAGAGAAGAAAAAACTTAATGGGCCTAAATTTATTAAAATTAAAATTTATAAATACTGAGTCTTAAAGTGAAATGGGAGAGACGAAATCATTTTTAAAAATTCTCAGAAGGGAAAGACTCTGGAGATGAGTAGATCTCTCTGCAGGCATTTCTGAGAAGATGAACAGACACTCTGCTATTTTTTGAAAAGGATCTCGATCCATTTCCGAATAGCATCAGTATTAGACTAATATAAATTATACAATGAAATTCAATATAAAAAAATGTAATATTAGTCAACAAAATAAGTGATAATATGAAAATTGTAACTAATGGCATACATTAGGTAAACATAATTTTTATTTTATTACTAATAATATTTTTAAGCAACAATTTATTTTGTCATCATATGACTTAATAGTGACAAAAATTAACGATTTAAGTTGTTGTTATTATATTAATTACATGTGTAATATAGTAAAATTGTCTTTATGATTTTTAAAAAGATTTACATTATCACTAAAAATATGCCAATAATTGCCAATGATGAAACTTAAATATAATTTTTGCCACTATTAAACTTATAAAAATTATTATTATGACAAAACAATATTTTTTGTTACTAATATATATAACTAGTGCCAACTTTCTAATCGTCACTTACTATTTTGTTTTTTTTTTTTTCCTTGAAGTGTGGTTAATCATTCAAATTTGTTAGAATATTGTTATCATTATAAGATCTTTTACTAATTTCAGCTACTATTTGTATTACTTATTAGCTCTTAAATTTTGTAAAGTTTAAAAAAAGGCCCAGTTGTGTTCTAACCGAGTTCGACGCTTATCAAATTCTATCTATTTTATTTTAATTTTTGAGTACTTATCTCCATGTTGAACACGTGTCAGGACCGTGTTGGAGCTTATTTGTATCTGACACATGTTTGATATTGCACAAAGTGATTTCATGAAGTGTCCGTGCATGATAGCCTCAAGAACACAACTATGGAAATTCTCCAAGATAAATTTCGACAACATCACACTTAGAAGTTCACATTTGTTGTCCATCAATCAATTATTTTAAGAATTTCAAACTTCAAAAATATTTATTTATCCAAATCTTTCACACTTTATTTATTATTGTACACACATCCAAATCTTAAGCTATGCTTGGTTATATTTTGGAATATTTTGGAAACATAAATTTTGGGAGTGGGTATAAGCAATATGATAGACGTTTGGTTATACGTTGGGTGGTAGGTAAAAATTATTTTAGGGAGTGAAGTAATATTTGGTTATATTTTGATTGGAGATCATTTTTATTACAGTGTCAATCTAATTACTTTTTTTTTTGTTAATAGAGAGAAATCATAATTCAAAAATAATTTTAATATATATTTATAAAATATATATATATAATATATGCATGTAAATCTAATGATTGAATATAGTTTCAAAAATATTATTATATAATTAATTGAATAATTATGTGTAAACAAGGACTAATCGTGTTTTGGTGGAATGATTTTCTTATGAAAACCTAAGTAAACAAAACTTCAGTAATTCATGTTTGACTTATTTAAACCAAAATCCCAACTAAATTAACTTGGATTCAAACTTTAATTAGTGATTGTTCCCAATCTCATGCGAATTTTGCAAATTTATGAGGCATTTGGCTAATCATGAATCATGATTCACCAACTCACACAAGCTAGCCAAAAAAAGATATGGCAATATTAAGAAATAAGGAAAAGTTTAAGGATAGAAATGTCAAGCCATCCCTTATCTAAAATTCACATACCAAAACAAAAGGTTATTACTTATTAGATGGTTCAAACCCCACCTCCAGTCAGCTTTCCAATCCATCCGTCCATTGGTTCTCTTATCAATAGTCAGAATTAAGGATCCGCCTGCTAAATCATCAGTGGTCCATTCTCAAACACACCACTACTATATAAACTACTCAACTAATCATCTTCTCCCTACCATTAACATCCCTTCTCCATACTAGCACGAACCTTTATTGTATTTTTTAAGTTTTGGGGAAATTGAAATGGCAGGTTCGGGTAAGACGCTTGGATCAGGAGCATTGAAGAAAGCTCAATCAAGAAGAAACAAAGCGGGGCTCCAATTTCCTGTAGGTCGTATAGCTCGTTTCTTGAAGGCTAGCAAATATGCAGACTGTGTTGGTGTCGGAGCTCCGGTATATCTCCCCGCCGTCCTTGAATATCTAGCTATTGAGGTAATTATTATCCATACACTCTTTCACAACTGTTTTTGTGAAACCTAATTTTCATCGTTTCTGAATCTAGGGTTTTAGAAATTTGTTCATATGGTTGTTTTTTTGCCATGATTAAGTCCATTGGAGCTTTATGTGTAATTCTTGTTTGCAATTTCTGGTTTTCAATTTAAATATATAGTTGATGCAATTTTAATTTTCTTTGCTTCTTAGTGAATAATTGAAAACCCCTTCATTGTTGAATCTTTTTTTATTTCTTTCCCCTTTTGATATAAAATTAGTTTATCCCCTAATCATTGTAGTTTTGTTCATTAGAGTTAGTCACGTTTCCTCAACATCTGAGTTTAAAATTGAAACTCTATGTTGCCTTAAGGTATTGGTTATCGGTGGTGTTAAATTTTGCAAATTTTGTCTAGATTTTGGTCTTGGATTGAGTAAATTATTCTTTCCAAATTTTCAGGGTTTGAAATGATTTTCTTACTTGTATTTAACTGTGCAATTTTGGTTTTATTACAAGTACTAGAATTGGTTGGAAATGCAGTATGAGATGACAAAAAGATTAGAATTATGCCTCGTCAGGTTCAGATGGCAATAAAGAATGCTGGGGAATTGAGCAAGCTTCTTCGGGATGTGACAATTGCCAATGGTGGAGTGATGTCCAACATCCACAACCTTTTGCTTCCCAAGAAGGTTGGTGGTTCCTCAAAGCCTTCTGCATATGAGGATTAGACTGCCGTGAAAATGATCGCTTTTAGAACAACGTCAACGGTTGTTTCTTTCTTAGCCCTACAATTGGGTTTTTCAAGTGTTAATTCAATTAGCATTTTTACTTTACTTTGTGTTTTATACTTAATTTGCTTTTTTATGGTTTTAGTTGTGGTTGGTGGTAGGGATTGATTCTATTAATCTTGCGCAAGTAAATGAATGAAGGGACCTCTTGTTTCTATTTTATTATAGTGAAGAAAAGCTACATTCATGATATATTTAAGTAATGGAACTTTGTCACTCTGGTGATGTTTTGTCTTGATTATTTTTTTCCTTATTTCTCCTTTTGAATGTTGTTGATATGAAGCACCGATATATTAATTCTAGAAGTTGTACAAGGTGTGATGTTTCAAACATGTTATAGACTCTTAATTAAATTGACATTAAGAATTAAAATATGTATTTCAATGACATCATACGTAGGTTAAAGAATTTGGGTCTTAGTTAAATTCTTATTGAATCACCACAACAAATAAGTTTTTCAGTGACAACGTATGTTATCACAAAATATTAAAATCTTATCACTAATTAAATCTAGTGACAATAAATTCTTATCATAGTATTATCACTATACCAATGTCACTAAATTTCTATGGTGACAACAAAAGAGTTTTGTCACATTAAGCTCTTAAGTTTAATGACAACACTCAAGTTGTCACTAACTCAAATCTAATTAGTGACAACAGAATTCATCACAAAATTATAAGGTTCTTGTCACAAAACATGTTATGTTTAGTGACAAGAAATAAGTTGTCACAAAAAGTACTATATTGGGTGACAAGAATTCATTTTGCCACTTTTTTCTTCTTTGTTATACCTCAATTCTTTCCCAAGCTTTATCCAGCATTATTATCAATCATTTTCCCCTCTCAGTCCTATATTTTTATCAATTCTATAATATCATGTGTTTTTATGAATCCCACACATATCCTACATTCTTATCAATCCCATAATATCCTACATTCATATCAATCTCATATATGTATCCTACATATTTATCAATTTACTAATTGTAGAACAACATCACTGAAAAAAACTCGAATATCATAGCACCAATTTATAAAAGAAATTTAATATTATGTTCAGAATCCCCAATACTATATTCTGATTTCTTTAAGAAATATATCAAAAATACATATGATTTGATTTCAGTCATGTTTGATATATACATATATATATCATTCAAAGAATTTTCAAAGTATCTTAGAACATTTCGATTGTAGATGCCTGTGAGATGTTCCCCATCTTCTATCTAAACATGAGCAAAATAAAATTTTGAATAAATAAGATGATAACATTGAATAAATAAATTTGCCACATTGCCACCAAACTAAAGCAGAACATATCCAAAATATATGTCCCTATACATCCATCCATCTAGTTACCTTATATGAATGGGTACCAACATCTACAATGAAACCGAACCATCTTAGTTTTCATTTGCTTTTTTTCAGCTAAGTATCCTAGACAACAAAGAAGGAAAGAGATATCAACCAAGAAACTGCAACTACCGTATCCAAATTTATTTATGGTGCTTATCTTCCTACAAAATTAATGCTGCACATTCAATTAAGCATTTTCATTGCATTCAACACTACACATGCATAAATAGAGAAGACAAATCCTTCATAATGTCAATCAATGATGCAAGTGTTTCCAATTTATGCTATTCTTGCTCTATGTAAATATAAGACGAAATATTGAATATTTAGTATTGTACACCTAATTCAAATATTTGGTACTCTAGAAGTTCAAGATTTTATTCCTAGCAAAGCATGTGACTCTTTAAGAAGTGGAAAGGCACCAAATTTAGATTTACTAACAGTAAATACAAGTACTATGCCCCACTGAACAAAGAGAAAAGCACTATGTCTTACATATCATCAGCACTACAGTCATCATTCATATCATTTATGTCAATATTATTCTCAATGTTTTCCTCATCATTGGAATCATCCTCATAAGTTTCTCCATGATACACCCACTTAGTGTAATTTCGTTTTATCCCATTTATAGATAAGTGGTATCTAACAACTTCTCGAGTTTGATTGTAATAGTTGTTGCATACATAACAAGGACAAGGAATTTTCTCATGTAGCTCTTTATTCAAGTATGCAAATAGAATAAATTACTCTATGCCTTCACTAAAAGAAGTATCTCATCTATTGAATTGCATCCAACTCTTATCCATGAGCAAACAAATCTAAATTCATAAAATAAATATCATTTAAAATCTTATATTTTTGTGCTAGTAAAGTGGTTTTATGATACTTACACTCTCAATTTGACCCCAAGTATATATATGATAGAAGAGAGACATGAAACCAAAAGTGGCATGTTTTCGTGGAAAAATAAGTTCCACCTAAATATATTTTCACTTTCATAAAATTATTGAGGGTGCTAAATGAGTTCAAAAAATGAATCATGTAAATTTAAAAGACTACTTTTAGATAACATAATAGAAAAGCACAAAAGTAAAGAAGAAACAAGGGGAAAAGGAATAAGATTATAAAGCTTCAGTAACATAAACTCGGTTACTTAGTTGTTAAGGATCCTCCTCAAAGAGTCTGCAGAAAACTAGTCTTTTATACAACTATAGATAAAAATTAACATTTTTGCTATCAGAATTGCTGCAGAAAAAATTGATTAATTTTCAAGAATCAACAATAGATAACAGGAGGATAGTGAAAATGGTAAGAAAGAAAAGGCTTTCATTTATGTTTGTTTTTTAACTAATTTTAAAATTACTCCAATATATATTCGGGAATAAATTTATCAGTTGAAATGTCTAGAAGTAAGAGATATATAACTAACTAACTAACTTTTTCATATAGAAACAAGATTGTTTGAAAAATAGTTAAAAAAAATTTAAAAAGGAAAAATCTGACACCTTACTTGTTGTCAGAAAAGAGAACTTAGTGGCAGTGCCTCTTAAATTGGTTTAGAGACAACAGATCATTTCTGTAGTTTTCATAGATCATAATTAATTATATTAAAATTAATAATTGATTTCCTACATATGTTGTTTTCTTCAAAATTATTCAAAATTGAAAAATAATCCAACTCCACATATACATGTTTGAACCTACAAATGAGCTGTCTTGTGAGCTTAATATTATATGGACGCACCTTTGTTCATTGGAGAACTGAAAAGACATATGGTGGTTTTGGTTAATTATATAATGGGAATTTTATTAATATCAATAAGGTTTCAACAATGGTAACTGTCAAACTTAACTGGTTTCACATGACTGTGCTAACTTATTGCTTTTCTTGAACTCATTTTCCAAGTTCTTAAATTTATACAACTAGTATAAACTTATAATCAAGAAGTTTTAGGTAATCAAACATTATAAAGCTCCATAAATAGAGACATGCCCATTAATTCTAAATAGTAGAGTCAAAAGCTATATATCTCAATTTCCACTCGGCTCAATTTGCACCTATTGAACTCCGTCTCCACTACTAGAGCAATAAACCCCATAAAACATATAAATTATACAAAATTTATAGTTGTGAGCTAGGACAGGATGTTCATCTATTTTCTTTCATCAAAATATTGAAAAAATGTTTGCTTTTAAGTGAGATAGAAAGATTAGGGGACTAGGAATTTTAGGATTCACATGGCTTTTTTTAGTCACCAAAGAGACAGGATTCGCTACTAGAGATAAACAAGTAAGTGAAATGCTTCCTCCCAATACATTCTACTATGCAAATTCATCAAAATAAAAAATAAAAATAGAAAAAACTAACAGCTATCATCAGAAATTTATCTAGAAAGAGAAAAGATCTACAACTTTTAAAGCCTGCAAATCAAAAATAAACACCAAAATAAGATGAAATTCATAAATAAAATTTACAAACTTGAAATATTAAAAGATCATAACCAAATAATTGATGAATTTACCAAACCTTGAATGAATGTAGAAGAATTTAAAACCCTAGCTATGAATCCTCCAAATCACCCCATTGCTTGTGCCGCAACAAAGAAGAATCGTTATTTTGAGAATCAATGTGGTGGTGGAGAAGAAATCAAATTAGAAAAACTTGAGTGATGGTTTTCTCGATTTGGAGATTGTTAGGGAGCGAGGAGAAAATGTTGAAAGAAAGAAAAAAAAAAAAAGGTAAGGAATGCTGAAAGAGAAAGCTTTTTGCATATTATTTTTTTAGTTAGGATTAAAATTATCTAATTTCTCAAATTAAGGTGGACTTAATGTTTTAAAGGCGAAACTTAAGAAAGAGGGAGAGAGAGAGAGAGTGCTGGCATCATGCGTGTCACAAGAGATTATATGAGTGACAAGAAAATTTTATTGTTTCAAGTTGTCACAAAAAAAGAAAAGTTAATTAGTGATAAGAAAATTTTAGTCTTACAAGTTGTCATCAAAAAGGAGTTAAAGTGACAAGAAAATTTTACTTTTTCAAGTTGTCATTAAAGAGAAGTTATTGGCAACAAGAAAAGTTTTACTTTACCAAGTTGTCACTAAAGAGAAGTTAATTAGTGATAAGAAAAATAATTTTTTTGTCACTTATCTATAAAGAAGTTAATTAATGTTAAGAAAATTTTATATAGAAAAATGATGATTATTATTATAGAAAAATTTATTAGTGACAAGATAAATAAAAAAAAATTGTCACTTTATTCACATGAAAATTATATTTTGATATAGTGGCAAAACACAAAAGATTGTCACTTAACATAAGTGTTTAATGACAATTTTCATGTTGTCACTTAATTTTTTTTGTCAATTATAATACTTTTTTGTAGTGAATTGATTGTGGTTCATGTACAATTATTAGAATTTGAGGGATTGAATATAAATAAAGCAAGCAATTAACTTGGAAGAATTTAAATTTTAGAGGTTGGCTGGGAAGATTCAAATATTTAGGGTTTGAATTGAAAAGGTTGGGGTCAATTTAAGGCAGCTACATCCTTTTTTGCACAATTGAAAGGTGGTTAAAATTGGTTGGGCCAATTTATGATTTCTGAAGTAGGTTTATAAAAAATAATTCATCCTTATTTCTTTCGAATTTGCACTTGCACACCCAAATGAAATTCAAGAATAGACGATTGAAAAATGGCTGAATAACCCATAATTAATCCCCTAGTTAGCTTTTCTTTCGCACAAGGAATTGAAACATTAAAGAAATTTGTTAGAATTAGATGTGACAACCAAATAATTTAGAAAATTATAAAGAAACAGATTATGTAAAATTTTGCGTTATCCCTAACAAAGAAATTAAAACAAATTAACCAATATTTAGATACTGATAGTAAGATATATCCTAAGATTGGATTTAAGAATAAAATTTATCTGTGAATGAATTAATCATAAAATGAGTTATATTTGGAATCATTAATATAAGTATGTTAATATCAAAGAATTTAGGGTAGTTACCCAAATAAATGACCTATAAATTTAGTATAATAGTTAGTCTACAAGTATGTTGACATTGAAGAATTTAGCGTAGTTGCCCAAAAAATAAATTACCTATAATTTTATAATAACAATTAATCTATGTGATTTGGATATGTTAATTTGGAATAATTAAGCAATTATGATAAAGTGGTACGCATGGATTATTGCAACTATACTCAATGAATTATTAGACTTTTGAGATCCCAATGTCGTTAGAGTCAAAGGTAACAATACCCTATCCATTTGAATATTTCATTGAACTCATATTTAATATGATATTATTTGGTTGTCTCATATTAGAATTTGAATTAATCAGGTGATGAGGATACAAGATATCGAACTCAGTGGAGAAAGCTTCACTATCCCATATATTGGGCAAGTGAGGTTTATACTCGATCGACGAACTCGGTAGGAAAGAATATATATTGTAAATACAAAATTATTATGTCCTGCATGACCATTCTATGCTATGAATTTGATGATTGATCAACTGCTCCATTTTGTTTTGATCACAACAAACTTATTTTCGGATATATGCTCAAATATGAATTTTTTTTATAGTTTTATCTAAACTGAGCATTGAAACACGCTATTTTGAAAATTAGAACTTTTTGGATATCAAATTTAATCAAGCAAGATTTGATTGATATGTGTAAGCACATCTCCATATTTTGTGACATATTGAAAGGCGATTGTACTAGCTGGTCTACATAAGATTTTAGGTTTTGATTTGAACTCTTTGAATTTGTACATGATAATTATGGAATGGAATATTAAAATGTTTTGTTGGAATATTATTTTTGCTCTACTCTGTCACCCTTGGCGATAGCCTTAGGAAGTTAGCTCAGGACTAGATTTGATGATTGAACGGTATTAAGCCCATGGTGTTGACCTCCCATCACGTTGCAATATACACTGTCTCAATGAATATGACAATAAGGTTCTCAATTCAAGTGCTTAACAATATGAACAAAACTCAAATTCTTACAACTCGAGGGATATACTATAAGTGAAGAAGAAAGATACTTCATGTTGCTTTTCCAGTGACTACCATAAGTCGAATGAAGCTACAACATCAAGAATAAATTTCCCATGCAAGTGCCGGTGATTGAAGATGAATTAGCAAAATTACATGGACCTTTATTCTTATCAAAAATGATTTAAGGCAGTTGCGCTTCTAGTTCAGACTCAAACATAAGGTTGCCTTTTGACGTATCATGGACATTTTGAGTTTCATGTGATGCCCTTCAGGCTAAACAACATGAAGGAAATATTCCAAAACACTATGAATAAGATATTCATAACTTATATTTAGAAATTTTCATTAGGTTTTTTTATGATATTCTTATTTACAGCTCAGGTTTTAATTCAATTCTAATCCATTTAAGATTAGTATTGAGCATCATGAAGCAACAATAATTTATGCCAAGAGGATTAGGAGTGCCTTCGTAGTAGATGACTAATCTATCTAAGGCATGTTATCTCTAGGCAAGGCATAAACATAGACCCAGATAAGGTTGCACACATACTGGAAGGGCAAATGCTTAAGAAGTAAGAACATTAAAGGCTTGAAATGACTCTTACGCTCGACCAGATATTACTAGAGATTCATAAAAAACTATGGATTTATTGTAAGGCCACCAACATGAATCTGTTAAAAAATAATGCATTTAGCTAGAACTTGGAGTGGGAGAAGGCATTAAGAAAAAAAAATATAATTTTGGTCTTTTAACTATCATAGATTTCGATTTTGGTCCATTATCTTTTGAGGTGTGCAAAATTGGTCCCTTAGCCCGTAATCTTTAGCATATTGAGTCTAATTTTTTTACAAATTTAGTCCTTTGGGCTCCAAAATTTGAAATCAAGCTCAAATCGAGTTGATTCATCTTCAATTGGGCTCAACTAGTGCCACATCCAACTCTCAATAGAAAAGTCTCCATACAAGAAGATGAATGAATCCAGTTCACTCCACTTTTCGATTTAGTTAGAATAGAAGGTCGGATACAAGCTAAGGTATAGCTATTTAGGTATGGGCCTTATCACAGATTGATTGATCTTGCCTTCTCACGTAGGAAGTTCCAAAGCCATCTCTTGGCAGGAAGTAGAACAGAAACAGTTTGAGGGGCTCATTTCCTTCCGACATAAACAAAGAGACCAGGCTCCCAGTGGAGGAGAAGAGAAGATTAGGACAATGAACTTGAAATGCGAAGCCCGAGCAACTAGCGAGCGAGTGGTTAGTGGTCAATAGTTCCCTAGTTGATGGCATTCCTCTCTACGACTGGCACTCGAGGAACCACAAGACACTCCATACAGAGCAAGCAAGTCTTAAGGATGAGATGCCCACGCAAGAACCTCAATTCTCATTAGGAGGTCGAACTAAGGACCTATGGAAGTCAGGGCTACCCTGTCCCCATGGGCAACGCTTGTCCCTGAGGGAGGAGTTTAGAGGCCTTATAGTAGCACATACTTCTTTTTCTTTCTAGGTCATGCGAAGGGGCCCCGCAGCTGATCTAATACTAGCAATGACTAATTGCCCAAGCTGATCCGAAAAGGAAGATGAAGAACGCATGGAAAGATAGACCCTAAGAAAGAAAGAATAAACATGCAAGAATGGAATGCTGCACTTCAAGCTTCCTGTAATATTGTGCCATATGTACATTGGGAGTGAAAATGAAAAGAAGCTATTATGGGATCGGCTAAGAAGAGAATTCCCATTCCCTGATCAAAAAAAAGTACTACTGACTTTGCAACATATGAAATAGTTGCGCTTATGCCGGAAACATCAATAGCAACAAAAAAGATCACAGTAGCTAAAACCAAGAGTGTCGACTCAAGCAACAATCGATTCACTTCTTATGGCATCTGCTTTCAGTGTAAGCTAGATTGCCACCAAAAATGGCAGTGGTAAAGTAATAATAACAGGGCGAATGGCAACTCCAAGAACCTAGGCCTGGTGAAATCTTGAACGCAGCCCTTCTCTTAGAGTTGTAGCTGTTACAAACTAAGTTGTTACAAAAAGAGCTGCAGATCTTTTCGCTCAACTAGTTTTTGGTACTATTTCATAAGTTGTGGGATGCTTTTTCGGTACTAGTGCTGCTTGAGTAAGCGGTTCCCCCTTTCTTTTGAAATTACACCTGCTACCCCATCTTCCACGAAAAGAAAGTATGATGGACTTTTAGGAGTGAATCACTCGCTATCAGCATCTTCTTCTTTAAGCTGGCTTGCCCATTACCGCACACGCGGGCCTACGGTACCAATCAATCAGTTCAGCTAGGTTGTCCTTTCTTCCAGCTTTGAGGGCCTAGAAGGCAAAAGGGATCTAGTCCCAGTCCCACTTCTAGCCTGTCCTTTTCTCTTTCCTTTGCTTTTCTTAAGTCGGCTCGATCTCGGGAATTCGGCTATTCTATTTACTTATTGCCTTTAGCTGGGAACTCCAAAACCATTTGCTTCTTTCTAAAGAATTGAATCTCGCATCCAACCTAGGTCTTTTTAGCATAGGGGATAAGTTCCCTTAAAGGTTAGCTGAAACGCTTTCAAAGGCTTTCTTGCCCCTTTCATCTATCTATCTTGGCTAGTAAATAGATTAAAGAAAGAAAGGCTTTCCCAGCTCCAACCCAATGACTGTTGATTCGTATTCGTCAGTGAGGCTTTCTACCCCTAGTTAACAGGGAGTCTCTTTCCCGCGTAGGTCTCATTCATCGTCTAAGAGTCATGTCTATCCTTAGTCACAATGAAAGACAACTACTTTTGAGCTATACCTCTACCCATAAAAATAGAACTTTTGGATCTCCAAATAAACCACCCACTATCGAATAAACTTATTGCTCAGTTTCATGGTCAGAAGATCAACATTCAGAGTAGCATTTTTTTTTCAGGAAGATATGCCCTTCTTGGTTCATTCTTGAGTTTTCTTTTGTGCCATTTTCCCGCTTAGCAGGCTCGGTATGATATGGTTATTGATTACCATGATAAAGAATAGAGGAAATTTTTCTACTAATGTAAATGTAGGTGCAGATAGGAACTAGAAAACACCATTACATAGGGAAGGCTTGCTCTGACAATGAGTAGGCTACACTAGTCTACGGGTACCTAGTCTTTAAAGTGGGCGAGGCTAACCCTAAACTGGATCGGGGAATCCCATAGTTAACAATATAGAAGAAGTCATTTGATCAGTCTCATAAAAGATATTTCCTATAGAGTAAAGGTTCTTCTTAGAGTTCGAAAAAGAGATTTTAGTTCAGTATTGAAGCCATTACGCGTCGGTAAGGAAGACTCTGTCGAGTGCCTTGTTCCCTTATCTACGTGATGTACGAGTGATAGGTGACTTCCCTTAAAAGCTCGGCTCTCTTTCATAAGTTCCGTGTAGTCCACCCCAAAACAAAAAGAGCTCCACTCGAGCAAGAAGTACGGATCAGATATAGCTACAGCTGGCCTAGCTGCGTAAGGCCTATCTCCAAAGCCAGGTTGGCATAGTCTGCCCCGCTCTCTTTTCAACTTAGTTATTAGTACTGCGGAATGGTTCATACTCTTCTGCTTGGCTATTGAATGAATTTTTTGCTTGTCATGTCCACTTCTGTGTCTTCTCTTGCCTATCGCTTACTTCGGTGACTCCAACCCCGTAAAGATGATCTCTTGCACTAACCTCTTCACATGAACTTCCAGAGTCCCTGCTCTTGTCTGGCGCTTCTATATGGAATCTTGTTCTTACTTACCTCCTAAAGATAAAGAGCCATGCGACGTCAAAGGTCGAGCTTTTCGAGTTGTTTATTTCCAAACCGAAAGAACCTACCTTTTCTTTAACTCTGTATCTAGATCTTTAGAGAGGGGTAGCCTTCTATTTTTAGCTTCCACTTTCCCATCAGATGCTTTTCTAGCTTATCGGAAGGGGTATGGATCATATTGCTGAAGCTCATAATTTCATTCGTGTATGAATGCTTTTAGATTAGTGTTCAGGATAGTTATTTGCTTGACTGACCGATTTCATTGCCTCAATGGCACACATCTTCTAGTTGGCAGGTCTCACCACACCAACCCTTCTCTTTGGGGGCATTTCTTCAGTAACCTTTGTTACCAAAGCGTCACGACAACATCCAAATGCCACATTTGGATTCTTAAGTAAGGGGGCAAGGAGGAATGTCGACCACTACATAAGCTACTAGTAGCTCAGAGAAAGCAAGCAGCACCTTGTATAGGTTAGGCAGAGGAAGCGAGCTCCTATCAGAGAAAGCTAATGCGCACTAGCCGAGCTAGGTTTTTCAGCTGGCTGTTATGTTAGTTGTGTCGCGCCTTCCCTCCTTCGCTCACTTCAAAAAGATTTAGCAGTCTTTTTGATGACCTGGTCGAGAGAGTATTATACATCAGTGTAAAAGATTGAGTTGGAGTATGGTTGTTCCTTTCAAAGTAGTTAGGAAGCCAAGATCAACAATAGCACTCCAACGAGCTAAAAGTCGGTCCTGTCCCTCAGGCTTACCTGAAACTATTGGAATAGATCCACACTATATCTTATATATATAGCATATTCGAGGTCAGACTTGTTTTGATTGGGATTAGCACTCTGCTTTGTCGGTGAGGAGAAAGACTTTGTTCTTGATCTGGGATCGGGGAAAACATTTTCCTTTTAGTAGCTCTTTTTTTGAACCAATTGATCTCATACCAAAAGCATCTCCAATTACAGGTGTACACCAGTAGGAATTAGCAGTTGGGATTGAGATCACATGAGAGCAAGAAAACCCTTCCCTGATGGACTCCACATCTAAGCGCACAAAGAATTCGCTTGGTGAACACCATGCTTGAAATAGTAAAAAAACTATATTCCACTATTAAGCAAAAGAAAGAATGACTCTCCTAGACGTGGACCTTTAGATGGGAATGAAAAAGAAAGAAAAATACACCAAAATGCAGGTGCTGCCCCATCAAAGGCAATGAATGGGGAAAGCGCAGCCTAGGATAGTGGTAGCTGGGGCATTGGATTAGAAAAAAGCCACATAATATTCAGATTGGAGGAAAACATGTGGATAGCTCAATTCAGCTTAATAAAATTGATTTCTATCTGTCTCTTCCTCATTTTTTTATTTCCAAATTGCTTGCTCTCTCTTCCTCATTTTTTCTTCATGTTTTTTCTCTTTATTCTACTTCTTCTTATTCTTCTTCTTCTTCTTTAATTCCTTCATACCAACAATGCAATCCCCACCTTCAAGCAACACAACATGTTCAACAATGGCTTCGAACTATTTTTGTGGAGAGAGATGCTTGGTCCAAACTTCTTGGACAAAGCAAAATCTGGGAAGAAAATTTCTATCATGTCCAAGATGTAATGTAAGTCATAATCTTTTTTTGTTTTCGTTGTGGGAAGTTGGGACTTCTTCTTTCATGATTTTTTAATTATTTTTAGAGAAATGGTTGGGGTTACTTTGAATGGGTAGATCCGCCCATGTGTGCAAGGTCCAAAGTATCATTTTCGGGTCTTCTCTGCAGAATAAATGCACTGGAGGTTGAGAACAGAAAGTTAAAGAAGTGTCTTTGAAGGAAGATTTTGAAGACGTCAACTTTTTGTATTATAATCTATTTTCTAAGGTTTCTTCTATTCCTTTTCAATTAATTTTTAGGCATTATCTTTATCCTAATATTTGGAATGACTTTGTCGGTTATGTAATTGCTTAATTTTTAGGCTTTGTCTCTATGTAACTATTTTATTTATTTGAAGGTAATGAAATATGATTTTGTGTCATTTTATTCCCTTAATTTCCCATGGTTCATAGAACTCCCTTAATTACCTTGCATCTCTTAATTTCTTACTTATTGTTAGTTGTGCCTTGAATAGCAAAGAAACAAGAAATTGGCAAAAAAAAAAAAAATGACAAGAAATAGTGCAAAAACAGGCGTTGGTAGAAGTAGGCACATTGGGGCCCAACAAGGGTGCCCCAATGCGTACACCACGCGAAAGTATGCATGCCCATAGGACGTGCAGGCGTGTGCACAAGGATGCACGAGACATGCTTGCTGGGGCGCATGCGCGGCCAATCCAATGCTCGTTAGCAAGACGCCCCGCGCTGAGGCGCAAAAAAGTTGCACCCTAATGCAAGCGCCACTACCTAATTTGGGCACTAGACAAGTTGCACCTTGCGCTGGGGCACAAGAAAGTGGCACCCTCCACTGCTTAATCTAGGCACTTAATAACACGCGACCTGTGCTGGAGCGCAAGAAAGTTGTTATCCACTGCAAGAACCACTACCTAATTTGGGCAAGTTCCAATATTTTATGCGCTAAGGAATAGCTTTATCGTGCCCTAGCACGAGCCTCACTTCCAATTTGGGCATTTTTTTGTTCTTTTTTATGCCTGTGTTTTTTCTTTTTTATTTTTTTTGCTCATCATTATTAAATTCACACTTAATGAATTAAATTCTTCTATTATCATCTCCCTCAACCCTTAGACTCTCTTCAAATCAAAAAAGAAATCCACAAATGATGAGAAAAGACATAAGAATCTGTGAGTTGGTTAGCATGTGCGTATATATACATATATATATAAATATTGCAAGTGTTGAAGTTTTTATAACATTTTTCTATCAAGGAATTTTGATCACATATAATTTACTAATCTTAAGATCAAAACTTCTTTATCAACTGAAAAATGGGATTATTGTCCTTTAAAAGAGCTTTTATTCTATAATCATATACGTTCATGGTTTTAGTGTAAAATAGACAACCTATGTACAAAATATACAACACTAATAGATAAAATAAACAACCAATGTACAAAATAGATTCTCCATTGTCTACTGGGTACCTAAAATTAATAGACCATCACATTCAATTGTTCTATAAACTGACCACCATCATTTAAATACCAATTACAAACTGACAGACAAAACGTTGAACTAAATTCTTCACAAAATATTTTGAGTTCAAAGTATCTCAATTACAAACTTCACAAAATTTGTTTACAAAAGATTATCATTGGTTACATATGACATTCTCTCTTGATGTCCAAATTAGTTTGTTTTCCTTTCTCTGGTCTTCTTCTTTCCCCTTAAAGTAACTATGGATTCAATTATATTGCTCAGCTACACTAACCTCTTATTGTCCAAACTTGTACCCACATTGGTCCCACTTTGAGACGTTTGAAGCCATTGATACATTATTGGTCTATGCATCTTCTTGCTTGCGTCATATACTGTTACATCTTTTCCTCTTGGAGATCTCCTAACTCCTTCTATCACTTTACCACTCACCTATATTCAAAACAAAAAGATATCAATTAATGTATGAAACAGACCTACAAATGTATGTAGAAACAACAAATATATATTGGCCCTAGATATTGGTGGTCTTGGAAGTTGCCCTATAACTACAACAATACTTTCACTCACTTTATTGACCTATACATTGATAATTTACTAGACAAGCCATTTCAGTTTTATCAGTTCATACAAAGTAAAACCACAAATTGAATAAGAAACCAAGACTAATCACTGATGGACCTTCACTAACTCTTGTTCTCCATCTCTGAGGTGGTGCATCCTTTGATGCATTCTTTCTTTTTTTCCCACCTGCCAATGTAGAACAATCAAGATTAAGTCAATATTGTTATGAATAAATACAAACATATGTATATAAAATCAACGAGTACTTTATACCCTCAATTTAGTCCTCGTTTGAGATGCTCGTGTACCAAACACCTCTTCTAAATCTTGAGAATCCAATGTAAGGTCAATGATGACTTGCTCCTACAGCTCAATTTCAGCTTTATTTGTTTCTTTTATTGGACATCTCCTGGAATTATGCCTTACTTGCTTACATTTGCTGCACTTAACTATGCTTGAACTCATCTTCATTTTCATTAGTTGATCTGCAGCAACTGTTCTCCTTGCCCCTTTCTTTTTGCCTTTGAACACAAGCTCTTCAACATCCTTCCTTCTTGCTTTGTTTGGTCTTCCTCTAGCCTTGGTAAAGTTTGGTAGGAGATGAGGAATGTAAAGTGTCTCACCCTACAACTCTTGGCCATTTATCCTTATTATTGCACTTTGGTGATTGTGATAGCTCTCAACAAAGTAGCAAAAAGCAACATAACCAACTGGATCTTGCCTCGCATTGCATATACCACAGCATGCATGAACACAAGGAATTCCAGTTAACTCCCATCTTCTACAACTACAAGTCCTCAACTCCAAACCCACACAATATTGATTGTCATATATATATATATATATATATATATTATTTGATAGTATGTGTCATCTAACTTTTTTGGAATACAATCACCTAAGTTCTCAACATTATTTTTTCAAAATGTCCATAATAATAGGACATATCACCCCTTTCCATCCCTTTACTTTGTCCGTATTATTCTAAAATCTTCCCATGAAATACTCTTTGATCTACTCTAGCATGGTTAAGATAAACCACTCTCTAGCATAAAGTATTGCATAATTAAATGATTCACAAAAATTGTTCAAGATCAAATCACATTTAGGAATTATAGAGAAATGACATTTGCTCCACTGGATGGGAGCTTGTCATTGAACCGCTTAAATGCAGTTTTGATCAAGTTCAACCATCTCTTTCATAACTTGTTTAAATTGACCAACAATGGTACTACTATTGGATTATATAAACAACAGATCTTTATATCCCAAAATCCTTGAAACCAGCCTCCACAAAGTTTTTCCACAAGTGTCTGACACAAAATTTATGTTCAACTACTAGATAAAAATCCTCCGTAGCTTGGATTAGGCCTTTTTGTTTATTAGAGATGAAAGTAAATCATATGGATTAGTTATTTGCAAATCTTGTTTCAATAAAGTTAAAAACCAACCCCATGTGTCCCCAGAGCATCTCTATTAACCACTGCACAAGCTACAAGATAGGATTTGTTGTTGGGATCAATCCCAATAGTTGTTACTTGTTAGGAGCACACCTTTATGGGACCAAACAAATGGCAACCATTTATCCTCAATATAAGCCTGCACCCAGCCAAAAATCCAGCTTTCCAAGCCCCAAAACAACATAAAAATGTGTGAAACTATTCTCTCCATCTATGTCATCCATTCCAAGAATAATAGTAGACCCTAGATTGGTACTCCTCAACTCAGCAACATAGTCCCAGAGCTTACCATGCTGAACTTTAGGGTCCCCTTTAACATTTGAAGTGTTCTTTGCTTGGCCCTATGAGCTTGGTGCCAAGACACACTCACCCTTATATCCTCTACCAATTCTTGCCTAAATCCTCTGTTTTCCTTTTGGGATCAGTTTTCATTTTATTTACAAATCTCCAACAAGATAAGATAATGAAACATTTCCCACATCAAATATTGGCTAGAAAGAATGAGTAGAGATATAAGTTTGAAGCTAAATAGTACTTTCATCCCTTATTTTATATGCATGCATTTTCGACAAACAGGGCTCTCCCTTACACTTAGCATAGATTCTTTCTTTACCATTCTTCTTGATTTTTATGTTTCTTATAGACTGAATGGTTTTAGTGTGAACAACATGCCTAAACTCATTTTTGCTTTTGAATTTCATGCCTAATGCAAACTTAGGAGCAAATTTCTATTTATTTTTACACTTATGCATAATCTACATTCCCCTCACTATTAAACCCAACCTCACTATCCACAAGGACATCACTATCTCATCCTCAATATTACTCTCAATTTTAATTTCCTTTTCCTTCCCACTACCACCTACATTTCCCTCTGTCTTACCCTTATCATCAATACCAACCCACTCAACTTCAGCATCAACAATGGAATCAAAGAAAAAGGCATAATCTCCTTCATTCTCATCCCCACTCTTACGCCCAAAATAACTAAGATCCCTTTAAATGGAATGGTCATATTGTATTTCAGTTTGAGCATTAGGCTAAAAAACAATATGAGGGTCAAGTTGCATTTCAGTAAGAGGGTCATGCTCAATTTCAGTGTTAATTTGTTGTGGTTCAGATTGTATTTCAGGTTCAGCCACACCATCACTCTCACCCCCAATCTTAACGAAACTAAAAGACTTAGTCTCACAACTAGGTAGTGTTTCTTGTTCAATAAATTCTATCTCAAGATAAATTTTCATTTCTTTATCTTCAACAGAAGCTTCATAGAGGGATTTAAGGTCTTTTTCATCAATAAGTATATTCTATTTGTTTCTCGGTTGATAGGAAAACTTCCTAGGGTTACCTAACCCCACACTATCACATAAACAATTCAAAATTCTCATCTTCAACAGATCAATAAAAATAAAATAAAATTTTGCAATATTCCCACCAATGTAATGACATTTAGGGAGTGAAGCACACTCACCTCAGTAATGCAACGAGACTATTATATAACTAGAGTCTGAAGCTGAGCACCAATGCATGCAAAACAACAACATAAAAAATAAGGGAGAAATGAGTTAGAATAATTAAAAAACATGAACATCATATCAACATACAAAGAAAAAAATATAAAATAAAAAAGGCACTCAAGGGGACCACCATGTACAAAGTCAAGAGCAGGACAAATCTAGGGTTTCACAAAATCAAAGTAGAATAAAAACCTCAACAACCATTGAGAGAGCTTTCAACGACATGAAAAGTTTAAAAATAAAAGTTATGACCCAAATTCCTTTCAATTTCAGAAGAATAAAGATAAAACACATGGGACCACATATGTTAACTCTCATTTTCAACTCAAACTCTAGGTTCAGATTCTTAAAGAAATTTTTAAGCACAAAAATGCCAAAAACCAACAAGAATCTTGTGATAAAAAAAGGTGCGAAAGCCACTAAACAAACAGTGTTTAAACACTTACCATATGAAGATGGTGACAAATGGTTTCACAAAAATACTTAGATTATGCAAGTGAGATTTCAAATTTTTGTAAAGTTTCCTTTCTCGCGCATTTTGGGTTTTCTTTTCTCTCTATGTCCTCTATTTTATGGGATTGAATTTTTTATTTTCTCTCTCCTCTCTCGTTTCTATCTAGGGCTTATCAAATATTTTCTTTTATAGTTTATTTTATGTTTTTTCTTTTTTCTTTTCTTTTCTCTCTTTATTTATTTTATCGTTTCTATTTATTTTATCTCCTATGCTTATCCACGTGGACCACCAATGTGTTGATTACATGGTTTTTTTAATCCAATGTGGCATTAGTGAGCCTAATTGAAGATGAATTAGCATGGTTCGAGTTTGATTTCAAATTTCGGAGCCTAAAGGACTAAATTTGCAAAAAATGGAACTCAATGTGCTAAAGATTGCTGGCTAAAAGGCAAACATTGCACACCCCAAAAGATAATGGACCACAGTCGAAAGTGGTCATAGTTAAAGGACCAAAATTACAATTTTCTCAAGTGTTTAATGGCCTCAAGACAATAATGACACAAGCCTCAAGTCACATTGCTGGACTTTTCTAAATCATTCCTAATTGGAGATCGATGCATGTAAAACAAGCATAGGTGTTATGTTAATGCAAGAAAACTGGCCCATCACCTATTTGAATTAAGTTTTGTGTGCAAGAAAACAAGCCTTATCTATGTTTAAGAAGGAGTTGATGGCGACTATGATGGTGGTGAGCAAATGGAGCCAACAACTACTCGGAACCTATTTATAATACAATCGACCATGCGAGTTTGAAATATATTGAAAGTACAGAAGTGAAGTTGATGGAAATCAAACGGCTGGCGCCTTATCTAGGAGAATGGAAGAGGCTAGTCAAGAAGCACAAGGTGAGTGTGCCGTCGTGACCACAGCAGTGCCGGAATGGATGGAAGAGATAAGGGTCAATTATTCCGAAGATGAACTTTTGGTTTCAATATTGCAGAAAATGGAAAAACAAGATTTAATAAAGGCACACTACACATATATAGATGGAATCTTGAGATATCAAAACCGAATGTATGTGGGGGCTCATAATGGAACAAGGCACAGGACAGTGGAGATGCTACACTCTTACAAGAGGACATTACAATATAGCCTAGTTATGAACGAGCTAAAAATGTATTTCTTTTGTCCAGGCATGAGAAAGACATTTGAGGAAGTAATTGCTTTGTGCAATATGTGAGAAAGATGAACAGGCTTCGTAACTTGGATTGTTGCAGCCTCAACCAATTCCAAAATGACCTGGGGAGTTAAATTTTCATGGATTTTATAGAAGGGCTACCAAATTCAAATGGAAAAACATTGATTTAGGTGGTTTTGGATAAACACGAACATTTTTTCGTTCTCAGGCATTCATACACAGCTCAAGATTTGGTCAATAGTTGGGACAGCAAATGGTGCAAGTGATAAGGGAGAACTTGCAAGAAGCCTAAAAATCGTATGAAACAGTAAATAGAGTTTCAAGTTGGAGTTTGGGTACTTTTGAAGATGCAACCATTGAGGACGAGCTACTCCCTTTAAATGCGGGACTAAACTGGGCGTGCAAGTACTTTGGGCCTTATGAAATTCTGCGAAGGATTGGACCTGCTGCATGTAAACTCAATCTACCATTGGGTTCGAATATTCATTCGGCATTCTATGTGTTGTTGATAAAAA
The DNA here is from genome assembly GCA_018894105.1 of Jacaranda mimosifolia. Lineage (NCBI taxonomy): Eukaryota > Viridiplantae > Streptophyta > Magnoliopsida > Lamiales > Bignoniaceae > Jacaranda > Jacaranda mimosifolia. The sequence goes on along the minus strand of CM032118.1, from coordinate 17,619,501 downwards.
CAAAATCAACAGCAGCCGCCAACAGCTTTCTCTTTCGTCTAAAGAGCGGCCATTTGCAATTCTCTCTCTCTCTCTCTCTCTCTCTCTCTCTCTCTCATTGTTGTTTATTTCTTTAGTCTCATATCACATATTTGACCTACTTTCCTTCAAATTTTAGGGTCATGTCGGTTTAATTACTTCCATTATATAATCTTGCCGGATCATTACACCTACAAAGTTAAAAAAAAATGAAAATAAAAAATTTTCACATTTGGAAGAAGAAAGCCTTAAAGAACGATTTGTATAATTGCTTTCTTACACTCAATTCTTTGGGAAGAATAATCGAATAAATGCTACCACCATAAAATATTATCAATCACTTCAGCTTTGTACATCGACAATGGAGGAAGTTTTAGAATAATTTTCTAGCTAATATAGGTCAAGAAGAATAAGAATACAAAGAATAAAAGTAGAAAAATATAAACAAAATTGAGAAAGGAACAATTTAAGCAATACTTGCAAATCACTACGTCCAAATGAAACTCCAACTTTAGGAAAACTTACAGTTGAAGCTAAATTACTAGGATTCATCGTCTGAACTTGAAGTATCCATTCGCCTATCAGTGATGGCTGGGAACAGCCGCTGTCGAATGTCTGGTGCAGCAGTCTGCCGTTGATCTGGAGGAGCCGTGATTGCATCTTCTTTTCTAGATGTCCTACTTGACTTTTGTGTGGCATTTTTTACTTCTTTACATACTTTATCCAAAATTATAAGGAAATCACGAACAATGACAAATAATCTCAAACCCTCGTCCTTCCCAGCATTTCCATGGAAGTAATCTGCAGTGCTCTTCACAAGTGCCATTATCCGCTTCTCTTCCTCAAGCGACCACATGACATCAACCTCAGCATTCTGCACAAAACTCTTCAATGTCTGGTGAAAGCCATTCTCTGCTGATATATTCTTCATATCTGAATTTAGGAATTTTTGGGCTTTAACAAGTGCATCACCAAGTGCAGCAACCATTCCCGTTAGGCTATCAGCATCTAAAACTGCTGCTTTCTTTACATTCTCAAGCTCATTACCCAGACCGGAGACCACCTGGAGACCAATGCTCCTTAAATGCTCATCTGAATCTTGGGTGGAATCCTGGATCAGATCATCAGACTTGGAGCTGATCGTCTCTTTGGCTGATCGAGCAGCTCTTCTGCCTTCTGAACGGATTATTTCCTGAACAACAAAGTGCAACAATGTAGTTTTTCCATCTGTTCCTTTCACATCTGATAGCTTCAGAAGTGTGTCGAGCTTAAATGCTTGTGCACCACCACGGAATGTTCCGTCATTCATGCGATTTCCAGTTTTTAGAACAGCCTCCAGAAGTTTGAGAAACAACCTGCTTTTTCGCAATTCTGTGCAAGCAGCCTGAACATGTTGACAAAACCAACCATGAGTACATCATTCCAGGAAGATTAATTTGATGGAGCTTAAGATAGAATACTAATGGTGCCTAAGGCAGATTATGCCTCGGAAAGATAGAAAGCTAACAGCCTGTTAAAACAGGTGCTGAATTCTTTATTTATGACACACAAGGAATAGCCTCTTGTGAGTTTACAAATGCAATAAAATCTATTGGAATTCAGAGACTTGTGCTCCCAGCAGACAAAACTCCTATACAATCAAACTATTTAGGTTGATCCTGCATACGCATAGACAATTTACATGCCTGACATTAAAAAAGTCTAATGACTAAATACTATTGCAAGAATCATGAATCTCACTCTGAAGGAAGCTATTTGTGTGCATACCAGAGAAACCCTCCTAACTAGAGCTTCAATAAGGGTGAATTTGAAAAACTAATTATTGAGTAGAGGCTTGCAAAATAAATGTATCTTTTTTCCTTAGCCTCTAATTTCAGCAATTTTATTCTTATTTCAGTTTACTTCCCAATCAAAAATAATTAATATTGAGCAGATATAATTCTTCAATTTTATACTGGATCCTGGACCTAACTAGATTGTATATTTTAATAACTTACAACATTGTAACTTCTCTTTTGTTTTTCTTTTGGCTGCACCAAGTCCATTCCATAGTATTAGAAATAGGAGAAATGCTTTGAAGCACTTGACGATATAGGCCCTCTTAAAGATTTAAAAGTTATTGTTTGGATGAACAAAATTGCTCTTATATGCATGCTAGGGTAAGGCAACCATTTTCAAAATGCTTATGAGCACAGTGTATTATTTGGAGCTAAGTGCAACACCTAACACTTCCAAAAGATTGCAAGCAAAAGTGAGTAGATTAGAATGCTTATGATCAATCCAATATATCCATATATGACAAAATTTATGAGAAAGTATGTTTTCAGTCATAGCGGGGCACCATTTATCCAGCAAAATTTAGCAATCCAGATTTGAATTATTTCCAAATGATTGTGAAAATTCATCCAGATTAATGAATTTGGATTTCTGATGCAATTAGAAGGGCTAATCTCTGACCTCCAAGACTGCAAAGGACTCTTTTAATGTTGACATCTCCTCCTGAAGAGTCCACATGAAAAGCAAGGATTCTAGCCTCTTAAACGCAAATGGAATGTCAACCAAGACTTTCAGAAAGCGCTCTGCAGGACCCAGTTGAGAAAGCTCGCCACTATAGAGTCTCAGCTTCAATTCTTCTTCAGCTGTAGGGGCCATTTTTAATAAAGTCTGAATAAGTTCTGACGGAAGCTCATTACCTGACTCAAGTCAAAAAGGTTAGCTGTATTTCTGATGGTATAGAATCAATCACAAGGAAATAGCACAATTCCCTACTCCAAGAATTAGCACCTCAAACAGTAATCATATAACATTATATCATAAACGTCATTTTGAAGATCAAGAAAATTGACCAATCATGCTCACCCACTACAAAGAATTTAATACTATTTAAGCAGACATGCTCACTGCCTCACTCCACATATTTATTTGATAATTTTTAATTTTTTTTCATGTTTCAGCAGCTTTTCTTTCAATGTCTATAGGTGAATCAACAGTAATTTTGACTGGGGGAATATTCCAGTTAGGTTCATGTGCTAACAAGTTTTATAGCAGTACCATGCCACATGTCCCAGACAGAGAAACATGAAAACTAAGATGAAGAAGAACGCAAACCCATGAAAAGCTACTTCCTAACAGTCCATGCTCCTAAGAATATACCAAGAGATGAGTCAGATTTCTAACAATCATTGTCTGGAAATTTCATCATAGAAAGACAATGGTGAACTCAGGCAAAAGTAACATGGTACTTAGGAGTGATTGAATTATTCTACTTTACCAGACACTAAAAGGTGGCCAAAAGATTAATGAACCACACAGGTCTTGCCTCCGGAAAGTTCAGAGTTTGCTTTTAAAAAGGAAAGAAAAAAAAAGATCATAAGACTGGCAGCATTCATGAGCTCTTTTTTCTTTAGTATCTTGTAGTTATTCATATTTCAAAGGTGCCAGTAGTATAAACAACAAACAAGAAGTTAATGCCTACACAATATCCTTGCATATCCGTGCCTTTTTTGTGGGAAAATTATCAGAGGGAACCATTAGGAAATTCAAGCAATATGTTGATAATGTATACTTACAATCAGCACACACGAGAATGTTAATGTAAAGTGAAATACACAAAGAAACAGCTTGAAAGGACAGCCTGGTTTTGAGGCCTGATATATGCAGTATCAATTTGGTTCTCCAAGACTGCTGTCAAATTACAGATGTCCATACTTAAGTATATCTTGAATCATTCCTTTTGAATCAAAATTACTTACCTCGCTACTTATGTCAGAAGTTAGTTATGTAATAGAGCAAAAAAACACCTGGATTCATAATTATATCTATTTTATGAGATTTTTCAAAATTTAGCCACTTAATTTAGACCATTCCCTCATTCTTTGACTCAATAAATCACTCTATACAGCAAACAATATGCCTCTTTAGAAAATCGTTGCCACATAACTTACCATCCAGGACACTATGCCAGACAAATTTAATAATGACAAGAGAAAGGAAATCACCTTCTTCTAGTGCATCACAAACTTCTTCTGTAGTCACATTTAAAGCTTTGAGCAGAATTGCCAGATTCTGTGACTTTTTGGGATCAATTATTTGAACATATTGAGGTGAAACATCTTGGGATGATGACTTTTTCTTTGGCTCATTCTTCTTTTTCTCAGCGGGGGCATAGCCAAATAAAGTTTCTATCATCTCTTCATTGAACCTGTTCATAGAGATATTCAGTGTCTATCGGATGCACACATATGAAATAATTGAGAACATCAACAATGAGGGGGAAAAAATAGACTTACTGGAATGATCCAGATTTTATTTGATGCCAAACCATTGAATGATCAGGGTTGGCCAATACCTTGTCCCAGAAGAAAGGCTTCAGTTTAGCTTTAGAAGTACCAGCATCACTCTCTCCAGTTGAAGTAGAAGTTGATGAATGATGTGGTCCAGGAGGAGCAGGTCGAGGGGGTTTCAAGCCAATAGGCGGTGGCCGAGGTGGAGGCACACCAGCACCTGGAGGTGGTGGTGGCCGTGGTGGAGGCACACCAGCACCTGGAGGTGGTGGTGGCCGAGGTGGAGGCACACCAGCACCTGGAGGTGGTGGTGGACGAGGACCAGCCTTAACAACATTGGCCATAGGAGGTGGAGGAGGTGGTCCAGGCAGTGGAGGACGTGGGCCACCAGAAAAAGGCTTTATATGTGGGCTGGGGGATGGCGTTAAGGGAGCCATCGGTGGTGGAGGAGCTGCAGTGTCTGGAGGTGGTTTAGGAGGATCTGTCCTTCCAGGAGGCGGCTTCAGTGGAGGCAAACCAGGTGCCCCAAACATTCCAGGAGGCATCTGCAAAGAATTTACCGTTGAGTTGGTGGCAGCCCCAGCAGCGGTTCCAACTGGAATCTCAATTTTTGAATTGCTCAGAGAATGTGACTCCATGTAGAAGTTTCCGCTGATTTTATTATGATCCAATTTGTTGTTGAATGACTGATTACCAACCTTTTCTTCATTCACTGAAGTTTCTAGACCGAATGACTTCTTTGAAGAGGCTAAGAAAATGAAAAACAACAAACAAAAAATATGAGAAGGTGCAAGATGACACTATAAAGATAAAATAATCAGGAACAAGATAATGTACCAATAGAATAGTCACTTAAGCTTAAGCTGAGAAGAGGTCTCTCATCATTTCTACCCCGTCCAGAACCAGCCCCACAGCATCTACAGCAGAAAAGAAACAGCAGTGCAGCAATAGCAAACGTCACAGAAGCAGTTACAACAACAGCAACAATAACAGTTTTCTTGCTGCTCTTGTGATTGCTTGGAGGAGTGGCAGAAGTATCTTCACCAGCTGTAGGCTGCAAATTTGAGTTGTTAAAATCTGTCGGGAAAAATGGAGGTAATGGAGGACTAGCTGGAATCTCAGTAGGAGCTAGAGATATTGAAGGTGCAGGACTAGGTGAAGAAACTGTTGGGGCTGGAGAAGGTGCTTCTCCAGATGTCTGTGCTAATGCACGTCGTGTAGAAGATGAGGGCCGGTTAAAGAGAAACCCCAAGTACTTGGTGTACCAAGTTTCCAAATCCTTCTCTTCTCCAGAAGCAACAAGCATGTGCTTTCTTCCCCTTACACAATCTACAAGGACTTGATTAACCTGAGGGAGCAAAACATTGACCATATCGTGCATTTTTGTTCTGGACGACCTACCATTCAAAAGTTCATTACTATAACTTGAACTCTCCTCAATGAAATGTAATTCAAGATCTTGAAAAGTTTTCTTGGCGTGTAACAGCTCTAGCATACAGTTACTCCGTAATAACTCAGCCTGCAGTAAGAAATTCCATCAGATCATGCATAGCATTCTCGAAAGTATGCATTATAGAATGCACACAGCATAAACATACAAGCTTTAACATTGTAGTCAGACTGTCTCTAGAAGTTCAGAAAAGCCATCACACACTGAAGAAAAAGCAACTGACATGTGCATGTGAGTCATCATTGACAGAATGATCATATTCTGAAGTAAATAACCTAACAATTTCACAATAGGGAAAGTATCTAGCAATGGGAAAATTTAGAAAGTATGATTAGTAACATGTCAAATTTTCCATCAAAAGCCTGTAGAGACTAGACATCATCAACAACAAAGACTCTTCAATCTGCAATATACTTGATGGAATAATAAGAAAGGTCAGAAAAAGTATGCAGAGGCTGACTAAATCTATTTAGCCGGGCGGGAGGAATGTTGCTGAGATTTAAGTCTCATCAAGCATGGCTCCAGTTACCCTTCTCCTGCATCAATGATTACATTCCTATAAAAAGTAGAAGTTTCGAACTTAAGTAGCACATGAAGGTGGTATGACCTATTGGCTAAACCCAACTCCAACTTCTAGTCAAAATCTTTTCAGAAAACGAAGAATCTTAGTTCATTATATTCCAACTAAAATTTGCCCACGAAACCTCTGCAAAATGATAAACCTTCATTCCATTCAATGGGGAAGTGACAAATTTCATTTGGAATCACCAATATCTCCAATCATTTTCCCAACACATTGCTCCCGAAGTAGAACGGTGAGATATTAGGGAAGATACAACTAGAAAAAGAATTTCTGATATCTTATTACTTTCCTTGATACAATCAATGTTGTATCTGTTGAACAATAAACAAGGAAAAGGAGAACTAAATATAGAAATAATCATCGGCAGATTATAATCATACTGAATTTTTTCAACCGATGCACAGACAATTACGACAGCTAAGGTTTCCACCCCACCCTAAAACCCTTTTCTTATACCCTAAAACCCTTCAATACCTCCTTGATCTTACTTCAATGCTAAAGGAGAATAAATAGCTATTAGTTGCATTTACGCATTCACAAAACCACATGAGAACCAAAAGAAGAGCCAGAAATCAGCAGAGAAGTTATGCTAGAACACTGATGCACATCATACAAAGAGCTTTTTGAAGCACAAACAGTGACCTTAAGCTACATTATAGCTTTTGACCAACAGCAGAGAGCAACTTTGTAAGTTAATTCTGTGAACAAGATCAGCAATCATCTTCTATAAACATATACATCCCAGAATCAGCAAAAGCATCTGAAAATTGAGCAAATTTATTGGGAAGAAATTTCTCAATACGCATTAATCAAACTCAAACAAGAGCAACAGCAATATACCATCTCCTGATTTATCACCCCTGACTCTATTAGATAACCCAGTACAGGTTCTTGGTCCTCCCACTTGCTTTTCACGCTGTTTGCTAGCATAGTGAAAAGCAGAACGAAATAAAGAACTCCCGTCTTTTCTTGAATCCTCATCTTGCAAACTGTGCAGAATACTTTTCATAGCATAATACCAAAACTTGAAACGAAGGAACACCCAATGCCCTTTTATTTCAAATTACCCAACTCCTGAAATAACGTACAAAAGGTCAAATCTTTACAACATTTATTACCAAACACAAATATTCTCCCATTACAGCTTTCCAATGCCCCATACGCTGACTTTAACCAACAATCTTGCTTGCACCCATCAAAGAAGTTCCAAAGTAAGTTCAAATCACATTTGATGAACAGGCCAAAAAACTGCACAAACCAAAACGGTAGACAAAAAAACAAGGAATGGGATCCTCAAAGCACCCAAAAGATGATAAATTCCCGAATCGAAGAAGAAGGGCAATTTCTTAGCTTGTGGGGTTTTTATTGCGTAAGATCAGATCCATCAAAGGGCGTCAAATATGAAAAATACAAATGGGCAGTAATAGCGCGTGAGTTGACCAAGAAAATTCTTTCCAACAAAGGCTAATGCATTTTCTTACCGTGTGCTGAGTTGTATACGGAAGCTGAAAAAGTTTTACTGATTATTTTTTAAGCTTTTCTTGTTCCGTTTATTTGTACGTTTCTAGCAAATTGCAAGTTTGATTATCTTAATTCTTACAGCCACCAGGTGACAAGGACGCGGAGAGGACCCGTTTCTTACTCGGGGTTTATTATTGCCATTTGAATGCAAGCTTTGTGTAATTAGCTTTTCCTAAAACATAATAATAATAATAAACTTCTATTGAAATTTGAGAAATGAAGTAATTAATTAAGAAAATAATTTACTATTAAGTGAAAAATCCTATTAATATTACTCCTCAATTACTATCCTATCATTTTTAATGTCCCAAATCACGTTTTCCATTTGAAATATATTAAAATAGATGCAAATTTCTTTCACTCGGCAAACTCAACTTTATTTAATGATAAAATGTTTTGAATTGCTATTTTATAATTTGGGCATCCAATATTTTAGAATAATGATTCAGACAGATCTATAATTAATTTTGCTCAAAACAATTATTTGTTAATAATTTATAATATGCCATCAAATTTTTCTACTGTGGATGTTTCTGTTGGATCTTTTAAATATAATAATGTTATGTTTCCAATTTAATCCAATAATTTAAGATAATAAGATTTAAAAGAAAAGGTCAATTTAGAAAAACGTAAAATCACCAAACATTGGTTAATTGAACAAGACTACGATTGGTGGTCATTGGTAGGTATGGCAATGGAGCGAACTTGGCTCAACTCATATCCCGCCTCACTAGACCTCATCTCGTCCCACACCCCATCCTGCCCCCTCTCAGTCCATCGGTTAGCAAGTTAAAAAATTAAAAAAAATTAGAATCAGTCAATAACAAAATCAAATCAGAACTAGTTGATAACAATTAATATTCAAATTTTAAATACAAAAATAAAAAAATTATGCAAACAATATAAGATTCTAGAAGCAAAATAGGATATAAGATTAGAATTAAAGTAACAACCATCCAAATTTTTATACATTGTAAGTCTACGAAAGCAAACTGAAACAAAAAAATAAAAAAAACTCAAAATTTTAAAGTCCAACAAGCTTCAGCCATATAATTATAATCCCCATCTAAGTTAATTCGTCCCACATTCTTCAACATCTTCCTTTTCATCGAGCATAATTGGACAAGTCGCTAAATTATTATTATTATTATATGGGGCATGTTTGGGGTGGGGTTAAGGGTTGGGTTTGTGGCAGATTAGGTAAACTCCATACCCCGCCCCAAATACTTCAAGTTATGAAAATCATACCTCATACTCCGACTCATATCCCATTAAGCCACCCCAAACCTATCCCATTCGAAACGAGTTGAGTTCGGGTTCGGATTTTGACCTACATCATTGTCATCCCTAGTAATTGGGATCATATATATGCCTATATCCATGTATCAATTCACCAAAAAATATTATACAAATTGCTTCTCCTAAATTTGACCGTTAAGATAGAAATAGGCTATATTTATTTATTCTGGGTGGGGAATGAAACATATCACAATGTCCCCATCACAGTTTCTTTAAACTTATATTATTAATAAAATTTCAACTTTTTTAAGTATTTTTTAATAAGGTATTTAAAATATAATTTATTTTTATTTTAAAATATCATAATTTGTAATCGTCAATAATTATTATATAGAGTGATAACTGTTTATAATTTCACTATTATCTCACCGCTAGCACTTTATAATTTCACAATCATTTATAAAAATTATAATACAGTTTTTGTTCTATTATTTTATTTCATTTAAGTTTTGTATTTATATCAATAAAAGAATTTGAATATTTTAATACACGCATCAAATATATCGAAATTATTCGTATGCGAATAAATTGGGAGTAGGTATATGTGCACTTCTGTTGTGGCTATTGCTTGGATCCACTACTAGTGGTTGGTATTTAAACATTTGAATAAAATACTAATGAATGGATACACCTAAGTATCTAGCTGAAAATGGACTGTGTATTGAATAAAAGTCAACTCTTGAAATAAATTTGATGCATATATTTAGCTTAAGAAGCCCTGTGCCATGAATTTTGATAGCTAGGCACTTTGGATTATGAAAACTTATATGTTAAGGTGCAAAATCATAAGTTAATAGTTTATTATTAATTAATTAAATATGCATTTCCAATCATAAGTAATGAAATTTCAATTAATTAATTATGCATTTTTCAATCATAAGTAATGAAATTTCAACTCATAAATTTCTTCCCTCACAATAAATCAGAAGTCCAAGAATTAACACATTAATCTAAATGACTTTTCTATATGACGCGTATCAATGTGTTCACATGCTTTGTTCTGCCAGAAAATTATTTACCAAAGAAAAGCTTCCGATCCATTGGAGATTAATGGCGGTCCGATCAATCATATGATATGATCGGGCCACATGGATAGCAGGCTATGGCCTTAGAAGTTCTCAAAATGATCAACATATTACAATAAATACGTGTACACTCCACTTAATTCCTGAAGTAGCTTTAGCATTATTATTCATATAATGGCCAAGACTTTTCCGAACACCCATCCTACCTTTTCACTAAATATGCATACAACTGCCACAACAAATCATATCAAAACATATTTCTTTTCTTCATTTACGAAAAGTTTTGGGCATAATTCATTTTGGATTTTCTATGATCAAATAGGGCTCGTACCTATCTAACATTGTTGAAATTCAGGAAAATTTATGGTAAAAACTATAAAATAATAGTAAAGCAATTCAATGGAAACTAGTAACAAATTTATAATGGTTCGACGATGTGCCTAATCCACCTAACAAAGAAAAGAATTTTATTGATCTCAAATCAAAGTAACAAGTACAAACTTGAATCTCGCAAATCTCACGAGAACACCTAATACCCTCGTTCTAAACGCTGTCTTGAAAAACTAACTCAAAAGCAATCTAAAAACCCTAGTGTTATATCTGTGTTAAATTGTGCTGAAAGAAAACTAATTAAATACCCGCGAAACAAAGAATCCAAGTTTTAGTAGACATGCGCCGTGCGGCAGGGCGCGCATGTTATTGCTTTGTGCCGAAAATGCCGAGAAAACAATTGCTCGCATTGCACCCTAGCGCGGAACACTTGCGCCAAGGCACAACAATCCAGTGGCGCCCACACCCAAGCGCGGCAACCTTGTTCCCGGGCACGCGATGCATCCAGCAATTTGCCTTATTCCAATAGCATGTGCGCCCAGGCGCACGTCGCACCTGTTCTCACATGCAATGCCCAGTCCTGTGAGCCCAGGCGCGCATCTCCTCGGGCCCCAGCGTGCGGCGTCCTGCCAACACACATCGGGGTGTGTTCTAGAGCCCATTTCGACCCCTTAGCTCTGTTTCGCTCCATTTATTTTAGTTCTCGTCAATTTAGCCCAAAATTTCAAAGAAAAATCAACAATTCTCCACCTTGACTTGAAATTCACTATCGATCTTCTTGTCCCTGTCCCCAAAAGGGCCTGTCATTTGAGTCTGCAAATGTTAATCAAATCCAAGCAATGCTCGAATTCGATTCCTGGAACAACCTTAGTCAACATGTCTGCCGGATTATCCTTAGGCCCAACCTTATCAACTTGAATAACACTTTGAGACACCATATCCCAAAAAAAAGTGATACCTCATGTCAATGTGCTTTGTTCTCTCATGAAAAGCTTGATTCTTTGACAAGTTTATGGCACTATGATTATCACAAAATATTAAAGTAATATCAGAATCCATACTCATATCCTCAATCAGTCCCTTTAGCCAAATGCCTTCTTTCACGCTTTCAACTAAAGCCATATACTCAGCTTTTGTTGTGGACAATACAACTGATGGCTACAAAGTCGCATTCCAGCTTACCACACAACTCGAAACACAAAATACATACCCAGTTATGGACCTTCTATTGTCCAAATCTCCTGCATAATCTGCATCCACATAGCCAATAATTCTAGCAGTAGAATTCAATTGACTATACCTCAAACATCTATCTGCAGAGCCTCTCATATACCCCGTGATCCATTTCACAGCCTGCCAATGAGTCTTTCCTGGCTTATGCATGTACTTGCTCACAACACTGACTGCATGTGAAATGTTTGGCCTAGTGCACACCATGGCGTACATCAATCTACCTACTACACTAGCATATGACATATTAGATATGTGCTCCACCTTCTCCTCAGTACTCGGTGATAGATCTGATGAGAGCCTGAAATGAGCTGCAAGTGGCATACTAACTGGCTTGGACTTATCCATCCCAAATCGCTTAAGTACTTTCTTAATGTAATATTGTTGAGACAAGAACAACATTCATACGTGTCTGTCCCAGATGATCTCCATGCCCAATATCTTCTTTGCACCGCCCAAATCCTTAATCTCAAATTCTTTACTTAACTGAGCTTTTAAATTGTTGATCTCAGATATGTTTCTATAGGCAATCAATATATCATCAACGTACAACAACAAATATATGCAAAAACTATCACTATATTTTTTATAATATACACAACAATCATAAATGCTTCTAGTATATCCTATCTTGGTAATAAAAGCATCAAACATTTTATATCACTGACTGGGAGACTGTTTCAAGCCATATAATGACCTCTTCAAAAGACATGCTTGATTTTGTTTTCCAGAAACAACGAACCCCTTTGGCTGGCTCATGTAGATGTGTTTCTCCAACTCACCATGCAGAAACACTGTTTTCACATCCATTTGCTCAAGCTCCATATCAAACAGAGTAACCATGGCAATCAAAACACAAATGGAAGTATGTTTTACAACTGGGGAGAACACTTCATGAAAGCCAACTCCCTCTCTCTGAGTAAAACCCTTAGCAACCAATCGCGCCTTGTATCTAGCATCTTCAATCCTGAGAATTCCTTTCTTTTTCTTGTAGATCCATTTGCAACCTATAATCTCTACCCTTTGGGTACATCAATCAGCTCCCATGTGTAATTCTTGTGTAGAGACTCCATCTCGTCACTCATAGCTGCAATCCATTTATCAGAATTTGGCCTAAAAATTGCCTCTTTTGTATAAGACTGGATCATATCTTACAAACTCCTCGCCTCCTTGGCTAAATTCAAAGCATAAGCAACTAGATATGAGTAAGTAAACCGCTGTAGTGGTTTGATCTGCCTCATCTTCCTATCGCGAGCCAAGCGATAATATTGTAGTGGTTCATTTTTCTACTATTGATTAGGTGATAATGCGCTCTCACCAGCTTTATCCACCACCTTCTGTTTCCCCTTTGAAATTTGTGGAGTGTAAAGTTCAAACTCTACTTTCTCCTTAATGCCATGTTGATTGCTTTCGGGCTGTTCCATTCCACCTTCTTCATTATTGCATACTCATTAAATGTCACATCCCTGCTGATAATCATCTTGCAGCACTTGTCATCATTACACCACAAACTATAAACCTTTACTCCATCAGCATAACCTAGAAATATGCACTTTCTAGCCCTTAGTTCAAGCTTCCCATCTTGGATATGAGCATAAGCTGGACACTCAAATACTCTCATATTTGAGAAATCAGTAAGAGACCCGAACCAAGCTTCTATTGGTGTCTTACAGTCCAAATAACAAGCAGTGTTAATCGCTTCTGCCCAAAAATCCTTGGACAATCCGGCCTTAAAGAGCATACATCTAGATCTTTCCAAGATAGTCCTGTTAATTCGTTCTGCACCTCCATTCTGTTGTGGTGTATGTACAGCTGTGCAATGCCTCACAATTCCTTCCTTATCGCAGAATTCCTTAAATTCCTAGTTGCAAAACTCCAAACTGTTATCAGTCCTCAAGCGCTTTATCTCCTTTCTTGTCTGTTTCTCAATTAAAGTTTTTTATTACTTGATGTTGACAAACACCTCATATTATACTTCAAAATGTACACCCATACTCTCAGTGAGAAGTCATCAATAAATGTCAGCATGTATCTGGCACCCCCAAAAATCTGAGTGAATGTAATTAAAGGTGCCCTTGGTCCTGTGAACTATAGTGCCGAATTTCACCCTATGTTGCTTGCCAAGAACACATTGCTTACAGAAATCCAGCTCTCCAGTCTTCTCTCTACCAAGTAATCCTCGTTTGTTCAGTTCTGACATCCCCTTCTCATTCATATGCACAAGCCGAATATGCCACAGTTTCGAATTATCATTGACTGATGAAGAAACAGCTACAGTACCAGAAACAGTGCTGCCCTGCAATATGTAAAGGCCATTCCACTTGTCTCTCTTCATGATAAGCAATGCACCTTTGAAAACCCGTAGAACTCCATCTTGAGCTCTGTACTCACAACCTTTCTTGTCCAGAGTACCCAGCGATATCAGATTTTGCTTTAGATATGGAACATGATGCACATATGTTAAGGTCCTTACTATGCTATTGTGCATTCTGATACAAACTGAGCCAATTCCTACTACCCTGCAAGAAGCATCATTTCCCATAAGTACTTTACCACCATCGTATTTCTGATAAGTGGTAAACCAATCTTTTTGTGGGCACATATGGTAGGAACAACCACTATCTAAAATCCATTCAGAGCTTAGTAAAGTTTTGGCAACGTTGAGAACAAGCCTACCATTAGACTCATCCTCAATAATTCCTGTGACATCATCCCATTTCTGATCAGAAGTTTCACCTGCATACTTTGCCTTTCCTTAATCCAGACAATTCCATTTCCAGTGCCGCTTTCCACCTTACCTAAAACACTTGTCACCGTTTCTAAGCTTGGTTCGGGACTTCGATCGGCTTTTACTCTTTCCCTTTTCTCTCTGTCTCCCTTTTGCCACAAATCCTTCCCCACTTTCACCATTATTGCTGCCTGAGACATGTTTTCTAAATTCGTTGGAATTCAATTAGGCCTTCACATTCTCCATTGAAATCCTATCTCTCCCGTACAGCAAAGTAGTAACCAAGTGCTCAAAAGATTTTGGCAAAGAACATAAGAGAATTAATGCTTGGTCTTCATCTTCAATTTTAACATCTATACTAGTGAGATCCAAAATCATCTTATTGAAAAATCAATATGCTGAGTAATAGATGCACATTTCTTCATTCTTAATGTGTATAACCATTGTTTCAAACACAGCTGACTCGTTAAGGATTTTTTCATATAGAGACTCTTCAGCTTTTTCCACAAATCTGTTGGCGTACTTTCTGTGGTGACTTCTCTCAGTACGTTATCTGCCAGTGATAACACTAGAGTACCATAAGCCTTTGCCATAAACTTGTCATTCTCTTTGTCTGCCAGCGTCTCTGGCACAGAATCTCTGCCTTTTAATGCTCTTTGTAAACCTTGTTGACACAGGTGGGTGTGAACCTTCATCTTCTGTAGCCCAAAGTCATTCTTCCCATCGAATTGCTCTTCCTCGTACTTTAAAGCTGACATCTGATCCAACTTACTATGATATCAATTTGTTGAAACCCAGGAGGATTTATTGTAAAAACTATGAAATAATTGTAAAGTAATTCAATGAAAACTGACAACAAATTTAATATGGTTCGGCGATGTGCCTAATCCACCTGACAAAGAAAATGATTTTATTAATCTCAAATCAAAGTAACAAGTACAAACTTGAATTTCACAAATCTCACGAGAACATCTAACACCCTCGTTCTAAACTCTGTCTCGAGAAACTAACTTAAAAGCAGTCTAGAAATCCTCGTGTTATGTCTCTGTTAAATTATCCCAGAAGAAAATTGATTAAATTCTCACGAAACGAAGAGCCCAAGTTCATGTTACTGCTTTGTGCCGAAAATGTCGAGAAAAAATTGCTTGCATTGCGCCCTGGTGTGGAACACTTACACCAAGGCGCAACAATCCAGTGGCACCCGCGCTTGGTGCCTGAGCGCGGCAACCTTGCGCTCGGGCGCGCGACATGTCCAGCAATTTGCCTGATTCCAATAGCATGTGCGCTCGGGTGCGCACAGCCTTGCACTAGCGCACGTCGCACCTGTTCTCACATGCAATGCCCAGTCTCGTGCACCCAGGCGTGCATCTCCTCGCGCCCCGGCGCATAGCATCCTGCCAACGTGCATCGGGGTGTGTTCTCGAGCCTATTTCGACCCCTTAACTCCATTTCGCTCCATTTCTTCCGATTC
This sequence comes from Jacaranda mimosifolia, assembly GCA_018894105.1. Lineage (NCBI taxonomy): Eukaryota > Viridiplantae > Streptophyta > Magnoliopsida > Lamiales > Bignoniaceae > Jacaranda > Jacaranda mimosifolia. Next base: position 17,603,563 of record CM032118.1, on the reverse strand, counting down.
TCATCAACTTAGCCCAAAATTTCAAGGCAAATCAACAAACATATTTCAACCGTACAATTAATTTAAAGAAATTTAAAATGTAAAAAAAGTACGATTCCAAAATAGTATAAATGACAAATTTGGTCTTGCACAAAAATTAATGGTTGAAGAAAGTAATTGTTGTTTAAAGTAGCTATTACTTCGAGAATCTCTTAGTAAAAACTCCTCCATGAAAAATAGTGACTAGTTCGTCTACATACTATGTATTTAATATATCACAGATACATTTGTTAGATCTTAATAAATATATATCAAAAAGTTTATAAACAAGATGTATTATAAATATATTATAATAAATGTAACCAATACTTTCTGAAGTAAATAAGCAAACTAATCGCTATAAGAAAAGGCGTTTAAGTTGCAAAATATTTATAAATACATTGTGTTGAATATTATAAGATACATTAATAAATAAATTATAATGATTATGTACATATATGTTGCTATATGATTTTATTAAAAAAAAAATACATAAAGTATATTTTTGAAATAAATTTGAAATTTCATTGCATTGCTTTGTAAGAAGATGCAAATTTGTCATTACATTTCTTTTCGTGCATTATTAACATCACTATGTCAATCATACAAATGGTATATTGTCATTGATTAACTTTCATTAGATAGATACGACCCTATATGACCGTAAAAATCCTTAATTCATTTCACAGTTAGTGGAAGGAAAACATGTCCTATCATTTTGCTAAAATTTTCACTATCTTGAGAAAACTTGAAACACTTGAGGTGCATGTCATTTGGTAAACAAAATGCTAGGGGGAGAAAAAGAAGAAGAAGAAGATAAGAAAAGAAGAAAAAATAGAAAAAAAGAAGTGAGAGAGATTGGCTACAGTGGTGCCACCCATCTTATTGTGTGAGTGGAGTGGGCTTTATGCTTCCTGTCGTCGCAGCTTCAAATATTTATGAATAGGGGTGACACATTCTTTCCACACCATGTTTCAATTCAATACAATTGGTTTTAAGTTGGGTTGGTTTTAAACGGTTTAAGTCTTTTATTTTATTTTTTATTATATTTTTTATTTTATTTCAAAAATATATAACACGTATATTGAATAGTTTTTTATAAAAATAGTTAATTGAGAATCAAATACATTTAACAAAAGTATAACTAGTTGGACTAAGAGATAGAATAGGAAATGAAATAGAAAATTCAAAATGAATTTCAAAATACTTTGAATAGATTTAGTTTAGATTGGGTTTAAAATTTAATGTGGGTTGGATTTGTTTAGGCTCTATTGGTTTTATGTTATACATGAGCTCAAAATAGACTGAAAATGGATTTTGAAGGGGTTCAACCCAAAAATAAATTAATAAATTTTGATTTAATTATAATTATTGTTAATTTATTAATATGATCCACAAAATTAATTTTGTGTTAATTATACAATCTCTATAGTCCATGTATAATCTCATTAGCATCATGTTATAGGAGATAAGATTCAAATAAGTTTTAAAACTTATATATATATATATTGCATTTTATATATAATAATAAAAATTACTACTATTATTTAAAAATAATTGCAAAAGACAAGAAAAAAAAAAGTAACTTTCCATAATTAAATGTGAGTGATAATATGTAGTCAGCAATATATGTCCTTATAGATGCAATTTTTTCGGACTTTCATTTGCACAATATTGTATTTGATGATTACAAAAACTATCATGTTAGTACTAATAATTGATAATGTTAATAATCACTTCGATTTCGAAAAGTAGTTTGTTTATATTTTCAAAAATTTATGACAAATTCAATATGTTAAAAAAATAATTCTCTAATTTCAAATATATGGGCAGTTAAAATTCTCCAAATCAAAATTATGAATATTACAAAATAAAAAATAAATTACAAGTTAACTTGAATTTAAGTTGATTTTAAGTGATAAGCAAGAATTTAATAATAATTAATTAACATATAAGAAAATAAAAATAAAAGACCATAGTTTAACAAAATAATATAGCAATGCATTTAACAAAAAGAAAAGTGATATTTTTGTATTCAACCTGTTCGAACATAATTCAACCACTTTCAACTGATTCCACTTTTAATTTACGAATATAGATTCATTTTAAATCCGACTCAATCAAATGATTTGTCAATCATCCATAGTTACTAATTCCTTAGTGTCCTGCATGAAATTTTTTTCCTTATGTATTCCCCTTATACGTTACTAATGTATAACAAACAATTTTAGAAGTATATATAATTAGTAAGAGACTACCCTAATGCATACTCACCCAAAATAGAATAATATGTTATTTTCACAACCCTTATAAATAAACTATATATATATATATATTGACTACTTAGTTGATTAGTGGATATTTTATTCTGTTACTCAAAGTGGAATATTTTTTTTAGGATTAATTACATTTGTACCTACTTTGAAATAGGGGTGTAAATAGATGAGACTGTTCGCGAACGGTTCGGGCTCAGTTCAATGAAAGCTTGTATTTGGCTCGATCTTTTTGAGCTTGAGCTAGTCAGTCAAATGAGCCGAGCCGAACTCAATAATATTTTGCTCGAAAAGCTCGCTAGTCTAAACGAGCTTTTTTATTATGTATACATATAATTATAATCTAGGCCCATATAATAATAATAATAATAATAATAATAATAATAATAATTCATTTTTTTATTTTTAGAAAAATATGTAAAAAAATTATTTAAAAAATTTATAATTACAGATTTTGTTTTGAGTCTAAATGAGCTTGAATTAATCTAAACATATACGAGTTCGAGCTTGAGCTCATCCAAGCTTAATGAATCGAGTTTTTCAGCTTCTCTATAACGAGTCTTATCAATTCAAACTCAATAAGGCTCGCCGAGCCTTCGTCTATTCCAACTAGTCGAGCTTGAGTTTGGCTGTTTAGGCTCGACCAAGCTCTGCTCGAGCTCGCGAATTAATAGACGAGCCGAGCTTGAACTTACTAGATTTGGGCTTGACTTGACTCGTTTACACTCATACTTTGAAATAGTGAAATTATTAATTTCTTTCTTCTAACTTTCGTAATTACTAAAAAAAACCCTCTTAAAGTTTGTGGCTAAAAAACCAAAAACGAAAGTTGTAAATTTATCACTTTGCCCTCAACTTAAAAAATTGAAAAAATAGTTAAATTATTAATTTATTAAAGGACAATCCTGCCCTTATGTGTCTTTGTATTGCTCAAATATTTGTGAAGGGGTGTATTTGTAATATTCTTATATTAGTTGAAGGGGTACTATTTTTGTAATATAATCGTAATTAAATTTTATTTAATAAAATTTTGTATCTTAAATGTAAATATCATATTTATTATCAAAAAAATTTAGATCTTGAATATGAATTTTTCAAATAGAATATTCCATCTCCATCTCTCTCTCTTTCTCTCTCTCTCTCTGTGTTTTCCTCCCAATTTAGGAAGGTTCAATTTTGTAAACTTTGAATTGATCATTTCCCCAACTCTTTCTGTCTATTATAAGTAACCCCCATCCATCTAAAAGCGATTCTATTGACACCTTTCAAAAGAGAAGAAGGGTCACGGTCAATAAAAGAAGAAAGAAAACAGAGAAGAAAAGAAAAATGAGAGGACAGTAAATGAAAAAGAAAGAGAACTTTTTATTTTTTTACATAAAAATTAAATCTAATTTTATTTTTAAAAGCATCTCTTTTTAATATTTTTAATCCTACAATACTAGACAAAAGTATTTAAGTAGGATTATGAAATGCATCACATAATAAAATTATACATAAACTTAAAATTTTAAACTATTAAATTTATTAGAAATGATCAAGTCACTTTTTCCTACAACATCTTTAAAGATATCTCTCCTTTCTATAACATAATCTCCACAAAACTAAAAAAGGTACTTGAGCAAGCTATTTTTATGTTACAAATACAATAATTGTTGTTGGTAACAAAGACAAATGGCTATTTTTCTTTTAATGGCAATAATCACATTAAGAGTATCTTATTATATATATTTTTCTCTTTTAATTATAAAAACATCACAGTTACACCCCCAACAAATGTCAAAATCTTACCAAGAGTATTTCAGTCAAAAGTTATAATGATTGTTTGGTCAGGGCAAAGAGGAAGTCAGATATTTTTTAGCCAAAGTCATCATTTTCCATTAAAAATTCTAACTCTTAAGGTAATTTTGTAAATATCACTTTTTTTTTTTTTAGAGAGAGTATCATTTACAACAAATTTATATATCTAATTATCAAATCAAGAAGATCAGTCTTACAACAAATCAATAAATACGAATATCAAATCAAATAAAATGGAAGTACAAACTTCACAAGACCACAATCAAGAGGCACACATAAGGTGCACAAAAGGACGTCCATTCAGGTTGAACACGAAACATCCCACATAATAGGGGAGACTTGATGCCGTTGGACTACAAGTCACCGAACTAAATATTACATTTTCAATTTTGAGGTTTTGGTACGTAATTATGAAAATTAGAACGAAAGAATTGATAATTTTGATAATTCAAAAGGATGTAGGTGTAAGTAATCCCTTTTTTTTCATTGGCCTGAATTTCTAATTTTTTTTATCTAATTTAATCATTGAAGAATTTTGGTCGAAAATGTACCTAGAACCTTAAATAATTTATTCAAATTGTAGGTCGTTAAGAACCCTCGTTCTCTAGAAAATTATTATTTAATTGCATCATTTGCAGATCTTAATTAGAGTTCATTATTTAAAGAGAGGTATTTTTATTTGCACTTCAAATTTTATTATTCGTACTTCATTGTAAATTTTTATGTTAGGTTATTGATCAAAATATCCACTTACTTTTTAAATGCATTTGTATTAATTTGCAAGATAAATACACGTTTTAATTTAATAATTGTCACTTTCACCTTTATTACTCATGAAAACATTCTACCTCAATTTGTCCAACTGAATATGAAATAACAATAGATGTGGCAAATGGGCACCCCGTGAGTAACCCATGAATGGGTAATTACGGTTTGGGTAAATTTACCCATAGGTAAAATTATCCATTTTTTGTTGGATATGAGATACTAGACCCATTATACATCACTATAGGTGATGAATAATCCACAAGTACCAATATTTTTTTTTTTTATATTTGAAAGTAAATTAATATGTATTTTTTAATTTAGATAATATTGTTTAAATATTACTTAAATAAAACTAATGAAAGAGGCTACAAATTTTAATCATTACATTGAACAAGTACTTGAAGTATGTCAAGTTTTCTAGTTTGAAAAGTACACTTAAATGTTTAAATATCTATTGATTTTAAGTTATATTACATCTCGAAGTTCAAATTTAAATTCCATTATATATCAAAAGTTTTTTGAACTAAAAATTTAAATACCACTTAAACATTGTTGTTATTATAGAAAAATGTGTTATAACCTCCAAATTATTTGTGAGAATTAGAGAAAAATTTAATATATATATATATGATTATTCACGGGTTATCCGTAAGTACCCATGGGTTGGGTCAAAAAGTGGCTAATTAGATTGTAGGTAAAATTATCTATATTTTATTGGGTGGAGAAAATGAGGCCTATTATCCGTATTTTTTTGGGTACCCACAGTATGGATGATTTTTTGCTACGTCTAAATAACAAGGTGCAGTGCTCTTTTCTGATTGAAATAACTTTACATAGCAGTCTTTATAAAGTAAAATAAGACCTACATTTAGGATGTGTAAATATACTATTTTATAGTGATGCTATCATTTTCCTATTGAAGTTCATAGTCATGTCTTCAGTGAAATGGTTGAATTAGAGATAGGATAATCTGTTCATTTTTATATGCTCTATCAAGTTTGACATGAAATGAATACTTAATAGGACAAACAATAGTACAATAAGAGCATAATTGTCCAATAATTTAAATTAAATGATATGTTAAAAATAAAGGGATATAATGATCAATTCTTATAAACTAAAAATTAAGTAAATTGCCAATAACAAGCTTTGAAATGCAAATAACAATACCCTTCAAAGAGTTGATTGGAATTCGTAAAGCATTTGTCTCCTGTAGTCATGAAAGGTATATGAAAATATCATATAGAATATAACGACTAAAGTGAAGGACATATAGTTACTTCACCAATCAATGGAAATGGAATAGGTGGAAAAAAATAAGTATATGCTGTCAAGCTGTATCTTTTCAGCTTCTGCCGCGCATCACTTGCGGAATTAGAAAAACAGCCACTAATTTTTGTAATAGTGCCCCAGGAATTTCCTCTGTGATTGATCATTTCATCAGTACCGTTGCTTCTCAATATCTATTTCTTTAGAAAATATTATTCCTTCTTCTTTACAGCCTTTCACAGATTATTCTCTTAGAATATGTTCTCTGCTTTTATGCAGGCAACAGCTCTAATTATCAAGTATAAAAAAGTGAGGCAATCTGCGGCTCGCTTAGCTATAGACATATATATATATATATATATCCAAGTTCTGCACCCAAATTAATATACTATATAGCCTGAATTAATGACAAGTTGCAAACAAATTGAGGTTCAATTCCAAGATCAGAACCCACACAAATGGTGTCATCCACTGAAAGAAGATGGATTTGCAGCCTTTATGAGCAAAGAAAATCCAAATATACATAAGATCTTCGGTGTAGGATCATTCTTCAGTCCGCTGTTGTTCGGGAAATTCTTTGATCCTTCGGATGCCTTCCCGCTTTGGGAGTTCGACTCGGATACGTTGTTGACAACAAATCTACATAGCTCCAGCCAGCGCAGAGTTGATTGGTTCCAAACTGATACTGATTATGTTCTGAAAGCAGAACTTCCTGCAGGTCAGTCTAATGATCTTTTTCTTTATTCCATTCTTTCAACTTTCAACTTTTATTTATTTATTTTTTCTCAGAAGAGAAATCGAATTTAGTTTAACAATATTGGTAATTGTTCATGTCAGGAATAAGCAGCAGCCCTGAGAACAGCATTCAAATTTGTATAGAAGATGGAAAGATTTTAGAGGTTAGCGGACAATGGAGGCTGCAAAGAGAGTTCAGGACGACAAAGGACTGGAAGAGCAGCTGTTGGTGGGAGCATGGCTACGTTCGGAGGCTTGAATTGCCTGACCAAACGGATTGGAGAAAATCAGAGGCTCAGGTGAAGAACGATGTACTGTTGGAGATCAGAATTCCAAAGATGAGTACAGATTTATCGCCACTGGGAAATTAACTAGGAACAGGAAGACTGCAACCTGTACAAAAACTAAATCTTAAAGATGAAGGAGAATTGGAGGTTTCCATTTTCATCATCCGTCTACAGCTATACAAGACAAAAGAAATACAAGTTAGTTTAGATCAGATTCTTGGAATTAAGCAATATATATAATGTTAGAATTAAACCATATATGTGAAACCCATTGCATAAAACTCAAGAATCATCATGTTAAATCATCAAAAAAAAAAAAAAAAAACTGGATGTGGAAGCATACCTGGATCCATAAATACTGATGAAAACTTTTGAGTCTTGCGGTTATTGAAATATGAATTTTGGGAGAAGATACTCTTTCTTTCTTTTTTAATGATGAGATAATAGAAAAGAATCATACACATAATTTAGGAACTATAACCCTCATGTAACTGCATATCTTTTCTTTATTTCTAATTTGACCCATCATAAAATTAAAAATTACTGATTAGAGTATCTACACATATAAGCTCGTACTTTGTAAAGTAACTTAGGCCCATCTAACAATTAGATGGGCCTAACTTTTTTACGATAGCAAATTGCATATTATTATTATTATTATTATTATTATTATTAGTAGTAGTAGTAGGGTGTGTGTGTGTATATATATATATATATTCAAGTCCAAAATCCAACAATCTCCCACTTGGACTACATACATGCATACATATATATACACACATCACCTTATAATTGTATGCCATAATATAACTTTATGAGCTCAAAACTTTCCTACCATAACCGAAATTATCTTTAAATAATCTCATCCATCAATTACGTCAACATAGAACCAAGACGATTTTCGCTACATATATCGTAACTAAATCCATCCTTGATCACGTATATCAACATAACCAAATGATACAGATCTAATATGGATAGGTAGCCTGGAAATTACATGTGATGTGATCTAAACATGCCTATTTCCAACTGGTCCACTTTAAACTTTATTGAGATCAAATCATCCTAAAATCAGAGTGTGGATATACCGAAGAAACTTTATTTCTGTGAAAAATAACCTCAAAATATCACAAACTGAAATAACTTAAAAAATGTCTATACAGAAAAGCATTTAGAATTACAAATTCCCACTAAAACTGAATGTCCTCAAGTGACATGACATCCATATGAGCATTGTACTTCGGAAAGATCTTAGGTGGTAGTCCCTTAATAAGCGGATCCACAACCATGGAGTTTGTGCTAATATGCTCTATAGACAGTTGACCACTCTGAACTCTTTCTTTAACAACCAAGAACTTAAGGTCTATATGCTTTGACTTTGTCATGCTCATCATGTTGTTGGAATATAAGACTATTGACTTATGTCACAAATTGTTTTCACAATTCGCAGCTCAATAACAAAATTCCGCAGCCATATTCTATGATTAGATGCCTCATAACACGCTGTCAACTCAGCTACCATGGTCAAAGAAGCTACAAATGTCTACTTAGCACTCTTCCAGGAAATAGCTCATCCAGCAAGCAGATAGATATAGCCCAACGTAGATTTCATATTATCTTGGCATCCAACAAAGTCAGAGTCTGAACACCTAATGATCTCTAATTTATCTGGCCTTCTATATATGAGCATGTAATGTTTTGTTCTTTGTAGATACTGCATGAGTCGTTTGGTTGCTTTCCAATGATCTATTCCTAAATTGCTCAAATATCTGCTTAACATCCCAACAATGTATGCAATATCTGGACGTGTACAAACCTGACATATATTAGACTTCTTACTGCTGATGCATAAGGAATATTCTGCATTTCCTTCCTCTCAAAAGCATTCTTGGGGCATTGATTGAGATTGAATTTGTCTCCATTAGCTACAGGATATCACTGGTTTACAATCCTATATGCTATATCTCTTGAGAATCTTTTCAATATAGGCCTTTTATGACAATCCAAAGATACCTAGGGATCGATCCCGATGTGTATCTAAATCCCTAATACAAAAGTTGCATTGTCAAGATCTTTCATCTCAAAAGTCCCTGCTAAAAGTCTCTTGGTTTCTTGCAACAAGCCTACATTGTTGTTGGCAAGTAGTATGTCATCGACATACAAAGCCAGAAAAATGTGCTCACTCCTACTAAACTTATGGTATATACAATCATTAGCCAGCTTCATCTCAAAACCGAATGAGATAATCACTTGGTGAAATTTGTAATACCGTTGACGAGACGCCTGCTTAAGCCCATAGATGAATTTCTTTAATTTGCAAACTATTAACTTTGCATCACCCGACATATAGTTTTCTGGTTGCACCATGTAAATTGTCTCATCAATGTTGCCATTGAGAAATGCGGTCTTAACATTAATCCAATGTAGCTCAAGATCAAACTATGCAACTAAAGCCATTATAATCCTAAAAGAGTCTTTTGATGAAACCTGAGAGAAAGTTTCTTTATAATCAATGCCTTCTTTCTGTGTGAAGCCCTTAGCAACAAGACATACCTTTTACCTCTCCGCATTGCCCTACGAATCCCTTTCGATTTTAAAAATTCATTTGCAACCAATGGGCTTTGCACCTTTAGGCAATGGGATAAGATCCCATACATCATTGTCCTTCATGGACTTAATCTCTTCATTCATTGCATCAATTCACTTTTGAGAGTTAGAACTTTCCTTGGCTTAACATAAGTTGATCGGATCATCTTCCATCACTCCAATGTCAACATCATGTTTTGGAGAAATACAATATAATCATCCAAAATTGCACTTGTCCTTTCTCTATTGGATCTTCTTAATGCCATTAGTCCTTGAGGTTGTAGAGTTTGTTCTTTTGGAACAACTTCTTGAACCTAAATGGGAGGTTCTATAACATTTGTCCGGAGTTTTTTCTTGATTAATGTTATGTATAGAAAGTTGTTCCTGATCATTGCTAATAGCAGCTGGAGGAATATTGACATATTCCTCTTCAAAGATAAAGTCCCTAACTCTTTCTCCCCACCACAAACTCAACATCCCCAAAGAATTGGACATTACCCATCTCGAAAATAGACTTAGTTGTAGGATCATAGAATTTATAAACCTTGGATCTTTTAGAGTATCCAATGAAAAAGCAACTGATGGTTATGGAATCCAATTTCTTTTCGTTTGGCCTATAAGGCCTTACCTTGCCTAGACACTCCCAAATATGTAAATGCTTTAAACAAGGCTTTTTGTTCGTCCAAAGCTCACAAAAGGTCTTTTTGGCTGTATTAGTCAGAACCCTATTAAGTATATATACTGCGGTCTATAATGCCTATCCCTAGAGTGATTCAGGCAATGTAGAATGACTAGTCATACTTCTTACCATGTCCTTAAGTGTTCTGTTTCATCTTTCAGCAACGCCATTCATTGTGGGCGAACCCGACACAGTGTACTGTAGGACAGTACTGCATTCCTATAGGAATTTTGCAAATGGTCCTGGACGTTGTTCACCTGATCTGTCATATCTGCCATAGTACTCACCACCACGGTTAGATCTAACGCTTTTGATTCTTTTGCTAAGTTGGTTATCAACTTCAACTTTATATCTTTTGAACACATTCAATGATTGCGATTTCTCAAGAATGAGATAAAGGTAGCCATATCACGAAAAATCATCTATGAATGTTATAAAATATTGTTGACCATTTCAAGAAGCAATAGGGAATGGTCTACAAATATATGTGTGTATTAGTTCTAAGACGTCTAATGTTTTGTTGGCACCAAATCTCCTCACATTTGTTTGCTTCCCCTTAATGCAATTCATCACATGTTTCAAAATCTGAAAAATCAAGGGGATCAAGAATACCATTTGACACAAGTTTTTCATTTCTCTTTTTAGAGATATGACCTAATCTCTTGTTCCATAATGAAGCTGAATTTTCAATGGTTAATTTGCACGTTTTACCTATTATATTAACATGCAAGGATTCATGGAAGGAAGCAATTGTGTCAAAGCAAATATAGATTATCATAACTTGATAAAGAATTGGAACCAACCAAATTTGAATTTTGAAAAAGACTAAAATTTCAATTTCCAAATGAACAATAATAACCAAACTTGTCCAATGCTGAAATAGAAATCAAATTCTTTCTAAAAGATGGTATAATGAAAGTCTCAATCAAATCTAAATAAAAACTAGTCCTTAACAATAATCTAAATGTTCTAATTGCTTCAACCTCCACTGTCTTGCTGTCACCAATGTAAATGTATCTTTCACCATCATTTAGGCTTTCAGCAATGTCGGCAACCCTACATGGATGTACTGATGTAAGTTGTTGCACTAGAATCTATACACCATGTGTGTCTAGGTACTGAAGTTAAATTAACCTAAGAACAAACAAAGTTAAGGAGCAGACCTTTCTTGGCACGCTATGCGTGATAGTTGGAACACTGTTTTTTCTTATGACCTATAGCTCCACATAAGTAACAAGCATCCTGAGTTGGTTCTTTATTTTGTTTCTTCTATGGTTCTATATCCGCAGCTTCCTTATTTTTCTTTCTCTTATTGTCTTTCTTCTTGTCCTCTGAGGTGGAGGCTAAGTGAGCACTCTCTATCTTCTCTTGCTTCAATCTCTCATCTTCCTAAACACAGTGTGAGATAAGCTCATTAAGGGACCATAAGTCCTTTTGGCAATTTTATCTCACCTTGAACTAACTAAACTATGCTAGAAGAGATATTAGAACTAAATGTAATAACAAGTCTTCAGACAAATTCAACTTAAGTGCCTTCAATTTTTAAGCAAGATGAGACATTTCCATAATGTACTCCCTTATATTTCATTTACCCATGTACCTCATTGAGATGAATTTTGCTAAAATTGTACTAGTTTCAACCTTTTCATTCTTAGCAAACCTCTTCTCAAGGTCCTCAAGGAAAGTCTTAGCCGTGTCCATGAGACTTATGCAATTAAACGTTTCCCACTTAACCTTATCTGACATAGTACCCTTAAAAGCTTCTGGAATGGCACGCTTGATGACCATGATAGCTATGTGATTAGACTTTTCCCACTTTTCCATCTCCTTCTTTTCATCCAAGGTACTCATATCAGTAAGGTTAGCGGGTTTAGCAACCCTTAATGCAAGGTCTAGGTTCATGACTCCAAAAGTAATTAAGATAATTTCTTGTCATGCTTTAAAATTTGTGCCATTCAGCATAAGAACAGAATTGATGATATCGTTGATATTAGCAGTAGAAGCAAAAACTGAATAGAGAACAAAACAAACTAAACAAACAAACTCACATAAGTACCAAAGTAGAAAACTAGAACGGAATAATAAATTCAAATGAAGGTAAATCCCATCTCAATATCTTGGACACTCCATTAATATTTCATCTTTGGACATGGTATTATCTCGTAAGTGATATCTTGTGTAGTAATCAAACACTGATAATAAAGTAACTTGTCGACAATAAATCTTCCTTTGGGCCAATTATTGCTCACATGTAAAACAAAATAATTACCACACATTTATTACTACAGGTGCACATTCAATTACGCTAAATATAAATCTTCTTTTGGGCTAATCAATATTTACACAAGTTACATGCGTACAACCGTTTGTATTTCAAAATAAATTAATTTCCACAAGAGATATCACTTTGGTGACATGTTTCTTTAATCAATTTATATCAAAATATATACAAACATACCAATATTCAAATTAAAATTCCCCAAAATGTTTATTAAAATAAATAAATATATATTCAAAACAAAAATACATCAATACTCGTGTAAATCAATTTCGTCTTTATTGGGCAAGAAAGACAAAAATAAAACATCACTTTCAACAAATCTTGACAAAAATCTTTATCCGTGAAACAATTCTTAAAAAAAAAAAAAAATCAATCATAGCACATGAATCCAACACACACGAAATATACACAAAACCACCTCACTATATTACATATGCAATAGCTTTCATATTCAATTAATCAACCTACTGCCCTTTAGTATTTTTTTTTTAATATTCAAAACATGATTTGTTGCGACAGAAGTTGATGTAATTCAGAACATAATTTGTTACGGTAGAAGTTCCTCCACTAATTTCAAAATTAAAATTTTGGACAGTAGTTCCAATCATTATCAAATTTATTATCTCAAAAGATAAATCCAAAATTCAAATCAAACTTTATTAAGCCATGAATCCTTAAATTCAAGTAGATCTAACCTATAATAATAAATTTCTCAATGATTTAACATGAGTGACTCCGATACCAATTGTTAGAATTAAACCAGATCTATGAGACCTATCACATAAAACTTAAGAACCATCATGCATGTTAAATCATAAAAAGAAAAAATCAAACTAGATGCGGAAGCATACCTGGATCCATAAATACTGATGAAAACTTTTGAGTCTTGTGGTTATTGATATTCCAAATTAATGACTATGAAATTTGGGAGAAGTTACTCTCTCTTTTCTAATAATAGGATATTAGAAAAGAATCACACATAATTTGGGAACCATAACCCTAATATAATTGTATGTCTTTTTTTTTTTATAATTCGGCCCATTATAAAATTAAAAATTACAAATTAGAGTATCTACATATGTAAGCCCATACTTTGTAAGGTAACTTAGGCCGACCTAATAATTAAGTCACTTTAATTTGGGTGAAGTCTTTTTACTATGGCAAATTGCATACAATTATTAAAGTCCAAAATCCAACATATAATACATAATAGCAACCTGTGGAATACTTTAGTATATAATTGAAGGAATAGGAAGAACATGTTGAATTATAAGTTGAAAGAAAAAATGATAAATCGAAAAGTAAATTTAAAACTGCATGCACTAGCATAAAATATTAATGAAAGATAGACTACTCCGATATTGTCTCAAGCTATGGACATGCAAGCTCTTCCAATCAAATTTCATCTGTTATATGATTAGGTGCCAAAGGATAAGTAGAAATGGCTAAAGTTGGTTATGTGATCACCATGTCTATTTGTTGGTGAGAACTACTAATAGAATGATTCTATATATTTCGTGTTCATTATAAAAACCGCTTAGATCTACAAAAATTCATCTAACTTTTGAAATTATAAATACCTTCTTTAGTGTTTGTTTATGTCTTTCGCATTGTACTTGTTAGGGAAAATTGCATTTTCGGTCTCATTAGGAGTAGGGTTTGCAATCTTAGTTAAAAACTAATCTGGCTCCACATTTGTAGGACAGAATTCCAATTTTTTTGCACCATTGACCCTCCATCCAACTTTGTATGTGGGTGTAGGACAGGTTTGTCTCGGACCCACCCCGTCAAGATTTTTATGGACTCAAGACCCGCACCTCTCTCAACCTGACTCTCGGGGGATTGGAACTTTAGACTTGTTAAACCCGCTTTGTATGTTTAAAATAATATCATCATAACTTTTTAAATATTAGCAAATAATATTATTAACAAAGAATTTTATAAAATTTTAAATCACAAATATTGTTGTTACTTATATATACATATTCATTGTATAAAATATTTATTATAACTATATTATTACTATTTTATATAGAACATATAAGTAACATTTACCTTTTTGATACATATACGAATGTACATTACATTAATATATCTATAATACATAAAATTATATATATAAAATATTATAACAAGGGGGTTTGGAATGGATCTGCGTTGTATTCGAGTATAATCCAACCTATTGCCATTTCCTCTAATAAAAGCTTGGAAAGTGTAACAACCCTTATTTCTTTCTATAAATCCACACCAAATAATCATATTCTCAACTCCAAGCTCTAATAGGTCAGCACTCCAGGATACAACAATGTCTCAAACATATGAAACTTTGTCAACCCATGTGATAAAATGCTACTGTGGTAAAATAGCAATGTTAAAGATGTCATGGACCAAAGATGACCCGGTCGTTGTTTTTGAACCTGTTCAACGGCTAGAGTTAGAGGTGTTGGGTTTGCATGTGATTTTTTCATATTGATGGACCTACCAATGTGTCCTAGAGCTACATTCAGCATCCTAGGTTTGATGTGTCATTTGAGGGCTTAAGATGATGTAATCACGGGGTTGAAGAAGAGGCTTCGATTTATGGTTATTGTTGTCTTTTGTTAGCTTGTGCTGGTGGTGGTAATCGTAGGAATGGGTCAACTAAATGATAGGGTGAAGGGTGAAGGGTTAGGGTCTTTTCCTTTATGATGGAGTGAAAGTGTTTTCTTTTTCTTTTTCTTTTTTCTTTTTTTGTTAAGAGAAAACAAGATCCAAGGGCTTTTCTTTTGTCATGGTGTATGAAGGAACTCCTATTGGTCATTCAAGGCCTCTACTATAAATGTTATGACTTCGGCCATTTTTTCTAAGTTTTCTTATGTGAGTTTGTTTATGAAAAAATTAGAACATAAATTGCTCTTATCATTTAGTGGAAGTTGTTCTATTTTATTTTTGTCAAAGAAATGGCCTTCTCTAATTCTCTGTTGTGTTCGTGAAAGAAATGGTTTTTTTGTTTTTCTTAGTAGTTGCCAACTTAAAATGGCCAAATATGCCAAAGTAAAAAATAAAACAAAATCAAAGTAAACCATTAAAATTGCAAAAGTCAAATGGTCCTAGGGAAAATGGCCAAATAACAACAGAAAGTGCAAAAGTAATTAGAAATAAAGCCAAATAATACCACTAAAATAATAAACTAGAAGTACCAAAATGCGATTAAATACTCTATAATGTGATTAAACTAAGTTACAAGTGGGGATTAAAATAAAATAGTGTTGGGTTGAAAATAACTTTCCGTAAATGGTATTTTTATAATTGTTTATCCCAGGGTTTCGCAGAACACATTATAAAAACCTTTTTTCAAACAATCTTTCAGTCGCATCTACAGTAATCATGGAGCCATTACGTCGGAGAGGGCTTTTCTCAGGAAATTTTACAGAAAAAGTTTTCTGGTGCTTTTGATTGAAGAGAAATTGGGATTTTTCTCATGTCTCGACAAGGTTTACGATCTTTTAAACGCACAAATTTGGCAATTGGCTAACAGACACATGTACTCTCTATTAAAAAAAAAAAAAAAGAAGCCTGATGTGAAGTTGGATGATGGGCCAATAGTGAAAAAGAATTAAAAATTTCCTCCTATAAATGTCGAACCCAATTATTTTGGGATTGAAAGTACAAATGCCTCTATTCAATGGGACCAAATGTAATTTTACCTACTTGTTAATTATTGTTGTAATAGAAAATGCTAAGATCAGAAGAAGAAAATAGGGTTTGTCCCCTTGAACTGTTGTGAACGTGTCAAAACTCCCTTTATATTATACAAAACCTTCAAAAAAAAAAAAAAAAAAAATCTACAACCCTCCTGCCATTAGTTTGTTAATGATTGAATAACTTATGCATATTTCTATACCCAAATTACCATATATATACATATATATATATAAGACGATAAATTTATATTCCCTTGGGTTGTTATCAAACGTCCTCCCTTGTATTGTAAAAAGTGTCAAAAATCCCCCTAAAGCCCTCATGCCATTGATGAATGTAACTAACTAAAATTTACAACATGCTCCATTTTTGTAATTTTAACATCAATTCTTTTTCCGAACAAAAACCATCTCCTTAATTAGTATTTTTGTTAATCTAAATGCACAACAATGTCAATCAGTTATTATAATATAATATTGTCACATAGTGATTCCCAATGCTCAAGCAATTATATATCTATATTTAAATTAGTATTTTGCAATTATAATAAAATAATCTTGGAACAAAAGTTTGTCGGTTGTTGCAACTAGGATGTGATATTTTTTATTTATAATTTTTTAATTATTTATGAATTTGTTAACTACTTATTTTTACAATAGAAGGTAAATATATGCAAATTTATGTGTTAGATTGAGTTAGATATATGTGATGAGAGGATAGGACTGACAATCATCATTGAAGTTTATAGACTAAATAAATAAAAAAATTGAAGAGCTTGCAAGCAAAAAGTGGACTCTTCAAATTAACAATGAAAAGCTATTTGTTATTAACAACTGATTTTAATGAACTCAATTTCTAGGATTTGAAGATTGAGAATATACTATCCAATTCAAATTCTAATAGTTTTAACAACTTATTTACCTTGTTTCTCCTATAAATTTGTAGTGTCATTGAGTTCAACTATCAAATTTTGTGGGATTTTTTAGTTCAGGATATATTCCTACAATATTCACAAGTGATTAAGTTAGTCTGCGTATTGCTTTGGCGACCTTTTTTTTCTTCTCTCAATATTAAGTTGTCAAGGCTGATTTATTATAATAGAGAGAGAGAGAGAGAGAGATGCCAAGTGCACCAAGTTTTCCAAGTTTTTTTGTAATTAATTAACTTATTTGTGAGGATTATATTAGTAACTTAACATTGAATGTTAACGTTGTTAGTTGGTTTAGAGATGTTTTTGAAAGTTTTTATAATACAAAGAAGTTTTTGACACAATCTCCATAGTATAAGGAGGCAAAATGAATTTAATCCAAAAAAATATGAGAAAACACAATTTTATCCTTAAGGATACTGTTTATGGTATGTAAGACAAATATCTCTCGGGCTAATTGTAATATTTTTTAACTTTCTGGGGACATAAATGATACATTTTTTAAGTTGTTTATTGATGTTTGAGTAATATTTCCTTAATTTTTTCTCTTTATTTAATAATTTTTTTAAATTAATATTTTTTATGTGGAGTTAATTTATTATTCAAATCATTCAGGTATACCATAAGAGTACCGGAGTCACTTTTATTTTTTAACAATTTTTGATTATTTATAAATTTAACATGTCAATATATTCAAACTCCATAATTTCAATTTCCCCCACTTGCTGTAAGTTTTACATAGTGTGTTCAATAAATTGTAAAACAATGTATATTTATATTATGGAAAATGCTAAAGAAATACCAATATAGTGTATAATAAGTTATTTTCTGGTTTTATTTATAATATTTTAATTATGATTAAAAAAGCATTATGAGTTTTCTACTTTTCTACCTTCTTAGTTTAAGTAAATACATAAATGTAAGTCCATATTCAATAATCACGTGGGATTTTTCATATTTTAGGAAAATTATTTTTTTAATCCCATAATGCAATTGTGTGTACACTATTGGTTCCAAAAACGGACATTCACCACTATAGTTTGAATTTCATAATTTTTTTAATATTTTTAGTCCTCTGTCCAATTTTTAATTAAATCTTTGACAAAAAATGTTATATATTATAAAAAATCCCCTCAAGTTTGATCTATTTATGAAAAAATTCACTAACACTTTTTACCATTTTTATTTTGGTTAATTACATAGAATCTCCTAAAGTTTAACATTACAAATGAGCCCAAAAAAGTTATAAAGAGACCCTAATTTCGCTCAAGCAAACATTTCTAAAGAACCATTTGTGGCACCTCCACTCTAGATAGCACCTAAGTTGAGGCGCCACTCTAGTTCAAACTTAAATCTTAATCCATAAATAAGCAATACAGTCAATATCCCGTCAGAATTTCTTTTCAAAGCTTATCAGAGACATATAGCAGCGGATTTCAAACTTAAACAATGCTAGAGATACTCCTAGGTATCTACCGTGACTCATTTACGTGCTGGGGATACTCCTAGCATATCACTGACAGACGGTAGATACATAGGAGTATCCCTAGCATATCACTGACAGACGGATGATACTTCGGAGCATCCATAGCATATAAATACCTAAGAGTCTCCCTAGCATATCACAGAGAGACGGTAGATACCTAGGAGCATCCTTAGCATATCACCGACAAACAGACGATACCTAGGAGTATCCCTAGCATATCAATACCTAGGAGTATTCCTAGCATATCACAGACAGACGGGCGATACCTAGGAATATCCCTAGCATATCGACACCTAGAAGTATCCCTAGCATATCAGAGACAGACGGTAGATACCTAGGAGTATCCCTAGCATATCATAGACAAACGGACGATACCTTGGAGTATCCCTAGCATATCATAGACAGACAGACGATACCTAGGAGTATCCTTAGCATATCGTTGATACCTAGGAGTCTCCCTAGCATATCACTAACAGACGACCAATATCAATCAATCAGATTTTCCGATAAGGCAACATATAACATGTATAGAAATGCCAACAAGGAAATACCATAATGATTAACAAGTACGATTAAGCCATCATGGCCATATACGAACAGACGGGTATGCCAGCAAGGCATAAGATAACAAGACAGGACAGAAACAAGTACATGACAGTAACAGGTAATCTAGTGATACAGAATACAAACAAGAGTTTGGGGAACCTCACAAGGTTCAAATCACAAGAACCTCACAAGGTTCGGTAATTATCAGTAATAATATCGAGAATCAAGATAGGTATCAAATCAACAGAACTTAATCGGGTTCAACGATAGCTATAGAATAAGCTCATACAAAGAAAGTGCCGATTGGCAGAACCTCATAGGAGTGCAACAATTAACAGAGTGCGATAATAAAGTCAAGTATCAACTCTCATAGGGGTTTATCAAAAAAATCGATAGGTACAAGAAATGCCAGATTGACAGACCCTCACCTCCATAGTCTTAGAAATATAGTCACCGACTATTGGTCTGCGGGACCTACTTCTTCATCACCTAATCCAAAAGAATAGGTCTAAAGTCAAGATCCTCATTCGATCATATAATCACATTTATACAAATTAACGACCTAACATCGATACTTAATCGGCTAAATTGATAGCCTCAATAAAGACATGCTAATAGCTCCGATCTCATTAAAGAAATATATAATTGGATCCTAAATTGTTCAGTTGATCTTGTCACATCATACTAAATAGATGACGATGGTCCAATATCCCTTAAAAATCCTAATTTATCTCAAATTTATCACATGATAATATAAATTTGAGTTTACTAAACTTATAATGGTACATGCATGACCCAAATCTTGGTTCTGTATCATCCCAATTAACCCAATTATCGCCACTTAGGTTCCGAATTCATAAAACGAGGGTTTCTCCACCTAATTAGCTTAATTATCAAGATTATTATGCAATATGAAAAAATTCGGATCCATTGACTTATGTAATTCTATGCATATCTCAATATTTTTGATCAAATTGTGCGTATTCCTCGTTTATACAATACATCGTGAGGTTTGGAGGTATATACATACACATGCATACAAATTTGACACAAGTTTCTCATTTTTACCCAATATCTTTTTATCGAAGCATTGAATGAATGATCAGCTTGCGTTCATGTAATCACCACGACGAGACAAAGATTCTGTCTTGTCGCCACTACCGCCGCCACCGCTGTCCGCTATTGCCGATGATGCACGCCACCACCACCGGTAGATGCGATTCAGCTCCAGAAATCAAACCCTTCAATCAATTTTTGATTCCGACATAATTTGTCTAGTCAATTGGCCGAAAAATCAAAATCCCGCCACCAATCCATTTGAAAAGATGAAGCTATCCGTGTGATCGTTGAGCTGAGCCCGCCAAAATTGTACCTTGGTTCGCTGTAAAATATTACCGTAACGACGAACCCAACAAGCTCCACTGTGGCTGAGTTTTCAATCTTAATTTTTGGCCACCTCGCTAATTGTTTTCGATGGTTCTTGGCACTGGTGTGATCACGGAGCTGAGATGAAGGGATTGGATGGGTTCATTTTGGGTGTTTGGCCTTCGCCGAAGACTTTCTGGAAAAGGATAGTGCACGGTGGTGTTTGGCAAAAATGAAGAAGAAAATGGTGAAATTGCTATATATTTACTAGCTTTCAAAAATAAGGTTTTGGCCCCCAGAAGTTTGTTTCAATTTTCTATTAGGTCCACCAAGATTATACCCCACTTCAATTCAACCCCTAGACTGTTTATTGCCTTACATTAACTCCTTTGACCAAAAATAATAGCCATGCAACCCCAAAAATTTCAAGATATGATTCAATCAAGTCTTTCTAAATTCCATCTTGACCCTTAAACTTTCAAAACTTCTTGCAATTAAGTCCTTTTCACTTATTTTTTGAGCCCTAAAATCCAATTAACCAATACCTTAATTTCTAGATACTTATTTTTTCGAAATAACAAATTTTAAGGTGTTACACCATTAACCTCCATTAACAAATTTTTTGAAGTCACTCAAAAAGATGTGAATATTCAAAAATATTAGCCAATAGCTGTTCGATTATTTTTGAGATAGAAATGCCTTTGGACCTATTTGTTGTATTTTTCCTACCATTGGAGTGTGATTTTAAATACTGTTTAAACTATTCATAATAAATTTAAATATATTATATTATTAACAAAATTTCTTAAATATTGAATAACCTTTAAATTCAAATTAAATTAAACAATGCAAAATTTAAAATTATAAACATATCTAAGTAATTTTATGAAGTTCAATTAAATTATTTTATTAAAAGAAAAAAACTAGAAAAAAAATTAAATTCATCTCTTAAATAATATTCTTTTATAATTTTAGATTACACATTCCATAATATTAAAATAATAAATATGTGTAAAATAATTATGATAATTTCAAATGAGTAATTTGATAAATTTAAGCAAATTTTCATATAATTTTAGTCATTTTAATATAATTTAAATCATTTTGAATAATATAACAAAATAATTTTAATTTAATAAACTAAGTAAAAAATTAATTATTTTGAATCATATTACATTAATACTCAACGATAACACTTAAAATACTTAATAAATTAATTAAAAAATAAATAAGTGAAAAATTAAATATATATATTTTTTCTTTTTTCTTTTTTCCTTCCCCACTTTGGCCCTGGCCAGGCCAATAACGTGGCCATGGCCATTTGCCGGACCTAACGGTCGCTAGCCATAGCAGTGGCCAAGATTTCAATGAGGGATGGGCGTGTGGAGCTTTTTATATATATTACTATAATGTATAAGGGGGGATGCACGTGGTAACAGTGCAACAATGTGTGTCGCCCTTTGACTTTTTTTTATTTGGAAATGTACCACATAAATGATGGCATTGAAGGAAGATGGAGCTTTCTACTGTTGTATAGGTTGCTGGGTTCGTCGTACGTTTTTGTCTTTTTGAAAAAGAGTGCTTTATAAAAAAATAAAAGAAGTGCTACTCTTGTAACACCCCCATTTTGGGATTATGAAATTAAGTTGATTAAATAAAATTAATAAAAGTTTTGGTAGAAATGTGGAAATTGAAGGATTTAATTGTAAATGAAAAAATGACTTAATTGTTTGAAATCATAAAGTTTAGGGGGGCAATGTGAGAGAAATATAAGCTTGAGGACTTTAAAATAAACCACTTTGGACCTAATTGACTGGAATTAGGAATGTTAGGGGGTCAATGTGTAAGAAATAGAAGTTGGAGGATTCAATTGAATGCTAGGGACTAAATTGACAGCGGTGTAAAACTTTAGGGGTGTAAATGAAGTCTGTTAAAAGTCTTGGGGCCAAAATTGAAGAAGCTCAAAATATATTTATATATATATACAATGAAGGACAAAATTTATTCAAATTTCCAAAGATGAACCCAACTCCTCCCAAGCTCGGTTCTCCTTCATTTTAACCCCAAATCGAGTACAACCATACCAAGAACTTTTGAAAACAACCGGCAAAATGGCTGGAAAATGAAGATCGGCGGTGGAGCTTAGCGGAGGAGGCGGTTTCGCCATTTCTAGCAGCAGAAAGTGGTCGTATTTTAGTGGGTTTTGATCACAAGGATGTGGATAGGCTGGTGGTAGTGTTAATTTGGTGTTTTGGTGGGCGGAAACGGAGAATTGAAGGTGGCGGAGGACAGCTATGAGTTAGGGCTAGTCACGGCTACGAAACGCCAATTGGCCGGCTTGTCGTCGTTAGAAACAAAATTGGCTGGGGCTTTTTGCTCCTGTCGTCGAGGCGCGCCTGGTGGTGTTGGCGGGCCCTATCGTTGGCGGCGGCGTGTGATGGTAGTGTTCAAGCAGTTTGTGTAGAATTGAATTCCGAACGCATCTAGGCTATTCTCAGCTTAAGATTGGATCTCGATTCAATCCAATTGGGTAAATTTCATATCGAATGTTAATTTGATTGATTTTTACGAATTCTAATTCGATATTTATTGAATTAAGAGTATTGAATTGTAATTTTAATTGAGATGATGAGTGATTTTGTAAGTCGTGAACAAAATGGTTTCTAATTCTAAATTTGGTTAATTAACAAATATTGATTCAAAGTTGTACTCTTAGACTTGACAATATAGTGTGTTGAGAACCAAAATGTAGTTAAGCTTCATCTAAAGATTAAGTTATATAAGTATTGAAACGAAAGTGAATTATCAGACCTTGACCTAATAAACTCATGAAACCCAACTGGTTTAGGAACTTGGACCCCTATTACTTGACTATACGATAAATGGAGTGACAAATGGGGTTCATTGGGGGTAATTAGAGGATTGAGTTGACTTGAGCACGTGAAGTCATTAAGATGGTTCAAACTTTAAGATAATAAAGCGAGATTGAATGAGCTCGAGTAAGTAAGATCGTGTAATACTGAAGTATCATGTAGTTGGAGGATTAAGGCTACATTAGTTGAACTCGAGTGTTAGAATAACCTCAAGTTTGATTAAGATATTAACTATATTTTTTATAGTTAAGATTCAGAATGGTTGACAGAATGATAACTTGAGTTATCTTATGACAGTGCTCAGTTTGACTAAGAAGCCAGAACTTGAGTGACTATACGATTAAGAATTCCTCTGCATTTTCCAGGTGAGTTATATTAGCTTTCATTGTTGGGGAAAGAACATATATAGTTGCTATTACATCTTTATTGTTTGATTTTGATTGTGTTGAGACTCAATCGATGCTGTTTGTTTATTTTATAATACTCACCAATCATTGATTCTCGTGATACTCTTGATAGTCACTTTGTTTCTCTTTCGCGATCCTTGAATTATACCTACTTGAGTTTCGAGTGTGTAAACGAGTTTTGAGAAAGTAAATTGTTTACAAAAATAGTACCCCAGATCGCCCTTTTATACTAAGTGCTTTTATTGATATTAATTAATGTCGCTTCATCTGAAATTGGCAATTGTGTTGAGGAAGCTAAAAAGTGATTTTGAAATGTATGTTTTATCGCCATGTCTATCTTGAAACCAGCTTGGTGCTGAATTAGTGATTTCGTGTTAACGTGGCGACTTGATGTGTTCAGTGAAATGCTATTGGACGTGTTAAATGATAATAGTGAAAGTGTTTAATACCCTTGGGGGTGGGCCCTGGGATCGGTTGCGAAAGACGACCGGGCAGAATGGACCGACGGTGATTGATCTTTCGACTGACACCTGTACAAAGTATACATAAAATTCTTACTCATAGTAAGCTGGAGGTAGTCATCTATGAGTGGGATCAGGCTTGTGGCTAGCCATGCCTAGTGAGTGATTAAGTGTCCGAGCCGATCACTTAGTACTTTGGAGGAATAAAGGTTTTCGTGTTTTCAAAAGTGGAGTGATAAGGTAGGAGAACCACCAACAACAAAAGTGTGAAAGTGGTTATTACTTTTATTTTATATTTTGAAACTCGAGTATTTGACACGAACTCAATGATTGTTCAAGTGACATGTCGACCTTTTGTGGTCGTAATCGTAATTTAAAATTTCTTTGTGATAGATAATGAATTTGGGAAGTCTCACCACTGGTATGGGACGGTGGTGAGATGGATCACTCTAAATTTTGTCTAAAACCTTCTGTCACAACTCCTGAGAATATTTATACCTATATTTGTCTCTTATATAATAATTGTGAAATTGTTACTTGGTTGTTATTTCTAAACTATCTCATTGAGTCATTCGAACTTATGTTGTTTTATTATTGCTCTCTGTTCTTTACCCCAGATAAGAGCAAGTGGCGAAGATAGACTAACCCAGGCCACACATGAGGCAATGAGGGTGATAGAAGTGCATATTTTGATTCAGACTAGAACATCCGATGAAGGTCGTTGTAGAAATTAAATATTTTGGATTTTTGAGAAATGTATTTTCTCTTGTGAAGAAGACTTATGTGTTATTGTTGAGTAGCACTTCGATCGGAAGTAGGCACCTCCCGATTGGGGTGTTATAGGTGGTATCAGAGCTTAGGTTTGGAAACTTGAGCTATGCTCGGATCTGATCCTCGAAAAAATGAAATGTTTGATCAGTGGAAAGTAAGCTTGATCTTGAGAAGTGAATGAGATATGGAGGTTTGATTAGTGGATATTAAGTATGACTCTGGAATTTGATTAGAAATGAATTTTGGGGAATAATGTTTGATCCGAAGGACATGAAGGGTTATGATTGGGTGCGCAACCAATGCATAATCTGTAGCTCCTAAGGTATCAAGCATGTGACTTCATGTGTTTGGGGATGGATAATACCTTTGGGAAATCACATTAAGTACAAACATGTTTGGGAATATTTTAACTAGTATGAGCCGATGACTGTTTCAGATGGAGTCAAATTTGATGAGTAAAGAATATTATTGGATCATTGCTTTGGATATAAGAGTGTGTCATGCTTAACATGAGGTTATTTGGAAAATAACATGTTAATGACTCGAATCTTCTTGGTGTACGAAATATTGAGATTAATAGAGGCTAAGGTTGACATGAAAGTTTGGCTAGGATGTGAACTTTTGGGATATTGCTTGATGTTAAAGGGGTATAGGATTGGTGTTGGAATGGCCAACCAATATCTAATTCGTTGCTCTTGAAATGTTAAGCATATGACTGCATTAGTGTCTCGTGGAACAATACTTTTAGTGTTACATCGTTGTGCAGGTGTAATTTACGATAATAGAACTTGAGAAGCGATGGATCATTTTGGGATAATTAGCATTTTGGTTTATATATATGATTGAGATCCGTACGATATTGTTGTCTCAAAGGGATTGATATTTCGACGATAGAATTGATCAGTGTAACTACATTGTGGTAATTGTAAGGGAAACAAGAAATATTTTTGATGAGGAAAATTTGATGTACACGTTCTGTTTTGATTCGTCGGATTGCACACATACTCGGGTTTGTTGTTTCGATTATATTCTGAATGTTTGTATTCTGCTCATGGAGCAAGAAGGATGGCGCAATTTCTCAGTCTAGGTCGGGCTGTTGTCCAGGTTGAATGAGCCGTCTGTATTTCCTCCCAAGATGATTTGATTGAGATGATCCCTAGCCATTCGAGCTGAAGGTCCTTACCAATTGGATATTAAGATTATCCCTCACTAAGTCTTTTGGGCTTACCCTTCTACTTTATCCTTAGTTTCCTTAGATGGGACTGAGTGATGCGTACAAACTTCTGGCTTGGGCTAGAGACAATATGTTTTGCAATAGAATAGGCGTACATATGTGTATATGAGTTCAAGTAAATGTTATGTTTTAACTTAGAGATATTATGATGTGTCAGGTTTGAATTTGTGATTTGTAGTATATACTATATAATGAATATTGTGGGATCATTAATGGTATGTATATAATACTGATGTTGAGATCTGTTTAAGTTGAAATCTGCTGCTAACTCTGATGGGCTTAGAAATTTTCCTTCTTATGGGCCTATTGACTGTTTTAAGGATTAAATTTAATACTAAACTGGTGACATCTTAGCTTAGGAGTTATCTTAAGTGGGGTGCCACAAAGGCAATAAATTTCGTACTTGAATTTTAATTCGATTAATTTACCGAAGGTGATTGAAGTTTTAGATTCAAGTATGATCTTAATATGAATTAAGATTGTTAAATTGTGATTTAGCTCAAGTTACGGATTAGTTTCATAATTATTATAATATTGAGCCCCATCAACTTGAAAGGATACTTAAGAAATCTTGGCTTTAACTCATAGATAAAGGTAGTTGAAGGTACTGTCTAAGTCCTGAATGTCAATCAAGGACCTAGTCCCCTATAATTTGGGCCTTATCTCATAGATCATAAATGTACCACCCATGACTGTGCCTAGTATGTATATAAGTTTTGCGAACTGGTAGTGAACTCTATGGAAGCAACTGACTTGTTATGAAAACTTAGGTGGTGTTAACATAAACCATTTTTGTTACTAGTTTTCAGATGTAATGAATCTAGTTTGGTTATGTCAGATATTATATATGTAAGCTTGAAAGGATGATTCATGTAAATGTTTATGCTTATATGGGTTTGATGCTGACGACAATCGTGGACTTGGATTTATTAAGTATTTTTGGGGTATGTGATTATAATAAACTTTGTGGTTCATGCCTGTCTGTGTTGTTATGACTTTGATGCTGATGATATCGTAAATTTTGTTTTCAGTAATGTCGTTTCAATTAATACGGTTTGGGCGAGCAGGTGGTCCATGAGATCTAAATATACGACTTGTTATACTGTTTCAGGGAAGTTAAGTCGGACTCAATCACTTTTGATGTAAGTATTATGTAAGTAGAAAACTATAGTATTAATGATCGTGTGCGAGTGATGGCGACTCTTGGGTACCCTTAAATAATCACATAGTAACCTCCGCATTACTTATAACGTTTAGATTGAACATCACAAGTTAAATTGGTTTAGGCCCATCCTGTTGAGCCAAAATTTTGATATGCCAGAAACTAAAGCTGATTGAAGTCGGACAAATGCAGGTCACTTGTATCACATCGAATAATCACTAATAGATTTTAACATTCTATGGGGAATACTTTAGTGGGAAACGTATAAGAAATGATAGTTGCTAGTGATGACCCCTTATGTCAATTTTAAGAAAAGATTCTGAAGTAAGCGAGCCAAACATAGGATCTAATAGAGATGATATGATGCTCTTGTGGTTTATTGACAATCACAACTAGGTCAGTGAAGTTTGGATAGAATTTAGGGAGGCATGTAGCGAGAATCTGACTTTAGTGAAACCATGTTTCTATAGGTTAACAATAAATGTTGCTTTTGTGGAATAGTGATAGACACAACTAACTTAGTAAATTTGAAGGTATCACGAAAGATCTCATAGAAAGGACTTCAGATAAATTCTTGGGCTTCATTTGTGAAAGTTTATGAAAGGGTTAACAATCAGAATACAAGAACTTGTGGGACAAGAATGGGAACCAAATAAGCCTTATTGAATATGGGATCCTTATACCTAGCTCCAGGTACATTACTTGGTCCAAGGTACGGGTGTATTGTTTATTTTAAGATTGAACTAAACTGAATTGTTCCTAGTTAGAAATTGACGAAAGAGGTATTCTAGGAATTACCTCTTACTATAATATGGGTACTAGGGACTGATACAATATCTTCTAGGTGGTCAAACTTCTACAATATTTGCAGATATGGAATACATGATATCTTGATTTATTGGATTGGTTCCCTGCAAATCTAGTAAGGACACTTGCTGAACTTGGGAACTAGGGAAGAGTCATACTACATTTCCATTTAGTTTTATAGATACCACAGGAACCCCACTTGTGTACCAAGTTAACAGAATATCAATTAGGAAAATGATACAATTAAAGATGTGTAAAACAATAGAGGATCACAGGATAATCTTACTAAAGTCAAGGTTATAATCGATCGGGAAGAGTGGGAATGTAATTATGTCAAAGGTGCAGAGCCTTTCAGCCCTATCAAATTAATATGAAGAATAAGAGTGTGCTTGAAGTTCTCTTATGATAATAGGTTCATTGACAAATAAGGACACGAGGCAATTTTGTGAACTAAGGACCAAAATTAACTTATGTTAGTTATCATTCTTCCTGCGGAACGTGCAAGATAGTTTCATGCATCCATACCAACCAAAGGGATGAGAAGAAATAGAAGGATTGCAAGGAATCTAAGTCATGAGTTAAGGTCAACCAACCCTTACATTATAAGATACGATACTTGCGATTCCTCAAAGAAAGATGGAGTTATGGTTATACCAAAGTTGGAGTCATGGTAAGTTGAAGAAGATCGAAGAATACATAGGGAATACATGTTTCTTAGGCCTTAACAATACATACCAAATGTGATATTCTTAAGGCACTAGACCTATTGATCAAAGAAATTAAAAGGGGCAAAGTCTTGAATATGGAATCGTACGAAAGTAATCTTATAGGTAATGGAAAGACTCAAGGTATAAGGCAGATAATCTTGCTGGACGTAGGACATAGAAAATAACCCGAAACACTTGATAAAATATGAAATGCTCAAGTAAGTATGAGCAACCGAGAAACCCACATCAGTGATTTCCACTAAGAAGGATTCCTACTTTTTAGGGCAAGTAGGAGATACTCGGAATAGGAGAAAGGAGTATGTGAAACCAATTGGTTGAAAGAGATAGGCATCCGCTGCAAAGTTTTCATTAGAGATAGCAAAATAATATATGATGATGCTACGAAATCTTTCACACTTCATATGAGAATCTAGGGACCAGATTCTCTTAAGGGGGGGAGAATTGTAACACCCCGATTTTGGGATTATGAATTTAAGTTGATTAAATTAAATTAATAAAAGTTAAGGTAGAAATGTGGAAATTGAAGGATTTAATTGTAAATGAAAAAATGACTTAATTTTTTGAAATCATAAAGTTTAGGGGGACAATGTGAGAGAAATATAAGCTTAAGGATTTTAAAATAAACCAGTTTGGACCTAATTAACTGGAATTAGGAATGTTAGGGGGTCAATGTGTAAGAAATAGAAGTTGGAGGATTCAATTGAAGGCTAGGAACTAAATTGAAAGCAGTGTAAAACTTTAGGGGTGTAAATAAAGTATGTTAAAAGTTTTGGGGCCAAAATTGAAGAAGCTGAAAATATCTTTATATATATACAATGCAGGACAAAATTTATTCAAATTTCCAAAGATGAACCCAACTCTTCCCAAGCTCGATTTTCCTTCGTTTTAACCCAAAATAAAAAACCAACACCATGGTTAGGCTCCTCTCAGCTCGAGGAGCACAACCATGCCAATAATTTCCGAAACAACAGGCAAAATGGCCGAAAAATGAAGACCGACGGTGGAGCTTGGCGGAGGTGGCGGTTTCGCCGTTTATGGTGGTGGAAAGTGGTCGTGTTTTAGTGGGTTTTGATCCCAAGGATGTCAGTAGGCTGGTGGTAGCATTAATTTGGTGTTTTGGTGGGTGGAAACGGAGTATTGAAGGTGGCGAGGGACGGCGGCGAGTTAGGGCTAGTCGCGGCTTCGAATGGCCAATTGGCCGACTTATCGTTGTCAGAATTGAAAATTGATTGCGGCATTTTGCTCCTAGCATCGAGGCGCGCCTGGTGGTGTTGGCGGGCCCCATTGCTGGCGGTGGCGCGTGACGGTAGTGTTCAGGCAGTTTGTGTAGAATTGAATTTCGGATGCATCTAGGCTATTCTCAGCTTAAGATTGGATCTCGATTAGATCCAATTGGGTAAATTTCATATCGAATGTTAATTTGATTGATTTTTACAAATTCTAATTTGATATTTATTGAATTAATAGTATTGAATTGTAATTTTAAATGAGATGATGAGTGATTTTGTAAGTCGTGAACAAAATGTTTTCTAATTCCAAATTTGGTTAATTAAGAAATATTGATTCAAAGTTGTACTCTTAGACTTGACAATATAGTGTGTTGTGAACAAAATGTAGTTAAGCTTCATCCAAAGATTAAGTTATATAAGTATTGAAACGAAAGTGAATTGTCAGACCTTGACCTAATGAACTCATAAAACCCAACTGGTTTAGGAACCTGGACCCCTATTACTTGACTATAAGATAAGTGGAGAGAAAAATGGGGTTCATTGGGGGTAGTTACAGGATTGAGTTGACTCGAGCACGTGAAGTCATTAAGATGGTTAAAACTTTAAGACAATAAAGCGGGATTGAATGAGCTTGAGTAAGTAAGATCGTGTAATACTGAAGTATCATGTAGTTGGAGGATTAATGCCACATAAGTTGAACTCGAGTGTTAGAATAACCTTAAGTTTGATAAAGATATTAACTATATTTTTTATAGTTAAGATTCAAAAGGGTTGACAGAACGATAACTTGATTTATCTTATGACAGTGCTCGGTTTGACTAAGAAGCTAGAACCTGAGTGACTATCGATTAAGAATTCCTCTACATTTTGCAGGTGAGTTATATTAGCTTTCATTGTTGGGGAAAGAACATATACTCTTGATAGTCACTTTGTTCCTCTTTCGCGATCCTTGAATTATACATACTTGAGTTCCGAGTGTGTAAATGAGTTTTGAGAAAGTAAATTGTTTACAAAAATAGTACTCCACATCGCTCTTTTATACTGAGCACTTTTATTGATATTAATTAATGTCGCTTTATCTGAAATTGGCAATTGTGTTGAGGAAGCTAAAAAGTGATTTTGAAATGTATGTTTTATCGCCATGTCCATCTTGAAACTAGCCTGGTGCTGAATTAGTGATTTCGTGTTAACATGGCGACTTGATGTGTTCAGTGAAATGCTGTTGGACGTGTTATATGATAATAGTGAAAGTGTTTAATACCCTTGGGGTAGGCCCTGGGACCGATTGCGAAAGACGACCAGGCAAAACGGACCGATGGTGATTGATCTTTCGACTGACACCTGTACAAAGTGTACATAAAATCCTTACTCATAGTAAGCTAGAGGTAGTTGTCTATGAGTGGGATCAGGCTTGCGGCTAGCCATGCCTAGTGAGTGATTAAGTGTCCGAGCCGATCACTCAATACTTTGGAGGAATAAGGGTTTTCGTGTTTTTGAAAATTGATAAGGTAGGAGAACCACCAACAGCAAAAGTGTGAAAGTGGTTATTAATTTTATTTTATATTTTGAAACTCAAGTATTTGACACGAACTCAGTGATTGTTCAAGTAACATGTAGACCCTTTGTAGTCGTAATCGTGGTTTAAAATTTCTCTGTGGGAGATAGTGAATTTGTGAAGTCTCATCACTGGTATGGGATGGTGGTGAGATGGATCACTCTAAATTTTGACTAAAACCTTCTCTCACAACTCCTGAGAATATTTATACCTCTATTTATCTCTTATATAATAATTGTGAAATTGTTACTTGGTTGTTATTTCTAAACTATCTCATCAAGTCATTCGAACTTATGTTGTTTTATTATTGCTCTCCGTTCTTTACCCCAGATAAGAGCAAGTTATGAAGATAGACTAACCCAGGCCACACATAAGGCAATGAGGGTGATAGAAGTGCATATTTCGATTCAGACTAGAACATCCGATGAAGGTCGTTGCAGAAATTAAATATTTTGGATTTTTGAGAAATGTATTTTCTATTTTAAAGAAGACTTATGTTTTATTGTTGAGTAGCACCTCGGCCGGAAGCAGGCACCTCCCGGTCGGGGCGTTACAACTCTTCTTTTGTGCGAGTGATGAAAGCGTGTTTCATCTTTGACAATATAGGGTTAAATTTTATCAGTTTTTTCTTTTCTTTCTCTTTTTTTATGTTATTATATTTATGTGGTGTTGGTGTAGAGAGAGAATGTCCAGCCACTCAAATTAGGGTTTTCTGTCTCTGTTTTAGGAAATTTTTGTATCATTCTCTCAATGTATTTGGGTTTCCTATTCATCTTTTTTTTTTCTTTTTAGATTTGTTTTGTTCTCGATGTGTGCGGAAACTCTTGGATTAGTAGGGATATGGGCTCGGATTTGGGGTTTCGACGTTGTGTTTGGTATGGAAAAGAGGAAAAGAACGTAGAAGCACAGTTGCTATTACAATGTGTTTGGGCGTACGGGTTTTTGCGCTCCCAACTACTGACTTAGAGGGAAATAATTTTCTTCTCATTATACTCTATTTCATTTTATTTTTACTTCAATATACATATTTTCAACCTTGGTTTGTGTGTGGTGTTCGGTTTATGGCTTAGCTCTTTGTTTTCCTTGGTTTTTGTTGTGGTTTCTCATTTGCTAAATTTTATATTTATGGTTTTGGGGAGGTGAAGAGTATGTGCTCTGGTTTTGTTAGTTGCTGAAGCTTATAGGGGCTATGTACTTGTATTTGGTATCTGGTTTGTTTACTAAATATTTTTTCCTTTTGTTTTTTCTGGGAGTTTCCTTCTAAAAGTATGTGTTCTCATGTTGTTAGCAATTGAAGCTTATCGAGGTTGCATGTTTGTATTTGGCCTCCTGTTTGTTTGCTAAATAGTTTTTTCTTGTATTTTTGGAGGTTCCCTTCTAAGGATATATAATATGGTGTGTATTTGTTCTCTAATATTGTTTGGTTTGTATTCATGAGTTTGTATTTGTACCCCGGTGTTGTTAGTAGCTGAAATTTATAGAGGTCAGTGTTTGTATTTGTTCTTTGGTTTGTTGGGTAGATGGTTTTCCTTCTATTCTTGGGGGGGGGGGGGTTTCATTCTTTTATAATTTATTTATTTTAGAATGGTGCCATGTTTTTTCAACTAAATGTTTTTTGTTGTTTGCTTGTATTTAAATTGAGTTTTAAAGCATGTTTCTTTTCTGGCATATTTTATAAGCTTTTCTTTTGGTTCTTTTGTATAAGGAGTGGTTTTTTATTTTTCACTTTATTTTCCATGTGTCAATATTAGTGGCATGTTGCAAGTTTTTTAGTTTACAATGAAAAAATACAGTTTTTTAAGCTTCTTTTGCTAATTTATGCTTGTGTGTTGTGTGTTTGTCGGTTATATTCTATGTTGTTGTTTTTGGCCAAGGTTTGGTATCTTTGGGTTTTGATGATTAGTCTGTTTTTTATTGAAATATGAAAGATTATTTGTCACTATTTTCACTTGTTATATGAGCCTTCTCTTATTTCATTTGGCTTTTAACATTGTCTTTGTACTGTTTTGCAAGGATTAAATTATTTGGTTTTCATGTGCTTTTAATTTGATGTTTGTAGTGTTTCTGTTGAGGGTCTACGGTGGATAGGAGGAATTGTATGCTTATTTAGCTGTGCAATTGAGGTATATTTAAATTTTATTCTCTTTGTTGATTGTTCAGTATTGGCCTATATCATATATTAAATCTTGTAATGCATGTGGTTGTTTGTTAGGTCTTTAAGCGCAATTTTGAGGTCTTTTCTGGTGGTCGATACATTATGGGTATTTATTTTATGGAACGAACAGAAAATTGTGTATACAAGTGTTCATAGTTTTTTTTTTTTTTTTTTTTTGTGGCAAGTTTCTATTCATGGCCTTTCATGCTCTGGAGAAATCCTGTGCTTATTTAAGTGTGAATTAAGTAGAGGTAATTTTAGTTTTATGGTCTTTGTTTGTTTGGTGTATATTGCTCATTAAATTCTTGTCAAGCATGTGGTTGTTTTCGCAGTTTTGCGCTGTATTCTTTGAGGTCTTTTCTGTTGGTAAATATTTTCTTCAAATTTATTTTATGAAGTAAGGAAATAATGCCAATTTATATATAGATGCTTACAGTTTGAGGATTTTTTTCATGCTTTAATTCTTTGACATTTTTAATATTGATATATGGTGGCTGTTCTTTGGTATTAGTTATTTTATGTGTTTAGCTTGCTTCTTGTACTTTTCAAAAATTATAGGGAATTACATCACTTGCCTTGCTTTTGGGTGAAGGTACGATATGCTTATTTGTAGATGTTTATGGATATTGTTGATGCTTATTTATGGGGTTCATTTTTTCTTATTTATGGTATGTTCGTTATAGCCTTTGAGTGTAAATGTTTATAGTATGGAGGTTTTCTTCTGATTTAATTCTCTTATATTATTTATAGATATTTACTGATATTGTTGGTTATTTGATGTTAACTATTTTGAAGTTTAAATTGTTTGTTTTCTTGGTTTTTTTCAAAAATCAATGTAATTTGTTCCTTAGCAATTATTAATTTTTAGAAAAACTACTAAAAACTCGTTAAAATATATTTTTATATCTAAAAAGCCCATTAAGATATTTTCCATTTTGAAATACCCATTCCATCAACTTTTCACTCCAAAAGTCCCAATAACTAATTTTTTGACTCAATCGCCCCTAATTCCCTAAATTTTTTAAATTATCCTTGACATATTAAATTTAGAAAATTAATCAATTAGATTTTTTAATATTCTCTTTAATTTTGAATTGATTTATACCAATGGTGATTTTAAGTTTAATAAACTAAAAGTTTTGAAGATATATATTTTCTTAATTTTAAAATATATTTATATATATGTATAAATTAAAATAGAAATACTTATAAATTCTAAAATCAAATGAACTAAACAAAAGGACTATTTTTTTTTTAAACTATAAATATCTTTTCTAATTTTTACTACAATGAGAGTAAAAAAGAATTAATTTTGATAAATAAAAAAAATCCTAATGTGAGATATTCAAGGGTAATTTTGTCCAAACATAGAGTAAAAGTTAATAGCTGGACTTTTTTGAATAAAAAATTTGTGAAAATGGTTTGCTAGATTGAAAATTTATTTTATGGGTTTTTTAGATATAAAAATTTATTTTAAGGGGGTTTTCAGTAATTTTCCCTTTTTTTATGATTTCTGATATGTTTGTTATGATTTTGAGTGTATGGTGTTTACAGTGTGAAAGTTTTGTTATGATTTATTTATCAATATTGTTGATCCTTTAGTGTTATCTATTCTGTAATTTAAATTATCTGTCTTCCTGATTTTTAAAAAAATATGGGGAGATGCATCAATCTTCTTCCTTTTTCTGGAGTTCCGCTAATCCTATTAAATTATAGTTGACTGAGGTACTTTTTATTTGTTTTTGGTATATTTTAATATAGTTGAATGCATACAAGTTTTTAGAGTTCTTTTACATGTTCTAGTTATGATTTTTCCACGTTTATTAAGGGTGTAAGCTTTTATTGTATTTAGCTTATAATGGACTGTATAGTTTGATCATGGATACTGCATTGTCTTGATAGTTTTAGTTGTTTGTTTTTCTTATTTAAATGATTTATTTATTTGTTTGTTTTTGTGGTTAGTAAGTTCGACACTTTTATTGCCACTTTGTAAGTTCTTCTTTTATCTATGTTCATGCATCTCTTGAATACATATTAGGGGTTATTGGATTGCGGTCATAAATGGATTACAATGAAGAGAGGCGAAGGGCTCGTAATGAAAAGGCTAAGTTAGCCTATCAATCTATATCAGAAGAAAAAAGAAAGAAAAAAAAACATTTCTTCAACGGCGTAGAAACCATTATAAGCGTCGTTCTTCTTTTGTTAGTGATGGAATTGAATCTATTAATTGCCAGTCAATGTCAGTTTTTAACTCAATGGAAGACATGGATCTTAACTTAAGAAATGAATCTTCTTTGCACATATTAGCAAACCCAAAATGAAATTCTAAATAAACAACTTCTTTCAATTGATGAAAATATTGCAAATTGCGCAACAAGTGCAAGTTGTTCCTTGTCCCAAGCTGATAATTCTCCAAATGAATCTTTTTTTCTTTCATCAGCAGTTCAAAGTATACCTCAAACTAGGCATCACTTACAAATAAAGAAAATATTCCAAGTTATGCTCCAAGCACAACTTGTTCCCTTTCCCACGCTGAAATAAATTTTGAATATATTTTGGGACGGCATGTGGCTAATACACGATCAATTAGATGATTTTCAAGGATTTCTAATATCCTGAAAGTACCTTGGGAGTTGCCTAATGTATCTCATTGTCAATATTGTTTTGCTTTTAAATTTTTTTGAGAACTACCAAGCTTTGGTTGTTCATTAGGCAATGTATCATTGGCTCCTTTAACACGCAGTCCTATATTGTACCATTTGTTTACCTCTAACTTATCTGATATTGGTCAACACTGTCATAGGAGAGTTAGAATACTAATTGAGCCTATTTATTAAGAAGTTGATAGGCAGCAGCAGTACACAAAAAATATTATGTATAGAGAGATTTATGGCTTAATGGAAAGAGGTCCTTTTTAAATCATTCTTATATAATTTCAGCTATGTACTTTGTTGGTTTTCCTTTTCTTATATCATGCTTATTTCTACTAATTTTTTATTTTTGGAAAAAAGCTTTGATATTATATATTATTAATCATTTTAATGTTTGGTTTCTGTGGTTGATTGATATAGATGAAGATTATAATGGGACAGAGGCTGTTGCGAAATAAGGATATCAGACCTGAATTAAGGAGCTGGATTGTCAAAGTGTTAGTAGAGTCCAAAATAGCTCCAAGGCAATCTATACATAGCCCATGCAGATACCAATGTGTCACCTTAGTGGATGATTTGGAGAGGGGCATATTATTAAATAACCATGATATATTATATCATTTTTTTTTTGTATAATATTACAGGAATGAAATATAAAATCAAAGATGTATTAACATTTTCAAACATACAATGATTAATGTGCAGGGTGCCAAAGTTCTTGCAATGATTTTTTACACGAACATCAACCAGTTTGAGAGAGCTATAAACTTGATGGATACTTATATAATCTCTAATGCTCACATGATATATGCAAATTTGGACTTTGAATGCTTTGGAAACAAATATCAAGGGATCCTGAGTCATAGAACAGTGATTAGTAGGGTGGCTAACCATGTAATCTCACCTTCTATTATTGTTCCTATGTATGCAAACTTTTTGGCATTGGTACCAACAACTGAAAGAAGAATTGTTAGTGAATTTGCAGTGGTTTTTTACTATTTTGACTGACTATTTTACGATTATTAAAAAATCATAATTATTTTCCTTGCATATAGATGAACTGGCTATAGTCACTAAAAAATATGAACTTAAATGTTATTCATGAATTTGTAGTGATGAATCTTGATTAAGTTAATTTATATAATTTTATAGCTTAAATGTTCTTACTACATGAAGTTTATTTATTGAAAATTTTCATTGTTATGTATATTATTTTCTCTTTTCTAGAAAAAAAGCACTCATTCTCTCTTTATGGAGTAAAATTGCTTCTTCAGAAAGGCAATTGATTATGGTGTCAACTGAACCTATGCCTATCATTTGTGCGAACAACTTGAATGTTTCTTCACATTATGGTTGGAATTTTCTTACTTTTTGGATTTTATATTGTAATTTGATGCATTTAATTTTAGAATGATTATCTCACAATCTAAACATCTTAAATGCAGGTGTTTTGCTTGCATCAATTCCTGTGACCACCATTAATGTGGTTCCTACCATACCAGAAGCACAACAATTGAAGACATGGTATTTTCTTTACATTAATATGGTGAAATGTGGAAAATTGTTTGAGGATTTTTTTGTAGCTAAATTAGTTAATTGATTGGTATTCTGATGCAGTAGGGGTGCAAATAACTCTAAAGTAATAGCTAAAGCATTGCTTGAGGTGGAGGAGATGATTAAAATACAACAATAATCAATGCGTATGATTTCAAAGTTTCATTTAATTGTTGATTTGGTGGAATTGGAGGATGTAAGTCTAATACTATTTACTTATATGAGTG
This sequence comes from Jacaranda mimosifolia, assembly GCA_018894105.1. Taxonomy (NCBI): domain Eukaryota; kingdom Viridiplantae; phylum Streptophyta; class Magnoliopsida; order Lamiales; family Bignoniaceae; genus Jacaranda; species Jacaranda mimosifolia. The sequence continues at coordinate 17,565,050 of CM032118.1, read as the reverse complement.
CATTAAACAATCTCAACTACACTGTATGAATACGTACATTAATTTTTTCCTGTTGCTTGCTGTAACTTTTAATTAGTAAAAAGTTGTAATTTGCTACGGTTTCTTTGCAAGCTGTCTAATGGAATAAATTATGTATTCATTATTGCAGCTTGATAGATTTACATTAAAGGTTATGGTTTTGTGTCTAATCAAAACCAAAAGTTCTACTACATGGCATGTGAAAAATGCCGTACTTCTTACGCTGCAGGATTCAACTGGAAAATTGATTGCAAAAAATGCAAGGAAAGCACTGTGGTCAAACCGAGGTAATGTAGTGTGGAATTAATTTTGATGTGTGACTTTAATTAACAAATTTAATAGAAGATTTAAAGGCTCCAATTGCTTGTTATTTAATGTAGAGAAATGGTGATTGCTAACATATCTAATGAAACTAGAACTTTGGAAGTCACCTTAGTTGGAAATTGTGCTTTAAAATCATACAAATGAATAGATTTATGGTCATGGAGATGCATATAGCGGTAAGTTTTAGATTTTATTGTAATAAATTAATGATTATATTTTTCCACTTTTATGCTAAATGTAACGCCCCATCTCGGGATAACACCTAAGTTGAGGCGTCACTCAGCTCAATCTTAAATAATAAGTTATAAACAAGCAATAGGCCCATAAGAAATTTTTTCAAACCTAACAGAAACAACAGGAGATTTTAACTTAAACAAACCCTGTCCAAACACTAATTACATACCATAGTCCATTTCTTAATGCATAAAATAAAAGCATGCCTCTAGGAATTTCATTATCATTCATACCACATCACAACATCTCAAGTCCAGGCTTAACAATCAGATGATTCCATATATACATTCAAACACCTAAGAGGTTCGAGTTCTTCTCTTATTCCTATTTGAAAAAAATCAAAATAGTACAAGAGGGTAAGTCCTAAGGACTTAGTGAGAGAGAAGCAAATGATAGGATTCAAAGGAAAGCTATTGAGATACAAAAATCAACAAACAAATTCAGTAATAAGCAAGACTTTTCAATATGAATAAAATTCGATAATAAGCAAGAATTTTTAACATGATCAATAGAGTACATGACACATCTGATATCGAACTTAACAGACTGTAGGTCATTCCAACCTGATTACTCCTAGATCAAATTATAATTGCAAGTATGAGGTGTCGATACAGTATAAATAAAATTTCTTGTCACTCCATTGCTCTAGCATTCAGCTCGGTGAGTAAAAATTTATTTTTTATGGCACGACCAGTCACATGCCAGATCATGTCACTCATAGTTTGCTACCACCAGCTACTTGTAAGTTAAGATCGTAGGTGGGTACTAGCTATAAGACCTATCTCCGTCGATCCGTTCCGCCTGACTATCTTTCGAACCCAGCCCCAAGGCCTAAACCCCCGTGGCGTCCCTCCGAGTGGAAACCGCCCATGGCGTCCCATGTGTTAAAAAGATATAATGCCAATAGATAAAAATTTAACTTTTAAAGTAATAAACATGAATATAATAAGGTACGAGTCTATAACAACAATATACACAATTTACTGGCTGGCAAGGTTGTTCTGGAATAATAATCCAAGCATTCTACTGGGATTGGCACTCAGCCGATACAACCGATAATCAAGTATGCCGTCAAGGCCAAATAACTGATATATAGAATGATTTAAATACGCCGACAAGGCCATAGATTGTACTAAACAATATCAAAAGCAAGAATCAATAAAACAACCTTCATAGGGGTTTACGAAACAAACAATAGATAACACAAGGGATCTAAGGCAATCAAGGATTTCAAGGCAAATCAGTAAGGAAAATACAATAGAACATTAAATCAACAAGATCTCTTTAACAGCAACCACATTTATAAGAAGCTATCAACAAACATAAGGTCAGCCGGCGAAGCTGTGGGATACAAAGGACAAAAAATGAATAATATAATAAGAGTTCTGGACACCAAAATGGAAACAAGCAATAACCCTCACAGGGGTGTACACATCATAACAGATAATAATCGAGATTTCAAATAATCCTCAAATTTCAACAATTCAGAATACGGTACAGAAACAGGAACCCTCACGGGGGTTTATCACAATAACAAATAGGTACGAAAAAAGTGCCAGAGTGGCAAACGCTCGCCTCCGTAGTCTCAGAAAACTGCAACCATAATTGGCAGTCTAGTGGTCCGTTAGACCCACTTCTTCGTTACCTAACCATAAGAATAAATCTACGATTAAAATCCTTATTAATCTCCAATAATTACAGTCTTTCCATTAATAACCTAAAATCACTAATTACTCGATTAATGTGGTAGTTTAAAATCTTAAATAGTATTATCGGTCCAAAAATGGCTAATAAAATTATTATTGCCAAAGTAATCCTGATTTTCGTTTCAAGTCTGATAATAGAATAGAAACTAGTCATCAATTACATATTTTTAGCCTTATATCGGTATCCCAAACCAAAATAAACAATCCAGTTATCTTAATTATCTTGATTATTTCCATGTAGGTTTAAATCCTATAAATTCACAAAATTAGGATTTTTCTTACTTAATAAACTCAATAAATCTCAAATTATCATAGTTTGATACAAATTTGGGTCCAAGAATCTGAACAACATCCATGCTTGTAGTATCATCATTGCTAGATACACTTTAGAATCATTTCTTCCAAAAAATACAAACGGTTATGTGTATGTAACTTATGTAAATATTGATCGGCCCAAAGGAAGGTTTATGTTTAGTAGAATTGCATGTACACCTGTGGTAATAAACACATAAAAATTATTTGGTTTTACATGTGATTAATAAATCGGCCCAAAGGAAGATTTATCGTTTGACATATTACTTTATTATCAATGTTTGATTGCTGCACCAAGATATCACTTACAAGTTATTATTTATCTAAAGATGAAATATTAATGGAGTATCCGATATCTTGAGATGGGGTTTACCTTTATTTGAATTTTTGATTCCATTTTGGTTTTCTGCTTTGGTACTTGTGTGAGTATGTTTGTTTGGTTTGTTTTGTTCTCTATTCAGTTTCTGCTTCTGCTGCTAATATTACTGCTAGCATCAATTCTATTTCTATGCTGAATGACACAAATTTTAAGGCATAGCAAGAAAGTCTCTTAATTACTTTGAGAGTCATGAACCTAGACCTTGCATTAAGGGTTGTTAAACCTGCTGATCTCGCTAATATGAGTACCTCGGATGAAAAGAGGGAGATGGAAAAGTGGGAAAAGTCTAATCGCATAAGTTTGATGGTCATCAAGTGTGTCATTCTAGAAGCTTTTAGGGGTGCTATGTCTGATAAGGTGGATACAACTAAGGCTTTCCTTAAGGATCTTGAGAAGAGGTTTGCTAAGAATGAAAAGGCTCAAACTAGTACAATCTTAGCAAAGCTCATCTCAATGAGGTACACAGGTAAAGGAAACATAAGGGAGTACATTATGAAAATGTCTCATCTAGCTTCAAAATTAAAGGCACCCAAGTTGGATTTGTTTGAAGACTTGTTAGTACATTTGGCTCTGATATCCCTTCCAGCATAGTTTAGACAATTCAAGGTGAGCTATAACTATCAAAAGGACTCATGATCCCTTAATGAGCTCATCTTACAGTGTGTTCAAGAAAATGAGATATTGAAGCAAGAGAAGATAGAGAGTGCCACTTAGCCTCCATCTCAAAGGACAAAAAGAAAGACAACTGAATAGACCCCTTATGAGCTTTAGACAGGCAATAAGCCTAGTTTAAAGCATTTACTATTTTGGGATTCCAGTTGAGGCAAGGCCTTATAGGTCAAACGAAAAGAAATTGGATTCTAGAACTGTCATATGCTATTTCATTGGATACTTTGAAAGATCCCGTCTATTTTTGAGACGGGTAATGCCCGGTTCTTTGAGGGTGTCAAGTTTTCAGAGGGAGAAAGAGTTAGAGATTTTGTCTTTGAAGAGGAATATGTTAATATTCCTCTGACAGCTATTAACAATGATTAGGAGCAGCTTTCTATACCTGACATTGTTCAAGAAGCAACTCCAGATCAAGACAATGTCATTGAACCTCCCATTTAAGTTCAAGAAGTTATTCCAGAAGAACAAACTCTACAACCTCAAGAACCAATGCCATTAACAAGATCCACTGGAGAAAGGAGAAGCGCAATTTCGGGTGATTATATTGTATTTCTCCAAGAGCATGATGTTGACATTGGAGTGATGAAAGATGATCCAATCAACTTCCATCAAGCTATGGAAAGTTCTAACTCTCAAAAGTGGATTAATGCCATGAATGAAGAGATTAAGTCCATGAAGGACAATGATGTGTGGGATTTTGTCCCATTGCCTGAAGGTGCGAAACCTATTGGTTGCAAACGGATTTTTAAAACCAAGAGGGATTCGAAGGGTGATGTGGAGAGGTACAATGCACATCTTGTTGCTAAGGGCTTCACACAGAAAGAAGGCATCGATTATAAATAGACTTTCTCTTCGGTTTCATCGAAAGACTCTTTCAGGATTATAATGGCTTTAGTTGCATATTTTGATCTTGAGCTATATCAAATGGATGTTAAGACCGCGTTTCTCAATGGTCGCGATAAAGGAAAGACCACTTATAGTGGGTATTGTGCACTAGGAGGACGTTTTCTCAATGATTTTGTGCACCAGGAAGACGCGATAAAGATTTACTTGCTAGAAGTTCATGTAGGAATTTGTGGCAATCACTCCGGAGGACGGTCCCTGGTGCACAAAACTATTAGATATGGGTATTTCTGGCTGACTTTACTAAAAGATGCCATCGACTTTGCCAAAAAATACCCATTCTGCCAGCTCCACTCAAACATCCCCCACCAGCCCACGGCATCGATGGTAAACGTCCAAATCACATAGCCATTCGACCAGTGGGGAATCGACATAGTAGATTCTTTTCCAAAGAAAATAGGCCAAAGGAAATTCATGATCGTTGCAGTCGAATACTTTACAAAGTGGGTTGAAGCTGAGGCAGTCCCCAAAATAACCGATGCGACCATTAAGAGTTTCATATGAAAGAACATCATATGCCATTTCGATTTGCCCAAGATCTTAATATCAGACAATAGGACCTAGGTCCAGAGTAGAAGAACGAGGAATTAGTGCGAGAACCTAGGGATTCACCAGCACTTCATCTCAGTGGGGAACCCCTAAGCTAATGGCAAAACAGAGGTCACGAACAAAACTATGCTCAACTACCTCAAGGGTCGAGTATAAGGGACTAGTGCAAGTTGGGCAGACGACCTCCTTGGTGTGCTATGTGTATACAGGACAACTCCCCGAACAGCCATAGGTCATAGCCCCTATAGTTTGGTCTATGGATCAGAGGCAGTCATCCCAACGGAACTAAGACAGCACACTGCTCGAGTAATCTATTTTAATCCAATTAGAAATACTTCAAAAAGAGAATTCGAGCTGGAAACCATCGACGAGCTGCGACAACAAGCTTAGACCACAATGTAGAGATATAGATCAAAGATGGTAGAATACTACAACAAAGGAGTTCACCTAAGAAGCTTCAAAGTAGGCAACTCTGTCCTTAAAAAGGTCAAAGTATCAAAGAACGTGGGAAAGCTCAACCTAAAATGGGAGAGACCATACTCGATGGTCAAGGTAGCAAAGCACAACGCATATCGACTCGCATACAATAATGGCAATGAGCTTCCTCAACCATGAAACGTTGTGAACTTGAAGAAATTCTATGTGTAAAGAGACTCAAAGTCTCCATTGTACTGTAGTATCTTTTTAGATCAATAAAACTACGCACATTTCTACAACTCCCTGCTCGCGCTGCAAAATAAAGGTTTCGAGCCCAAATTAATGAACGACTTGATAATTTAGAGTCGACCCCGTAGTCGATGTCAGTTTCAAACCACAAAATACAGGCTTCTAGCTCGAATTAATGAACAACTTGATCATTCAGAATTGACCCCGTAGTCGACGTCGGTTTCAAACCTGTAAAATAAAGGCTTCTAGCCCTAATTAACAAACGACTTGATCGTCTAGAGTCGACCCTGTAGTTGAATCGATTCCAAACCACGAAATAAAGGCTTCTAGCTCGAATTAATGAACAACTTGATCATTCAGGGTCGACCCTGTCGTCGATAACGGTTTCAAATCATAAAGCAAGGGACTCTAACCTAAGTTAATGAATGAGCTATTTGACTATATGGTCGACAATTGTTTCAAACTGCAAAGTAAAAGGTCTTGGCGCAAACCAATAAACGGATCAATCGCCTATAGTCGACATGACAGTCAACAACATTTACAGCCTACGTGATAAGGCACCTGAGCCAAAATTAAAAAGTGAACTACCCATCTAGAATCGACCATGAAGTCGATCTTAAAGATAAGGAATGATGAATCGGCCGAAACAAAACTGCGAACACTAGTAAAATAGCATTATAACCTCAATCGACCTCACAGTCAACAACAAAGATGCAAATAGCATCCTAGACTAGTTCCATTATTTTCACGCCAATTGATCTCCAAATCAACGATGAACTTGTTTAAACTTACTTCATTCGTTAGGGGATCATTTAAAATAATTTCTAACCACAGATAGAGTTGCTTATATTTTTGTTTATCAATGTTAAACATTCGACAAGAATAACAAGTGCTAAAACTAAAATAAGTTGAACATAAGTTGATAAAAGGAAATGCCATCAATTGCACTTTAATATTCAACTACAAAAGCTGAGAGCAACATTAACAGCACCTGCCTCACAGGGCAACTAGAAACTTGAAAGAAAAAAATGCCAAAGTACAATGAGCTAAAAGCTCATCTAGACCCAGCACCCTCAGCTTGGTAGCTCATGCGCCCCGTCAATTGCCTGATCAAGCTCATCACTAAAGGGAAAGAGAACCACCACGGGCGGGCTTTGAACTTTCAACTTGGGCACATCAGTAGGGATGGCAAGATTGCAAGAGGTGGTTGAGATGGGCCTGCTTCGTCGATGAGGAATGTGCTCGCCAAGGGGGAGAGAAAATCAGCCAGTTTGACCTTACGGTCCCGAATACCAAAGGCAAAGTCATTGGCAAAGCTAAACTCGTTCGCCACCTCAACGAGCCTCCTTTAGTACCCAGCCTCAGGCGTGACCATAGGAGCAGCAGCAGCCCCTTTCTCGAGCGCACCCTCGTTGGGATCAAGATATCTTTAAGCTTCTCGTCCAGTATAAGGCTAAGACGCTCCTTGTCTTCTGGCTGAAATTGGTAACCCAGATACTCGTGCTGCTTGACTACACAATCGAAGGCCTCATTCACATTATCGAGGGAGAAAACGATGCTGGCTTCTTGAAATGCCATGTATAGAATGAACTGTTGCATGGCCTCTCGTCGCATCAGGGGCATACTACATGGCCGCATTATACCCCTGTATTCAACCAGACCCATAAGCTTGCTACGCATCCAGCCTAGCCTTCATCAACAGCTCGTCCATCCTGCTCTTCTCTGATATTGTGATCATGAGCTGTGAATCCTTCAGCTCAAGCTGCCTGTCTCTCTCCTTGAGCTGCTCGATCCTCGCTTGCGCAAACTCGAGTTGGGCCTTCAGCATTTCAGCATCCTCCTAGCCCTTCTAGAGTTGGTTGCGGTCCCCAGTGCCAACTCTGACCTCCTGTAGAAATGGTAGCCCAATTCGCTAACTTGCGAAACAAACTCGATCAGAACAAAAAGAAACAATAGCAGAAAATAAAACACTCGACATGTGACTTAATCTCAACTAAACACTTACCATATTGGAGTAATACGCCAGTGCCCTTAACGCCCCATCCTGGCTGAGCTACATGAACTTTTTCTGGTTGGACGCGAAAAGACTAGCCATCATCACCTTGATGGACCCAATCCCAATCGACCCCGCCGTGAGCATCAACAGGGAGTTGTGAATAGCCATGGAGCTATTGGTGTCGAATCGGGGTAAAGACAGCTTGGGCAGCTCGAACAATTGGTCATCCTCCCGCTGCCCAAAAGAATCATAGCCGGCTAGTTGTTTGGGGGCCTTAACTTTGCCCTTGCCCTTATCAGCAGTAGATTTCTTTTGGGAGGGCCCGCCTTACTGACCATCGGCCTTTTTTGCTGAGCAGAGGGGCTGACACTCACCCCAACAGTAAGTCGAGCTGGAGGATTCGCTGCTCGAGCCGGCGAAGCTACTGGAGGCAGTTCATCTTGGGGCGGTGTGGCGGCCTGCTCCTCGCAACGAGCTACAACGTTCTCTCGATATTCCTAATTCATCTAGGCATGAGCAAAAGCTTGTGCCTGGGTCACATTCATGATTTCTTCTCGATCTTCACAACAACAGCAACAAGGTTAAGGTGCATATATTGACCAAAAATATGATAATAATTGAAAAATAGCAACAACAAGCATAGGCCAACTACCTAGTTGAGCATCACCAGGAAGATCTAGCCAGGTAGGTGATAGGCTTGCCAGCACCAAATTTTTCTCCTCGATGTAGCCCCAAGCCTCCATCTGCCCAAACTCGACTAGATCCCTAACAAATGTGTTGGGCCAAGTTAGGGTTTCATTCCCAAGCATGTCAACATGACCTCGCATCCAACACTGTGGTATGTTAAACCCGACCCTGCTTGGGGGTCGAACAAAAAAGTACCGATACTTCCAATTTTGACCAAAAGAAGAAAAAATGGTGACCAGGAATTTCTACGGGGGTGGGCTGTAAGATAGTAAAAACCCAACCCCTCTGTACTTCCCGACTTGATAGACATGGGGAGATGAAACAAGTTGCTGAAGTTGGCAAAAGAATGAGGCTGACCATGCACATGCATGAGGACAACGAAGCTGTATATAGTCGAAAAATAATTGGTCAACAATTGGGTGATACTGACTTGAAGAGCCCATCCCTGAGGAGGTCGACTATAGGTTGGGCAATCGAAAACCTAAGCCTACATCGAAGAACGCCCTCGAAGACAGTGATGTAATTGGCAGGAGGTTGGTGTATCCTATCGTCGGGACCTGAAATAATCAGCTCGAAGCGTGAGGGAACATGGAATAATTACCTAATGAGGACGAGGTCCTCCTCGGCTATTTTCGATACTATCTCGCTATAATGTCGAGGGTAAACAACCAACCACGAGAGACAAACGGCTGGCTTGGGCCAGCCTCACCCGCTGCAGCGACCTGATTGTCGTCGAAACTACTCTAGGTTGAGTCACTGCTAGAAGAACTATTAGACCTACTAGTCGAGCCCTTGTTCGACCTCATTTCCTTACTATCACTCTCCCTAAGGCTACTCTCACTGAACACGTGCAACATATCGAGCTCGAACAGAAAGTATGAATAGAAGACTTACTAGGTTGCAAGGAGCAAAAACAACTCGATGAGCGGAGGAAAGTGAAATCTTGATAATCAACCCCTTGGAATGCAGTTAAAGTGAAAATTATGATTTTCACTATTCTTATTTATAGGCCTCAGTGTGCGGCAACCAAAATGATTTCATTAATTACCCAGCTGTCGCTTGATGCTTCATATGACCCAACATAATAGAAATATTTATTGCACAAGAACCCTAGTCGAATTTTGGAAATTTTGGTCGACTCTTTTAAGTCCTCGTTGGGGAACACCCAGTGTCCTACTGAGTAGCTACTCCTTACTCCTTCTCGTCGATTCCCTCGTTTAGGACTCCGAAGTGGGGGGGACTAATGATACAGGATGGCCTGATGGGCCTAGTCCAAAGACACTCGACCAGGATAGAAATATGGGGCCGAGCGGCCTAATTGCCTACAAGCCTAGTCTATCAGCCAGCATCGATCTTAGTGGTTTTATCCATTGAAGTAGAGCACCGGCGTTCACTTTGTCGACCAGATCCTAGTCGACCCAGACTCAGAGGCGTATTCCCTCATTCGACCAATAAGGTTTAACCAGGGCGAGATTATGCCTTGTCGACTAGAGCCTGAAAAGGTACCATGCAGAAGTATTCACCTCGAACAGGGAGGTTGATCCAAGAAGACAACCTCTTAGCCGCATTGAATGCTCCACAAGACAGCGTGCCCCTACATTAATGGAGCATGACACCACAGTACTACATTTTCTCAGAAGCACTAGGTTAGTACGCGCCACCGTGTACCACCATGCCCTAGTTCGTGTCACCTAGAATACTACACAGGGAGGAGAAGACTTCAAAGCCCTTAAGTACAAGAGTCATTCCTGCTCTACAAGATCACCGAAGTCATATCAACCTCATTGAGAAGGCTATAAATACCCTATTACTAACCCTCAGCACGGTAGGCGATATTTATCTTAAAGCCCTCACTCTACTGCTCAATTTTCCAGTCGATCTATACTAACTTGAGTTTCGAAGTGCCTTAGCCGAGGGCATCTCGGCTAGTCTGACATTTGCTATTGATTGCAGGACTCAAACTGACACATTGGAAGTATTCTACTCGACCACTCTCTGGTCGATTTTACTGGATTTCAGCCCAATACTCTGATATACTACTTTCACCCTTATCATATATATATATATATACATATATATAAATCTTACCTTAATTTAGCATTTCCTAAAATTATGTTTTATTCTGTAATTTGATATTTTAATTAAGTTAAATTCCTTAATCTAAGCATATAATTTCCTACAAGTAATTTATACTAAAAATAACCAAAATATGCAATTGATTAATATTTAAAGATACAAAACCATGGTCATTATGATTTCTTCACATTGTAAGCTTGGTGAGTTGAACTCTAATATTTTTTGAATATGCATGTATTTTGTAATTTACGTATGATTTTCTAATATTAATAAATTTTTATGTTTATGAACATGTCAATTTGTAAAAGAAATTTGGAGCGACGATTTTGTGGTAAGTTAACAATTTTATATTCTACCAACTACAATAATGTTTTGCTTTTATTGATTTTTTTTCACTTTTTTCGTGTTATGGATTTCATTTAACCTGTATTTTTCTTTTCTTTTTTCTTTTTTTTTTTTTTTTGCTTTTATCAAATGTTTTCACTTTTTTCGTGTTTGGATTTCATTTAACCCTTGTTTTTATTTTTTATTTTTTTGGTTCGATGTTTTGGTGGTGGCTTATGATTTATTTTTTTATGATTAAATTAAACATTATCAATATTTAAATTATAATTAAAATTAAATAAAATAACTTTTAAATTTTAATTTATTGTCTATAAAATGTATGGATTCAAAACTATTTTTTCATAAAAATAAACTATATTAATAAATATTTTTCTTTTCAAAATTAATAATTTAGTAATCTTGATTCAATGATTAATTGAGACACACATCAAAATCTTTTTTCTTTTATTTGTATGTGAATTTTATTTTAAAACGTTTAGATGGTGCCTAACCAATGTAATATAAACTATTTTAATTTTTATTATATAATATATTTATTCAAGTTCTCTCTCTCCCTATGTATATATATATAAGTTTATATATGAAATTAATATATGTAGATATAAATTAGTTTATGTATGTATTGCCGGCTTAATGCATGGAGCATTAACTTTTTAGCAATCTCTCTCTCTCTCTCTATATATATATATGTATGTATGTATGTATCCTTATATATATATAAAATAAAATATATTTTGTATCATAATTTAATATTTTAATCACTAAGACTTAGAACTTTCTTTGTAAAAATTATTTTCAATTAATTTTTTCAAAAGTAGTTTTATTACTTTTCATATCTTTAATATTTACACTTTTATGGATCCAATTATAATTTATATATTAACCAACTATGTTTATATTATTGGTTCGAATTAGCTTATAGACCACGTTATTAAAGTAACATATTTATTTAAAATAAAGTAAAATGATAGTTAATTTATTTTAAAAAATAATAATTTTGAGATTGTATATGCTAAGGAATTTTAAAACTTTACTAAGTATAATATAGCCATTGTTACTTGTAATCATTAAAAACAACAATTATGTATGTTTTTTTAACTTTTGCAAGTGACAAAAAACTCCTACTCCTCTCCCCCCCCCCTATATATACATGTGTGCATATATATAACAAATGTTGAGTTATTATATAAATGGGTAATGTGAGTATTTAAATTTAGCTATTGACATATATGCTAAATATTTAATTTTTTATTACATAAATTTAGGCATTAAGTCCATATAATAGTGTTGACATTTTTTATATTTTAAAATGGTAACATTTCCTATAACTCTTTCTATGTTTAGTTTGAAAATTTTTGCCTTAATTTAATATTTCCGAATATATATTTTAATCCATAATTTGATATTTTAATTAAGTTAAATTCCTTAATCTAAGCTCATAATCCCTGCAAATAATACTACTAAAAATAACCAAACATACAATACATTAATATTTAAAGGTACAAAAATATTTTTTTTGCTTCACCTCCATAGAATCATTTGCTTGGTGAGTTAAATTCTATTTGTTTTATTATGCATGTATTTTGTAATTTTTATATGATTTACTAATATTAATAATTTTTGTATGTTTATGAGCCAGCTTAATTTACAAAAGGAATTTGAAGTCTCGATTTTGCGATAAATTAAAATTTTAGATATATTTTTCGTTTTTGATCTATTCTTTTCACCTTTTTTTATATTATGATTTTCCTTTGACCTATGATTTTTTTTTTTTTTACTGTTTTGTTAGTTCAATGTTCAAAAAATATTTGTAATAAAATTTTTGTTAATTTTTATAAATTTTTATTTTTGTTCAATGTTTATAATATTTAAAAAATATCAATATATAAAATATAATTAATATATATTGGATCTAATAAAATTTAAAATTTAAAATTTAAAATTATTACCCAATGCAACTCACGGGATCAAAACTAGTTAAAATGTAAATTACTAAATTGTGAGATTTCTAAACCTTATACAGGAAAATGGTTAAAATTAGAATCAAGATCCTTTCCTTCATGTTTGGGGGTGTAGCTCATATGGTAGAGCGCTCGCTTAGCATGGGAGAGGTACGGGGATTGATACCCCGCATCTCCAATTTTGACTTTTTCGCCCTTCATATGGGCCTTCTGTTAAGCCCATTGTTCGATCTAAAATACAAAATATTTGTAGGAATCAAAACATATATCTTTCTTAGGCCCAAAGAACATAATAATATCCCAAGTTCTTTAAGTAAAAATCCTAAATCCAGTACTATTTTCTTCTTTTTACCCTTGATGGAGTCACCAATTCTTTTGCAGTTGTTTCTAAATACTCCCCATATCCTAAATTAATTTGCTAACATCTTTTTTCTAGCATATTTTAAAACAAGATTTTTGTCTAAAATTACTCTTCTTTTTTTTTTAAAGAGAAAATCCCTACATATGTAAACCATTAATTGTATATATAATATTAAAAACTCTTGATAATTATTTTTAAAATGATAACATAAAAATGCAAAATTGTTTTTCTCCATTCTCACCCATTATTCTCCTGCATGAAACGTTACATATATCAGCAACATATAGTTAAGAGGATACTTATGAACTTACAAAAAATTATTTCAAATTACATTTTCTTCTCAAGATAGTAGTCGTTGCAGAACTACGAATCCTTGCTTTTTTAAGGTATCCTTTCTAGAAAGGCCATAACAATGGAATGAAGTCTCCATATTGTACTCAAAGTAGGCTTATTTCTGAATTGAACTTGGAAATATATATGCATAATAATTGTTTTGTTTGCTCTAATTTTCAGCGATGGTTTTTTTTAGTATTCCAAGTGAGATATGCTTTCTCATAGTTATTGAAAATCTCAATCATATATTATCTGTGCTTGTGTCATTATGACCGAAATAGTGCAACTGAGCAAAATTGTGCATGTGTAACCTGCAAACCTGCAATTCAACTCTCAAGTGTCAAATTATTCTATTAAAAAATGCACAATCTAACACAAATTCATGAGATCATATAAATTTTAAGTTAAATCCTTGAGATCTCATATGGAGTGAAGTTGTTCCAAGGACCCGATCTCGTGCTAAGAAAATTTGCTCCAAGGACCCTTTGGAATTTGACACGAAGTTAGTTGCTCCAGAGACCCCTCAGGATCTCATGCAAAGTTAAGTTGTTCTGAGGACCCCTTGGAATTTCATGCAGAATTGAATTACCTATGGGATCCCTTGAGATTTCATGCAGAGTTAATGTTCTTCGAGGTGCCTTTAGATCTCATGGGGAATTAAAGTTCTACAAGGATCCCTTTGGATCTCATGCAGAGTTAAGTTATGTACGGGAACCCTTTGGGATCTCATACAGAATTAAGTTGTCTCAAGGACCCCTTAGGATCTCATGCGAGGTTAAGTTATTCTATGCATCCCTTGGAATCTCATGTCGAATTGAGTTGTTTAGGGAATCCCTTGGGATCTCATGTGGAGTTAAGTGGTTTTGTGGATCTCTTTGAATCTCATGTGGAATTAAGTTGTTTTAAGGACCCCTTGGTGATCTCATGCAAAAATTTATGTTTTAGAATACAGGAACAAATGTTGACTAACTTCATGGACTGGAGATATATTATACTTTGGGGGTGTGCAACATGTAAGGTTGTCCAAGCACATCACATTTTTTATCATATTAGGATTCATGAAATGTACATTAATATCTAATAATTGAAAATATGAAATTTTATTCAATCATAAAGAAGAGAAAACATGTGAGCCACTAAATGGATGGCTTTATTTAATCAACTGAGTCCAAAAGTAACTATTAATGCATATAGGCCTCTTAGTGCACATCATTATTCAACTGACTAATTTTGGAAAGAAAAGAAATCCAAATATGATGGAAACAATCCTGGAAAATCAAAGATACTGACTAGTGATTACATCTATAGTCTCTTTAAGCTAGCAAATTCCGTTGCTTGAGTAGGCTCTAATCATCTTTCAATTAGTCTTGGAGTTTTAGTCCTCCTTTGTTTCTAAAGTTCATACTGCAAGATCTTTATCCATTCCTATGTTCTCTTTAGTGGATTTCTCTTTCATGGATGCTTGCTCCAAGACTATAGCTTCCACCAAGTTAGTCTTATCTACTAATTGTTTTCCTTTATCTTGGGCATGGTGTTTGGGGGAGTCTATCTTATTTCCTCAGCTCTTTGAAGTTGTTGTGGCCTTCTTTAGTGTATTAGCATCACATTCCCTTGCCATCTTGTAGTCCCCTATTGTCTCTTTAGTGCCATTAGGG
Organism: Jacaranda mimosifolia; assembly: GCA_018894105.1. Classification (NCBI taxonomy): domain Eukaryota; kingdom Viridiplantae; phylum Streptophyta; class Magnoliopsida; order Lamiales; family Bignoniaceae; genus Jacaranda; species Jacaranda mimosifolia. The sequence goes on along the minus strand of CM032118.1, from coordinate 17,549,876 downwards.
ATAGAGAACTTTATCTTTATATGATATGTTGAGATTACTTCCTAAAAAAGTTTCAAGGCCAGTTGACCCAAAATGATATTGTCGATTAATGGGACTTTACCACCAAGAACTTCACCATATTTGTAAGCTATCTCAAATGAGTGCCTAAGATAAAAAGGAGCAGAATTTCCCTCATGGTTTCCATTGTTTCACCAGTAAAACCTACCAACTAGATGTTGACTTTCTAGAGCTATGCATTGGCTTTGCCTAACTGCAAAAAGGCTTCATAAAATGTAATGTTTGTCGAGTTTTTGCTATTTACCAATATCTTTTTTACGTAAAAGTTAGCCAAGTAGTCTGAGATTACTAAGGCACCATTGTGTTTTCCATTCTTAACTCTCAAATTATCGTCTTTGAAAGTAATTTGCTCTAGCGGGGAAGGGGGGGAGAACCTTGTACACGTGTATAATCTGGCCAAAGTGCACCTGAATTTATTATGCGGCTCGAGCTGGAACTTGCAACTGTTGCCTAAGTCTCTTCCAATAAGTCCTCCAAAGATTATAGTGATAACTTCTGCAGTAGAAAGGTTATCAAGATTTTACGGGTATCTCTCTCAAGCTCCAACCTGTGATCTAGTGGCTTATGTACTTAATATCCTTTATCTCCTAGGATCTCTAAGATTGCCTCAACATTTAACCAAAAACTCCTTCTTTACATATTTGTGCCTAACCAGTATTTTGATTTCATCCTTCAAGTGGTAGCATTCTTGATACTGTGTCCTCTATAGTAATGGAAATAGCAATACTTCTTTGAATTCTACCTCTTATGATTGCCCTACATTCTTTTGAGCCTCTTTACTAGGCCTTATTCTCAACTACTATCAAGATCTCCGCTCACAGTGCATTTGGGGTAATGTACCTTATGAACTGTGAAGGGAGCCCATGCTCACAATGTTCTCCTCTTATGCCTCCATTGGGCTTATCTTGTTTTGCCTTTGACTTATGGTTCTTCGTAGGAGTTGTTGTCTCTTCAATGCAGATGTACTTGTCAATATGGATCAAGAGCTCCTCCAAAATGGCTGGGAGCTTGCCGATTATAGATTTCTTAAACTTTCTATGTTTTAAGTATTGTTGTATGATGTTGGGCAACATGACAAGAGTTTTGGACGGAGGTTGGAAATCTCATGTATCGCTTGGACAAAGTGGTTGATATACTTCCACAAGCCTTTTCCATTCCTCTACTTTATGATGGACAAGTAAGTAGCAATCTGAGGTACTGTTTGGTTGATAAAGAAGTTGCGGAGAAAGCACTTGCATCATCTGCTCTAGTCCATTGATGATTCAAGCATGTTGGTTGAACTAAGTGAGAGCATGCATCGTTAGCATCATGCAAAAGATCTTGTAATATGTCACCTTGCTTAGGCCTTACAGCTTCGTACGCGACATTGAGTTATCTAAGCGCTTTTGGGGATTGTTGGTTCTGTTAAAGTCCAAGAGATTGGCCACCTTAAATTCATGGGAGTAACTTTTCTATAACGACAAGAATGAACAAATTGTGTCCCAAGTGAACGACTGCCAAAGGAAAGTATTCGTCCCCTGCACCAAGTGTGCGCTTTGCCCCTAACCTTAGCATTCGTATGGGGGATAAGCCAACTGGATATGAGGACTGAGCATTCGCATGTTGGGGTGAAGGGGGAGCAAAAACCCATCCCTCCTCTAGCTTTTGTGTGTTTACTCCCACGATGAGGATGCCTCCCCGCTCTAGTAGAAGGATTGGGGAGTTTTTTCCGAATAATGCTCAAAGGTGGACTGGATATTGCTTTCTTTGTTGCTCATGCTGAAGCATCTTTCGCTTGAGCCATCAAGGCCTCTTGCGTGATCTGCAGGATCTATCTTCTAGGATGTGGGGTGTCTTGGGCGTATGCCAAGTTACTGGAAGGCAACATTCTCTCCTAGGGAAGCCATTTGGGTGGTGGAGTCTGGAGCTTGAGCTCTTGTTTGCAGTTTCAGCATTTTGTTTATCAGAAGTTGCTTTCCACAGGCAGCGCTAAAATGATGCTGCTCAAATTTAGTTCAAATGATCCTTTTGGAAATTGTTTGAATAATGGTCGATACTGTAGGTTCGGGAACTCGCTTGTCTTGATAGTACTTGAGTAAGTAAAGATGTCATTTGACATTTTTTTTTTACCATGAATGCTAATATTTATTTTTATTGAACTTTAGATGCATCAAGTCAATTATGTTCAATAGTGTAGTGTCCATTATTTTTCTTGTTTATAAACCTTAATTAATTAAAATTAGTCAGTTACTTAAGAAATAATTAAATCTTGTTTATTAGAATTAATTTTTTTTTAAATCAAAACTAATAAAAAAAAGAAAAAAAGAAAAAACAAAATAACAACTAAGTAAATGAGGATAAAATTTTCAGCACTTTTAGTCCTTGTGGAACACCTAATTTATTAGGATTTCTCCATATCGCATTCAAACAACTTCTCTCTTTATAATGCACATTCAAACCGTCAAATTTCCAGCAAAATATTTTCCTTAGAAAGTCCTTAACCATTCCCATCCTTTGAAGAAAAGAATCCCAAAAGGTAAGACAAGGAAAAAGATTGCTAGGAAATCTCGACACTCGTGACTCTTGTTCACTCTTATAGTAAGTATAATTCTATATTCAAATTATAATTAAAATATAAATATTTTTTTAAATTATAAATTGTAACGTTTGTATTTTTTATGCATATGATATTTGTGCAGTTGAAGTCGCTGCTGTTAGTTTTTGATTTTCAGTTTCTAGGGCTACAAGTTTTATATCAGTCTGTGGATCACATTATGTTAATTTTATTTCAAATTTTTTTTGTATGATATTCAATGTGTTTAAAATACACCTGTTTTATAAAAATCCAGAAAGTTTCCTACCAAATTTATAGATGAGTCTAAATAATTTCTTTTTAAAAATTTATCTACCCACTGAAGCAAAAAAAAATTTAATTAATTTTTTTTATGTAACTTTTATGTGTTTAGAATATTTCGGTAAAATCTTACAAACTCATCAAGTTCAATATGTATTTTTTTAAATCATCAAGTGTAACTGCCCAAGTATTTAAGGGGATCTGGACTATCTTGAATTTTAAGGATTTGCTATCCATGATAATAGAACTATTTTAATTTATAAAATTTTGAAAAATCAACTTAAAGTTGTTTAGAATAAACTATTAAAATTGTAAAGCTAAGATATTTTTATTTTAATTGTGAAATATGATGATTTGCTATATAAAAAATTCTATTTTGAAACATGTCCATGTGTTTTGCATGGAAAGAACATTGTAATGTATCTTTATCTTATTATCTAAATGAATTAGAAAAAGCTCCCAACATATGAATTATAGATCTATCTCTTAGATTTCTGTAGGACTTTGAATCACCTTCATTCGAGGTATGTAGAAAGAAAAAGTTATGGTCAAAGTACAATAAGGTGTCATGTAAAAAACTTTCTGAAAACTAAAGTTGTTCCATTTTTGCACCATTGTTGCCTCCTGGACTTAATTTTTCTCTTATATTAACTTATCTAGATTGCAACATCAACATAAAAGTTTTCGTACTCTTTTTTGGCTTTCTAATGCCAAAAGAATCTAGCCAATCGGATATCTAAAAAGAAAGTTATGAGCACATTATCAAAATATGTACGGAAGGAGAAACTCTTGATTAATTAAACGGGTATGTATATATTAGGCTAATGTTATATATTATTGACTCCTGAGAAGCAAGCCACCCTTACGATATTTAAGTAGGATAGAAATATATATTACTGGAAATATAGTACTATGATTAGTTTACTAAGTTCTCTCCTACTTCATGCAAATGTTATAGAAATTTTTATTAGTATTGGTTTTAGATTTTTATAGATCTTTGTCTAGGTCTTTTGGATGGATTTGGGATTGGTTTCCATGGATCAATTTGGAATGTTAATTTAGTTGAATAATACTTTTGTGTTAGCAAGTGTTTCAGAACTTAAAGTGTTCGAGTTGATCCAATTGATAAGTACATTGAGTGCCTATTCCTATATATAATATATAATAAATACCTTTCCAAATCTAGAAAGTTATATGCTATAATGCATTACATGAAACTTTTCTTCAATTTATACTACACTATATTTATATTCCATTGCACGCATAAAATTTTCTTATTTTGTTACAAGTTAAGAGAAAATGTGTTCTTTTATGATCTTTTTTATTTAATAATATTTCTAGACTAGCAATTAAATTCGATAATCAATTGATGACTGCATTTACTCTTACTACTACTGTTACTGTTAGTTGAATCCAACTTGGTCTGGGTGTGCGAGGGACTTCATAGGACGGCAGCGGGCTTGCTGGTTGAACCCCAAGCCCTAATGGCCTAATCCCCTCAGCGCACAATAGAAGCCATTTGTGGTTGAGATGGTTCTAGGATTTCCTGAGAGCATAGGCTCCAGTATTGTTTGGTAAGGTCGCGCTTTGCCTGAAACGATAAGAGACTGTTACAATATGAGTCATAAGGTTGACTGGCTACAACAAACACTAGTTCGATTATCGTTCAATTGTTGGCCTTTTAAAAATATTTAATGTTATATTCCTGCTTTACTACTATATAATGCATGACTATTTATCAACATTTTTCTCAAATATTTATCACTGAGCATCTTTTGATCATGATATATTCTTGAACTCACATTGCACACATTTGGCATTCACTGAGTCCTGTACTCATACTCTACATTTATTTAACTTCTTTCTGGCAGACTTAGACTCTACATTCACTGAATCCCGCTTTTGATAAGAATCCGAACTAAAGTATTTTGGGATTTTTGCAGTACTCTTAGTACTTGATGATGTTAGCTTGTTAGTTTCCTTATGGATTTTAATTGAGGTTAGAGTATTGTTATTTGAGCTTCATGTTGCAAGATTGACTTAATTTATTTTGAATACTTTTGTTCTTTTGTTTGATATTATGATTTTGGGTTAGATTACTTTTGTTATTTAAGATTGAGTTTCACACCTTGAGATTAGTCAACATGGTTTGGTTTTGGGGCGTGACAGAGTAGTATTAGACCATAGATTTTGAACTTAGGCTATGCCGGGATAAGATTATTGGACTGTGGAATTTGGGCATAAAACTCTTAGAAATTGGTCTGAGTACTTAGGTTTGACTACTAAAATGATTGATTAAATGTCATCAAAAATTGAGGAATATGAAGGATTTCCTTAGGTTAGCTAGTTGATATGATCGAATTCTTTTGGTGCTTGACGATAGGATCCATTACATACTATGAGGCTAGGACTGAAAATGCTCTAGAAATTATTCTTTTTCCCTTAAGAATTGTGAATCCTTGACTATCTTCATTCAAGACATGTTAGAGTACTTTGATATTTTCTTTTACTAATCTAGGCTTATTTTTGTAAGATGATGAGTCAAAGCCCAAGTAAGTTGGTTAATCATTTAGATGTTTCACCCTGCACGATCAAGGTTAGAGGAAGTAAATGATACAATAGGTTAGAGGAAGTGAATGATACAATCCTAGCTACAAGTGATCCATTTCCCAGAACAAGGATGTGAAGAGTTAGAACAACAACTAGAAATCTCTAAGCAAGAGTTAGATCATCGAAATAATAAGTTGAAAGAGCAACATCTTCAAGGTCAAAATGTGTTTATGATAGCCATGAGTGGCCTTAGGAAAAACCAACATTTGTTAGCTCATTTTACTGATGAGCTGGATGAAGACGATCCAGAAGAATAACTAGTTGAGGAAGAGCTCAGTGAGCATAACTAAGAGGACCCTGAGGAAGACCTTGAAGAAATTATTGAAGAGAGAACCAAATGAGGGCAATGATAAAGATAAGAATAAGAGAATTATCATCTAAAATCGGATAGGATTTTTATTTTAAAATTCTATTTATGTTATTTTAGTAGATTAGGTTCTCTACTTAATAGCTGCTTTGGCTTTAAAATTTCGATTTGGTAATGGTAATTAGTTTGTATGAGCTTGGGAAACCAATAATTGAACCAACTGGGGAATATAAGTCAATTGGAATGACTTTGATTTTGAGGCACTGAGAATAAGTAAGATAAGACACCTAGCCTACTTGATCAATAGATCTAAGGACAAGATTAAGATTGATAAAGTCCTCATAGTCACGAATTCTCCTAATATATTCTCTGAGGAATTAACTTCTCTATCCCTAATCGCGAAGTTGAATTTACTATTGAGGTTCTTTTATGAACAACCCCAATATCTATGCACACCATATAGGATTGCACTTGCAAAACTTAAGAAACTTAAGGTACAGTTGTAAGAGCTACCTGAAAGTGGGTATATTTGGTCAAGTTCATCTGCTTGCAACACCCAGTGCTTCTTTTTATAAAGAAGAAGGATGGGACTTTGAGGATGTGTATAGACTATTAAGGTTTGAATAATGTTATGATTAAGGATAAATACCCCTTGCCAAAATAGAGGAACTTTTGATCAATTACAAAGATCTCAGGACTATATTAAAATGGATCATAGATAAGAGTACTACCAACTAAAGATTAGAAAGAAGCATATATCTAACACAACACTGGACACTCAATATGGTCATTTTGAGTTCATGGTAATGCCATTTGGGTTAACTAATGCACTTGGGGCATTATGGATTTAATGCACTGTGTTTTTGGGTCATATCTAGATTAGCTCGTTGTTGTTCTCATCAATAATAGTTAGGTATGTTCAAGGAATGAAAAGACTTACAAGGAACACTTGATGATAGTATTCAGGCCTTTCGCAAACATATTTTAACTTGATAGGGCACCCTTTTGAGTTATATCATTTCTGAATATGAAATTATGATTGATCCTTTCAAAATTGAAATGATACTAGAATGTAAAGACTGAAAATGGTGATTAAGGTGAGAAGTTTCTTAGGATTGACAGATTATTACAAGAGGTTTGTGCAAAAATAGCAGCCCATTGTCTGGGCTAACTCAAAAGAAGACGCCATTTAAATGGACTAGTGAATGTGAGCTTAGTTTTCAAGAACTTAAGAAAAGGTTAATGTCGGCCCCAATGTTGGCGGTACCTAAGGGTACCGAGAGTTTTGTGGTATAAATCAATGCTTCTAAAGAAGACTTTGGATGTGTGTTCATATAAAATGGTAAAGTAACAGCATGTACTCATATAATAACAATTTTCATGCCAATACACTAAAATATGATTTACCGACCCAAAATCTATTATTTATAATTTCTTTGTTTTCAATCACATTTTCAAAATAATCGAAAATTATTTTATATATATATATATATATAAGTGCAATATTCTTCTAATTCTCAGGGGCCTTCTCATATAATCCTAATTCATGCAGGCCTGGCCTTCTCATATAATTCTAATTCTTGCAGGCCTTCCCATATATTCAGTAGTAGTCAGTCAACTAAAAACTATTCCATCTTCCACGGGACCGGCTTTCACAATTAACTCCACAAGCACGAAACGCAGTGGCCTGGCCAATTGTAATATTATCCTTAAACAGACTGCTTTTTCCTATTTCTTAGCTTGAAAGCCATCCAAAATATTCCATTGCATTTGCCAGCACCATTACAATAATGATTAAATACCTTCAAGAGGCTTAAGTAAATGACAAGTGACAACTTAAGGTTGTAAAGTGGTTTGTCTTAATTGTTTAATCAAAGATTTTAATTCTAGTTGAACAAATGGCGACACATTCATATTCATAAATTTTTTAAAAGGACAGGAAAAAAGAGATTTGAAGTATACTAAACTATTCAATACTAATTAATTACCACCAAGGGGTCCAAATCAAAACCAGAATATATCTTAAAGAAGTAGGTAGTATATATGGGCAAATAATAAAAAAGTAAATGTTGATAGAAAATTTCATGCGCTTTATGCAGAATCATGAAAAGAATTTTACTTTAGTTAACACATTGTTTTGGGCTTAATTCTCTTTTTGTTAGTATTATTATTATTATTAGGAGCCTTAAAATAATAACTCATTTTTACCTACAAAAGGCAAGCGGTGAACATCGATAGAAAGAAATCCAGTCACTTATTAGGTGCAGATGATTTGATCCATTTTGAGCTGGAAAGTTACAAAATTAGAAAAAAAAAAAAAAAAAAAGAAAGTATTTTTTCAACACAAGTTTAGAATAAACTGAGAGAAAGAAAGTTTGAGAAAATTGAGAGAGAGAGAGGAGCCTAAACAACAAGAAGGCTCTCATTACCACCCAACTTTGACAACAACTACGACTACTACTACTTCTCCATGCACCAATACTCCACTGTTTGTCACCTTAAATTTATTCTGTTCTATTCTATTCTGTGAGAGTTTTCCCAAAGGAACAAGTAAAGTGAAAATTCTTGCCACCAACAAGACGCAACCGACTTGTTGTTTATTATTTATTCATCACTCTTTGGGACCTCATTTTGTCTAATTAAGTTAATTTTATGAACTCTTCACAATTCACATTCAATCAATTGATTCATTTATTTATTTTCATCTGTCTACGGTGTTTGGTTGAATTTACTAATCACTACTCTGTGTGGAAACACTTCCTTTACAAAATTGAATTTGCATTATTGATGTAAAGATCATTAATTGGCTATCATTTGAATTATTTTAATTATTGATTGAGTAAATTATCTACATATTGAATTATTATTATTATTTTCTTTTTCAAAAAGATACAGATCCGCAGTGTAAGAAGCAATTTTATACCAAATCGTTGAAAGTAAAAGATAAGAGAAGTTCTTTTAACATTAATAATTTTTAAATCAATTCTTTAAAAGTACAAACTAAAGAGTTTTTCTTCAACAGCAATAACATACTCATATAGAAATTACTTAATATATTCAATAATTTTAGTGACAAAAATTTCAAGTGTTGATTGAACTTTATTTATATCTAAGAAGGTTATCTATTATTTCACTACATTTGATGGCCAACCTAATCATAAAATCAGCTATCTAAGTATGACATTCAGTATACAAAATATTATCACACACAGTTATATAAAAGTTGAAACTCTATGATATTAAATATTAATTGACAACATTAATTTGATTGTGTTTGTGGCGTTACAAAACAGGCCAGAAGAACATATGGAAACTGGGCAGGAAGAAAATGGCCAAACAATTTGAAATGCAGCAGGGTCAAAACGGTCAAGTAATATTTACAACGAATCTATGTAAAATACCGCCACATTCCATTTCAAAAAATTTCAAAAGCTACCTCACGCTGCCTTCTCTCTCTCTCTCTGCTAAGTGCTAACGCTCTTCTCTACCCAGATCTACAAACCCTAGACCCAATCAACCTTCACATTTCCCCCAAATTATCGACTCTAAATCTCGAATCCACAATACACAAGTCACAATTAATTCCAAGCTCAAAATCTGAAAAAAGTGTGTACATCTCTGTTCTAGTAATAAATCATGATGTTTTTCGCTCTCAGTAATTTTACAGTCCCATCATCTTTGCGTTGTGCTGTTCACTGATCCTGCAATTCAAAGCAACAGTTTGCATACAAACATTGGCTTAGCTTCGATTGCAATAAACCACGGCCCCACCAACAAAATTTTGAAAACCCCCTCTTATCTCTCTCTAACCTCACTCTATCTCTACCTACCTCTACATACACGGGCTCTTCTTTCACATGGCTTCCAAGAACCAGAACAAGCCTCCTTCTAGTCCTTCACAAGTGAGTTCCTCTTTCACCATTTGTGGTTGCCTTTAGATTTGTGTATGCTGGGTCACTTTAAGGGCTTGATTGTGCCCCGTGAAAGTCTCACATGCTTTTCTTGAATTCTACTGTAACTACTGTGGTTAGAAGATAATTTGCTGATTGGTTTGTGTATGAAGTTAATTTTTCCTTTCCCATGGTCCATGGGGGGAGCTATGGCATTTACCTTTTCTCAATTGATTTGGGGGCGTAAATTCTGATATTTCTGTTTTTTTCGTTTTGGAATTCTGCTGGTTTCTGCAGAGTAAGTATAGCGTCGATGAGGTTTCAGTAGATAAGAGAAGACGGATTGGAAACACTAAAATGCCACCCAACACTGGGTCAAGAATCCAAACCCGGCAAGCATTTTCGGTGGTTAATGGGGGCCAAGATCTACCTCCGATCAGTGGGCCACCAAGCAATTCTGGTTCTGACTGTGGAGTGGTTGAGTTTACCAAAGAGGATGTGGAGGCCTTACTCAATGAGAAATCGAGAATTAAGAACAAATTTAACTACAAGGTATGTCAGAATCGAGATTTTGCTTTCAATTGTTCTATTGTGGCACAGATCCTTATGGCTCAGCGGTTCAGTGGTTTGGTCAAAACAAACGAATTTCACGCTGTTGATGTTTCAATGGGCCTATTTGAGTTGGGACACTTTTACTGCAGGAAAAAAGTGAACAAATGGCCGATTGCATAAAAAGGCTTAAACAATGTATCAGGTGGTTCCAACAGCTTGAAGGTAATTATGTTACAGAGCAGGAGAAACTAAAGAATTTGCTGGAATTAGCAGAAAAGAAGTGCAATGATATGGGTAAGAGTGGACCTTTACTTGGTTGGCAGTGCTTGGATTTTTGCTGAAGCATGTTCTCTTTAGGAAAGAAACATAACGTATGAATCTTCTAACTTGTAAATTTTTTCAGAGTTGCTGATGAAGGCAAAGGAAGATGAGTTGAACTCAATTATCATGGAGTTGAGAAAAAATTTGGTGGCACTTCAAGAAAAGTTTGCTAAGGAGGAACTAGATAAGTTGGTATGAGATCCATGACTCACTAAATGTTGCATTATGGTTTTAGATAACTGCTATGTTTGCACTGTGAAGAACTAATTATCCAAAACAGGAAGCATTGGATTCTTTGGAAAGAGAAAAAGAATCTAGACTTGCTGCAGAGAGATTGGAAGCATCCCTCTCGGAAGAGTTGAAGCGAACTCAACAAGATAATGCTAGTAGCATCCAGAAGGTTTGTAGAGAATTCACATAATAAAATAGCATGTCTCCCACCATTTCCACTAAGTGCGCCCATCCTAAGTTTTGTGTCATTTTGGGCTTTGTTTCCCGTCTGCAGATACAGTCACTTAATGATATGTACAAGAGGTTACAGGAGTACAATACAAGCTTACAACAGTACAATAGTAGGCTTCAGTCAGAACTTCATGCAACCAATGAGACACTGAAGCGTGTTGAGAAAGAGAAGGCAGCAGTTGTGGAAAACCTAAGTGCTTTGCGGGGCCACTATACTTCTCTGCAAGAGCAGCTTACGGCCTCAAGGGTAAGTTCTTTTGTCCTACTTTTTGACCCTCGTGCAGAGGCTTAGCAAATCTCTTACCCTCTATCCTGAATTGAAGTAGCATATAAAAGTTTTTTCATACTTCGTGATTTGCACGTTCTTCCAAATAGGTGTGCAAATGAGTGAGTTGAGCTGCAGAAAATGTTTTTCAACCTTGTTTTAAACATACTACATATCTTGAAATAGTTTTAAGCTTGGGGTTGAAATTTGATATTTTTAATGAACAACTTTAATTGAGTTGAACACTCGAGCTTAAATAAATTCACATTTTAGTAATAATTTATGTTTCCTAGTTTATTTGGTTGACACAAGCTGATCGTGTAACTTTATTGAACTCAAAGTGTTATTCAAATTTGGTTGGTTAAGTTAATATGCTGTTAAACTAGTTCTTATTTGATGATGTATGTTATTTCTTCTTGCATAATTGTTTAACATGACTGTTGTTTCAACTACTTGCTTAAGACATGCTGCTTCCTATTTGCTAATTTGCTGATACATTTTCCACCAATTCCTGAACATGCTTGTAAAATTTGATCTTAAAAGGCATTGCAAGATGAGTCTGTGAAACAAAAGGAAGCACTAGGTGGTGAAGTTACATGCTTGAGAGGTGATTTGCAACAAGTAAGAGAAGATCGTGATAGGCAGTTGCTGCAAGTCCAGGCTCTATCAGCTGAAGTAGAAAAATACAAAGAATGTACTGGAAAAACAGTTGCTGAGTTAGATAGCCTGACTACAAGAACGAATGAGCTAGAGGTTTGTTGTTTAAACCCCTGAACCTTAATTAGCAATCTGAATGCATTTCTAAACAACTTTTATGTTCTTTTGCCAGTCAACATGCTTGTCTCAAAGTGAGCAAATAAGACGATTACAGGAGCAGCTGGCCTTTGCAGAAAAGAAATTAAAGGTTTTTTATCTGGCAATTTGGTTTCTGTTGATGCTTGGTTTTCCTTGCTGTCTTTGGATTGACAAGGCTATGACTACCGGATTTACAACTTGCTAATTGTTTATTAGTGTTAGTGCAACTATTTGCTTCTTACTTTTGGTTTATCATTCTGGTAGCTGTCTGATATATCAGCACTGGAGACAAGATCTGAATTTGAGGAGCGAAAAACATTTATTATTGAGTTGCAGAATCGTCTGGCTGATGCAGAATCAAAAATTGTCGAGGGAGAGAAACTTCGCAAGAAATTGCATAACACTATCCTGGTCTGAGTTTTTGTGCACAGCTGGAATTAAATGCATTTAATTGTTTATTTAAAATTTTATTGGAATTTTCTTTCCTTCAAAATTTCTGTAAGACTCTTTCTTCAGTGAGATTGTTTTACTGAGAATCATTTATTAAAACAGGAGTTGAAAGGGAATATCCGCGTCTTCTGTAGAGTGAGGCCCCTTTTATCTGATGACGGAGTTGGAATCGACACAAAAGTTGTCTCTTTCCCAACATCAATGGAAGCATTGGGCCGAGGCATTGATTTGACACAAAATGGTTGTTACCCATTAAAGAGTCAGACATTGATTTTCTTACGATAGTAATAACTTTTTGCCCAATTTCCCCCTAATTTATCATAGTTCTTCATCAGGGCAAAAGCTTTCTTTCACTTTTGACAAAGTGTTCATGCCTGATGCCTCCCAGGAAGATGTTTTTGTGGAGATATCACAACTTGTTCAGAGCGCACTTGATGGTTATAAGGTGATAAATTGCCTATACAATGTCATTACATCATTCATTCTTCACATAAGAGACCTGTGAGATATAGGGCATTCAGGTTTGATGATTGTAATTTCAAAAAAAACTGCAAGATAAAAAACTGCAACTTTGCTTGCTGTTGAACTTCAATTTCCTTTCAGAGATTATGATGAGCAAATCATATCCACAGTGCTTTTTAAGTGTTAACATCTGAAACTGTTATGAATAAATAATTGCCAGACTAATTGTCTTTTGTTTTTGTTTGGGTGCTATCCCCAGGTAAATCTTCTTTTACATCATGAAGAACCTTTCCTTATGGTTGCAGAAGAATCGTTGATTTAAATAAATGACATAGAAACCATATTAATCTGATTACAACTTTTAATTTGGTAGATTAAAACTAGTAACAAGGGTTCATAGGCAAACTATATTAATCAGGCTGCACTATATATCAGGTTTGCATCTTCGCTTATGGACAAACAGGTTCTGGCAAGACATACACCATGATGGGCAAGCCAGGAACACCTGATCAGAAAGGTTTGATTCCAAGATCACTGGAGCAAGTATTTGAGACAAGGCAAATTCTTCAGGCCCAAGGATGGAAGTATGAAATGCAGGTGCTCAGCAGACATTGTCACTTGTTTATATAAGTTATATTCTGCTTCGAATTACTTACCATCATCGGATTTTCAGGTCTCAATGCTTGAAATATATAATGAAACAATCCGTGATCTGTTAGCCCCAAACAGATCAGGCTTTGATGCATCACGAGCAGAAAATGCTGGAAAGCAATATGCCATCAAACATGACGCAAATGGCAACACTCACGTTTCTGATCTTACAATTGTGGATGTTCGCAGTAGCAAGGAGGTTTCCTATCTCTTAGACCGGGCAGCGCAGAGCAGGTAGTATATATACATGTACCTTTCATCCCTTTATTTTTTAACTGAAGTATGAGCCTGATTGTTTTGAAAGTTACTTTTGCGGTGTTTCAAGTGTTGTTTTAATACCCATTCCATCTAGTCAAATTTGACTTTTGTTTACTTTCATGGATTTGATTGCAAGTTCAGGGTTCAGATAACTGACAGCTTAACTCCTTACTTTAGCCAGTGAGATCTGAGAAGATTGATCTATTCTTTCTTTGTGAACTTCATTTTTAGGTCTGTAGGCAAGACTCAAATGAATGAACAGTCTTCAAGGAGTCATTTTGTCTTCACTTTGCGAATAACGGGTTTTAATGAGGTATTGCTATTTATTCTTATTCTCTCATGGTTTGCAACTTAATGCGTCAAATACTTTATTGTGCTTTTGATGTGTTATTAGAGCACGGATCAACAAGTACAAGGTGTTCTCAATCTAATAGACCTTGCCGGTAGTGAACGTTTGTCTAAGAGTGGGTCTACAGGGGATCGCTTGAAAGAAACTCAGGTATCAGAATGTGAATTACTGTCATTTTTTGTTGAAGCAAATTTACTCTTTCCTAACTTATTAATTTCTGAACGAACAATACCCAGGCCATCAATAAGAGTTTATCATCACTTAGTGATGTAATATTTGCCTTGGCCAAGAAGGAGGAGCACGTGCCTTATCGGAACTCCAAGCTGACCTATCTTCTCCAGGTAATTGCTCAACTGCGCTTTTTGGCAAACATCTTTTTCTTAACTTCTAATGCTGAGTTATTTGATAAGAAAGGGTCTTATTTCTGGACTGTTGCTGTTTGTAAAGTTGCTTTATCTGGTTTGCTGGATCGGTGCAGCCAGCACTCACTCTCTTTTGTTTTCTTTGTTTTTCAGCCTTGCTTAGGTGGAGATTCAAAGACTTTGATGTTTGTGAATGTGTCTCCAGATCCTTCATCAGTTGGTGAATCGCTTTGTTCACTGCGGTTTGCAGCTAGAGTGAATGCTTGTGAAATTGGCATCCCAAGGCGTCAAACCAACCTAAGATCTGCAGACTCTCGTCTGAGTATTGGTTGATATTTTGATGAAATAGTTATTCTAGATAAGTATACTGGGTTTGTATCAGTTTGTACCACAGGGTTTCATTCCCTTTCATCATTGATTTGTATTAACTATGAAGAGATCTGTTTATTGATGATTGAATGGCTCTTGCAAATTTGTTAGCCAACCTCAACTTACTGATGATACATAGCATCAAACTGTAAAGCAATGAGGCTAAAATTGCTCCTGTTTGTAGTGAATGCAGAGTACAGAAATTCTTATCGGAAAGTTCTCAGCATAAATACAGTCCATGAATAATAGTAAGTGGTAAATGTTTATGCCATTCGAGTCATGACCTCTTCAAGAACTGATGTGGTGGCTTGATAACAGGACTGCGTCTCTGGAATATTCTGCTTTTTTACTGCATCTTCAAGCTGTCAACATGTAAGGATAATTATTATTAGGCGAACTTCAACAGTTTTTCCTATACAAACCATGCTTACAAATGGTGATGTTATATGTTTGTTATTGAGTTACCTTTTCAACACTGTCAAATAGCCGATTGGCAAGATCAGTCAGTGACTTCTTATCATCCACTGGCGCTGCTGAAATTACTTGATCAAAATCAAAATACATAAACGTTGATTTGAGACGCAGATATCTCCTTACATAATTCCAGGCATCTTGCTGTGCTATCAGATCCCCCAAGGCTATCAGATCAAAAGCATATCTTTTCAACCTGTGCATCCTTCCTTTAGTCCCAATATTTGCAATGTAGATTCCTTTCTTGATAAAAGAGCGCGTTCCCGTCTCTTCATTGTTAATCTCTACATCAAAACAACCATAACATGCAAACAATATCTAACTTTATTTTGAATGCTAATTCCTCCAAATTTCTTTTTTGTTACAGAAAGGAAGATAAAGATAAGCATACTGTTGTTAGCATATGGCACTGGTATTGGGCCTGTGAGCCAAAATCCATTGTCTTCTGCAAGCGAGTTTCCAATAGTGGCATTCCCAAAGACTGCAATTGAGGCAAGTCCTATTGCAAGTCTTCTTGTGGGCTGCATCCGGCTGTCTTGAACTTCATCCTTCTTCTTGTCAGGAAAGCATGTAATTTTAACCTTTTTCCGAATCTTGTCTATGCTACCAAGCTTTGGAATGGTGGGAAGAGCTTCAAATATGGCATTCAAATTAGCTGTAGCTGCCATAGAATAGTTATTTTCAACTGAAGAAAGTGTATAGGCTGTGCACTCCTTTTTGCTATATCCATTTGAAGAGTGGCAGCTACTACTGTCCACCAAAGGTATATCCAGAAAGAGGGATAAATTTGTCATATCCTCAACACTAAAATGTACTTAAAAGTAATCAAGAAAATTCCAAATTTTGGGGAGGCCTACTTGTATGGGTGCAATTTGGGTGGGTTGGATGGTTTCGAGTTGAGTTGAGTTGAAGTAGGGATATAACATTAATTTTTTCATCATAACCCAACCCAACCTAATGACAAATTGAAAATGCTCAACACTAACCCAATTTGAATCGTATTATATTAGGTTCGGATCGACCTAATTTTTATTAGGTCAACTCACCAACTCAAATCTACTCAATCCAACCTGCCAATCTGATTTAAAATAATTATTTAAAATATTTATTTTAATTTTTAGAAATGTTTTGGCATTTTTATTTTTTAATTTTATCTATTCTTAATTATTAATAAATCAAAATAGGAGTAAGGAATTCTTATCATAAATTCACAATGGGAGCTTTCTAAAATTTTTTTAATTGAACCACATAATATACTGATTTTAGGACTTTTTATTCCTTTCATTTTGTAGTATCTAATCAACAATATAAAAATATTAAAATAAAAAAATAATTTATTTTTAAAAATAGCATACTTTTTCAAATTTTATTCACACACTCTCTTTAATTTTTGTATCTTTTGTATCAATCAAATTGTCTCTTTTAAATTCTTATCATGACATTATTTTTTACTTTATATTGATTCAATTAATTAGCACATAAATCAATAAAAATATATAATCAAGCAAATAAGTAAACAAGTATTTTAATTGGATACATAATTTATTATAAAAACTTGCTTGAGTCTTTTGAATTTTTTATAATATCTCAATACAAAGAATTTCTGTCTATTTATAGATGCAAAATCTTGTATTGCATTAGGCTTAAGAAAAATTTATTGGATAATTTAGTAGTCAAATAGTGTTTTGTCAACTCTTTGCAAAATAACTTTCAAATTCGCTTGAATACCAAAAATAACCATTAAAAATAATATAAAATTACAATCATCCATCTTATATGTTTAGGAAAATAAATAAGACGAAAAATACCAAAGTAGTAATAAATTATGATATTGCTAAATTCAAAAGTTTAAGTTTTATTTTGTTATTTTATATTTTTACTCTTAAAAAATTTAAATTTTATTTGTTTAATTAGAGTTGGGTAAAGTTAGTTCAAATGGGTTTGGGTTGTCGTGTGATCCAAAATCAAATTTCGGATTATTTGTGTAATCTGAAATTCAACCAATCCTATTTTCTTCTGGTTTTTATTCGTGTCGATCTTATTGGAGCATAAATTCAAAATGGGTCGACCCAAATTTAATTTTTTAGTATCGAACTCGTATCGTATTGAAAATTACCACCTCTACCTACTTGTAGGTCCACCAGAAATCATTTTTTCTTTTCAGATCATCAATTGGGTGGCTCCGAAGGCGCATCCCCGTCCTTCATGCGAAACAGAAACTGGGGCTGTCAAATTTAGTGGAATTTGACGAGGTTGGCTCAAGAATATTAAATTGGCCCAAAAAATATAAGGATTGGCATAAATATTAAACGGGTCCAAGAATATTAGACAGGTCTAGGAGCATTAATCTGCCCCAAGGGATATAAAGATTGACCCAAAAATAAACAAAATATCTTTACTAAATAGGGGACAACTAGACCTGGCAAAATTCAACCCGTACTCATGGGTACCCAAAAAATTACGGGTAATTTTACTCGTACCCAATTTACCCGTTGCTTTTTGGCCCGGCCCACGGGTACCCGCGGGTTACCCGTATTTATAAACATATATTTTATTATTTTATATAATATATATATTTACATATAAATATTTTATATTTATAACAAAATAAATTAAAAATTATATCATAAAATAAAATCCTAAATAACAAAAATCCCTTCCCAAAAACATGGATGCAACATCTTCTTCCACAAGGACAACAATGTTCGACTGATATTTAAACTTTCAATTCAAAAAACTTTTGGCATGTAATGGATTTAAATTTGAACTTTTGAATGTGATGTACTTTAAATTTGGTAGACTTTGAATATTTAAGATGTAAGTTTTAAACTACAATATTATTAATGTGCTTTAGGTATTTGTTCAATTTAATGTTTGAAATTTGTAGTTTTTTTCATTTTTTGAGTTTTATATAGTTAAAATTTGAGTAACATCATGTAAGTCACAAGTTGGATATTAATTTACCTCTAAATATATATATATATAAAAAAAAATGGGTACCCACGGGTTACCCGTTACCTGTGAGGATGGGTAATGGGTCCCCTACTTCGTACCCAATAAAAAATGGGTAAATTTACCCAACCCGTTGTTACTCGTGATTGGGTTACCCACGGGTACCCAATTGCTAGGTTGGACAACAGATTCTTGAAATTTGTCGGACCTGGGTGCGGCCCCAACCCTAAACAATTTGGACCGCCCATCTGCTATAGCAAGAAGAACCCGAATTATGCCACAGACCTATCCCCATTGATAAATAATATACATATAAATACACCATTCACCCTGTTTAAAAGAATTACACAAATTAAACATTCTCATACATTATTTCTTATATTCTTCATTTTTTCACTACTAGTGTATTGACTTGAGTATTGGAGGGTTTTTATTGAGATCCCTCTTAATGATCCCTAACGATCTTATATTGATTTCAAGTTTTTAGACAAAGGACATCTGAGGGACTTGGCCCCAATTAACTTTGTACTCAAAGGATCACTTCCAACTAGGTATGGAAATAAGTTAGGCTAGGCTAGACTTTGACTTAAATAGATTAGGCTTGTTATGCAAATGACAAGCCTGAGCCTAGTCTATTGTTTATGATAGACTTTTTTTTTAAAAGGTTAGACCTAGTCTTTTTAATAAATTATAAAGCCTTAACGTAGCCTGAAAGCCTACCTAAAAAGCCCTTTTTTTTACGAACGCTTCAATTAAGTCTAAACATCACATAAATCTAAAATTTTAATATATTCAAATTTATAATAGACCTTGATAAGAAATAATCAAAATGATAAATAACAAATGCATAATCATGAAAGTTCAAATATGATATAGGATAGCTCAACAGGCCTAGCCCACTAATAGTTGACCAGGTAGACAATATGATATAAAATAGCCTAATTGGCTATTAGGCTCAGTCCATCAACAATCAACTAGGTAATCAACCAAGCCACGATTACCAATACCTTCTGGTTGACCAGAATATGGTCGATCAGCTTGAGAATCGCCATTTGGCCCTCAATCAGAAAGGTCTTTGGTTTCAAAAGAGTTCCATCACCTCGACCAAAATGTGGAAAGATGGCCTGCAAAAGAAGAAAGATCTTGACCTGCGGAGGTCGATCGAAGCAACATAAAGTAGTTCAACACCACCAGTTGCAGTCTCATGTAATGCACCACAGCTATCTCTCTGCCGCATTAAATGCTCTGATAGGTGGCGTGCTTCCGCATTAATGGTGCGTGTCACCTCCTGTACCATCCTTCTGTAGAACCAGAGTGGTGCGTGCCTCCATCGTACCGCCATGTCTTGAAGAGCAAGAGGCCTTGCCAGTCGAAAAAGTACACAGAAAGGAGAAGACCTAAAGGTCCCCAACTAAGGATAAAGGCCCTCTCTACATAAGCAAGGGCATTATTGACATATCAATCTCTCTATAAATGCTACAAATACCCAATTGCCACCCTTTAGTAAGGTATGCTCATTTTCACTCAAGCCCTCACTCTACTGCTTTATTTTCTGGTCGATTAAGTACTAACTTGGGCATCAAAGTGCCTTCGTCGAGGGCACATCGGCTAGCTTGATGTATGCTATTGGTTGCAGGACTCGACTCAACTACACCTAAACACTCCATTCAAACCCATTTTTTGGTCAATCACGGTGGGTTGAAGCCCAGTTCATCACCAAGCTGATCATACCATCATCATTTAGCACCGTATGTGGGTTCTAGAGTTCGTAATTGAAAAAATAGTAAACATAAAGGGAGCCGTTTCAGAGAAATAGGAGAATAGAAGGTCTCCAACCTCTCATTCTCGACCCCAGCAAGAATAGAATGTAGCTGGACCTAGTTCCCAACCAGAACAAGTGGTAACTTTGATCATGCCCCAACTTATGTAGTTAATTAGTGAACATATATCAGCTCAGTTGTCAGCCGCTTTAAATGAGCATAACCAACCTGGACCAACTGCTAGTTCCACTCCCTAACCTTCCCAGCACAAGGAGATACCCTCAAGGGAGGATAGGGGAGACAAGAGACAAGATGCCCACCTATTCGATGAGAAGATAGTTTAGGTCGATTTCAATGGGAAGAGCCTGCCCACATCCCTGCGAAGAGGTTGCCGACTCTGTGGATCACCTCGCTTGACCTATTCGAGCCCAATAGCGATATGGTCAAGCAATAGAAACCTCAGCCAAACAAAAACATGTCGCAGGCTGATTGAGAAGAATGGGAAGAAGTATTCCATTAAGTCCAGCAATTGAACATATGCCTCGAAGAGATTTCGAGGAGAAACACAAAGAGAAACCTTAAACATAACATTGCGTCTCGACTCTGTCACGAACGAGAGTCACCATTTATCCAGGAGATAATCGATGAGCTCATAGTTGTCAATACAAAAGTTCCAACTAGTTTGCCCCGGTATGATGGCTCAACTGACCCGAATGAGCACTTGCTCAAATTCGAACACATGATGCAGCTCCACGGGCATAATGAGTACATTCATGCAAAGGTGTTGTTCACCACATTCTAGGGTTTAGCACTTGATTGGCTTGTTAAGCTAGAACCAGCATCCATTTTTTCTTACGACTAGCTTTGTGACAATTTTCTTCATGAGTTTGCCAGCCAGCAGAAGGAAAGCAAAACTCCCACACTTATTTGCATACAGTAAAATAGAACGAGAGAGAGAGTCTCTCTGGGATTTTTTTTCACCAGATTTAACATGGAAGTGTTGAAGATTGACAGTCCTCGAATAGAATTTCTGATTGATGTGTTGTTCCTAGGTTTTAGACACAAGGAGTGCGCCAATACGTTGGTCAGAGAGAGATCGAGGACAATGGAAGAGCTATTCGACCTCGCTGAGAAGTACATGACCGAGGAAGACATGAACAAACTGAAATATGGCAACCTAGATAATGACAAGAAGAAGGCCAAGGAGAAGGATGATAGACAGCATAAGGATGGTCACCAATCTCCTATCAAAAGATTTCACAACTACACCCCACTGAACACTACAAGGAAGGAGGTGCTGTTCACCATTCAGCATGATAATCTCCTTAAAAAGCATAGGAAGTTGACTGAAACTGAGGCCATGAAGAGATTGAAAAAATAATGTCACTTCCACAGATAAAAAGGGCATGACATTGAAGATTGCTTTAATCTGCATGATGAGATTGAAAGTCTTATTCGACAAGGACATCTGAAGAACTTTGTCAATGAGAAATCCAGACAAGAGATGGGCTAAACCAACTAGAGTTCCTATAGAGAAAGGTCGGTGAGCCCAAGAAAAGAGGACAAGCGAAAGAAGCCGGTTAATGATCCGCACCCACTCCTTAGGGGCGTGATCGATACTATTATCAGATGACCGATGAAAGGAGACTCAAGGTCAGTTAAAAGACAGAACTAGAGAAGTTTGAATCGACTAAATCTTCTTTAGTCAAAATAGTTTTCCAACTCTCCACCAGCACAAAACCTATCTTTTTTTCTAACTCTGACCTCTCGCACATCAGGAACCAAGGAACTGACAGTAAGCTAGATTGCCCTTTTGTTGTGTCAGTTGAGATCATTAGCTTTGAGGTTAGAAAGGTTTTGGTTGACAACGGTAGCTCTGGAATAGAATTTTCTTGTCGATATTAAAGAAGATGAATCTGGGAAAGCTAAAGTTTAAGCTACTGTGAACCCTTCTGGTCAGGTTTGGAGGATCTGAGATCATTCCTGAAGGATCCATAAATATGTCTACCTTATTCGGTGAAGCACCCCAATGAAGGACACTTATGGTCAACTATCTGGTGATTGATGCACCATTTACTTATGGTGTCATAATTGGACGACCGGCACTGAACGACTTCACGGTCATTGTCTCGACCTACCACGTGAAGGTCAAGTTTCCAATTGCTGCTGGGATAGGTGAGCTATTTTGTATCATGAAAGAAGCTTGGCAATGCTACACCATCTCGGTCATGGCAAGTGAGCATAAAACTCGACCAAAATTGAAAGCTTCGGGGGATGTCCCAATAATGGAACCTGATGAGGGAAAACAAAGCAAGAAGAGGAAGTTGGAGGAGACTAGGGTCGAACCGATTGGGGAATTCAAGACCATAGAGCTCGAGCCCAGAAATCCCGACAAGACCACAAGGATTGGGATGGATCTGGGAAGCAACATGGATTGTTTAATGGTTGATTTCCTCAGGAAAACATTAATGTCTTTACTTGGAAAGCTGCTGACCTCCATGGAATCGACTCTAGTGTCATCGTCTACTACCTAAATGTGGACCCCCCATTCAAGCCAATCAAGCAGAAGACCAGGACCTTCAACACTAAAAGATGCCAGATCATTGAGGAAGAGGTCAACAAGCTCTTATAGGCAGGCTACATTGTAGAAATTCAATATCCTAGTTGGCTTTGTAATGTAGTTCTTATCCTTAAGAATGAAGGCAAGTGGGGGATGTGTAATGATTTCACTGATTTAAATAAAGCTTGTCCTAAAGACCTTTACTCCCTACCTTGCATAGATTTATTAGTTGATTCTACTGCTGGTTGTGATCTTTTGAGTATGATGGATGCATTCTAGGGTTTATGGCCCCTGAAGATAGGGATAAGGCCTCATTTGTGGTCCCCAATAGCTTATATTTTGTTTTCTGGTTATGCCTTTTGGCCTCAAGAATGCATGTGCAACCTACAAAAGACTTGTGAACTTTATGTTCAAAAATAAGATTGGAAGGACCATGGAAGTCTACGTTGATGACATGATTGTTAAGATAGAAAAAGAACAAAACCACTTAGCCGACCTCAGTCAAACCTTTTCAATACTAAGAGCATTTAGTATGAAACTTAATCCCAACAAGTGCACATTTGGGTGAGAGAGGGAAAATTCTTGGGATACATGATTAGTCAGAGGGGTATAGAAGCAAACCCACAAAAGATCCAAGAAATTCTGGACATCTCACCACCTCGAATGGTTAGGATAGCAGCATCTGTTTAGAAAGATCATAGCTCTGGGTCGATTTATTGCTCGGCTAGCAGACAAAAGCTTACCATTCTTCAAAATCCTCAAGAATGCAAGGAGTTTTCAGTTGATGGAGTAATGTGACCAGGCCTTGGTCGAATTAATGAAATATCTATTAGCACCACCGATGCTAGCCAAGTTAGAGGTCGGAGAGGTCTTGCATATGTATCTAGCAGTCTCGTCGGCAGAAATCAGCTCAGTTCTAATTTTGACTAGATAGGGTATGCATCGACTAATATACTACAGTAGCAAAGTGTTGCAAGGCCCAGGACACAATTACCTTGAGATCGAAAATTTTACTCTTGCTCTGGTCACAACAGCTAAGAAGTTAAGGCCCTATGTTTAATCTTATTCTATTATTATCCTGACGAATCAACCATTGAAGCAAGTGCTGTCGAAGCCAGACATGTCGGAAAGGTTAACAAAGTGGGCCATCGAGTTAGGGAAATTCAACATCACTTTCTAGCCCTAAACTACTATAAAAGCCCAAGTTTTTGCAGACTTTATAGCATAATGTCTCAACCTGCCTGGTGAAATCGACAATGATTCACCTGTTTGAACTTTACATGTCGATGGCACAACAACTTTCTCAGGATGAGGAATAAGCATTTCTCTACGCTTCCCTCCGATCGAGAAGTATAACTTTGCCATTAAACTCGACTACCCCATCACCAATAATGAAGCATAGTATGAGGTCCTTTTGGCTGGTATGAAGATGGCCGTCGATAGGAGAGTTGAGCAGCTAGTAGCCATTATTGATTCCCAACTGGTCGCGGAACAGTTCGAAGGGAATTTTAAGGCTAAGGAGGCTATAATGAGCAAGTATTGGGATGAGGTCAAAAAGTTGCAACAATAGTTCAAAAAGTTCACTCTCAGCCAAGTCTCGAGGTCAGAAAATGAAAGAGCAGATAGAACTATTACATTCCTAGTCTCTGACAAACCTACTGTAGGTGGTCTCGACCAGAAATTGATCGAATAAATCCAAGAGTAAGCTCTCTCCTGGCAGGACGAAATAAAAGCTTACCTAAGGGAAAGAAGAGTGCCCAAAGATAAAGCAGAAACACACAAACTCAGAGGTTGGGCAACAAAGTTCACTCGCGACGAGTATGGTCAGCTCTATAGGAGATCTCTTTTCAGACCATCATTAAGGTGCTTGATATCATAGCAGGCTTTGGAGGTCTATTCAGGTATATATAGTAATCACTATAGAGGATGAGCATTGGCCCATAAAGTCATCAGATATGAATATTTTTGACCAACTTTGCTAAAAGATGCAATTAACTTTGCCAAAAAGTGCCTATCTTGCCAGGTCCACTTCAACATCCCCCACTAGCCTGCATCAACGCTAGTGCCAATTCAGATCACATGGCCACTCGATCAGTGGGGGATATACACAATTAGTTCCTTCCCAAAAACTATAGGTCAAAGAAAGTTTATGATCGTTGCAGTTGAGTACTTCATCAAATAGGTCGAAGCAAAGGCAGTCCCAAAAATAATTGATGTAGCCGTTAGAAATTTCTTGTGGAAAAATATCATCTGTCGTTTTAGTTTGCCCAAAATATTGATATTAGACAATAGGATGTAATTCCAAAGTAGGAGCACGAGGAAATGGTGTGAAAGCTAGGGAATTCAACAACATTTCACTTCAGTTGGGAATCCCCAAGCTAATGGACAAACTAAAGTAAAAAACAGGACAATTCTGGATCACATCAAGGCTCAACTTAAAGTTCCAGATCAAATTGGGTAGACGACCTCTCTAGGGTCCTATAGGTGTATAAAACCACTCCTAGAACCGCCACAGGCCATAGTCCTTACAGTTTGGTCTGTGGGTCCGAAGCTATCATTTCAACAGAGTTGATATAACACACAACTCAAATTATTCACTACAACTTGATTAGGAATGAGTTTGAAAGAGAATTCAACCTTGAGGTAATTGACGAGTTGTATCAACAGGAATACACAACGATGTATAGGTATAGGTCGATGATGGCCTAGCACCACAACAAGGGGGTTTGACCAAGAAACTTTAAGGTGGGAGACGTCGTTCTCAAAAAAGTCAGAGTTTAAAAAAATATGGGCAAACTCGACTTTAAATGGGAAAGCCCCTACTCGGTAGTTAAAGTAGCGAAGCACAAATCTTATCAACTAGCTAATATGGATGCCAACGAGCTCCCTCGACCATGAAATGCAGTAAACTTGAAAAACTTTTATTTGTAAAGAGATCAAGGTCTTCATTCAATTGTTTTGTAATTTGGTTCCAAATCAATAAAGGTAATTCAAATTCGGTCAACTACTTGTTCTTAATTACAATGGCAGCTTCCCACCCAACCACTTAATAAATTAGAAAATTATCTATAGTCAACCCCGTAGTCGACCGCAATTTCAATTTCAAATCGTAACCATGGCTTCTAGCCAATCAATCATATAAACAAGAAAATCATTTATAGTTGTCCCTGTAGTTGATCACAATTTCGATTTCAAACCTCAACCATGACTTCTTGCCCAATTAATAAATGAGAAAATCATTTAAAGTTGACCGAGTAGTCGACCACAATTTGGTTTCAAACCACGATCACAGTCTATAGCTTACTTACAAAATCAACAGAATTATTTAAAATTGACCCCGTAGTCAACCACAACGTAAAAGCGACCCAGTAGTCAATCATCATATTCAAGTCACTCAATGGACACATATTGCAACACAAAGAAACTTAAATTCAATTCAATAAATTCAACCTGTGATTGACCATGGCTACAAGCTTATTCACTTGATTATGACAAAAATGTTGACTCAAAAGTCAACCATAAAGACTATCCCAAAACCATTTTTGGACCGATTAGATCGACACGAAAGTTTGGGGCATGTTCAATAAATTCTTTTTCAATTTTATAATCGACCATTAACTTGGTTGGGAATCGATTAAACAGTGTTTGCTTCTTTATTAAAAGTTTGCATTGTTCGATGAGTGAGATGGAAGAAAAGTTTATTTCTCCAGTTATCTATATAATCAGATCAAAGAACACAAGGAAAATAGTAAAAGAAGCAAGCTAACAGGAAACTGATCCAAACAATTAATATTATCAAAAAAAAAAACAAAGTACATAATTGATAATTGTTTTACAAAGGTTTCATGCCTCGTAGGGTGAATCAAAATAAATAAAGTAGCAGGCGTAGCAGTTTCAACTTGAACTAGCTTCATTGAGTTCACTTGCACGACTGTTGGGGGACCTTCGACCTTCTACTCAGGTGCCAGCGCTAGTGTTGGTTGGGTTGCACCCGTAGGTTGAGAAGGACCTGCCTCCTCGGTAAGAAATGTTCGCTTAACAAGAGGGAAATAAGTTGTAGCACCAACCCTGTCGTCCTTAATGTCGAAGGTAAAATCGTTCACAAAAGTAAACTCCTTCCCACTTCGACCGCCTTCGGTGGATAGCAGCCATAGCTCTTTCTGAAGGTGTGTTCTCATTGACAGGTGGGGGGTGGGATAATCCTCAAGCTACTTAGTTTGCAGCACATTGAGGTGTTCCTTGTCCTCAAGTTGGAACTAATCGCCTAGGAACTCGAGCTGCTTCATAGCTTTCTCAAAGGCTTCTTTCGAGTCGTCGACTGCGAAGAAAATGCTGGCATCTTGAAACATAGAACACAACATGAATTGCTGAACTGCCTCTTTCTATATGCTCAGCAGTATCTGGAAAAGCTCATCTTAGGCATATTGGGTTGTACTGTAATATCCATGCGCCCGACCAGAATTGTACACTGCTTCTGCCTCTAACTTGGCTTTTCAAAGTGCTTTTTCCCACATGGCTCTTCTCAGTCACAGCAGTTAAAAGCTGTGCATCCTTCTCTTCAACTTGTTAGGCCAACTAGTCGATCCTCGACTGTATTGAATCAAGCTGAGTCTTCACTACTTCAGCATTTTCTTGTTCATTTTGGAGCTCATCGCGATCCCCCAAGGCTAGCTCCGCCCTTTGATAAAAGTAGTAGCCCAATTGACTGACCTGCGAAAAAAATAAATTTGCTTAAAAATTAAGCGTAATGTGTATATATATAGTATATGACTTGACTAGAAGCTTACCATGTTCGAGTGATATGTGAACGCCTTTAGGGCTTCCAGCTACCTCATCTCAAGCAATTTTTTCTGGTCAGACATAAATAGTCTAGCCATAAGTATTTTCAAGGGCCCTATTCTAGTTGGCCTCGCCCCTAGTATCAACGTCGTGTTCCGAACCCCAATGTCGGTCCCAAACCTGGGAGTCGAAAAAGTGGGTAAGGAGAATAACTCATTATCTAATCGGGGGCCAAAGAGCGAAGACCCCCAACTTTCCCCTTTTCTTTCTCTACTGCGATTCTCTTTGGAGGAGGAACTCGCTCTCGATTGCCGCCCATTTTTGTCGAGGTGCCGGGCTACTGGTGTTGACTATAGCTATTCAGGTGGCGGATGGCGTAGGCAAGGCTGCTGGTTACTGTGGAGCACTTTGGGAAGCTTCATCTCGACAAACGGATGCTTGGTGGCACTCTTGCACCCTTTACTGGCAAGCCATCGCTTGCTGGTGTGTATAGTTCATGATTTTTTTCCATCTGTATATCATTATTGACCAGAAAGTACAAAACATAAAATTAACACAAATTGATGGTGGTGTCTACCTAGTCAGCGTCAACTAGCAGACCCAGTTGAGCAGGCGATAGGCTTGCCAGCACCTGGTTCCTTTCCTTGATGCACCTTAATACTTCCAATTGGCCAAATTGAACTAGGTCTCGAATAAAGGTATTAGACCAGGTAAGATTCTCATTCCTGGGCATCTTGATGTGTCCCCTTAGCCACCCTCTAGGGATATTAAACCCGACCGCACCCTGAGCTTGAACAAAGAAATAGCATTTTTTCCATGCTTAGCCATGTGAGGTGTAAGGAGTCATCAAGAACTTTCGACGAGGGCGGGTTGTGAGATAATAAAAGCCCGACTCCTTGGTGTTTCCTAACTTTTGGGACATCAGGAGATGATAGAGATTGCAAAAGTTTGTGAAAGACGGAGGTTGGTTGTGTATCAACATCATGACACAAAGCTATACAAGGTCAAAAAATTATTTGGGAGCAGTTGGGTAATGCAAACCTGAAGACTAGTCAGGAGGTCGACTACAGGCTGCGTTATTAGGAATCTAAGCCCATGTTTAAGGGCATCGTCAAAGATAGCTATGTAGCTAGCCGGAGGTCGATGCATCCTAGCATCAGGTCCAGGAATAATTGAGTCGAACTTCTAAGAAATGTGATACAATTGCATAATCAATTCTGAATCCTTATCTTTGATCTCAGATCTTATTTCACTATAATACTCAGTAGTGAAAAGTCTACCCCAAGATACTGGAGGTCGACTCACATTCTTAAATAGCCCAACAAGGCAGCAACACAACCCAGGTTAGCCCTGGTATCACTCGAGCTACTAGAAGAGCTAGAGCTATCACGAGAAGACTTGCTCGTCCCACTAGTCGAGTTATCTACCCTTCTGGTTGAATCCGTATCTGACCTAGTCTCGTCAAAATCAAACTCTCTACCACTACCCTTCCAGAAAACTCTTAGCATATTTACTACGGAATATTTGTTTGAAATAAAGAAGAATAAATCTACTCAAGATTAAGGGAAACTTACATAGATGGCAAGAATAGAGTAAAAACGACTATTAGAAGAAGTAGTGAATTCCGGATCTTGACCTCTCAAATCACTGTCAAAGTAAGAAATGAAAGATTTTCACCATGCTATTTATAGGCTCCAACTAGCGGGTAAGCCAACTGGTTAATTTAACTGGTTACTAGGAAATTATGACATAACTGTTGGTTTCGATACCACGCTGGCCAACATAACTGACCCATTTAATGCGCTCAAACCCTGGTCGAATTTTAAAATTTAAAAAATCATCAACTAGTCCTTATTCCTTCTTGTCGATTGGCTAGATCAGGACTCAAAAAGGGGGAGTACTCATGATATGGGATAGCCTAATAGGCCCAACCTACTAACAATTGACCATGTTGCAACAACTCATGATATGGGATAGCCTAATAGGCCCAGCCCACTAATAGTCGACCAAGTAGACAATACGATATAAAATAGCCCAATTGGCTATCAGACCCAATCCATCAACAATCGACAAGGTAATTGACCAAGCCATGATTACTAACACCTTCTGGTAAACCAAAATGTGGTCGATTAGCTTGAGAATAGCCATTCAGCCCTTAATCGAAAGGCCTTCGATTTCAAAAGAGTTCCATCACCTCAACCAAAACCTAGAAAGATGGGCTGCAAAAAAGGAAAGATCTCGACCCTAGGAGGTCGATCGGAGCAACAAAAAGCAGTTCCACGCCATCAGTTGCAGTCACATTTAATGCACCACAGCCATCTCTCTGCCGTATTAAATGCAATGATAGGTGGCGTGCCTTCGCATTAATGGTGCGTGCGACCTCCTGTATCACCCTTATGCAGAACCAAAGTAGTGTGTGTCTCAATCGTACCGCCATGTCCTGAAGATTAGGAGGAGCGGGCCACCTAAAAAAGTGCATAGAAAGGAGAAGACCTAAAGGTCTCCAACTAAGAATAAAGACCCTATCTACTTAAGTAAGGGTATTATTGACATATCAATCTCTCCAGAAAGGCTATAAATATCCCATTGTCACCCTTCAGTAAGGTATGCTCATTATGACTTAAGCCCTTACTTTGCTGCTCTATTTTCTGGTCGATTAAGTACTGACTTGAGCATTAGTGGCTAGCTTAACGTGTGTTGTTGGTTGCAAGCCTCGACCCGACTACACCTAAGCACTCCATTCCGACCCCTTTTTTGGTCGATCACAGTAGGCTAAATCCCAGTTCATCACCAAGCAGATCATACTATCATCAAAATCTAAGTATAATATAGTATCATTTCAACAAAAAGCAATACTAAATAACATAACAGATTTCTTAAATGATTAATTAAAGAAATCAAATACAATTAGTCACTTAATATTATATCACTATTATTGTACTTTTTATGTGAAGAAGGATAAACGGGCCGGCCCGTTAGGCTTTACAAGCTTTTAGAAGAGCTTAAATCTATTCTATTTAGTTAAAAATGCTACTTTTTAAGCTTTGACTTGGCCTTTTTTATTAAATAGGCTAGGCAAAGGTAAGCCATAGGTAAGCTAAGCCATAGGCAACGAGTAGCCTGGCCTTTTCCCATCCCTACTCCCAACCCCAAATCAAAATTCAAATGTACATTAGCATTCATAAGTTATTTTTTTTTACAGTATATCCATATTTTTCACTCCATTCATGTTAGCTTTTATAGAACATCTACAGCAAAATTACCTTATAGCAATTGTTGGTATAATTAATGACACACATTAATATTAACGGATGAAAGTGATGTTGGAATTCAATGAAGATAGTAATTAGCAGGTGGGATCAGCGATATAGGTTAAGGAAATGCAAACGACTTTATGGTGAAATATGAATATTGACTTATTGGTGCTCATCCAGATGAAGGAACAAATAATTAAGAGGGTTGGAGGGCTAATCAACTAATATTCTCTGACTGTTTCTATGTACTTTTAAGGCCTTATTATCATTGTTGAGCAGAGAAAATTTTCTTGGCTTTCAGACATTTTATGATGAAAAGAAACTACTGTTCAAATTCATTCAAAAAAGAAATAAAAAGAAAAAAGAAAAAGAAACTATTGTTCAAATAATCTAATGTAATCAACGTTAGTTCTCCGAGATAACAGGTGAAAATGCTTTATACATTAGCTCAAATGTTGCAAATCTCCTATCATCTCCTAATATATGTTGCACCAGATAGAATCCTTTATTTTGAAATGCTATTCCATCTTCTATTGTGGTGTCTCATTAATAAATTAATTAAACAGTAAAGTTATAACACCGCTAACTTATATAAAAAAAGTCTTCATCTTATGGCAGAATGGAAGGAGATTCAGACATGAAAGGAAAGAAAATGGAGAAGGAAAGCAGCTATTTACTTGCAAATCAAAAAGGGAGATAAAAAAAAGAAAAGAATAAAAGAAAAAATAAAAAGCAAAAAAATAGAGATAGAGAGAGAAAAGCTACTTGCCAAAAGCATTTCACTTAACCGAAAATTTTCATTTTTGTTATAATTTTACATTTTCTTTGAACTTTGTTTTCATGTATAAGAAAACTTTAAATTTCATTGGTCAAATAAATGTCTAGACGCAATTTGAATAAGGTATCATCAAATGTGAGAATGGATATACTCTTGATCTTGTAAGAATGAAGAATGATTAGGCATTCCTTTTGATTACTGCATTATCTTTTTATGTGGTAATTTTCTTGGATTTCTTCTCTTGTATTATGTATATTATCTCAATCTTGGCTATGAGTAGTGTTGGAAAAACATGATTTAACTATATTATTGGAATTAATCATATAAATCATGACACAAATAGGGTGGTCCAATGTTACCTTTTGATCAATGGAAGATTATGAATACCACCCTGGATCGAAGCTTGTCTACAAGTCT
This sequence comes from Jacaranda mimosifolia, assembly GCA_018894105.1. Lineage (NCBI taxonomy): Eukaryota > Viridiplantae > Streptophyta > Magnoliopsida > Lamiales > Bignoniaceae > Jacaranda > Jacaranda mimosifolia. The sequence goes on along the minus strand of CM032118.1, from coordinate 17,517,912 downwards.
TGAATGGGTACAAACTCTATGTTCTTTAAACTCGAACAACCTTCTATTGATTTCTTTTTCTCGCCTCACTGGGTTGCTATCAAAGCTTCCACAAGCTTACACACCTCAAGCCCTTGGGACTATTTGGTGATACCCCAAGAAAAACTTAGAAAATTAACTATGAATTTGAGAGAGTCTTTTATGAGTGAATACTCAAGTTGTGTATTTAAAACTCACAGGAGGAGGACCTATTCATAGGCGAGTCTTCCAAGAGTCCAATCTAACTAGGAGTACCAAAATAAATATAGATAATATCTATCCCACACAAGGGAGAGTTATCCTCTTGGATATAGACGAGTATTATCTATTCACATCTCTTCATAATGAAGAGCTCTAATCCAAAAGAAATTACTATTCCTTATAGGTGTAGATAAGATTTTATTCAAATATAGATGTCATTGGGTCAAGAGTCCAAAAACTTAACCCAATTCTTAAAATCTCCCACTCATACATATTTAACTTAATCTCATTGAATTCATAAACTTTCACGTCATTTCTTTCATATAGAGAATAAGGCGTGCGACCAAGTGAGAAGAAATCAAGTGAGGAAAGTTATATTAAGCCATTACCAAACTATTATAACCCTACAACTTAAAACTCGCTAAGTACCCTAAACCTACGGTCGCACTAAATCAAACATCTCTGATCCCTCAGTATCAAGTTGATCATACTTGACCCTTTCCATACACTTTTGATTTTGTCGGCCGGCCTATGAGCTATATAACAAGAGTGCATTACCAACTTTAGTTCTTCCTTGGCCTCTCATGCCAATTTGGTTGCTCTTGACAGCTTTCCTATTTATGCTCCGACAGACCAAATTAATCATGATCATTAGAGGTATGCTAAAGTAGCGTCATCAAGCTTACGTTTTATGACATGGTCTAGAGTCTCAAAGGATACAAAATAATAATAATAATAATAAGGGCTCACACAGTAACAAAGCAGGGACCCTTTTAATCACTTTCCTTAGAGATCATTGCATAACACACATGTAGTATGAATACATGTTATGATGGAGCTCCTACTCAATTTTGGGCATGTCATGCTTTAAACATCATATGAACCTTAGTCCAGTTGCTATTCAAGAGCTTAACCTGCGCAACGCTAGACAGTCATTTCTTAAATGACTTTTAATATTTCACACATTCAGCTACAAATAGGCTTTTATGAAGTTGGACGTACTTCATAACCGATCAAATATAATCTCATCTTACACTCCAAGCTAAGGTGAATTTAAGTTATGTTTTAACCTTTCTTGCTTTTTCAAAACATGAATGCGATCATTCATGTACATCTCAACAATGCATACATGATCTATAAATCTCATCCTGTTTGCTATCAAAGCACCAGGGTGATTACCTATGTGAGTGGGTCAATCAAGGCCTAATAACATTCACATATATCATAAACCCAGTACGCTAACATAAGAATGGAAAAGGAACATCATAATTTCATTAATCAATAAAAATGTTCATACAAATCAATGACTAAATCCTACGAAGTTCCATACTTCTAACATGCCTTTGGAACACATCTCTATGCAAAGGCTTGGTAAATAGATTAGTGACCATATCACTAGTAGGAACATGCTTGAGAACTATGTCCTTGTGCAATATTGTCTCAAATAAAGTGATATCTAGTATCTTTATGCTTGATCCTCCCATGGTATTTGGGGTCTTTAGCATATGCCAAAGTGACAGTGTTATCACAATAAATAACAACTGCATCATCAACATGTGCTGAAATGAGCAGACTTTGGAGAAATATCCTTAACTAGATAGCCTATTATACTATTAATGTACAAGCATCATATTTTGCTTCCATTGTGGAGAAAGAAATGCAAGCTGTTTCTTTCTACACCAAGTGATAGCGGCGCCTCCTAGTAAGAATGTATATCTTGATGTGAATTTTCGTTCATCTCTATCGCCCAATCCATCAGCATCACTATATCCAGTCGGTCTTAAACTACCTCTATGGTTGCAGAGAGTGAGATCACTTGTTCCTTTCAAATATCTAAATATCTTTTTGACTGCTACCCAATGGTCGGGTCCAGGATTACTTTGATATCTACTCACCATCCCAACTGCAAAGTACATGTTTGGTCAAGTACACATCATAACGTACATTAAACTTTCTGTAGCACTCGCATATGGAACTTTAGCCATGCGCTTCCTTTCTTCTTTTGTCTTCGAGCACATTTCTTTGCTAAGAAACAACTTTTATCCATGGGTGTGTCTACTAGGTTAGCATTATGCATACAAAATCGTTCTATAATCCTCTTGATGTAAGTCTCTTAAGACAAACTCAATTGTCTTTTAGAACGATATTGATGTATCTTAACACCAAGTATGTATTCAGCTTTCCCCGTATCCTTCATTTCAAATGTGGGAAACAGCCACTTCTGGGTAGCGACAATCAATTCCATGTCATTTCCATCCAATAGAATATCGTCTACATATAGTGAGAGTATAAAAAAACTCTTCCCACTTCTCTTGACATACACACAATGGTCTTTCTCAATCATCGTGAAGCCTATTGATATGATAGCTCGATGAAATTGATGGTACCATTGTCTGGACGATTGTTTAAGCCCATAGATAGAATATTTTAAGTGACAGACTTTGTGTTCCTGTCCCCTTTCTTGAAACCCCATAGGTTGATCCATATAGATCTCTTCGTCTAGCTCTCTATTGAGAAATGATGTCTTGACATCCATCTGAAACAATTCCAGATCGTGGCTAGAATTAAGCGAATAGAGGTAAACCTCACAACTGGGGAGAATATCTCTTCATAGTCTATCCCTTCTTTTTTGGGTCTCACCACAAGTCGAGCTTTGTACTTGTCGATCGACAGATTTGCCTTTCGTTTGACCTTTAGAACCTACTTGTTCCCAATGGTCTTATGTCTAGCTGGAATTTCTACTAGCTCCCAAACATGGTTCTTAGCCGTTGAGCTCATTTTTTCTTCCATAGTAGTTATCCAGTCTTTTGCATTACGAGAAGTTACAACTTTATTACAAGTAGTTGGCTCATCAATATCTATAGAAGCACTCATGAAACATTCCCTATCAATTTCATAATGTCGAAGGGGTGTTGTTCCACGTCTATTTCTTCATAACTATGGATTTTGAGAGTCTTCTTCCAATGGAATACTCCAACTGGATCTAGGGTCGCTCTCATCATCCCTGTCAATTACTACATAAGGTTGCAAGCCCTCACCATTATCAGAGATTGATGTGCCGCCTTGATGATCTCATAACTCGTATAGTTCAAGGTGACCTTTTACTTCTCTTATAGTTGGGAAATCCTACTAGAGGAAATCTACATCAAGGGACTTAATCTCAGTCATTCCTCCATTAGGGTGGTCATCGTACATAATATGTCTTTTTAAGTGTTCACAATATCTTATAAAGACATGTTTATTTGCTCTAGGACCAAGCTTCCCATGCTTGTGAGAAGTACAATAAACAAACCCTGCCAATCCCCAGGATCGTAACCTCTCTAAATTGGGTTTTCTCCCATGCCAAAGTTCATAGGTGTTGAAGAAACTGATTTAGACGGAAAATGATTTGAAATATAGGTCATAGTCAAAATTTCATCTCCCCAAAATGATATTAAAAGCTTTGCTTGCGCCATCATTGATCTGACCATAGCCAATGGTGTTCGATTCCTCCTTTCTACAACTCTATTTTATTTCAGAGTGTATGGAATTGTTAATTGTCTTATTATACCCTTTTCCTCACACATTTATCTGAACTGATCAGATAAATATTCTCGTCCTCTTTCAGTATGCAAAACCTTAAGTTTTTTTATCCTTTTGATTTTAAACCTCTGCCAAGAATCACTTAAAATAATAAATGCTTCTGACCGATGAGATAAGAGATATACTGACCCATAGCACGAATAATCATAAATGAAAGTGAGGAAATAGTATGCACCGTGTCATGCCCTTATATTCATACGTTTGCATATGTTTGAGTGGGACTAACTCTGGGGAACTAATAGCCCCTTTAGCCTTTCCAAAAGGCTTCTGACTGGCCTTGCCCACCAGACATGGTTTCACACACAGGGAGATTGACTTTAGCGAGGGGCCCTAATAGGCCTTCTCGATCTAACCTAGTCATTCTCTCCTGCCCTTTGTGTCCTAATCTTGCATGCCACTTAATAGAATTAGAAACAATATCTATAGTAAAAAAAGAAAAGAAACGCAATGGTGTGATAGTTCTTACATCAAAAGTCTATTATATATAAAACCTAGTCCATGAAGGTATTTACCAAGAAAAATAGATAAACTAGTGTTCTCAAACAAAAAAGAAAATCCATATCTCAAAAGTGCATTAATTGAAACTAAATTACATCGAATGCCAGGTGCATATTGCACATCATTGAGAAGTTGCTCATGCCCAGTGCTGAGCTTTAGTTGGTGTGTACCAACTCTAAGGACTTTTTCTCGTGCGCTATTCCCCATAGCAATGTAGTGACTGTATGCTGGCACTCGATGGTAATTTACGTATCCCGTTTAATCTCTTGCCACATGTTTTGTTGCTCTTGTGTTTATAATCCAACCAGGGAGAGAGTTGGAAACTAATACATGTGAGCAAACAAAAGAATTGATAGAGCTTTGAATAGGCTTTACCTTCTTCAGCTCAGTGCAGTTACGAGGAAAGTGACCTATCTTCTTGCAATTAAAGAACTTACCCTTACTTGGGTCTTTCTTTCCACCCTTCTTTCCTTGATGACGCTTCATAACCTTATCGACTTGTGGGACCAAGTTCTGAATTTGATTATTGCTTTGTCTAGCACCAGTCTACTTGTTCCCATGCTTGCCTCTATTTAGCTTATGCTGACCAGCATGTGCGACAAGAGCAGTTGCTTGTGTGCGTTATGACTTTCTACGGTCAGACTCCAACTTAAGGTGATTAGGGACACTATTGAACATTTTTATTTGCTTGTTATGCATTAGCACAAGCTTAACATGTGCCCAAGTCTGCTCAGGTAGCAACCTAAGGATAGCCGAAACTTGTTGTTTGTCTGTGAGCTCATATCCAACATTTTGAAGTTCTCGAATCATATCTTTCATCACATCAAGATGTTGGATCATTGAGTGTGTTGGATTAAGTACATACGGGTTGAACTTGAGAGTGAGTGCCTGCAATCTAGTAGCCAAGGTACTACTGTATGTGACCTTCAATACCTCCCACAACACTTTAGCCATAGGGTATTTCTCAAATTCACGGGTCAGATTATCGTGCATGCAGCTTAGCATAGTAAAGTACGCACTCATATCTTGATCAACCCACTTATTGTACGCCTCCAAATTGTGAAGATATTAGGTAGTTTGTCCATCTTCTGGCTCAATAGGCTTAAGCATGGAAGTGGTGAGATGATCAAGGATCTTTTCTTTGCGCAATGAATTTTTCTATGCCACATTGCATAATTTTGGCCATCAAGTTTGCCACTACCATGAAGGTTAGAAAAAGTTGTTTGGGTCTCCATAACTTTTGATATGCGCATTTATGTTAGGTAGTGGTCTAATATCTTATCTTGGATCCAAGTAGATTTATTATTCTTTTTAATTCAGTAAAATAAAAATTTCACCATTAAGGCTAGTAATCATCTCCCACTGAAGTAAAGAGTTTAATAAAATTACCAATCCAAAAATAAAATAACTTTATGTTCGCAAACAAATAATTTGAGCATTTACAATTTGAAAGCAACTTACATAATCACATAGAGAATTTAACTCTAATCAAAAATAAAATTCCATCAATTAAATTGCATGATTAAGGAATATCATGCTCTTTCATGAAAAATTACCTATAAATTTTCACATCAAAGATAAGAATTCAAATTGTATAGCTTTCAAATTTTAACAATTATTAGTATCAATCTTGAATGATCCCAACCATTAATAATAAAAAATTGCAAATAATCACTCATTTACTAAAATCATAAAAGAGTTTTCATGCATTTGAATTCAATAGCAATAAATTGCTGGCATGCCATGATATCAGGCTTTAAATTCAAATAAATTATAAATGCCTAATTCTGGATTAAGTTCAAAAATCCAAACAAATATGAATTAATGTAATTTGCATTAACCAAAACAAAAACACGTGTAATCTGCATTAATGTAATCCTCATTGCCGGATCACGAGTAATTTTCATTAACTAAAATCAAATATTAAATCCAACACATCATTTGGCATGAACCCACAAAGGACAATTTTGCTTAGCCTCAAATTGATTTCCACATATTATGTAGTGTGATCAGATTTCTTTTCCTCTATTTTTTTTAAAGCCCTTTGAAACTGAGTGATCTTTAATTAATCAAATATCTCAAAAATTCTTGTTCACAAAAAAATTTGAAGTATTAGCCAATTGGGCATTTTGTAATGCAGAAGCTCATGAATATTTTTAATTTGAAATTTCAATGTTCGAGTATCAAAAACATGATTTAACTATATTATTCAGATTAATCATATAAATCATGATACAAATAGGGTAGGTCCAGTGTTACATTTTGATCAGTGGAAGATTATGAATACCACCCTGGATACAAACATTATGTTCTTTAAACTCGAATAGCTTTCTATTGACTTCTTCTCGCCTCGCAGGGTTGCTACCAGAGCTTCCACAAGCTTACACACCTTGAGCCCTTGGGACTATTTGGTGATACCCTAAGAAAGACTTAGAGAATTAACTATGAATTTGAGAGAGTCTTTTATGAGTGAATACTCAAGTTGTGTATTTAAAACTTATGGGAGGAGGGCTTATTTATAGGTGAGTCTTCCAAGAGTCCAATCCAACTAGGAGTACCAAAAGAGATATAGATAATGTACACCCCACACAAGGGAGAGTTATCCTCAAAGATATGGATGAGTATTCTCTATCCACGTCTCTTCACAAGAAAGAGTTATAATCCAACAAGAACTACTATTCCTTATAGATATAGATAAGATTTTATTCAAATGTGGATGTCCATTAGGTCAAGAGTTCAAAAACCCAACCTAATTCCTAACAAGTATCAAATCTCTCTTATTTGGATTGCATGTTGTTGTCCTGGAGAATTTGTGACAAAAATATATTTGATTTATTTTCATGTGGATTAGGCTGATGAAATTACATGAGAGATAGTGGGACCATAGTTTTTCAATTCTTCATCCTCGTCATTAGCTCCCCTGCATCATTTGGTGGGGATATTACCCATTTTATATTATTTGTTAAGCATATTAGTCATATTACAGCAGAATTGACATTTTCGGTGTCACAACTAAATGCTTCCGGCAGACAGCTTTCCTCTATTTATCTCGCTGCTTTTTTAGAATAAAGTTATTATTAGATATTATAATATAGATATTTCATTTAAAGATGTTATATGTGAAGATTGTTTATTTGAATAAATTATACCATATCAAGAATTGCTAAATTTAGATTTATAAATGGTTTTAATGGTTAAAATTTTCAAGACAAATATATGTTATTAAAAGATAAAATGTATATTAATTATGCATATATAAGAGTATTTTATTTAATAATAAAAGTTATGTTTCTAACTACATATACAAAGGCTGTATTTTACTTGATTGTATCTTTCTAAACCTTATATCGGCCTCACTTAATTTATTCAAATAAAATAAATATTCATGACATACAATAAGATAATTATTGCAGCAATCTTCTAAATTGAAATCTTATATTATCTATCTCAACTAAATTACAAATTTGGGGTACGTAATCTCTTATTATTTTTCTCCACAAACTTGGTACGTAATCTATATATAATTAGACACTAGATAAAAGAATAAATAATCAAATAATAGGACATTACATATTGGTTAATATTCTGTTCTATGTAGAATTCAACTCATAATTACTTTACTTTTCTAATTATTGGTAGAACAGTAGTACTAGCTAAGCAATCTAATTACATCTGCCACTTGTACCTCATGGTACAACAAAACATCAAAATTGCAACTGATCACCAAATCAAACAATATCCTCCACTTTCAAATGTATTGTGGCGGGACGAATAAAACCTCACTGGCTGCCACACATACATTCATATGGCCAAAGTCATGCATGCTTTGTTAAATAGAGATGATGCATACTTGAAAGGGGTTTAACGGAATTTTGTGTAGCCACAGTACTTTATTTCTTTAGGATGGCAATTCATATCCAATTTGCGGGTACCTACTCCAATTCGATTTGATTGGGGCGGGTAGAAAACCCGCTCCGCAGTGGGTCGGGGCAAGTTTATGCTCTAATGACTGCGGGATTGGTTAGGTTCGGGGTTTGTGGTAAACCCGCCCTAAAGTGTGTATATATATAATTTAGTTTTTTACAAAATATATATATACTAATAAACCCTAAACATAATATAGTTGTTAGCCCTTTTTTCCTTTCCCTTCCATTCCTCACAATCCCGACAAACATGTTTTTGCATAAGTGTTGGTGGATAAAAACATTTTGATGTTGTTTGTTTGTATGAATTTGCTATATGATCAAAATGCTTTTCTGGAAGGATAAGAATTCATGTTCGAAAATTTGGATATCGAGAATGATCAGACAAGCAACTTTAATACAAGTCTTGATTGTTCATTTGAAATAAAATTGCTTTACATTATGGGCTACTGTGACAGAATGATAAGTTATATTAAATGGTTTTTCATAGTTGAAATTTATAAAATATTTGAGTTAAAACTGTAATATTTCGTTAATTGTATAGTGCATAGAATTTTAAAAAATAGAAAATATTAATTAGGTGCAGGTAGGATTGGGTAGGGTGGCGGTTTTCATTCCTAAAACCCGCAGGACGGGTAGGGGCACTATAAAACCTTTACGGGTTAGGTTCGGGTTGAGTCAAACCCACCCCAACATGCCCTATTGCCAATCCTATATTTCTTTCTCGTTCTTCTTTATTTTTCACGTCTATGTGGTCTTATAATATTATTGGAGTTTGATTGATAGATAATTATATACACAAGAGGGTGTTTAACATATGAAGGACTCTTATTATTTTCTTTTTAGGATTAGGATAAAAATATACTTTTAATTTTAGTGTCTTTATTATTAATTTTTAAAATTTTAATGATTTAAAACTTCTAATACTATAATAAGCCAACCAAGAATAATTAAAATTTACAATTCCTTGAGATTGAATATATATATATATATATATGTATACTTATCATTATATGACTAAAAGAAAATTTAAATGTTAGTTTTCTAATTTTTAAAGAAATGGTATTCATGCTTTATCGTGACTTTAACTGAAATAACGAAATTCTAAGACATCACACACACAAATGATTGAGCATCCTAGTTTACATGATACCTAGATCCAATTTTTAACCTAGACCTCAAATTCCTTTTCCTATCGGTTGATGCCACCGTTGGTTACCACTATCAGCCACCAATTAATTTTGTTAAGTTTTTTTAAGGTCATTGCGACCATAGTACTCTTTTTGCAGTGTGGCTGCTGCTACCAAACTCAAGCAGTCGTTGCCCTAAAAGTACGCTGCTATTATTGCTGTCACACACACCAATGCTCGTAGAGACACACAACCACTGCTATTTAATTATTTTCATTATCGCTCCATTATGTTCTTTTTGTTGCTGATTAGTGTTTTCTATTTTAATGAATTCACTTTATTTGTGTTAGTGTTCTTCAATTTAGGGCAAATTTTGATTTATTTTGTGGACTAGCTGACCACTCAGTGCTAGTCAGTAGCCCAACAAGTGTATAATTAGCCAAAAAAATTGTTTAAAAAGAACAAAATTCTAATCCTCCTTTTCTTTTATTGCTCTCTTCTATTTTTTTCTTGTTGGTATTATTTCTCCATGGATCCGAAAAGTCTCATTAGTTCTCTTCTTCAAATTGCTAATTGTAAGTTAAATGGTGGTAATTATCACCATTGGTCTATTTCCATTGAAGTATTTCTTGATGGTCCTGATGAAGTCCACTATCTTTTGGATGAACCTTCTTCTCTTGCATCTGATTCCAAGATTACTGCTCTTTGGAAGCAAGAAGACCATCAATCACATCTTTTCTATGGAACTCCATGAAGCTTGTCATTGTAACTATATATGCATTAATTTAAAGAGCACCAACCCATCTTCAAAAGCTATATATGGGCATCCGTCTCGCATGGATGAGAAGATTTTAACTGAATATCAGTCTATTCGAGTGGAGAATTGAAGTTGACATACCATTTCAGATATTTCAACCGCATTGACGAGAGGAATAACCTTATCTTATTTCTTCTGAGACCATGCCGAAGTGGCGAGATCAACTTGATATTCTTCACAATAATTTGAATTTTTTTATTATCAAGTTATTGTTAACTCTTAGTTGCCTGCTCTTGATAAAAGTCTACTCTCGTGCATTGAGATTTTTCACCTATCATCCATCCATCACTTGTTGCACTTCCCATTGGAAATTGGCCCATCTTAGCCTTTCAACATTCTCCTATTAGGACTCACAACATTGGCCCAAACAATTGTAAATGGTCAAGTTGGGGGATAAAGAGGCCATGGGAATAGTCGAGGAGGCTGGAGTAGCTAAAGTTCATGGACGTGGTAAAAGTGATGAAAACTGTGATTATTATAGCTATTCTATTATACTCATGGAAGGCCTCTTTGGTATGCTAAAGTGTCTTTCAAAACTCTTGAACCCTACCATTGTACTGCTTTTTCCACCACTAATAGTGCCACTTTAATTGGGAAGAATATACAGAGTCCCTCTAGTTCCAGTTAGCTCAACAGGCTGCACTTTCAGTTGTATCCCTTATCTAACAATGTAAACTACAAATGTGTCTTTTGTCAACCTCTAGTATCTTTAAACCATGGATACTCAACTCTAGGGCATTTGAACACCTTCATTTTTCAAACTCACTACCCAGTGATACCTTAGTTGATAGTTCCCTAAACTAAAGTCCAAGTTATTGATACCATTGTCATTCTCATTGTTATCTTTGTCATTCGTCCTTTATATTCCCAAATTTCCCTTTAACTTAATGTCTGTTATCAAATTAATCAAACAAATTAACTATTTTGCAACCTTTTTCTTTTGCCAATGGGGAAGACAATTAGCAAAGGGCATGAATCTCAAGGTCTCCATAAGATTGCACCGCTATCGATTACTGCTTCTCAAGCATGTACCTTACCATTGAACATCCATTGTTGTCTTAAGCTCTTGCTCTTAATAAGTTGAAGAGGTTGGTACCACGTTTAAGTCATGTTTAGTCGCTAGACTGTGAGTCGTATCAATCAGGTGAACACCACCATATTTCTTTTCATTCACATGAAAATAGATGCTTCTTGCATCTTTTTAATATTGTTTATTTTATGCTCAGAATCCTTGTTGAATTATACCTACTTTGGGTTTTCATTATTTTGTGACATTTGTTGATGTTTTCTATTTAAACACTTGGCTTTATTTAATGAAAGACCTGCTTGAGTTGTTTTCTATTTTTCATACATTTTATGCTGAAATCAAAACTTAATTTGGTTATTCTAATAATACACTTAGAAGTGATGATGTCAAGGAATATTTCTCTTGAACTGTTAACATATTCATAAGTAATAATGACATCCTACACCAATCCTCTTGTTCTTACACCCCCCAACAAAATGGGGTTGTTAAAAGAAAAAATAGTAATTAATTGGACATTACTCGTGCAATGATGTACTATGCACATATCCTAAAATAGTTCTGAGTGATGTGGTCTTAACTGCTTCTTACTTGATTAATCGCATACCTTCAAATGTGTTAGCTAATCTATCTCCTCACACTATCTTATTTCCTAATGAACATGCTTTCAAGCTTCCACCTCATATATTTAGGTTTGGCTGCTTCATTCATCAATTGAGACCTAGCTACCATTAGTAAGTTGAGTCCATAATTTATTAAGTGTATCTTTGTAGGTTAATTTTTAATTCCAAAAAGGATATTAGTGCTATAAACTGATATCTAAAAAGTTAATTTATAGTTATCATGTCATGTTTTTTGAGTTAAGACATTATTTTTCTAATTTTCATACTCTTATTCTGACCTTGAAACTTTGTTATTCATCCTGTAGCTACAAACCTATGTCTCATCCTTACCATACTGCCATAGACAATTTGTTTTGTCATGACTTGCAGGTTTATGTTTAGCAGAATAATGTGGTGCCATCTCCTTCTAATTCATGCTCTCCAAAGCTAACTTCTCCACCATTAGACCTTTCTTCACCATCTATTTCTAAATTAGACATATTGATTGATTACCTTATGGAAAGGTAAGGACACTTGTACATCTTATTCTATATTGAATTTTATGTCTTATAAACATTTGTCTACTGCATTCTCTTTATTTATTTTTGATATAGAATTTATCTCTATTCCTATAAAATTCCATGATGCTAGAGAGCTATTATAGATGAAGAGATGCGTGATTTTACTCGGACTGGTACATGGAAGCTTGTTCTTCTTCCCCCTACTAAGTCTATTGTTGGTGTGAGTAGGTGTATACAATAAAGGTGAACACAGATGGTTTAGTTGATTGCCTAAAAGCGTGCTTTATGTTATGGGGTACACATAATTTTTTGGTTTAGATTATTCTGATACTTTATCTCCTTTTGCAAAAACGTCCTCTATTTGTCAGTTTGTCTTTTTGGTAGATCTTGACCTTTGCACCAATTAGATGTTAAAAATACCTTTCTCAACAATCATCTTACTGAAGAAGTCTACATGGAGCAACCTCTAAGTAATGTTGATTAGGAGGAGTTTGATTTGGTGTGCCTTCTTAAGAGACCACAATATTTTCCTAAAGCAATCTCTTCGCATCTGGTTTGGTTAATCCACCCAAGTTGTAATCTCATTCAATACGACATAATATCAATAGAGCATTTCATTTTCCATGTACATATTTTGGCGGGTATAATTCTCCTTATGGTGTATGTCAATGATATTGTTATTATTGGATATGATAGTATATGCATACAAAAATTGAAGTCTTTTCTACAATCTCAATTCCAAACCAAAGATTGGAAAATTGAAGTGCTTTCTGGGGATCGAAGTCGCAAAATTACACCTCGGCATTGCTTTCTTTCAATAAAAGTATACAATTAATTTATTGTGAGAAGTTGGTATGTTGGAGGCCAAGCCAGTGGATTCTCCCATGTATGTTAACGCCAAGCTCTTGGATAGTCAAGGTGAACCATAAAACAAATTAAAGAATTTACTCATTCCAATATCTCATTTGTAGTTAGTGTAGTTAGACAATTTCTCGACTCTCGGACCAATCATTGTGATGCAATCATAAGGAATTTGAGATATTTGAAAAAGTCATTCGAGGCATGGAGGCGTTATATAAAAATCATGGGCACCTTAATATTGTTGGGTATACTGATATGCTGGGTCCATATTTGATAGAAAGTCTACCTCTGGATATTGTATTTTTGCCTAAGGTAATTTGATCTCTCATGGAAAAGTAAGAAGTAGAATGTGGTGTCAAGATCAAGTGTTGAAATTGAATATAGAGCATGGCATACACTACCTCTGAATATAATTTTCTAAGATATATTTTGGAGGATCATGATTTTAAATGAATCAAATTTATGAAACTAGCATGCAGTAATCAAGTCACGATATGAGAGAATAAAGCACATGAAAATAGATTACTAATTTGTACGAAAGAAAATACTAAAGAATATCATGAGTAACTCTCACGTGTAGTCTAATGATCAATTAGTCGATTTATTCAACAAGATACCGAAGGGAGCTCGAGTGAAATACTTTTGCAACAAGCTTAGAGCATATTATATATATTCTCCAATTTAAGTGGAGTATATTCAAGCAAGATATAAACATATGATAAACAAGTGTTAAAAGTACGAGGTGTAAAGCATGTACTGCCGTAATTAGTAGATATATTGTTTCCTTGTAAATGTATAATATAATGCTGATTGCTGACCTCTTGGAGATGGGCGGTTCACTCCAACTCGTACTTTAATATTATTATTATTATTGTCGCCTTTTCTTTTCTTATATGAATGAATATCATATCCCTCATTTTCTTTATTTGATCAAGTGATGCAATCTAAAGCAATGACACCAAAACCAATATAACCACCATTAACTAGCTTACAATAAAAACCAACCGTAAGATTAGAGGCGTGTAAATGATTAGGGTGTTGTTTTTTCTAAATTCACACCGTCAAATAATGAAATAATAATATTCTATATTTTACGTTAAATATTTGAACTATGAGATCTTATATTACTACCATACCCTACCTAATTCAAAATCTATTCGTCTGTGAACTAAGTCTAGCTTATTATTCGATCTAATTATTTAGTGTATTGATTAATTTTTTTAAGAAATATTTTGGTATATCATTAAAAAAATTACTAATTTAATTTAGCTCATGCATTTAATTTAATTTAGTTAATCCATACATTTAATTACAAAACAAGTAATAGCTATCCTAATTCTACTATATCTTTTGTTTCATCTCTTATGGAACAATCACAAATACTTTTTTGATTATGGATCTACTACCACAAATTCAATGCATAATTTCAGCATTCAATGTGTATTCCTGAGTAATTTCATTTTTCAATTATTCAACCATTTCATTTTACCAAGTTCAATGTTAGCCAGATTAGTCAACATTTATATGTTTCGATGCAACAACAAGATGTTATTTGTAATAAATTAAAAAAAGTTCTATTATTTACTCTCTCTCCTCTTTCTCATATTAATTTCATTTTTTTTCTCTAATTATATTATTTTTTTTCTTTAATATTATTATTTTTATTTTTTCAAATGATGTTATCTCATACAATATATGCGAACATATTTAGCTATAGTTTACAAAATATACCATTATATAAATATCAATAAATATTTTTAATTTTATATATTAGAATTTATCATTATATAGATTTAATTTTCGTGTAGACAATTTTATTTGAATTTTTTGAATTTGAATAATAGGAAAATGAGTAATTTTTGAATATATAATATATAGGTAATTTTTGGACATAAACTCTACTCGAATTCATTCTATTATTTGCAATAGGTATATATATATATATATATATATATGAAGAAAAATTGTTGGGAGGCGGGGATTTTTACTTAGGTATAGATATGAGCATGGACATGAATTTAAATACTTTAATTTTTTTGGAGGAAATTTGAGTGAACAGGTAAGTGACAGATCAACCTCAATCGTTTATAAAATGAGATAGATCTTATTTGCTATGAGTATTTGAAGCTAAAATTTGATTTCTTTTGGTCATTAATGCACACATTTTAAATTAGGGATAACAATATGGAGGGTAGGGTTGAGGATTATTAGTCCCAATCCCTATTCCCAGTTTTCAAATTAATTTTCATAACCGCCTTCATACCCAATGGAGAAGAGAACTTTGTACTCATCTTCGCATTTAATGGACGCAAAGATTTTTGCTGGTATTCCCCTTTCTTCATTTCTCATTCTATTTTTCTAAATAAATTAAATAGAAATAATTAATTAATTTAAAAGTGCACAAATTATAACTTCGTTCAAAATAAATACAATTCAAGGTCAACGAACATGAAATAGGATTAATCCAAATAAATATAATCAAAATCATAAAAAGTTACATCCATGCATTTTGTTCACTCTCGACGATCTTCAATTCTTCACATCATTAATTTAAATAGCACAAATCTAAATCAACTACCATTTTCGTATTTTGTTAGCTTTTAAGGTATTTGTCTTTCTATTTAATTTTTGAAAATTCTATTTAATTGCATAGAATATGTATGTGTTCCATTAATTTTAAATCTTTAGACATGTATTATTTTAGTTAGCATAGACAAATATTTAGATAATGATTCAAGATAGTACAAAATATGCATCAAAATTCTACCAGAATAAAATTTATAAATAAGAACTCTGTTAAGAATATATATATATATATATATTGTTTGTGTCATTATTGATTACAAATTATGCTTATTACATTATCTTGATCGAAAGTAAACAATTCACACATTATTATTTTGATAAAAGAAATAAAGTAGAACATTATAAATTAAATGAATATTTATTTTAAATTGTAAAATTAATTCAATCAATATAAATATATATGTATATAGATATACATACATATTTAAGGATTATGGTGGCGGGGGTGGAGTCATAAGTTGTGATAGCTTGTGAGACTTGGCCTCATGTTTTAGTGGTTTTAGAGATTTTGGGAATATTTTGGTATTTAAGAGATATGAGAATGAGAGATGAGGTTGTGAGATAAAATATAATGATTATAGTGATATGATGAATTGATGTGGTGAATCGGATGAATACCGGTAAATAACAAATTAAATTGCCATCCCCACTTTAAGTAGAACATACCAAACTTCTAAAAAATATTGATCTATCATTAACGCAAAGGTAATTTACTAAAACGACAATCTTGCTAGTTTTGAAGAAGTTAGATTTATAGTAGGATTTTGATATTTGTATTGGTTGCTCTTATCGCGTTAGGACATATTTATTCTTTATTATATGGATCCATATATAGAATTCGTAGGAAATGATAATATGGCGTAATAAGAATTTTCTGGCTTCAGTGGCGCAAATATTTACTTCAAAAGCAATACCATTTTAATTAGTTTGATAGATAGGTAGTGGGTGGACCACAATTGGTAGTCATTTTTTGTTCAAAGATTTTTAACACCACTCGTCTTCAATCTTTTTTCTCATCATCTTTGGCCAATAAAAACTTGACAAGTCAGCTTCCTCAACATCAATATCCTTAGCTTATGCTTCACCTGAAATTTCAAAAACTTCTCAAAATTGGGTGGGGAAGGATCAAACAAAAATATGCCCATACGCCCTTTAGCTTCATGTGATATTATTCTTAATATCATTTTGATGTTGAAATAAGGGCTTGCTTTTATGACTCAAAATTCCCCCCCTTTTTTTAAAAATAATTATCAAAAATAAAATTCTCATTAAAAAATATTCATATCAATCTACGTGATTGTGACTTCTAAGAAATATTAAGGCAGCCAATAAAAATTATTATGATGAAGAAATAGGAAATTAATAATGATTTAGTGTCATCTAATAACTTTTTTCCTATATTTATTTATTTATTTGAGTTGCATAGGGTCGGATTCTCTTATTTCAAAGAGCATAATCTAAAACTAAAGTCACAAGGGAAATTAGAGTTGCGGGGCATTTGATCGAAATTTTTTTTGAAGTATAAATCAATAAAAAGGTCGAAAGTTATATAAATTGGTCTACATAAATGTGATAAATCAATTAAAGAGTACATTTATCACACAATATTAAAGGTACTTATAATAAGGTGCGAGTTTATTTTGACAATCCTACATGATAAAATGGAATTTTATCACATATTCTTAATTAATATTTCGTATTTTAAATATGTTTCAAGTTAAAAATAGGTCCAATCTGACCAACAAAAAAGACATAAGTCATAAAGTGTTGGGGTATTATTTTTAGGGGAGGGAGGCAGAATCCATTTGATCTCTCTAAATTTCTGTCCCATTTTTCACTGTAAACTTCCATGTTGATCAATTTACCCTAGAATCCTTTCACAAAAGCATGTACAAAATCAGTTCTTACGTGAAAAATAAAAACCATATTGGTCATTGATGTATCTAACAAGTGTCGTTTTTTCCAGGATAATTTGGCACAAAAAATAATATAGTAAATCTATCAATAATTTCTTAATTTTTTAACAGAAAATTATTGGGGGTTTCTTTTGTTCTTTAAACTTTAAAGGCTATAATTTAATTTTAGTAACCGAATGGCCTGCAGCGAAATGACATAAATTTTCGATATAATAAGATTAAATTCTAGTGTGCTAATTGGACTTAGAAATTGACTTAGGGCCTGCCCCAATTCACTAAATGGGCTAAAAATTGATGGCATTGACTTTTAAAAAGCGAGCCCAAGTGGCCAGTTGATCACAGTGCTCATAACAGTGCGTCACCACGTCGCCGTCGCGTGTTCCTGTGGGGAATCTTTTTATTTTTTATTTTTTATTCCTCTCTCTCTCTCTCTCTCTCACACACACACACACACACACACACACACACACACACACACACACACACACACTTTTTTTCCAAAATACTGAAAAAAGAATAGTTGAAAAAACTTATGGCCGTTCAGATTCGACTTTTCTCCTTTCAACTCATGTGAAAATCAATTTTCTCACCAAATTTCTTATTTCCCCCAAATCCCAAACCCCTTCCACCAATTCTGTCAGTCCGTTCTTATCGAATTTCTCCTGACGCCGGTTAACAATTTCTCTTTTTCCGGCGTCTGATCTCGAATGGTTTCACCGGAGAATACGAATTGGCTGTACGATTACGGCTTTGAAGATATCTCTGTTCCCGATGGCAATTTCTCTGCTCCGAATTCTGGGTTTTCTTGGCCCATTCAAGCCTTGAATGGATCATCAAATGCCAGGTAGCGTTTTCATATTTCCTTCACTGCGGTTTTGTAATTTTTTTGTAATTCATATGTTTGTGCCTTTTCTGAGCTTTCAATGACTTCGTCTTCTCAATCGACATGTTTTCCCCCCTAATCTGTCATGGTGCTTCACATGTTTCTCAATTAACATGTTCATTGTTTTATTTCCCAATTATTTATGGTGCATAATATACTATTTGATTTTTTTTTTTTTTTTTTTTTTTTTTTGGGATTTAGTTATTTCATTCTATCTAATTTATAGTTTCTGTGGGAATTCATTTTGGAGCCTTGGTAATTTTTCTGATATGTTATCTTTTCATGATTTTCTATGTTTGTGGTGAATCGTTATACTTTTATCCATTTGTTGTGTTAGGAAAATCACAGACATTTTCTTTATTGTGAGGATTTACTTTTTTATTTTTATTTTTTTAAATCTCGTGCTGGGGATTTAGTTTGGACATTGACTGGGAATTATTGGGAACTTTCTAAATCTTGTTCATGCATTTGCCAATGTACTTTGCTTTGGATGGTAAGTTTCTTGCGGTTTTCTTGTTATGATTAGGTTTTTCAGATATAAGATAATTTAGAGATGAAAGTAGTTACTTTATTGAACTTCACTTTTCTCTGTTTTGACATGTTGGATTACAGTTTCCGAATCATGGCTGAAGTTGTGAGGTTTAGGGACATTAGAACTTTCAAACACCTCATAAGATGCAAGCTCAATCAGTTATTGTTTCTTCTGATATAATATTAAAGAAGTTGTAATTGATATACAAGTCATCATTCTTAATCATTTCAAATTTGTTTTGACAAGTTCTGGGAATCCTTATATAACATTATTCAAACTCTCTCTCTCTCTCTCTCTCTCTTTATTATTTGACATAAGCACATATCAATTTATCATAGATCATTTTTTTTTGGTCTTATGGTGTTTTTATCTATTGATAGTGTGGAGATTGACGGTTCATTTGGGGAATCAGATGCACAGAAGGAAAACGGCTCGAAAAAGCGGTACAGAAGCTTTTCTTAACTGTATATTTGATGCAATCAATTAGTTGCTGATTGGTTTGATGGTAAAATATAACTATTTTTGAGATAGTGGTTGGAAGTAAATAGCACTCTGCTTTAAATGCATCTATTTTTGTCAACAATGGGTAAAATTGTTTTCCTTTCTTTTCTTTTCTTTTCTTTTTTTTTTTTGGGAGGGTGTGTGTGCACTCCTTCTCCTTCTTTTGCATTTCCCAAAGTATTTCTGCTTATTCGTTCTATGTTTCAATGTGAATTTACATGTAACATAGAAGCCACTTAAAATGCAACTTAACAATTAACTAAAAGGCTTCATGCTCTCTTTAATCAAAGCTTCGTTCTTCCATACAGTTTGTCACACCTTTTTATGTTCTTCACAGTGCTAGAACTGAACCATGTGCTCCATCAAGCTCCAAAGCGTGCAGGGAGAAACAACGGAGGGATAGGCTAAATGACAAGTAATTCTGTTGTCTGCTTGTTTCACATTACTAGTTCTCCATTTTTTTCCTTTGCCTCCAGTAACTGCTTTGGCATGTTCCTTAGGTTTATGGAATTGGGTGCTCTTCTTGAGCCTGGGAGACCTCCCAAAACAGATAAGGCTGCTATTTTGGTCGATGCTGTTCGCATGGTAACTCAGCTAAGAGGTGAAGCACAAAAGCTCAAAGACTCAAATTCAAATCTCCAGGAGAAGATTAAAGAGCTGAAGGTAAACCAATCTTTTTCTTTAATTTTTGCATCTGACTATCTTGGGTGGAATATGATAGCTGCCTGTTCCGGAAAGTTGGTACTTTGGAAAGAAGTTAATGTCTTAGTTCTATGTATTGTGCACTTTGTTTCCTTTGCTGTAAATATTTCATCATTTGATGTGAATATTTCATAGGCAAAGGTTGCTGATTATGCTACCACTTTGCTTTACTAATATTCTAGGCTGAGAAGAATGAGCTTCGTGATGAGAAGCAAAGGTTAAAGGCTGAGAAGGAGAAGCTTGAGCAGCAGCTAAAGACAATGAATGCCCCCCAACCTGGATTTTTACCAGCTCCTACTGCCATTCCTGCTGCATTTGCTGCTCAAAGCCAAGCTGCGGGCAACAAGTTGGTACCTATTATCAGTTACCCTGGTGTTGCGATGTGGCAGTTCATGCCACCTGCGGCTGTAGATACATCTCAGGACCATGTACTGCGCCCACCTGTTGCCTAGGTTGGCAGCTAAATCCTGGGATGGTGGTTTCATTGTGGTCCAGTTATTGCATTATTTGTCAATGCTCTTGACTGTATTAGTTTTTGCCTGACTTTCTAACTTGGATCTGGTGAACCATGCGACTGGTTGTGATTGTTGAACTTTAATCTAGTTTGTTCTGGTTTTTACATGTAAAAGTTCTGCTTTAATAGTTGTTTCCAAAGATGGTTCTCCTTGTGTAGGCTATTCCTTCCAGCTTCCCCATGGGCTGCAGGCATTGTGCGGTGGAACTTGAGTTCCCCAGCTGGGGGCAGCTTCTCAGTTTTCTGGGAGACAAGATTTATGCAGTGCCATCTGTTTTAGCTTCTAGGTTTGTAAATTCCAACTCACTTCACCTTTTCACTGTCTGGTGGTTTCTTAACAACAATGTCTCCTGGATGCTTTGTATTTCTAGTTGTAATTTATGGATTTGTACAAACTCCAAAGCAACGTCATCTTGCCCCATGGACTACTCTTGCCAAACAAAAACTTAAAGACTTCTTGCTAGGTAAAAGACTTAACCAGGAGCAAGCCAGCAACTTCTTTATTGATCAGGAAGTGAAACTGACCACAAATGACCGCGCACAATCTGCCAAGGTGCTGCACAACCAAATACGGATTCTATATAAGGCTCATATTTTTCCATGGTCTATCTCTCTAGGTTTCTTGGGGGTAGTATCTTTTCTTGCAAGCTCTTTCGTTATTATGGATTGACTTCTTACAACTCTTACCTTTTATTCCTTGTGAAAATTAGTAGTAGCAGCAAACTACGGGCATAAAATATTTTTGAATACATGTTATTTGTGCAATTAAAGCATCATGTTACTCATTTTTTCAATAAATCAAATATCACTATTATGAATGATATTGTATGTTCATCTTATGTACACATTTCAATTTAATAAAATAATAAATATCAATAATCATTGCAATCATATGAAAAATTCATTTATTAGGGATCTTAAAAATTAGTCCACTCCAAGAAGTTTATGAAAACTAAATATATGATCAAAATAATGCGATTATTTTTAAAGTTAATGAAAACTAAATATACAATCAAAATAATGAGAATTTTTTAGTATATGCATATTTGAAGAAAATGAGTTTTCTAGCACATAAGTGATTGTAGGAGAAACAGTGCAAATTATATATTGAATACATTGATAGTTGCTTGCATATTATGTCATGATTAAAACTTGATTTAATAAAATATGTGGGATAAGTGAAAAGCGTAAATTTGTTATGTTAAACATTGGTATCATAACTACATCTAATATACATGAATTTTCTTTATTCTCAATATGATATCTATGTATTTATTTTATAGAAAACTAAAGGGTGAAATCAGTGAAATTGCATGAAGTAACGTAGGGTGATAGTTTCCAACGGACACGATAACTAATACAAAATTGGCACGAAATTATTTGGTTTGGTAGATTAATAAAAAGAAGAGATAGGTGACGGGGGACGGGACGGTGCACCCGAGGACCTCCAAGTACGGGGACTATGGTAAAAATCATATATATCCGCCGGCCCCAATGCAATTCGACGGTAATCAATAGATGCATCTGTAGAATTACACTTTCTTTCTTGGCCAACACCAATAGCTTCCTTTCACTTCCTTTTTACTGCCAAGAGAATGGCAAGAAACACCAATGGCCTGTTAGGACAATTAATTCCAAAATTTCTTTCAACTTCAAACAAAACCTATAAATCATTGTCTTTCTCATTGACTATGTACAAATATGTGTATATTTAATTAATTAGCTGCATTTGTTAGCCTAGTCAGCAGTTGGTTAGCTAGTTTGTTAGTGATCAGTTAGTAACTAATAGTTAGTTTTCATTCTCTTCTCAGCTTGTATATATGCTTGATACAAACCCTAATCACAACATATTATTCATTCCCCATAATATACAGCTCTCAGTTTTCACTATTACTGCATTCTCTCCAGAATGAGGTTTCCCACACTCGAACATGGTATCGGAGCCACGATACTGTGGCTCTGAAGAATTCATCTCAGCATTTTTTGCATCGTTAACTCTACAATCGATTGGGCGAACTTCCATTCGCTGCTGTTATTTGTGATCCTGCACACTCTGATTGATATCTCGAGCCTGCGTCTATGGAGGAACTCAGTGACGAAGTTGATGCTAGGCAAAATTATGGTCGAAGAATGAGAGGAACAGAGAGTGGTGATCCTTTATTTCTTCAAACTTCTGACCATCCAAGTGTGGTGTTGGTATCTACTCATTTAACTGGAAATAATTACTTGTCATGGAGCCGTTCCATGAAGATCGCACTCGGTGCGAAGGTGAAACTTGGATTCATTAATGGAAGATGTGCTATGCCGGAGATAGATTTCGAAGAGTATGAAGCATGGGTGAGAGTTGATTGCATGGTGACATCTTGGATTTTAAATTCCATATTGAAAGATATTGTTGAGGACATCTATGGGAAGAGATCGAAGAGTGTTTCGGTGAATGTAATGGACCTTTACTTTACCAACTACAGCGGGAAATCAGCTCTATTACGCAGGGAAACCTCTTGATCATTCAATACTACACAAAACTTAAGAAATTGTGGGATGAGTTTGCTTTGTTGATGTCGATTCTAGAATGTACATACGGCGCTGCTAAGACAGTAGCAGATATGAGTTTTCTAAACCGATTGATGCAGTTCTTAATAGGGCTAAATAACTCGTATGACCACATTAGGAATCATATCCTAGTGATGGATCCCTTTCCAAGCATAAAAAAGGCATATTCTATGACACATAGGGTTGAAAAATAGAGGCAGGTTAATGTGACATTTTCAGAGATGACTGAACATGCTGCGATGTTGACAAAAGGAAATGCTCCTTTGAAGAAAGAATCTGGTACTAAACAGTATGGTAAGAAGGAGAATGGAAGGTAATCTAATAGGCATTGTAGCCACTGTGGAAGGGATGGCCATTTGAAGGAAACTTGCTTTAAGCTTAATGGATATCCTGACTGGTTTAAGGAGCTAAAAGAGAAAATAAATGTGCATGGCTTTGGGAGACAAACGGCAAATTATGTTGATACACCTCTTGAATTGCAATATGAAAAAGGAGAACAGAAGGATGGGGATTGGATATCTGCCTTAGCTAACTTAGTCCGGCAGGAGATAAGCAAGATAATGAAAGGAAAGCAGCAACTTGAGACTGGACAAGTGAATTTTGCTCACTACAATGATTTTGCAGGTTTGAATATTTACAATGCTTTGAGTGCTGTTAGTCTAATGGATGAAGATCTTTGGATAGTAGACACAGAGGCTTCTAGCCACATGTGCTCAAATATCAAACTTCTTTCCAAATTCACCACAATTAATTCTCCTACTCCTGTTTATTTGCCTGATGGGACCACTAAGCTGGTAAGACATAAAGGTTCAGTGAATTTGACAACCAAAATAAGCCTGTAAGACACTCTCCACGTACCTGATTTTAAGTTCAATCTCTTGTCTGTTAATAAGCTAGCTAATGATGCCAATCTAAAGTTCACTTTCTATCCTAAACATTTTATATTGCTGGCCCTGCAGAATGATGAGCTATTGGCCATTGGGAAAGTCCTAGGAAGACTTTATATTTTAGACAAGACTTGTTACCTAGCTAGACAGAATGTGAAATCTAGTGACAACATATCTCTTAATCCGTTTGCTTCCAAATGTATTGATCATCACAATGTATCTCTTAGTGATTTGAGCCTTTGGCATAAAAGATTAGGCCATACTTCCATTGTTGTCATGAAACACATACCTGATATCATCAATAATGATTTTAATTCCTTTCCCTCTTGCAATATCTGTCCTTTATCAAAGCAAACTAGACTACCTTTCCAATCTAGTGAAAATGTTGCTGGAAGATTGTTTGAACTCATTCATGTTGATCTATGGGGACCCTATAAAAAGCCCTCTCTCACAGGTGCTCACTATATTCTCACAATAGTTGATGATCATAGTAGAGGAGTGTGAACTTTTCTTCTTCAAAACAAACAGCAAACCCACAACCCCTATCTTACTTTCTTCAAATGGTCAAGAACCAATTTCACACCTATGTCATGAAACTTAGAAGTGATAATAGGATTGGGTTTGTCAATTCTGAAACCTCCACCCTATTTAGCCAACTTGGTATCCTACATCAAAGAACATGCCCATACACTCCTCAACAGAATGGGGTTGTAGAGAGGAAGCATAGGCATATCCTTGAAGTAGTTAGGTCATTCATGTTCCAATTTGGTTTACCTTCTAAGTTTTGGGGGGAATCTATCTTGATGGCTACCCACATTATCAATAGATTACCAACTTCTACACTTAATTGGAAGTCTCCTTTTGAAATAATTCACAACAGAAAACCTGATTATCATTCTCTTAAGGTCTTTGGCTCCCTATGTTATGCTACAAATACTCATCCCCGCAAAGACAAGTTTGCTCCTAGAGCCTATAGGTGCATTTTTCTTGGTTATGTTATAGGCCAAAAGGCCTTTAAAATCTATGATCTTGACAATCACAGAACATATTCCTGTAGAGACGTTACTTTCCATGAGTCTCAGTTCCCATTCCTCCAAAATACTTCAAATGAAACCTCTCAGCCTGTTATTCCCATTCTCATAACATTTGAGGAAACTTGATTCTGCCCCCACTCAACTAATAACACCTTTTGAAAATCATAAAAACTCCCATACTCTTTCCAATTTATCTAGCCATGCTGAACCTCAACTACAAAACCCTAACCAAACTAACCTTACACAAAGCTCCAGAATAAAAAGAAAACCTACTTGGTTAAGTAACTATGTCACTAATGTTTCTGATCATAATCCCAAAGAGTCTTCCTCAGTGATTTTCCCTGGCAAAGATATCAACTCAAATGCTGTAGGTTCCAAGTACACTCCTCCTACTTTTCCTTATACTAATGCAAATAATCTATCTCAAACATATATTTCATTCCTAGCCAATGTGTCTGCTGTTAAGGAGCCTGGATCCTATAGGCAAGCGTGCACTCAAGCAGAGTGGATATCAGCCATGGATAAAGAAATTGCCGCTCTTGAGTCTAATAAAACATGGGAACTCACTTCATTACCTGCAGGAAAGAAACCCATAAGTTCTAGATGGGTATACAAGGTGAAATATAAACCGAATGGAAGTGTGGAAAGATATAAGGCTAAGTTGGTAGCCAAGGGGTATAACCAAGTGGAAGGAATTGATTATGTAGACAGCTTCTCACCTGTGGCAAAGCTTGTAACTATGAGATTATTCCTAGCCCTTATTGCTGCAAAATCTTGGTTTCTACATTAGTTAGACATTAACAATGCTTTCTTCCATGGCTCTATTCAAGAAGAGATCTATATGCTACCACCAGATGTCTATAAAGGGGTAAAACCTGGACAAGTTTGCAAGTTACTGAGATCACTTTATGGGTTAAAGCAGGCCTCCAGACAGTGGAATGTGGAATTTACAACTTAGCTGCAACAGTTTGGCTTTCAACAATCTGTTCATGACCATTACTTATTCACTAAGGTTTCAGCTGGTTCCTTTTTAGCTCTCCTAGTCTATGTGGATGTGTTCTAGTTGATGGGAATAATGAAGATGACATTGCAGCTGTAAAATAATTTCTCCATGCCAAATTCACTATCAAAGATCTTGGTCCTGCTAGATACTTTCTTGGGATGGAGATTGCAAAATCTATACATGGCATATATCTAAATCAAAGGAAGTATGTCCTAGACATCCTTCAAGACACAAGGTTGCTAGGATGCAAACCAGTCTCCACGCCATTGCCAAAGAATCTTAAGCTAACAGATGAGTGAACAACTTATTTAGATCCTACTCAATATAGGTGCTTGATTGGGAGACTTCTCTACCTAAATCTCACTCGGCCAGATTTAACATACAGTGTCCAACAATTGAGCCAGTTTTTAAACACCCCAACTACTGCTCATTGGTAGATAGCCATCCATGTTCTTCGTTACTTGAAGGGCTGCCCCTCTAAAGAGTTATTCTTTGCTGATGATAATCCTTTACACATTACAACTTACTCAGATGTAGACTGGGTCGCTTGCACCTCCACACGGTGATCTATCACCAGTTATTGCGTGTTCTTGGGTGAATCTCTAATATCGTGGAAAACAAAAAAACAACCTACTGTATCCTCTTCTGCTGAGGCGGAATATAGAAGCTTGGCATCCACCGTTTGTGAGCTTCAATGGCTTTGTTACTTGCTGAAAGATTTTCAAATTTCCATCAATCTTCCCATTCCACTCTACTGCAACAACAAAGCCGCCATACACATCACCGAAAATCCAGTTTTTCACGAGAGGACCAAACACTTGGATATCGACTGTCATATTGTTCGAGATCAATTAAAGCAAGGCTTTGTTGCTCCTAGGCACGTCTCCACCAATCTGCAGCTAGCCGATATTTTCACCAAGGCTGTCTCGTCTCCAGCCCTTCAGCGAATTCTGTCCAAGTTGGGCTTGCAAGATGTTCACCAAACTTCAACTTGAGGGGGGATGTACAAATATGTGTATATTTAATTAATTAGCTGCATTTGTTAGCCTACTCAGCAGTTGGTTAGCTAGTTTGTTAGTGATCAGTTAGTAACAAATAGTTAGTTTTCATTCTCTTCTCAGCTTGTATATATGCTTGATACAAACCCTAATCACAACATGTTATTCATTCCCCATAATATACAGCTCTCAGTTTTCACTATTACTGCATTCTCTCCAGAATGAGGTCTCCCACACTCGAACAGACTATAACAAAATCAACAAAAGCACAAAAAACATTTGTGTCTCTTTTGACGGCCGGAATGCTGAAGAAACTGTAGACCGTCCAGATTTCGGGTCGAAATCCAGTCATCGATGACTATCCGTCTTCACGACTTCACTCTCTCCATTGGTTTTAGAAATCTTTGATATAATGCCCATCAACAGAAATGGTTCACAAATTAGAAATAACTTAATTTTATGGCCAGCCCAAGAGCTTAACCGAGTGTGCCATCAAGGCCTTTGGATATTGTTGTCCCAAATCGCGATATGGCGTCATATTTTTAATCAGGAAATCAAGATTGTGAATTCTGCTGACTTGTCAGTGTTTTTAGCACCAGAGGCTTCATAATTGGCAGTTATTTAGACAATTGCTGAGAGTTTGTGTCGAAAGCCTGTGCCTGCGGTGATTTTCACTCCCATAGGGACTGGGGATTTGAGTAGGAGATCAATTTCTGGTCAGCTGAGTTGTTCTGTGGGCTGATTTGAGGTGGATTAATTCGATTATGGCTTTTGGAGGTCCAGAGTGATCTTCAGTTTTTGGATTTCCAGGTATTCTGAATATTTCTTCACCTCTGGCTCTGGCGTGATAAATTATTATTGTTTCGATTTTAATACGTGCTATTGAATGTGATAATTGCAAAACATGATTCTTCTAGTATTGCTTGTTCCAACATCTGAAACTAAGGGCATGTTGACTAGCATTTTGGTCATTTTCTAGAAAGAATTTTGGGAGAGAGAGTTTTTGGGAGAAAACTTGGAAAAAATGTTAAGTGTTTGTTTATATTTTGGGAAAATAGGGAAAATGAATTGAGAATGAGTTGTTTGTTTGTTAATGTTTTGGTGGGGGGACAAATTTTATTGTAGATGCCAAATTAATTACTTTTTTGTTGGGTTTGTAGGAAGAAATTATATTTTTATGTAATGTGTATATATATATATACACTTTGATGGTGTGTGTATATATATATACTTGAGTGTTAGGTAGGGTTAAGGTAAGGCTAGAGTAGTGTGTAGGGTCTTTTTAAGATTGAATTTTGAGGGTTTTTTGTGTATAATTTTTTTTGTTTTGGAAAAATAATTGGAGAATGTATATATTTTTTGGGATTGTTTTGGGAGTTGGAAAAAATTTCCCCAAAATGCCAGTGAACATAGCCTAAGATTAGAGAATACAACAGGAACAGTACGGCCCGAGCGAAAGCATGACATGTAATCAGATGTAGCATGCTTTGTTTGATAAATATTCCTTCTGCTTTAATACGTTTAATGTGGAATCATGTAATAATAAAGGCAATCTTCATTTTGACTAGGATTAGCAATCATGGATGCAAAATAAATTAATTATTCCTTCTGAAAATATGAAAAATTGAATAAATTGTAATATAATTCAGAACCAAGGAAGAGTTCCCAAAATTTGAAGCCTGTGGCTTTTATCATCTCTACACATAGATTCCTATACTTTTGTGCAGAACTTTCCATGTATGTCCTGCTTTCTCATTTTACAAGTAAAAAGACGTAAACAGTGTTTTTGTCGATGAATATTTTTCTAAGATGCTCTTATGTGACAGCTCTTTATGAATCTATCGGAGAAATCAACATACTTTGTCCACAGAGGCAGCAGCTGTGGAAACGCTATGTCCAGCCAAGGCTTTGCTCGACCATTGAAATGGATGACGCCAGCACTTTCAGCATCGGCGATGGTTGTGTTATCCTGGTAACCCAGTCCCAGCATGTGCCAGAAGGGATTGATAATGTGGACATGACCGTGGAAAGCTATTAGACCTGGAGGTAAGGTTCCTAGTTGCCATAAACTTAGGTCTGACTTCAGATTCTGCAATTAGGAAAAGAAGGCATATTAAAGAATCTATAGATGTTAAATCTTATCCTTTGTCAACTAGTACTTATTCAGAATTCATGGATATCCAAATTCTAAAAACATTTCAGACTGCATTTTTTGACAATTGCTAACAGCTGCATTCCTAATGTAATCCAAAGGTTACCTCTTTGAGCCAGAAATGGTATGTCTGGCTTATGTTTGTTTTCCTCCAAGCTTCTAGATCAAATATGTTCATGCCATAGGCCCATGCACATTCATTAGGATCAAAGTTATTTGCTATCAGGGGATGAGAAAAGTTGAGGTAGCTTTTGAACCTCTTCGACATCACAAATTTGTCCTCTCCTCTGCATGTTTCCACGGCTCCATTGACTTTTCCATTCATGTCAATGTCCCAGAGAGGTGAAAGATCAGTTTGAACCACAATATCATCATCCAGGAACACTACTTTGTTAAGACTGGGAAACAACTGCAGTAAAATTGCCGAGGTAAAAACTAAAATTCTTTCAAGAATGTTAAGCCAAGCTATATATATGACATCGAAACTGACCTCTGGCAAATGTATACGAATGTGATTCATTATGGAGTTGTACTTTGGGCTCAGCGCCTGCAACTTTGCAGCAATAATATATGGTTTCTCTGTGTTATTTGCCACAATAGCTGATGACCCTCCCCTAAACTGCGAGCGCACCTTTTGGTCTTTTTCCATGGCTTCCAAGACCGGGACCTTCCCCTTTGTGAACCAGTCAAAATGGTGCAATGCTTTAACCTCAATGATTGCAGGCGTCAAGGGATGGAGGGAGAACCATGCCTGCATTGGATAATAAGTCTTTCTGTCTGTGATTATATGGAGAACAACCTTTTCAGGGTGCAACGAGTTGCGAACAAGTGATGATGCAACAACAGAGGCGCCAAGGACATTGTCAGAGGCGAGGACCAAGTGAAAGAACGAGTTATCAACAAGGGCCGGGACTAATTCTGCTGAGGGAAGCTGGAGACGGGCGTTGGCATTAGTAGAGTGCTCGTTCGCTAGTGTTAGTGTGAGGCAGTGCAGCTGTTTAGGTATGCTGCTTGATGCCACATGTCGATACAAGTATTCTTGGATTTTTGCAGTTCTTGTCCTCTGTTCGAGGAGTGTGACCTGTAAGAAATAGACAGGGACTAGTCATTTGAAATGAATCTTCCGACATGAACATAGAAATTAAATAGACAGATGACATGTTGATGCATAATACCATAGCTTTGAGCTTGACAGCAAAGGTCTTGGCATCAGGTCTTTCATCCTTTATTTCAGCAACAAAATCTTCCATAGTTTGAGGAATTTCTGGTGCTGCCTGGACTTCACTTTGATTAACAGGCTCTTCCAGTACTTTATATATCACATCAGGAACCTGACAGGAATCATGTAATTTTTTATATATTCTCAGACATTTAAATGGAACACTGAATTAACTCTGTATAACATATTGGCAGCATGGATTTGAGAACTTGAATCTGTTATTGATTTCTTGATTTAAGTTTCAGGTTTTCAACTCCCTGCTGCCAAATGGTTGAGTTATAATGATCTGACATCTGTGGAAGTAAGCATATTAAGACAAAGCAGCTGAGTTCAGGGGATTACGTACAGTGGTTTCAAGTCTTCTTCCCAGGATTCTCGGTCCTAATCTTTTCCCCAAGCAACCTACATTGGATCAAGAAACACGATTCTGTCAATGATCAAGTATTACATATATATCCGCATTTGGTAGATTGTGAACATTCATGGCTAAACTAATTCTTGAATTCGAATCTGCATCGTCATACATATGGATATTGTTACAGTTACAGGTACGAGTAATTATTGATTTTCGATCTATAATTAAATTAAGCTTTAAGGTAATTAATTACCTTTCAAGCAACCAAAACAACCAGCAATATCGTATATTTCAATTTCTGCTTGAAGAATATTAACATATCGCCAAAAGGGTATCAGGATTTAGGATTTAAACAAGAGAATTTGCAGGATAATATAAATAAAAGGCTAAAGCATCAAAATAAATTTATCAGCTGGAGAGCCTGGCTACAATCTTCAAGGAAACATTTTGGATCATATATTATTGTCTCTTAGAAAAACACAAGTTTAATTTAGATACTCTCACGCCTGATCATCCGACAAATGCTGCTCAATTAATTAACTAATAATGATGAGTATCTATTCGTTCGTTGTCGCATGTCATGTACGATTGGAAAGATAGAAAAAAGAAATATATAAAAAAAAAGAAAAAAAGAAATGCAACATACCTATAGTTGAACATTTTGTATCTCCATCAATGTTATCAACGGCGGTGAAGACGAAGACGAAGCGGAGAAGGAAGGTGAAGAACAAAAGTGAGTAGAAAACCATGCGATACGACAATCTTCTGGACCCAATCTTCACTTTTATAAACTCCTTAACACCTTTCGCCGGCAGCACTGTGACGTGCCTCAAGCTCGGCGATATGTGCAGCTGCATATTTTTAATTCAACGTACTGGTTTAATTCTCTTGTCTGTGCTGCCCAAAAGTAGAAAAAAGAACAAAAAACCCACACAAAGAAATCACAAAGGCTGGCTAGCTATTCATTTAGCAACGCAATCATGAAGCAGAATTCCTAATTAATGTAAGAAGTAAAAATTGCTGTAAAAGGAAAGGTCCTGAGGGTGTTCGAGGTTGCTGTCACTCACCTAACCTTGCTTAGTATGGAGGTTATTATTTGGTATAGAGATGAAGTTTTTTTGCTTTTCTTTTTGGGGACGAATATCATTTTGCCAAGAACTCGAACAAGTTTCGAGTTTGTTTGGAAGAAAGAGACTGGAGACTGAGAAGGGCTCGTGTTTTTCTTGGTATTGAAGAAGGGAAGTTGGAGGAAATAAAGAAAGAAAGAAAGAAAGAAAACACTTTTGTGCGTATATTTGAATTGTGGTTAATTTGGTGTTGCTTCACTTTGCCTCCACATGAAGTATATTTGAATAGTAGTGGTCAAGTTTGGGTATTGATATAACAGCGTTTCTAAATGGAAAATGACTTGTGTTCCTGTTTTTCTTTTCTGTTGTTTTCCTTTTTGATTAAAGAAATTGGGCAGTGTTTTTCATGAGGGTTATATCTCTCAGGTGGTGGGGTTAGGCTTTCGGTTGGTGGCTTGTTGGGTTTGATGTGTATCTTGTATGGAAATGTATATATATGATCAAGAATTCTTTTTGGGTTTAGTAATTTGTATGTGATATGCAATGCAATTATTTTCTTAATCATTCATAATAAAAGGTAGTCTTAATTAGTTTTCTTGGTATAATTTGTCTACTTGGAATTTGATTGGCAGAAATTTGGTTACTCTCCTAATCCTATTCAATAATAATAATAATAATAATAATAATAATAATAATAATAATAATAATATCTCATTATGATGCATTTAGAAATTTGCACAAGGAATTGATGTGGACTTAATTTTTATTATTTGTTCCTTGTATATAAAATCATAAAAGGAATCTATCTTCACTTCAATACATGCATGCTTCCTAGTTCTTCGATGTAATCAATTATTGAATCGATTTTTTTATTACAGTAGTTAATCATCTGTGAAACTAATAGTATCAGTTGATAGTTGTGTTACTTGTGTGTGTGTGTCTGTAAATTTTTCATGCTTTTCTCTAATTTTCTGTATTTAAATTTAAAAAAAAAAAAATTAAAGAAAAGAATGGTTTCCTTCAAGATTGGGGGTGGGGCGTGGGCTAGGGTGGTGGGGTTGGTGAACTCAAGGGGGTGGGTTTTTATCTTGTATGGGGTCAAGGGTGGGATTTAACTATTCCTGTAATGGTACATTGTATTTGTGCATGTAAATCTTATTAGTTACTACCTGTCACTTGTCAGCTGTTTGTTTGGCAAAAAATGACATTTAATTGAGAATTTGAGAATTGATTATTTTAACTTTTATTAATCTATCTATATTTGAATCAGATGATAATTCTTTAGGAAAAAAAATAAATTTAATCTATATTAAAATGAATTTAAAAATATCTCAAATATATTTGATTGATATGAACATGATGAGCTTAGGGTTGTCAATGGATAGGATTTTAATCCGAATTCGATCCGAATTTTGAAATTTTTATCCGATTAAAATATTCGATGGATCATATCCAATTATAAATATTCGAAATTCAAAATAAGTAGATTAGATATGGAATTAAGCAATATGATCCATTAAAGATCCAAATCGGACCTTAATATGTTTTATTAAATTAATATTCTTATATATAATATTAATAAAGATTTTAAAATAAAATCTGTGTATTATATTGACCTAATATCTATATTAAAGTCTATATTATACTATTAATATTGAGTTTTTAACCTAAAAAATATGAGGGATATTGATAAAATATCAAATATAATAACATATAATAGTTCATCTATACATTAATATAATGTGAAAAATGAGTTTAGTATTAAAATATTAAACCTTTGAACTAATATATAATAAAAAGTTGTTAAAAATTCAAATATGACATATATTTACTTTATAAATACAATATTTTTATAAAATTTAAAAGGCAAAAAAAAAATAAAAAAAATAAATTGGGTCGGATTTTTTAATTGAATTTCTGATATCCATCGGATTCGGATATGGTACTGATTAACAAAGATCATATAGGATTTCAGGTTGGATTCGGATATTAATTTTGATTGGGATTTGGATTCGAATATGGCAGATCCGATCCAAATCCAACTCGTTGACAGCCCTAGATGAGCTGTCCTATAAGAAAACTAGTTGCTCATACACTGATATGGGATAATCAAATGGGCCATAAATCAAAGCCCACTTTCAATTTCTGAAAGTGCATACACGCACGGGCTATTAATTGAGGCCTATATTTATTCTTTAATGCTATAGAATCCTAGGAGATCAGACCCTAACAATCGAAAGACATCTAAGCTCAATCAAACTCTACAACCCTTTATTATAAATATCTCAAGTGACAAGATAAGAGGCAAGTAATCTTCATCACTAAAAATTCTCCATAATTTTCTCTGCATACTTTTCCTTCTTTCTTCGATTGAATATTGACTTGACCGTTGGAGGGTTTTCGCCGGGGAGCACACTGGCATCCCTAACAACTTGTTGTTGAGCGCATGATTTGAATTAGAGCTGGTACTAAAAGACGGTTGAGTCCAGATCAATAGTGGATTTTCTAATACCCACACTAATTGGCACCATTTGTGGGAAATCACTTTTGATCACCCAATTTTTCGAATGGAAGGAGGTATGAAAGAGACACCAATAAAGGAGATAGTACCAAAACCCCATCCACAGGGTCATCATTTGCCTGAACCTTCTCCGCTCCAACCACAAGCTAGGGCAGGTGATGTTGTAGTATCAGGAGAGCAAACGAGCGAGCCTATTATGCAGGTAACTGCCACACAATTTAATGACTTAATGATGGAATGGTGGAAAAAGATGGTAGGTGATATACGGAACAATCCTCATTACCACATATCGTGGCACCCCAATTAGCACCTAATTAGGAGGCAAGAGACCTAACCAAGCTGGTATCACCTAAGCGATTGTTTGTGTCAGTAAGAGTAGGAGAACCCTGAGGGGAAAACCAACCTCATGTATGAGGTGGTGATTCCAAAGAGGTGGAATCTCGAATGTCTATTCGAAGAGGAGAGGGGCCCCAGGAAAGATTCTTAACTCGTAGGGCAGATAGGACTAAAGTGCAGGAGTTGAGTAGCTAGGTGGAAGAGCTTAATCGAAAGCTAGATAAGACGAAGCAAAAACTGGCGGGGGGTCATTGCAAATGAAGAGATCCCCATTTTGTGAAGAAATATTGGCAGAAACTCTACCTTTTGGGTTCAAGATCCCTGACTTACCTAGGTATGATGGCAATAAAGACCCTCGAGAGCACATGACAGCCTTTGAGAATATCATGCAATTACATGGATTGTCGAATGCAATTAATAGTAGGAATTTCATCACCACCTTTAGTGGCAAAGCACAAGAATGGTTCACCAGCCTACCAGAAGGGTCAATTGAATGTTATGAGCAGCTAAGTAAGAAATTCCTATTCCACTTTGCCAGTAAAAAGAAGACGAAAATATTCGTTACTTATTTATTCACCATACGATAAGGAGAGAACGAGAGCTTTTGAGCTTTTATTATTTGATTCAATAATGAAGTATTAGAGGTGCCAGACTTGAGGGTGGAAATGATGGTGAGTATTTTAATCCATGTAGCATCTGCTTTGGCTAGGGACTCTCCAACAAATGTAGAACAGTTGATGGAGATGGCAAAGAGGTATATACACTAAGAGGAGGTGAACTAAATAAAAGACGAAGAATGGAATAAAAATACACCCCAGAGCAGAGAACAATGAAGGGTAGAGAAGAAATAGGGAGGCATCTACCTGAAAGAGAGGAGAGAGCAATATCCAGTTGGAAACTTCAAACATTATACGCCTTTGGTAACCTCCTGAGCTAGATCGCTTATGGAAATTGAGCACCAAGATATAGTGAATTAGCCGTGAAAGATGAGGTTGATTCCTAAAAAAAAGTACCCAAACAAATACTGCAGATTTCACAAGGACAAGGGTTATGACACGGCAGATTGTTACCAGTTGAAGGATGAGATAGAGAGGCTAATAAGGATGAGGTACTTGAAAGAATTCATTAAGGGTAAAGTGGATGAATTGCCACGCGGTCGTAAGTCGCGATCCAGGTCACGAAGTCAAGATCGCTTTGAGTAGAATTGGGGAAAAAGACACGAAGGAGAAAGGGAATGCGGAGAACCTACTAGGGAATTAGAAGGTGACAATCAGCCTAAAAGAAGGGTTATTAATATGATAGCAGGTGGGCCAGCTATGGGGGACTCTTCAAGCTCAAGGAAAAGATATATGAGCGTAAGATAAAGGTGGGACAAGTCACATACAGTCAAGTGCTAGTTGTCAGTCAAGCAGAAGAGAGTATCACTTTTGAACCAAAAGATGCTGAAGGAGTATGTATGCCTCACAATGACCCTATGGTTATAACCATGGATATGGCTAACTTTGTAGTGCAGAAGGTATTGGTAGATAATGGGAGTTCGGCATATATATATATATATTTTTTGATGTGTTGAGAAAGATGGAATTGGACGTGACTGTGATAAAGCCGGTTAACACTCTGTTATTGGGTTTTGGAGGATTAGAGATCATGCCATTGGGAATAGTAGACCTACCTACCTCACTTGGAGTTGATGTTTTTTTTTGATGTATTGAGAAAGATGGAATTGGACGTGACTGTGATAAAGCCGGTTAACACTCAATTATTAGGTTTTGGAGGATCAGAGATCATGCCATTGGGAACAGTAGACCTACCTACCTCACTTGGAGTTGAACCTTGCAGAAAGACTTTCATGATCAAATATTTGGTTGTGGATGCTCATTTCACATATAACATGATACTAGGTAGGCAAAGATTGAATTATTTCAGAGCTATAGTTTCTATATATCACCTAAAATTGAAATTTCCTACCAAGTCTGGAATAGGTGAAGTCAAAGAGAACTAGAATGTTGCCAGGGAATGCTACAATGTTTCTCTTAAGATAAAGGAAGGGAAGAAGGTAAGAATAGATAGCAAGCCGATCCTAAGGCCAAAAGGTGAGCAAAGAGTTGAGTTAAAGGAAGAAATTGACAAGAAGCAGAAGTTTGAGAGAATGGAACCTACGGAGTATGAATCAATTGAGTTATGGCCAGACGACCCTAGCAAGCTACTCGGATAGGTGCACAAATGCACCAATATCTAGAGTTGAACTTGATTGAGAGCCTGTAGTGGAATGCTGACTTGTTTGCATGGAGTCCAAGTGAATTTGATGGTATTGATCCGAGTGTAATTGTTCACTGGCTTAATGTTGACCTAGATGCTATGCCTATAAGGCAGAAGAAGAGAAGCTTTGGAGCTAAGAGGAACCAAGTGATCGAGCATGAGGTAAAAAAGTTGTTAGACGTAGGGTGCATAGTGGAAGTTCAATATACGGATTGGCTATCCAATGTAGTGGTAGTTTTTAAGACAGGAGAAAAATGGCGCATGTGCACTGATTTCACTTATTTGAATAAAGCATGTCAGACGGATTCTTACCCTCTACCTCGTATTGATCGCTTGGTAAACTCTACTATAGGTTGTGCATTGTTGAGCATGATGGATGCTTATCAAGGCTATCATCAAATCTTTATGGCCGAAGAAGATTGTCTTAAAAAATCATTTATAATAGAAAAAAGAATTTATTGTTATAAAGTAATGCCTTTTGCATTGAAAAATGCAGGTGCTACCTACTAGAGGTTAGTAAACATAATGTTCAAGGATCAGATATGAAGAACTATGGAAGTCTATGTAGATGATATGCTGGTCAAAAGTGTGGTAGAAGAGCAACATATCATGTACTTGGAGGTGGCTTTTGCTATAATAAGACAATATGGAATGAAGTTGAACCCAACAAAGTGCACCTATAGGGTAAGGAATGGAAAATTTCTTGGCTTTTTAGTAAATGAACGAGGAATAGAGGCAAATCCAGAGAAGATTGAGGCCATAATGAAGATGCCTTCACCTAGATCAATAAAGGATGTTCAGAAGTTGGCAGGGAAGATGGCAGCATTAAGTCGTTTCATCTCAAGATCCATGGATTAATGAGTGCCTTTCTTTAAAGTCTTAAAGAATGTCAAAGCTTTTGAGTGGACGAACGAGTGTGAGCAGGCATTTCAAGCACTAAAAAGCTACTTAGCTAATCTACCCCTACTCACCAAGCTAGTAGATGGAGAACCTTTATACTTGTACTTAGCTACTTCAGATGTTGCAGTAAGTTCAGTTCTGGTAAAGATTGAAGATAGGGAACTTAAACTAGTATATTACGTTAGCAAGGTTCTGCAAGGTGCTGAGAAGAATTATTTTAGAATAGAGAAGTTAGAGTTCGCCTTAGTCAGAACTGCACGAAAGCTCAGACCTTATTTTCAGTCTCATCAAATAGTGGTGCTCACCAATCATCATTTGAAGATGATGCTCGCTAAGCCAGATGTATATGGCAGAATGGTTAAATGGGCGGTGGAGCTAGGAGAGTTCATTATTGACTATCAAGCAAAGACAGCCATTCAGGCTCAAGTTCTAGCAGATTTTGTGGTGGAGTTGACACCAGGAGAAGCTATACAAAAACAAGAAAACCAAATATGGATGCTACACGTAGATGGATCTTCAACCTCAGAAGGAGGTGGAGAAGGGATATATTTGCAAGGACCAGGAGGAGTAGAATTGGAAGTTGCATTGAAGTTCAACTTTGAAGTTACAAACAATAAGGCACAATATGAGGCTCTAATAGCAAGAATGAAAGTAGTGCAAGAAGTAAAAGCTGAAAAGGTAATAACATATACAGACTCGCAGCTGGTGGCGAATTAGTTTGAAGGCATTTATGAAGCCAGAGAAAAGGTTATGGTGAAGTAACTAAAAATTGTGAAGGAGTTGACTAGAAAGTTT
This sequence comes from Jacaranda mimosifolia, assembly GCA_018894105.1. Lineage (NCBI taxonomy): Eukaryota > Viridiplantae > Streptophyta > Magnoliopsida > Lamiales > Bignoniaceae > Jacaranda > Jacaranda mimosifolia. Next base: position 17,479,022 of record CM032118.1, on the reverse strand, counting down.
GAAAGTTTCAGTTTTCATCAGATTCCTAGAAACAAGAATGAGTGAGCAGACATATTATCTAAATTTGCAAGTTCAACTGAAGGACTTACTTCCAGGAAAATTATGTTTAGGGTTGCTAATGAGCGAGGGATTGAGCTGGAAAACAAAGGTGCAATTGGGGAGATGCAAATAGCAGAGGAAGAACCAAGTCGAAAAGATGAATTATCGAAGTATTTGACAAAAGAGGAGCTTCCTAGTGACCCATCAACACAAGCCAAGATCCGAGCACGAGCACCTAGGTTCACTATAGTGGATGGAGAGTTATACAAAAGGTCTATTGAAGGGCCTTTGTTAAAGAGCTTAACACTTAGCCAGACAGAATATGCTATAAAAGAAGTCCATGAAGGAAGTTGTGGCAATCATTCAGAAGGAAGATCCCTCGCATAGAAAATACTAAGGCAAGGTTTCTTTTGGCCTACCTTAGCTCAGGATGTAATGCAATTTTCAAGGAGATACAAGGAGTGCCAACTGCATGCGAATTTGTCCCACTATCCTCCTTCTGAAATGACCTTAGTGCAGATATCTTACCCATTTGATCAATGGGGAATTAACATATTGGGTCCTTTTCCACCGTTACAGGGGCAAAGAAAGTTTATAATAGTAGCAGTGGAGTATTTCAACAAATGGGTGGAGGTGGAGGCAGTGGCAAAAATTATAGAAAATAAAGTCATGAAATTCATCTGGAAAAATATTATGTGTAGGTTTGAAATGCCTAGGATACTTATTTATGATAATGGAATGCAATTTCAAGGGAGGAAGATAGTGGAATGGTGTAAAGAGCTCAAGATTAAACAAAACTTCACCTCAGTGGGGCACCCACAGGTGAATGGGCAGACCGAGGTTACCAACCGCACACTTTTACAACACCTAAAGACTAGAGTTGGAGAAGCAAAAGGAAATTGGGCAGAAGAGCTCCTAGGTGTATTATGGGCATATCGTACAACTCCTAGGGTAGCTACAGGTGAAACTCCATTTTGCTTGGTATATGGAGCGGAGCCGGTGATTCTAGCAGAGATTGGAATGGAAGCTTTGAGAGTGGCTCATTATGATGCTGAACGAAATAAAGAGCAAAGAAGCTTAGACTTGAAATTGTTACTAGAGTTAAGGGACCAAGCGTATGTCCATATTCTAAGGCATAAGAAGACGATGGAAAAGGCTCACAATAGAAAAGTTAAACCCAGGACTTTCCAAGTAGGAGACTTAGTTTTGAAGAAAAGGGAAGTAACAAAGCACGTGGGAAAGCTAGATCTAAATTGGAAGGAACCCTGTAAGGTGACAAAAATAACTCAAGGGGGATCATATCACCTACAAAGCTTGTAGGGACAAGATTTACCACGGCCATGGAGCGCCTACAACTTGAAGATGTTCTATGTATAAATTGGAACATCATCTTTTTTTCTTTTCTCATTTAGATAATTGCTACTTTTTATAGTCACCTAGTTTGTTCTCATCTTGTTTTTCTTTAAGGTAGATTAAATAATGATGCTTAAGTTAGAGTTTGCATTTACTTCGAATAAAGCTAACATTCTTTTTTGCTTCTACTTAAGATCATTATGTTGTATGGAAATTAAAGGTTCTCAGTGAACCAAGTAGGCCCCTAAGCGGCCTCTAAATTTTTAGGTTCTAAATGAACCAGATGGGCCCCTAAGTGGCCTCCAAAATTTTAGGTTCTTGATGAACTAGATAGGCCCCTAAGTCGCCTCCAAACTCTTAGGTTCTTAATTAATCAAATGGGCCCATAACCGGCCCCCAAAATTTTAGGCTCATGATGAACCAGATAAGCCCCTAAGTGGCCTCTAAGCTCTCTTAGGTTCTCGATGAACTAATTATGCACCTAAGAAGCCTTCAATCATTTCTTAGGTTCTTAGTGAACTTAAAAATTTATGGTTCGAAAAAGAACCTGCTAGTTTATATCAAGGTAAAGTTTTCTCCAAGTTCGAAATTAATTGAAGTTCAAGTTCACGTTTGGTGAAGTTTATTTAAGCAAGTGTCTAGTTGAGTATATCTTAGAAACTTAGCTAAAATATGTACCTAACTAAAAGTTAAGGTAAGTATAACAGTACAATAGAATAAATTTCTGAAGAAGCACAAAAGCAAAGTTAAATCGTATAGTTCTTAAGATCGTGCACCAAGTCACTAAGCAAAATCAAGGTAAAGTAATGAGCACAAAAGCTTCAAACATATGTAAACATTCAAAGGGAGGGCTTTTACATCATAAGCTAGGTCCAAGGGTCGCCCATCTGAAATGCCTTGGACAAAATACAAAAAGAGTTCAGATATCCTCAGAATGAGCCTCTCAACTTAGGGCTTTGAGGTAAGACTTTGGAACTCCTCATCTTTAGGTGTGGGGAGAAGTTCATCATCAGAAGAAGAATATTCAGTGAGGTCCCCCTTTTTAGTGTCATCTAATTGGGTCAGGTAAAAGTCGGGGAAAAGTCCTCCAAGATGTTGAATTTGATCTCTACATTTGTTAAAACCCTCAAAGATGTCATTAGTACACCTTTCGAGGACAATATGGTCAAAAGCTTTAGATTTCATGAAACTTTTAGCACTTTCAAGACGATGCTTATGTACAAAGGCTTGGCATCTATTTGACTTTAGGAATTCCGCCTCACTTGTGGCCTTACCAGCATCAAAAGACTTTTTTTTCCTCATTCTCCATAAATTCGCTCAACTTTTTGACTTTCTTCTTGAGAGCCTCATAATCTTTCAATAGAAGCTCATGACTTGAAGTAAGAACTTGATGATCATTTTGGCTCACCTCAAATTCGAATCGAGCTTTAGCGAGATCATCATCTACCTCATACAACTTTGTATCGAGGGTAGACATCGAACCTTCAGCGTTCTCACATCCCTTTTGATTTGGAGCAGCATGAATGGTAAGAGCGCGAGCGAATGTGCCAATATGTTAAACAAGTCTTAGCAATCATGCAATTATAAAGTAAGAAAATAAATAAAAGATAGAGGATTAATGCTTACCTTAGCCTAATGATGAGTAACATTCCTTTGCAACTTAGAGACGGGATCATTTGCGATAGATAATTGGTCTCTATCTAGCTTAACTCCCCTATACAACTCGTAGGATGTTGCACCAAATCTTATAAAAAGAACAGATGAGTTTGAGGTAACTTGCCAATTTTAGGGGAGGATAGATCCCTCAACTTGAATAGATTCACGACTATGCTTCTGGCGTAAGATCATTGAGGGCATGCTTACCATAGTGACTATTTTCTTTGAAGACTTGAACATTTGGCGAGAGATATCGGCATTATTAACAGGCTCTGCTGGACCGCAAGAAGTAATAGCGTTCATTAAGGAGTCTAACGGTAGAGGGAAAGCCTTATTAGCAAGGGTGAGACACTTAGGGGTATTCTCTTGCACAATCTCCTTGCCCTTTCATTTCAAAGCGACCCTTTCTGGATCTACTAGGGGTGAGACCTCACAAGCTAAGGGCTCGATACAGTGAGCTAGGGTGGCAACAACAGGGGTTGGATGTTCTATGTTGGAAGTTTGAGCTACTTTCCTTGCCCTTGAGATTTTGGCAAGTTGAACCGCCTTGCCTATCCCTGCAAAAGGAAAATATGTAAAAAGTGAGAACAAAACTAAGCTTTTCAAAATAATAGTCACCTAAATGCTCAATGTCGAGCGTAGAAAGGAGAAAGAGCCCGGCCCTTCAAAGAGATTCCTCATTTATGAGGTCTTTAACCTCATATATCCTCCTAGTTAAATGGTGTGCAATAAAATCTTTATCCCACTCAGGCTCAACATGAGAAGGACGAGGCCTACGCAAGTTGCAGGGTCAATAGACCCGCCATGATTGACCCTGAGGTGCCTCAAGGAAGAAATCTTTATCCTTCCATTATCCCAAGGAGAAGGAAGTTTCTTCATAAATTTATAGTTTTTCCTAGGTGAAAGATAATAAAAGCCTTTTTCATTGGTAGTAGAAGAGGAAGATATGGTGAATAAGTTCCAAAAATTGGCAAATGAAGGCGAAAGATTGAACTTTTGCATTAAGAAGATAAAGCTTAGCAGATAGCGGTATGCGTTGGGAACTAACTGGGTCAAGTTGATCCTAAGATTGTTAAGAATATTTTCAATATGTGGGCTTAAAGGTAGGCGAACGCCCGCCTCCAGCATGGCTAGGTGGAAGGTTCAACATTTAGGAAGAGGGGCAAACATACATTGATCTTGGGTATGTATGATGATACGAAACTTAGGAGGAATTAAAAATCTAAACCTAAGCCACAAGATTTGGCTATCCCTAAGTGTAGAGTGCATATCTAAATGGGCCAACGAAAGGTGATAACTTGCGTCTATAAGTGAAGGGGGAGAGGTAAAAGTACCCGGGCGAGCACCTTTGTCGGGGATTATTTTTGTTAACAACAACCTCTTCCTCCTCCATATTGACTGAAGGAAGGCTTCGCCCTAAACTTGATATATCTAATGGGATATCATCATTAAGAGGTAAAGCCCCACCAGTGGAATCATTTTCTGAAGACATTTAATCTAAAAGATGATGTACTTTACCTAGAAACCAAAGGTAGGAGAGCAAAGCAAGAAATGGAAAAGAAAAAAACTTGTTTATAGGGAGAATATTTGTTCACACACAAGTCTTGATATAAAATGAAGACCCTTGGCCGTTTATATAATTGTAAATAGCACACAAAATGAGGAGATACATGAAAAATTAAAAATCTGGAAAAGTAATTTAAAAAAAAAGAGAGAGAAAAGAAGAAAGTTTATCAACAATGGACTTTGTTCTAAAGCTGCCTATTTTGCTCTTTGCATGGCTAAGTGTTTAATCAAACAATGTTCCTTAAAGGATAGCCTCGTATTGAGGCATGTACATGGCTTAAAAAATAAATAATAAGTTTGTTTCTTTCCAAGGGCCTGCACGTGCAAAAAAGTTAAGTATTGAATGCTATAGGAAATATACAGTACCAAATTAATTGCACACGAATATCAAGGTAAGAAAAAATTCTTACACGCAAAGTGGTTCGGCATTTTACAAAGAAGTCACGTGGGTGCAGTATCTGATCCACCTACTTGGTGTCTCGGAGAGTGCAAAATGGTTGACTCGCCACCCACGTAGTTTGTGATAGATATTGCTTGAACAACGTGGTAGACTAAACTAGTTTGGAATTAAGGTATTGTCCAAATTAATTAAAATGGTTTGGCATTGAAGTGTTAAGAAATGGTTCAGCACTGAAGAATTAGCCTCACCCCGAGGCATTTAGTTATTGGCAATTGATTTTCAAGAGTAAACATTTAAGGTTAATTGATTTTTCAAGATTTAAAATTTAAAGATTCAAGAATAGGAAGAAATCATCATCTACAAAAAGCCTCGTTTTGAAGCTTTGATATTATCATTTTTATATTTGTTTTTTACTCAATTATTAATTAGGATAATTTCCTGATGCTTAGCCACATTTTTTCCTTCTTTGGCAGTAAAGGTGAAGCTAAGTGTATATCTACTTTATCCAAGTCTAATAAGATCCTTTACCTTATACTTGATTCAAGAATAGGAAGAAGACGTCATCTACAAAAAGCCTCATTTTGAAGCTTTGATATTATCATTTTTATATTTGATTTTTACTCAATTATTAATTAGGATAATTTCTTGATGCTTAGCCACATTTTTTCCTTCTTTGGTAGTAAAGGTGAAGCTAAGTGTATATCTACTTTATCCAAGTCTAATAAGATCCTTTACCTTATACTTGAATGAAGTGGGGGGATTACTGATATGAGATAATCAAATGGGCCCTAAATCAAAGCCCACTTTCAATTTTTGGAAGTGAATACACGCACGGGCCATTAATTGAGGCTTATATTTATTCTTTAATGCTATAGAATCCTAGGAGATCAGACCCCAACAATCGAAAAACATCTAAGCTCAATCAAACTCTACAACCCTTCATTATAAATATCTCAAGTGACAAGATAAGAGGCGAGTAATCTTCATCACTAAAGATTCTCCATAATTCTCTCTGCATATTTTTCCTTCTTTTTTCAATTGAATACTAACTTGAGCATCTGAGGGTTTTTGTCGGGGAGCACACTGACATCCCTAACAACTAGTTGTTGAGCGCAGGATTTGAATCAGAGCAGGTACTAAAAGACGGTTGAGTCTAGATCAAGAGTGAATTTTCCAATAACCACACCATATACCTTCTTCTTTTTTTCTTCTTCCATAACCTACGCTCGGAAAAGGAGAGAGAAGAAGGTCCTATGGAGAATATGGTTAGAAATTCATAATAGAGTCTGATTACAATGATCGAACTGATTATCTTCATGCATGAGGATTACCTAGTAGAAAAGATAGAAAAATCATCACAAACATCCTTCTTTTCTATTACAAAATTTTAATTATTATATGATGATTTTGAACTTTTCATAAATATAATTAAACATAATTTTTTTACTTTTATTATAAACATATAATATTTAACTAAATTCAAAAGAAAATATTTTTATTCCTTTATTTGAACGATTGTGTTTAAAATAAATAAAGAGTATTGTATTCACAAGCAATGGAAAAAATATATATTTATGCACTATGATTAGACCCTTTAGAGGCTTTCATGACTTATCATATATCAGCCCATTTTTGGGTGTATTTTCTTTTGAATAGACAGAGTAGGGGTTGTTTCTGGTTGTGGATGATTTGTTTTGCGTCCTGACAAGTTAAAAGATCTCAATCATTAAAAATGCATCTTTAAATCTTGACCGTAGAAAAAAAAAAAATTTTGGAGGAAGATATTAAATTGTTGTACAAATGCTAGAAAAGATACAAATACCCTTTAATTTAATTATAAACAATAATACTTAATTTATATAATTTGATTGGATTTAAATTACTTTATTGCAAACCTTAATAACCAAATTGACGAAGAACCCTAAACAAAATCTCTTCCTACTCAATTTCTGCTACTAAATTGATGAATCCTAAAAAAAATCATTAATTGGAGCAAGTGCAATATCTTTATTTTTAAGATCGATGAAGGATGATTTGAATTCTTCCCCTCCTCCACTACAATTTGAAAGAATTGGGAATACCTTTGGGGTGTTGGTCTGGCTTCCATCGGCGACATCTCAATCCCTCTCTGCCCTTACTATGCAGCAACAATAACATTCTACGACCGACACTCAAATCCTATACATCGTAACACATCGACTAACTTCCAAATTTGTCAAAAAGAATGTGATTTGCTAATTAGTTTCTCATTTTGAAACGAGACGAGCCATACATGAATTTTCATTTTGAGTTATTTTATTTTTGAGAAATTGATTGTTATTTTTTCATGGAATGGGATTAAAGCTAAAAAAGTATGAAACAAGGGGTTACCAAAAATTGTGATGCTAGCTGATTGCTGCAACGATATGGTGTTATTGTAATTGAATTGTTCTGATTTTGTGTTCTCTCATTTTGTAGATTCGATGCACAAAAGATATCCTCTATTACATTGGTTTAGTTGATAATCAACTGTCAAGGCTCCAAAAAGGAGAAAAATATGTTAGTATATGAAATATTTTAGTATACCTTTTTTCTTCATTAGATTTTCATCTATAAAACTCGAAATTGCGACGAAAGTTGATAAAGGTTGTGGTTTTGTTGATAATTCCAATTTTTGGAATGGATTTTTCTTTTTTGTATTGTTATATTTGAGAAATTATATGTTTATTTTTTATGGCATGGATTATGGATGTATAGCTAGAATCCAATGAGTGATTAAAGTTGCACCACATGGTGTTAGTGATGAATGTTCGCAGCTTGAAATAGAATTTTTTTGAGTTGATTTTGAATGACTTAGTCAAATTGATCCAGAGTCAATTGGTCGATTCATTGACGTAGGATAGGCCACTTTACAAAAATTGTGTATCCTTTATAATTTTGCTCCATTCAACAACTCAGTGTATGTTGTAATCTGATCAATTTTCAACATATTTAGATTTTTGAATTGGTTGATCCTTATGTGATTATAAGAGAGTTCTTGTTTGTGTGGTGGTTTTATTTTTGGAAATTATAATTTTTTTTATGCAATAAGATTATTAGATAAAAATCTAGAAACCATGCTTGAGTAAAAATGATGCTGCAAAGTACTTGATGCAACACCTTGGCGTTATTACATTATGTGTGTTGGTTTAAACAGGACAGCTATGCAGTCCACTTATTGAACAGGGTTCTATGGTTGGTCTATAACTCGTAAACACCAAAGGTTCCCATGTGGTGACCTTATAGTTCTTACGGGTTGGAGATAATAAGGTTGGTCCATGGCTTTTCCTTTTTTCCTTTGCTGCATTTTGGTCAAAGGGTTGAAGGAAGATAGTGCATCAAGCTATCTACATGGACCAACTTGATCTTTCCTAGGGATCTCAAATGAGGAACCTTGGGAGAGCCGCTAACTCTAACTACCATACATGTTGCTGCAATATTATTTGATCCTAACATTGCGATTGAATGTTGTAGACTTGTTTCTAAATCACTTCGTTGGAAATTGAAACTGATCCAAAAATTGTATTCCTCATGGTATGGTATTGTTGCTTGTCCAAAATAAATCTTCAAAAGGTAGGAGAATCTTTATACTAAAAATGTTAGTTGAGTCGTTGACTTAGGACTATTGAATGTTGTGTCATATAGTTGATAGAGCTAAAAAGATGCGGCCAAAAGATCGAAATATAATGCAAAATAAACCTAATGAGATGTAAATTGAACATATTGAGATGCAAATTGAACCTGATGGGATGCAAAAATCAGCAACAAAGCAAAGCTAAAGGTGTTGCAGCATGAAGATGCAGTAAGAAGATGAAAATCAATTCAAAAAAGAAACTAAAGAACATGATCACATATTTCAGTCTGGTTTAGCAGCACCTCATATGGATAGAGATGGAAAACCTGATATGCACACAGATGATGAGACAATCAAGTAACAGTTTGGGATTTTGAACATAAAATAACTAGGCAAGGGAAATAATTGAGAAAAAAAAAGACAACTAGAAAAGGAAAGAAAAGAAACTGCCCTATTAATTGATCCAACAAACTTAGATGATGAAGATGACACTAAAAGAATTAGAAAGTAACTATGACATCGACCTAGATACTCCAAGCCTTGTGTTAGAAGATTTGGAGGGCTCCAATGATGATGACATCTTCATCCAGAAAAAACATATATAAGTAGAAGAGATCAAGTTATTAAGTTGAAAAAGATATTAAAGTTAAAGAATTCTAAGCCTATAAGATGCCAATGAGGCCTCAAAATGTGGAAGATGAAGACTAATACGTAATCCTAGGGTGGAAGATGACCCAGTTAGCTTGGATGGATCTCATGACACAACACCAGAGTATCCTCATTTTAGAGAAGGGCAAGAAATGAGGGATTTTAAAATAGTGGTAGGGATGAAATTCTCAAATGCATAGGTGTTCAAGGAAGCTTTAAAGGATTGGGCTATTAGAGAAGGGTTTGAGTTTGAGTGGATTAGAAATGAGAATGCATGAATAATTATTAAGCCCAAGAGTGAGAGCTATAACTAGAGAATACATGCCTCCTGAATCATAAAATCAGCCACATTCCAGGTGAAGGCAATTAAAGGTCACACACTTATCTAAAGAATATTCTAACAGCCTTACAAAGGCAACATTTTTGGGTAAGAGAGTCGAAAATATTATTAGAAATAATCACGACATTTCTATTGATAAGTTGAAGAACTCTATTCAGAGAAAAATGAACACACAAGTGAGCACATGGAAGGTGATAGAGCAAAGAAAGATGCATTGAGCCAAATCGGAGGTATAGATGGACAATATTATGAGAAGCTTTGGGATTATTCTGCCACTGTCAGACAAAAAAATCATGCAACAAGTTGTTGTTGAGGAAGGTTAATGGCAGTGATCTTCCAATTTTTGATAGGATGTATTTCTCTTTGAATGTAATGAGAAAAGCCTTTTTTAGATGGATATAGACCAATAATTAGTCTAAATGGATGTTTTCTGAAGACCAATTATGGAGGCCAACTTTTTGTTACTATGGGGGAGGGATAACAATGACAACATAGTCCCTATGGACATTTTGTTGTTCTAATGGAAAATAGAGAGAAATGGACATTGCGTTCATCTCAATTGCTAGATGGTATTAGTGATCATGGTAGGATTTTCATCTCAGATTGGTAGAAAAGGTTGACAGAGCCACTCAAGGACTTGGTTCTAGATAATGAGCAAAAGTACTGCCTATGGCACATGCATAGAAAGAATTTTAAGAAAAAATACAGTGGCCAAAAAATGACAGAATTGTTTGGAAAATATTTTCTATAACTAGAAAATCAATTTTTGAGCATTATATGAAGATGTTGGAGAGAGAAGATCCAAAAATGAATAAGAATGTTGAGACTACAGTGAGTGGCTGAGGAGTGTTCCACCTCAGCACTGGACTAGGTCATATTTTTCAACATATCGTAAGAGGGATATTTTGGTAAATAATTTATTTGAATATTTTAATAGTTATATTCTTAATGCAAGGGACAAACCTATTATTTCCTTGTATGAATGGATAAGGAGAAATTGATGACAAGGATTCAAACAAAGAGGACTGAGGTGGAGAAGACACATGATTTATATGCCTAAACATCATCAAGAAGATTAACAAGCAATAGTCTTTCAGTAGACATTATTATGTTGAGTGGTGTAGATGGAAAGAGTTTGAAGTGGATAGCTTGGATGATAGGTACATAGTGGATTTGGAGAAAAGAACATGCACCAATGGGATGTCCTACCTTAATGCCTACCCTTGTTGCCATACCTTTGCTGCAATTTTCCAGATCCAAAACCGAAATGATCCACCCTTCCCCCCCACAAAAAAAAAATTCTCGATTGTGAGACATGTAACAATTTAATATTAAGCCCCCAAAATAAAATGAGAAAAAAGAAAATTAGAGTGGGGTCAAACTTCTAGGAACAAAAAAAATACAATTCAAATTTATTAAATTAATAAATAATTGGAATCATTATGAAGAAGCGAAGGTTGATGTTATAGGATTTTGTTGATGATTGCTATAGAAAATATATTTACTTAAAAGTGTATGAGCATATGATACATGGGGTGCCTGGGCCAAGAGACTACATCAAGATTGATTTTTTGCCCATCAAACTGCCTCAAATCAAAAGAAAACTTGGGAGGCCAACTAAGTTAAGAAAGAAGGATTCAAATAGGTTACACATAACACATCAACTAGAAAGCTTACTCACACTTGCAAAAATGGTCTACAAAAAGGTCATAATAAAAGGCACTTGCCCTCATCCTAAGTCAAAATTTTATAAGGTAATGAATTAAGTTTTTATAACTTGCATTGATAATATATTCTTATGTGAATTAAGTGTTTTTCATTTGCTTTCAGGCTACAAGTATCACAACTAGTGTAAGGCTTAAATACATATGGATTCTCAAACCTTTCCCTTTAGACAAGATGATCTAGTACATACTAACAATGCTGAAGCAATAGCACAACCAACTTACTCATATTCAGGATCAATAAGTATAAGCCTTTTTCTTAAATTTATTTGATTTGATTTGCACATGTTTTTACTCAAGTCTTATTGTAGAAACAACCTACCTATGGAGGAAAAGACAGGTTATATGAAGACCCCAAGAATGCAACATTATTGGGTAAGAGAGAAAAAGGATATTCTACACCAACAAAGAGGACTATAGCACTAAGTGATAGGAGCTGCTGGATCTGCCCGAACCGCTGCCATTGCTAAATCTCCTAGATTTATTAGATTTGCTGCACCAATTGAATCAAGTAGATTTTGCTGCCCCAACATCTACACCAAGAGTAAAATGAGTGAAAATAATAAATTGCTTGTGAAGTTTTGAAAAATATAAGGAAATGAGTCATTGAGAAGAGAGCATCTAAGCTGTAGATATTTTGATTTCAAAGTTTAGATATTGGTGCTTGGAGAATAGTAAATAATGTAAATGTGTATTCATTTGGTTGTCTTTATTGAATAATGTGTATTTGGGTATTCATTTTGTAGAAAAGATGCCTTTGTTTACTTTATTTTTTTAATGTGTATTGATAGAATGAGAGAGTTGTGGCCCTGTATTTTGCACTAAAAGATGCCCTGTCAATTTTCAATGCTTTATTGTTGTTAAAAGATGTCTTTGTTAAATTTTTGGTGTTTATTTGTCATATTTCCTAGTGTTATTTGGGGTTGGGAACCATTCTTAGGTTGCTTTTGTTGGTAAATATTTCAAATTTAGTGGTGTTCAACTGAAATTTTACAGGTTATTTACTGGTGTATTTGTTGTGGGATAACGGTTTTACAAGTTAAACTCATAGAATTTTTTTCCTAGAAAATATGCAATTCACCCCTCTGAGAAATTGTTTACTACTTCCATATTGGCAACTTATCCTCCAAAATGAAGCACAATGTTTTAGGTGCTTTCAACATATTTTTCTTAATAGGCTTTAAAAAACAAAACATTAAAGAAAGAAACATATAGAATGACGAAGAGAAATTTTCTTCATTAAGAACATACAAAATAGGACAACCAACATGGTCACTTCAATGATTTGACTATCAAAATTGTGAACACAACAACCATCACAACGCAAGAGAAATGCACAACATGTACAGTTTACTCGTCCTTCTTACATCGAACTATTTGTGACCCTAGAAATGACTTCATCCACATCTGGTAGTTCACTTTCTTTACATCCATAAGATGCACCAACACTATGCTCCTGGGGATAGAGTACCGAAAGCCCAGGTGGAAACTATGTTGCTCTTAGAGGCATGCACTACTCAAAGAAGTTGCAGCATTGAATAGGGCGACAATAATATATCTTACGAGACAAGCGTTTCTTGTCATTGATGACTACCCAAAGAGTTACATCAACAAGCATCTACATACTAGAGACTTCTCATATCTCAAGACAAAAGTGGGCTTATTTAGCCTATAATTGTTCCTCGTGGTGTTTGTAGAAGAAGATGCCATTGGGATTTTCCAAATTATCAAGCAAAAATTTTGAAAAAGAAAACTTGGATCTTTCTAGCAATCAGAAAAAAAAGGGATTTCACTACATTACATATTACAATGTTAAAATTGTCTGCTTTGCAAAAACATAACCAGATCCATAAACACGCACCTAAGCTGTCATCAACCCTTATAAGAGCATCTGTTGCATGATTCTAAAAATTATAGGAAGGGATTTTGAACTTTTTTTTAATAGAGAATGTTTCGCCTATTTTATATTTCACAATTAGACCAAATAATTTTTTTCTTCAATAAAGACCAACAAACTAGGCAACAATAAGATATATAGTTCCAGTGCTTGTTTCGAAACGATCCACCCCAGGAATATATACTATGTTTGAATGCAAATTGGCAATTCATTTTCCAGCTTCAAAAATATAAACAAACGAACCATACACATTCGCCAACCCTACTCCTAAAGCACACCCAAAAAGGCCTAAAATATCCTTCCAATTCATTTCCTACTCATTCCCCAATGTTTATCCCTCTTATTTTTTTGTTCCCCCTACCCAATTTATATATACATATACATAAATAAGTTTAAAATACCAATTCACCCTATCAAATCAACAAAAAAGTTATTGATGTGACATCTTGTGGCACCCTACCTGAGATAGCACCTAAGCTGAGGCGCCACTCAATTCAAACTTAAATTTTAACCCACAATACAAGCAATAGGCCCCATCAATTTTTTTTTCCAAAATTATTAGAAATAGTAACGAGCTTCGACCTAAACAATCCTCAACAAAAGTACAGTTTACTTACATCAATTGATTCCATAGCTTTCATCATTCCATACATACCACAAACCTTAATTTCATCATGTCATATCACAACATCATTGAGTTTAGAACTTAACATACGATTGAACCCATAACAGTTACAAACACCTGTTCTATTATCAGAAACAATAGTAGATTTCATGTTAAGCAAACCTTAACAAAATATTATATACAAACTATAACTGATCTCATAATACTGAGCATAATATATATACACCTCGCAGATGTTAAATTCAGGCCTAACATATCACAACATCTCTAGCGTATACAAAATGTCCAAGAGTACTCATAAGCATATACAATCGTTTTTCTATTACAAAATGTGTTCATCGATCCAAGCATGGAGTTTAAGTTCATCACTTAACCTTATCTCAGAAAATCAAAGAAATACAGGGGTAAGTCCAAGGGATCTGTCGAGGAAGAATCAACTCTGCAGATCATAATTTAACTGTTAGAATCATATACAAATATCAGTTTTAGCAAATAGGAATCTTTTCTTCCTTATTGCTCCATGAACAATTTACAAACAATCGAATACCGTCAAAATAAAATAATCTCGAGTAACATATACCGTCCAACGAATCAGAACATGATAGGCATATCAGATTCTCCTTGGAGCAGTCCGTCAGTCAATTAATCAGTTAGTCAGTCAGTCCATTAGTTAGTCAATTAGTCGAATAGTTAGTCAATCAGTCAGAAAGTCGAATAGTTAGTCAATCAGTCAATCAGATATGTCAGCACGTCCCGAGCATAACATCTAGAAACAACTTATCAGCTCGTCCTGAGCTCAACAGTTGGGAACAACTTATTAGCTCGTCTCGAGCTCAATAGTTGGGAACAATTTATCCTAATCAGTCAGTCAGTCTTACCAAAGAGTGACAACTCGGTACATGGCAGATGCCCATACGGTCTGTATGGTCTATTGCTAATGCCCAGGGGAAAATTCCTAGCACCTAACTTATAACGGATAAAATAAGTGCACCGGCGAGGCAACAGATGGTACATGATAGTACAGAAATGCTGACAATGCAATACGATATCAGTAAACAATTCAGTTAAGCCAACATGGCCATTTAAAGTTGTAACGGTAACAAATGTGTTGGTAAGGCAACAAATAACAATATAGGACAGTACAGATAACAACATAGTAATAGGTAACATGGCGATATAGATAACATGCAAGAGTTCTGGGCTTTAGAATAGACAGGATTCAGAATTGATATCAAGCAATAACCCTCACAAGGGTGTACACATCAGATAATAGACAACAACCGAGATCTCAAACATTTCTCGAATTTCAACAAATCAAGATACAATACAATACAGAAACAAAAACCCTCATAGGGGGTTTATCATGATAGTAGATAAGTATGAGAAAGTGCCAGATTGATAGACCCTCACCTTTGTAGTCTCAAAAAAGGCAACCCATAATCAGCAATCTACGAGTTCGTAGGACCCACTTCTTCGTCACCTAACCAAAAGAGTATATTTACTATTAATATCCTCATTCGACCCTTAATAATCCTTAAAAATTACAATTATACCATTAACAGTCTAAAATCACCAATTGCTCGGCTAATACGGTAGTTTTAGGGTTGGCTCGACATAAACATTATGGAATCGTGCTAATCACGCCAGTCTCAAGAACGAGTATCAGGTCCTTAATTATATAATCAACTTTGTATTATTACAACAAATCAATAATAATGGTCCAATCGTCCAATCGTCTTTAATAATCCAATTTTATTCTCAGGTTTCAAATCCATAAAATCAGGATTTTCATTATCCAATTAACTCAATGTACCCAAAATCATCATATATTAATACAAATTTGAGTTCTCTACACATGTAATAGTACATACATGTTTCGAATTTTGGTTCCATATCATAATTCATATATGCGTGTGTCATAATACATAGTTTATGGGATAAAACGGTATAACATATATATATATAATTCCCAATCCAACTCTTTTACCCAAGATCCGATTATTGAAGCTCCAGAATCACAAACCAAGAACACCACCACGATCGCCGCGATGAGCTGAGGATACTGTCTTAGCTCGACCGCCGCGCTTTCGCCGAAAATAGTCACCAACACCACCAAAAGTTGCGTTTCAACTTCAACAATCTAAATCCATGGTCAATTTCAAGCTTAGCCGCTGGGAAGGTCCTCAATTGGCCAAAAAATGCCACTGACTTCCTCAATGCTGCTCTTGCGCCACTGCGCTCGATTAAGCTTCACTGATCACCAATTTGCAAAATTAAGCCCACCAACTTGTTCACTGAGCTAAACCTGTCAAGACCCACCTTTGGTCAGCCCCCGAAATGCCGTGTCAGCCACCTTCCGCCATGGCTCAACTTCATCCTTGATTTTCTAGTTGTGCACCACCGTGTTTTGGCTGCGTGTGGTACTAACGTGTTCACCTTGAAGAGATAAAGAAGATGGTCTTTTTCATTTTGGGGTGTCACCGGAGAGAAGAGAAAAATGGTGCTCAATGGAGGAGAAGAAGAAGTGAGGAAGAAAGGGAGGGGGAAATGAAAATGGCATATTTAAAGGGTAACTTTTAGAAATTCTCAATTGGCCCCTAAATCTTTCTTCCAGCTTAAAATTAAGTCCTCCAAGGTTTCCTTAATCTTCAATTCGGTCCCAAGACTAAGTTTATACCTAACATTAGCCTATTTGACCCAAAAATATCTCACATTGACCCACAAAACTCCCAAGTGTTGGTCAATTAAGCTTTTCGCCAATTGCGATTAGACCCTAAAACTTTCAATCTCCTTCCAATTAAGTTTTTTTATTTATTTTTCGAGCCCTAAAACCCAACTAACCGATATCTTGATTTCTGAACCCTCATTTTCTCAAATACCCAATTTTAGGGGTGCTACACATCTTGTTCCCTCCCAAAACATAACCAAACAAATAATTTTGTCCCAAAACATTCTCCACCTACCACCCAAAGTACAAACAAACAACTATCACATTTCCCAACACTATTTTTCAAAAATCATTTTGCCAAAATAATTTGGCAAAATACTCCAAAATGTAAACAAACATAGCCATAGTTCTTCAAAAGAGCAAGTGCATCTTAGCTTTCGACGTCCTCTGCAGGCATCATATCCAATAGGACTTGAACTAAAATTCAGTCCACTCAAGTACATCATTTAGATTGATTAAACTTTATCATATGTATTAAATTACTTTCCCCTTCCTTTCAAGGAAAAGAACTCTTTATCAAAATGATATTACCTATGATGCACGAATACAGACACGGCAACACAAACTGACATGACACAGACACAACGACAAATTAAAATTTAAAATTACAGGACACGACATGGCACCGACATAATTATTATAATATATAATTATATATATAAATAAGTATACATTAATTATATTAATTATATAATATAAAATATATACCAAAGCAAAGTGAAAAAAACCAACACTAAACATTAAATAAATATATTTTGAACTCAAATAAATAAGGAATCCCCTAAATAAGAATAAGTATTAGACTTCATGTAAATTATACAATGAAAATTTTCAGTACAAAAAATGTAATATTAGTCATATAAAGTAAGTGATAATGTAAAATTTATAACTGATAACATTTGAAAAGATTTATGTTTATCATTAAAGATATGTCATCAATTGTCCATGGTGATAAATATAATTTTTGCCACCATTAAACTTATAAAAATTATTATTGTGATAGAATGAAATTTTTTTGCTACTTATATATAAAATTAGTCCAGATTTTCAAGTATAACTTACTATTTTTTTATAATTTTTTTTTTTTTTTGTAGTATGTCTGATCATCCAAATTTGTTAGGATATTATGATCATAGTGAGGTTTTTTACTAGCTTCATTTTCCATTTAAAAAAAATTTTATTTTGTAATTATTTCTTTGCCCTTAAATTTTATAAAGTTAAAAAAAAAAAAGCCCCGCCGTGTCCTAGCTGTGTCCAACACCATGTCCGATTTTTTTAATTTTAATTTTTGGACACTGTATTACAGTGTCCAACACGTGTCGTGGTTGTGTCGAAACCGTGTTTGTATCCGACACGTGTCTAACATTGAACGGAGTGATTTCATGGAATGTCGTGCATTGTAAAATATCACCAACTTACAAAATAAGAATACCATGACTTAATAAAACCATTTGAATTAAATGCTCAATTAACTAATAACATGAGTAACTCACTCATCCTACTCATCCCAACCATGCCCTCAACCACCCCCCTCCCAAACACCAAAAAACTTCAAATAAATAGACAAACAAACAAAAATAAAAGTAAAAATAAATCGATGCAGCAATATGAATGCCATAGAACTCTAAAACTCAAAGATTACAATGTCGAGAAAGAAGGGGGGGTTGGATGAAAGCAACAACTTATTTTAGATGACTAGAAAGGTACACGTGCTTTGCACGTGAGTTGTTAATTTTTTATGTTTATTTAATTTATGAATTATGCTTCTTTTTTATGTTTAATTCATATATTTATTGAATAGAAAAAAATAAAAAAAATAAAAAGTCGCTTGAAATTGTAGTAATACAGTAACACAATATATAACTAATTACATAAGATCATTCGAGTAATTCATGTATACTGCATATCAAAAGTTCTATAAATCTGGTAGCAAAATACAATTGAAGAAGTGATTAATACAAGTATATAAATCTATAGTCTATTGCTTTTAGCATTTCATGATCATCAACTTGGATGAAAACCTAAATAAAATTTATAGAGGAAGTATTTTAATTGAAATGTAAAGAATTCAGTTAACAGAAATCTAAAACAAAAGAATCCAATAAAAATTATATGCTAGCTACCATTTATTAAGCTAAATGAAAAAGATGTAAGAATTATTTGTAGATATTAAATATAAATATAAAATATAAAGACTTTGGTAGTAATTTAAAGGTGTGTGTAAAAGTTTTGTATTAACTTACATTTAGATGTTTGAGTCTTATGGTACGATAATTTCAACTTCCACATTGCTTTGTCTATGTGATGTGCATCCTAATAAGAATATAACATTAGTTTTGTCCATTGGAATATATAATATGTTACTTAAAGAATAAATATAGTTAGTACCTGCATTTAAAACTTCTTTGTAGACAACATTTTTTGTGCACGTTTTTCCTCTAGAATAGGCAATATCTGGTTTGATCAAGACTTTTATGGTAGAT
Source organism: Jacaranda mimosifolia (assembly GCA_018894105.1). NCBI lineage: Eukaryota > Viridiplantae > Streptophyta > Magnoliopsida > Lamiales > Bignoniaceae > Jacaranda > Jacaranda mimosifolia. The sequence goes on along the minus strand of CM032118.1, from coordinate 17,459,971 downwards.
AGTAATGTTCCTCTAGAGAGAACCACATAAAATTGGCCATGAGAGAAAACTGACTGGGCAAGTAGACTCCTACATTTGTTTTCATTTGGCATTGCACTTTATTGATTGCATAGCAAAGCAAAGTCTAACAGGGAATTGCTTTCATTTGAATTGAATGGGTAGCCTTCTTTTTTAGCTGGTGAGAGTGGTATTCTAGGCATAAATACATGCTTGCCGCTGTTCTGATCAAATACAATCTCTGCATCAAGTACATTATTCTTGAAATCCCTACATACCATTCTTGTACCATTAGATAATCCATTTGATGGATCCAAGTTTCTCGAAAGAATTATTAGACAATTTTTTTTCAGTACCAACTTGTGTGGAGGCAAACCATTTGGAGTCAAGGAGTTAAGAAATTCCTCTTCATAATGATTATTTGTATATTCAACAGCTTCATCAAAACTACTAAATGTCCTTGCTTCTCCAAGAAATATAGAGATCAATTTTCCATTTAGTTTATTGACCTCATCATCTTTAGCTGTTAGTATTGCTCGACTTGTTATGTAATTAGCTGAATCAACATTCTTACTCAAACTTGGAAAAATCTCACTAATAAGTCGTTCTATGGAGTTTTCTTCATTATCATACTTGGTAATCATCAGTTCAGGAATATTTATGTTTCATTCATCATCAGTTGGCTCCTCTCCATTTCCAACTCTAAGTAAGAAATCGCTAAATCTGCTATCATTTTTGGCTCTCATATTTCTTGACAAAGTAATTTTTGTCATTTTACTCCATAATATTGATTTCATCAAGCTTGTAGAAATGGTTTGATGAATTGTAGCTCTTGGAAAAATTGGTAATACCTGCCTAAAATCTCCTCCAAAAACCATAACTTTTCCACCAAAATGCTCATTATTTCCATTATATCTCTAAGGCAATCATTGATATTCTCAATTGCCCATCTCTTTGCCATTGGATCTTTATCCCATATCAAAAATTTGTTTTATGCAATAGTTCCGCAACTCCAGTTTGCTTGGATATAGTGCACTTACTTGGCTCATTTTTATCTATTGGTATTTTGAAATGTGAATGTGATGTTTGTCCTCCTGGCATTATTGCTGCTGCAACTCCAGATATTGCTATTGCAATTGCTATTATTTTTTTGGATCTAAGATGAGCAAGTAACGCATGATACAAGAATGTTTTGCCTGTCCCCCCTGGACCGTCAATAAAGAATATGCCACCTTTATCATTTTGTACACATCGCAAAATCATTGTAAAAGCACTACGTTGTTCAGGATTCAACTTTAGTGGAGCTTCATAATCTTCTGAAGGTATTTCTATTGACATCTCATCTTGCTTTTCTCTTGGAAAATCACCACATACATTATTGACATCAATCAGAATGGTTGGAAGATCATATGAAATTATGTTTTTTCCCATGCTTTCTAAAAAAACGTTCACACTTTGCAAAGTTTAGATAGTGCTTTAAAATAAGTACCCCAAAGATTTCTCACATCTGTTGGGGCACAATACACCAATATAACTGCAAATAATCTTCACAATTCAAGTGGCATCTGAAAACTAATAGATTCATTTAGACATTCAAGAAAATTCATATTGGATTCTAGCAATCCTCTTTTTTGTGTTGCTTCTTTGAAACTTGAGCATCTTATCCCATTTACTATTAGTAAATCTTGAAAAGATGTTGGCCCTCTAACATGATTTAAGAGCAATCTAAGGTAATATCTTTCTCCTTCAACGGGATTTGCATTGTGTACACGATCTATGACATCTTTTTTCTTCCTTTCATTCCAACATCTACGTTGCTTGTCCCAAACATAGTGCTTCGAAAATTCTCTATAAAAATATTTCCTTGTTGTTTCAATTTTAGAACACATAAAGAAATATTCCGTGAGCATTGTTTTGGAGACATGATCACATCTTAGAATATTCTGTAAATATTGATTTTCCTAGTAAGTTACAGATTGTTGATTTGGGAGATGAATCTGCAAATTAATAATTGCTGGATATATTTCATTCAAATTAAATTAAAAAATTCTCCACATGGCTTCTTAAGCTGAGACTCATCGAGCATCTTGAAAATGCTTAATTTTATCAATTGTATTTTCTTCATTATTGTAGGTTATTTTAATGACAACTCTATCATGCCCCTTGTAGATATATTTGTATAGATATTTCACTGTTGTTACTCCAGAACATATCTCCACATTGATATGGCAATTATATCGGTATAAGAGATATGGATTATGAGGAACCACCCATTGGTTATCGAGTTGTAAACTACGAACTTCAATTGTCATTCCAATATTTCTCCTTCTATAAATTGGATACCCCATCTTTTCCTTGAATTGTGGTCTCACAATTTGGACGTGGATAATGATATTTGCATTTTTCGTCAACCATACAAGAATTATTCCTTTTTTTTACCTGCACACAGTCCATGCATCATATGTTTAAGAACTAAGTCATAAAGTATAGATTGTTTTTCTACATCTAGAAGTTCTACATAAACAAACCTATCAAAGTAATCTGGATTTGTGATTTTGTACTCAGACTTCAAAATTATCAAGATATGAACATGTGGCAACCCCTTTTTTTTTTAAATTCAATCACATGTACATGTGCAACTACTTTTCCAAAAATCTCCTTCTTAAACAACTGGCCTTTTCAATCTTGCAATTTTGCTTGAAAAACTCTAGAAGTTAGATCTGATCGATCTTGAGCTCTCTGTCCATCATACAAATATTCTTGCATCTTATTTCATTTTGGATTGCAAGTCATTTTAATAAAAAGAACTGGTTTTCCAAATCTTTGTACCAATGTCAATGCATCAAGATATCTTCGTCGCATATGTTTAGGACCCCCCAATAAAAGATGCCGGTAGAATTATTTGCTTTCCAACTTCACTATGCCTTATCTCTCGTTTAAGGATGTTATCCATGATTCCTTGATATAATTTAGCTCTTAAATTTGATTGGTTATGGTGACAATAGTCCAATATTGTGGTCTCCAATTTTATATACATATCAACAACATATTGTTGCAAAAGCCTTCCAGCAAAAAATAGTGTAGAATGTCTGGGGTTTTAATTTGTAGCATGTAGCAACTATATTCTCAACAAGAGACCTTTTTCTTACTTTCTTTATGGACAACTATTCATATAGTAAGAGAATGTACAAATAAAAAATTTTCAAAAAAAATATCAGTACATTGCCTAATATAAATTTGAGATAATTAAATTAATTTAATTTAAATATATATATATATACCTTCTTGTTCTTGTAGAAGAATATCCTCAGCAGAAGCAAATTGATCCTCGTTAAAACTAGCAGTACTATGTGCACTATTTGCTGAAAAGTATTACATTAGATGTAATTGTTGAAAATATGAAGCAAGATGTAATAGTAGAAGATGATATTATATTATGTAATACTTTTACATATTAAGCATGATTTTATAAAGAGATATTATAGTATAAGAAGTTTATGGCTTGTGGTGCTTTTAGAAGGACATTATATTATGAACAACCAGTTCTAAATAACAATTATCAATATCTGTAGAATTTTTTCAGAAGGAATTACAATAAGATTGACATTAGAACCTTGAGAGTTTTATACAAAAATAATTTATAATTTTCAAGTATGAAAAATTCCCCTTAAAAATTGTTCAAAAGTTTTTAGAATAAAAAATTTTAAAAATATATTTACATAAGTTTATATATTTAAATTCTTATTATCTAAATGTTTTATGGACGCATTTTGTATTGAAAGAAAAAAGCAAACAATTATGATTTTTCAATGCTAGAGTAATAAACAATGAATAATTTATAAAAAAGAAATAAACCTATTTGTTGTTCTTCAACAATCGCTGGACTATTTGTAAGAGTCGCCTGGATGGTTTCATTCTTTTGGACTGAACCATTGGTTGTTTTGGTACTTCTCTTCAGAATATTTTGGTGGCATCCATTATCACCTTTTGGGAAAACAAGTGGATCGTAACAACCATTATAGTGCTTTATTCTATGTTTTTGACTTGAATGTGCATGTACAACAATATCTCATTCCATCAATGTATTAGGATTGTTTCCTTCAACCCAAATAGCTGCAACTTGATCAGCACTTGGAGAATCATAAATTCGCTGATCTAACTTCACATCTTTTGAGATATGGAGCTGAACTTCATTTATTGAAGTGTAATCCTTTAACTTTTTGAAGATTTTTGTATATGGATTTACCTTCATAAGTTTTATAAGTTTCCTAACAATTACGTCTAATAAGTTTGATTTTTCCAGTATCTTCATTCTATTCTCAACCTCATTTTCAGCTTCAACAAAATACAACTGAAAATTACCAAGTCCATTTTCATTTGGAATTAAACCTGGAAGATCATGATACACCATTCCTTGTGATCGAAAAGTATAAACTCCATGTTTTCCAGATACAAGCTCTTTATCTAATTTGACACCAAATGAGGTAAAATAAAATATGCAGTTTAAGACTCGAATATTTTTTCAAAAACTCATCGCTTCTTCTTATTGAGAAGTAAACAAATCATACAAATTATATGGCATTTGAATAAGAGCAAGCATGATTTTTATGAGGCTCATATTCAAATCTTATAGCATTGCAATGCTTGCAATTAGGTACCTTTTTCAATTCATGAATCTCTGAGCATATAGGGCCGTAGATTGTCAAACCTAGTAAAAACCATTAGTTTAAGACTTCGAATTGTTTTTGTGCCTGCATAATATTGTATTTGTTGAAAGACCATAGAAAACATAAATGATATTTATAGAGAAAGTATTGACCCTTTGATTGAGAAGAAATCATTTGTGCTCTTTGAAGCCATTTCATGTGAGAATATTTATAATTTCCCTTTTCAGTAACTAACTCTGTTTTCCTAGAAGCTACAGTTGAAGAAGAAGTACCTACTTCTTGCTCTATTCTCTGCTTCTCCTTAGATGGTTTAATTGATTTCCTTATTTTCCTGGACTCCTTAACTTTTTCTATGTACTCCTGCTTCTCTGTAGTACTTAGTGCCGCATTTTTCCTTTTCATTCTATCTAGTTTTCGTTGTTGAGATGGATGTGTTATGATAATAGCATTAAAAATTGATGTCCATACATGGATCTAAAAATATTGGTGATTTTTCAGGCTAGCCATATATGATAATATTTCAAATATGTACCAAAATATTTAATAATGAATCAAGTACACATGACATTGAATTTAACTTAGAAGTTTGCTGATGCATTACTCTTTTAGGAACCCCTTGCTGAAAAATGGAAAAATATAAATATGTGAATTGAAAATTAGTAAAATAGAATAATTTTGAAAATCTTAATATTTTTTAAAGATATGACTTATGTGTATCTTCTATACCATAATAATTAATAGTAGTTGAAACTTCTGAACCATTTCATTTGGGTCATAGTTTCAGGTACTTTTAATTTTTAATTTATTTTTTTATGTTTTCTTAATAAATTGAATATTTGTATATTTGTAGTTCATTTTAATTTAATTTATATTTATATTTTTGTGATTGGTATAAGATCTCATTATGTGAAATAAAAATAAAAATAAGGATATTTTAAGCATATCACTTCAAAATACATCGAAAAGTATGATTCTTTATTAATTGTATAGAAGTTGTCACTTTATTAATAGTATCAAAGTTTAGAAATTTTAATCAAAGTACTAAAAAGTATAAAAGTATTAGTATTTAACAATTCATGTGCTAAATATTATATTAGTATCACAAAGGATTAGTATTCAATAATTAATGTATTTATTGTGATACAGTATTAAAATAATTAATTATGTATCTTGAATGTATATTTTATGATATATTAATTCTTAAATACTTTTCTCTTTTTAAAAAAAATTACAATATGAAATAAAATGACCAAAAAGGGAAAATCTTGATCTTCATCACATCGCTAACTAATTTTGACAAGCAATCAAACTCTATCATTTGTATGAATTATGAATTTGAAGGTTACATTTATGACATATGAACTTTCTGATTGGTTGTTTCATTTGATTTTTAATTGCCAAAAAATTATAAAAAGTCACCAGAGTGTGTTTATGAATATTGTAGACAAAAGAAAATATTAAAGGCTCTTAGTCTAGTCCGTATTTATGTTGGTGGGTCAAGAATGGCTTTTATTTGGGTTTATGTGCTGCGTTCTTGGCTTTACTAAATACTTTTGTGGTTGCATACATCAAATTTTCTTTTTTGGATTAGTAGACTTCTGTTACTTTATACAATCTCCCTTTTGGGCATTGTTTGAGTTATTTGTATAGTGACTGAAGAAATTTGCTATGAATGTTGAAGAGAGAAAGAAACATTGAGATGACAACCATCAATTAATTCCACTTATAAGAATCCATTGGTGGAAGAACAACATATATAAATCAGGAGACACATGCTAAAGTTTTTCTAGGTAATAGATCTACAAGCAGGATGAGGAATGAAAAAATAGGCAATGACCTATTATTTTGAGTAGATGGATGACTATTCTAGGGGAGAGATAGTATAAAAGGTGTTGTGATAATCATCGTAGCAGCAAATCAATGATTCTAATTTACTTTTTCTATCCTCTTTCTTTTTATTGTCATTTTGAATTCATTTGAGTTATTTGGTTCTTGTAAGTTATAACGATTGTAGAGGGTAGAAGTTATAGACGAACATTAATTTATAACATAAAAAGTGTCTCTTAGTGCATTTTGGATCTTCTATTTTATTTCTTATTCCAACTTGGTTGTATTTATGCTAAGTATATATGATTCTCAATCAATTATTTTTATAAAGAAATATCTAATAAACATGTTAAATATTTACACAATGAAATAGGAGATGAAATGAGGAGTAGAATAGAGAATTTAAACCACTCTAAGTGGATCACTGCGTGGCTTCAAATTTCTCTATAGTTAGAGTGGGAATACTATAAAGTAAAAGAAATATTGAAAAATAATTGCTACTTTAACTCTTATAGAAAATATTTTCTATTTTTGTATTTGGTTGGGTACTATACAAGATCAAAACATCATTTGTGTTCCATTGGAAAACAACTGTAGTAGTGCTAAGTATAATACATAATAAATTATCATTCCACCAATTATTAGAAGTTTAATAATTATTTGGATTCCATAGTACCCAGATAACGATATTTTTGCTTTTCACTTGAGAGTCTAAGCATAATGTGTGGTCATTTTCGATATTTATACCAGTCAATATGATTTTCATATATCAAAATATTAAATATTGGATAAATTGTACTTGAAGTTGAATCCAACTTAGAAGTTTGCCAATGCATTACCATTTTAATAACTCCTTGCTAAAAAAACAAAACAATGAACATCTGAGAAACGCAAAATATTAAAATAAATATACTTTGAAAGCATATGACTTACATGTGTCTTTTACACTACACTAATTAATAGTAGTTGAAACTGTTGACGATTTCATTTGGGGTCATGTTTTAAGTCATTTTTAATATTTAATTTATTTTCTATTGTTGTCAATAAGTTGAATATATATGCCAATTTTTACGTCATTTTAATTTGATTTATGTTTTTATTATAAGATATAGTGACATGGAATAAAATTGAATAAGGATATTTGAGATATATCACATGAAAATATAGATAAAAAAAACTATACTTTATTAATCGTATAGGAAAAGTGATTACCTCATTAATAGTGATGAGGGTAAGAATCATTTGATGAGTATATTGAGCTGAAATCCAATATGATCAACTAGGTGGCGATTGAGAGAAGCACTCTGTAATGTATTGGGGTCGAGCTCTGCAATCAATAGCAAATGTCAAGCTAGCCGATGAGCCCTCAGCTAAAGCACTCCGATACTTAAGTCAGTATACGACTAGAAAATAGAGCATTAGAGTGAGGGTTTTAGACTGATAAATGGCATAACGTGCTGAAGGCAGGAAATGTGTTATAGGCTTCTCAGTATGGTTGATATGTTTATCGTGCCCTTATTGGGGTGACCATTAGCCACTCCCCTTAATAAAAAAGATTGGTGGTCGAGCAAGGTGGGTCAACTAAAAAAAATCTATTGACGATAAGGGCAAAGGTAAAGTTGGGGCTCCCAAGCAATCGATCGGCTACGACCTCTTCTGGTGGCAAGAACAGGACCAGCTGTTTGGACTGCTCAAGCTGCCCTCTTCTTGTTTTAGCACCAATAGAGCCATGGCTGTCCATAACTCCTTGTCGATGCAAACGGTGGGCTCAACTGGGGCCATGCCCCTCAAAGTGATGATGGTCGGACTGTTTACGTCTGACCAGAAAAATTCATAGAACTAAGCCAGAATGGGGCTCTAAGGGCCTTAGTGTATCACTCCAATATGGTAAGTATCTACTCGAGTACAAGTTGCTTGTCGAGGGCTTTATTCTTATTCCGTTTGCTTTTATTCTAATCGACTGAAGTTGCTCATTTCGTAGGTTAGCCAATTAGGCTAACATTTTTATAGAAGGTCAGAGCTGGCCCTCGGGGATCGTGACTAGCTTCAGGAGGGTAAAGGAGATGCTAATCTACTTAAGGCTTAGCTCAAGTTTGCGCAATCAAGGATTGAGCAACTGAATGAGCAGCTCAAGGAGAGGGACGAGCAACTCGAGCTAAAAGATTCACAACTCCTGCTTGTGGTGTCGAAAAAAAGCAGAATGAACAAGCTACTACTGAAGGCTAGGCTGATGCACAACAAGGCTACGAGTTTGGTCAAACCCAAGGGTACAATACGGCGATGCAATACGCTCAGGATGAGTTTTTCAAGAAGTTGTCACTGATGTGATGAGAAGCTATGCAGTAATTCATGTTGTGTTCAGTATTTTGAGATGCCAGCATCGTGTTCTCTCTCGATGACTTAAAGGATGCCTTCTAGAAACCTCTTAAATAGCTGGAATATTTGGGCTATCAGATTCGCCTTGAGGATAGGGAATGTCTTAGCCCAATACTGATTGAGCAGCTTGAAATGTATCCTAACCTTGATAAGGGCATTGATGAAGTGGGTGACGTTAGTGCGTCAGTGGTCGAGCCTGTTGATGATCGCGTAAGGAGGCTTGCCAAAATGACAAAGGAGTTCTCTTTCGCGAACAACTTTACATTCCACATTCGGGACAAGAAGATCAATATAGATGATTTCCTTCCACCTCATAGGCAAATTTTTTTCGATGAAGCGGGACCTTCCTGACTGTCCCTAATAATTCAACAAACGCTTGTCGCGGCGCCTGAGCAGGAATTCGAGGGGCCCAATGATTGTTCCTATCACTTCCAGTAATGAGCTCGACCAAGCAATCGAGGATAGCACGTAAGCTGATGGTGGTGGGTCTAGCTGAGCTCTCAGCTTATTGTACCTTAACCATATTTCAACTTATGTTTTTAGTTGCCCTACGAGGCGCTCACTTTTGTTTTTTTTTTCCGACTTTGTAATAAAAGTATGAGAATACAATGGATGGTTATTTTGCCCAGCAATGTGTTCTTGAGCTTGCTTTTGCTTTTGATGCTTTCCCTTTTGCTTTTAAATTCTTTTCATCAAATGCCACTATTAATAATCTATAGCATAAGAAACTTGATCTCAACGACCCAAGCAACTTTAACTTTAATGAATGAATTTGGGGCAGATTCATGGTCAATTTTTGAAATCGGATTCATTTACATTAGGACAATTTATATATAAGTCCATCTTTATTGTCAACTTGGTGATCCATTCAGGTTGCTACGTTATCATTCTGATATGTATATTGTTGACGTGTGTTTGTTTCTGAGTGTGAGGTTGATTTTTCATTCATCAATTTAAGCTTAAATAAACTTCGAGTTCGATTACTGGGTCGACTCTAATTGCCAAGTTCTTGTGTGTCTAGCTTGAGCACCTTGAAGTGTGGTTCAAAACCATTATTGACTACGTGGTTGATTTCGAACGGTCAGCTCATTTGTTAAGTTGGGCTACAAGCCATTATTTTGTGGTTTGAAATCGTTATTTTGTTGACTACGGAGTCGACTTTGAACAATCAACGCATTTGTTAATTTAGGCTGGAAGTCCTTTGTTTTGCGGTTTGAAACCATCATTTTGTCGACTATGGGTCGACTGGGAATGATCAATTCATTCATTAACTTGGGCTAGAAGCCTTGGTTTTACCGTTTAGAATTGTCATTTTGTCGACTATGTGGTCGACTTTTAAATTTGGCTGTTGGTATAGACAAATGGTTGCATGAATCATAGATAGTTTCCATTAATATAAAACCAATTGCGATATAGTCGGGTGGAGACTTTTAGTCTCTTTATACATAAAACTTCTTCAAATTTATGGCGTTCCATGGTTGAGGAAGCTCATGGCTGTTTATGTCTACGAGTCGGTAGGCATTGTGCTTTGCTACCTTGACTATCGAGTATGGTATTTCCCACTTCAGGTAGAGTTTTCCCTCGTTCTTCGATACTTTGATACTTCAACCTTTTTGAGGACAAGGTCGCCTATTTTGAAGCTCCTGAGTTGCCACCTTTCGACCTATATCGCTGCATGGTTGTGTGCGCTTGTTGGCGCAGCTCGTCGATCGTCTCCAGGTCTAATTTTCTTTCAGAGCTATTCATGATCGGGTTATAATGGATCACTCGAGTAGTGTGTTGTATGGATTCTGCCGGAACGATCGCTTCGGATCTGTATACTAAGTTGTAAAAGCTATGACCAGTAGTTGTTCAAGGGGTTGTTCTATATGCCCAAAGTATGCCAGAAAGGTCATCTTCCCAGCTCGCGCCAGTCTCTTCCAATCGAGGCTTGAGGTGGTCTAGGATAGTTCTGTTCGTGACTTCTGTTTAGCCATTAGCTTGTGGATTTCCAACTGATGTGAAATTTTATCGAATCCTAAGGCTTTTGCACCAGCTCATCGTACTACTGCTCTAGAATTGTGTCTCATTATCTTATATTAAGACCTTGGGCAGACTGAAACAACATATGATATTCTTCCATATGAAACTCTTAATGGTCGCATTGGTTATTTTAGGTACCTGTCTCTGCTTCGACCCACTTTATAAAGTATTCAACGGCAATGATCATAAACTTCCTTTAACCTATTGTTTTTGGAAAAGAACCAACTATATCGATCCCCCATTGGCCTGAATGGCCATGTGGCCTGTACATTCACCATCGACGCTGCGAGTTGGTGCGATATGTTTGAGTAGGACCTGGTAGGATGGGTATTTCTTAGCAAAATCCACTGCATCATTTAACAAAGTTGGCCAAAAGTATCCATATCTGATGACTTTGTGTGCAAGTGATCATCCTTCCGAATGGTTGCCGTAGATACCTGAATGCACTTAATGTAAAGCTTTGTGGGCTTGCTCTGGAGTCAAACACCTAATCGGTGGCCCCAAAATTGACCTTCTGTAAAATTGGTCATGCTCATCGAGGGCGAACTTAGCTGCTTGGCCTCTGAGCCTGCATGCTTTGCTTTTTTCCTCATGAACTATGCCTCTTTTCAAATTAGCTTTTATTACGTCCTGCCAGGAGAGAGGTGCTTCTCTAATATGCCCTACCAAATTATGGTCAGGGGCACCTATAGTAGGTTTGTTGGCAACCAAAAATGTGATTGTCTTATCTCTGGTCCCTTTCGTCAAACTTGCAAACTTGGAAAGTGCATCGACCCGTTTGTTCTCTGATTTAGGGACTTGGTTGAGGGTGATTTTTTTTAATTGTTGCTGCAACCTCTTTACCTCAGCCAAGCACTTGCTCATTGTAGACTCTTTGGCTTCAAAGTTCCCATTGACCTGCTCTACGACCTGCTGAGAAGCAGTGATGGCTACCAGCTGTTTGACTCCCTTACTTATTTCCATCGTCATACCAGCTAGAAGGGTTTCATATTCTGCCTCATTTTTTGTGATAGGGTAGTCAAGTTTGATTACAAAATCGTACTCTTCGGCTGTTGGAGACTATAGAGAAATGCTAATTCCTCCACCTGAGGAAGCTGCTGATCCTTTGACGTACAAAGTCCATATAAGGGAGTTGTGGACGAGTTGGTAAGGTTGGTCGAGTTTCTCAGCAACAAATTCGGCCAAGACTTTGGCCTTTATAGCAGTTTAGAGCTAAAATGTGATGTCAAGTTCGCCCAGCTCGATTGCCCACTTGATTAATCTTCCCGATGTATCTGGATTGCACAGTACTTGTTTCAATGGTTGATTTGTCAAGACCACGATAGCATGAGATTGGAAATAGGGCTACAATTTACTGGCTGCAATGACTAGGGTGAGGGCGAATTTCTCGACCTCCAAATAGTTGTGTTCGAGGCCTTACAATGCTTTGCTACAACAGTAGACTAGTCGATGGGTGCCCTTTCTAGTTGAAACCAAAATTGAACTGACAGATGCCGACGAGACTGCTAAATAGATGTGTAAACCTTCCCAACCTTAGGTTTAGCCAACATCGGTGCTGTTGAGAGATAATATTTCAATTCGACAAGAGCTTGGTTGCACTGCTTAGTCTACTGGAAACCTAATTTCCTTGCATTTCTTAGGATCTTGAAGAATGGTAAGCTCTTGTCGGCTAGTTAGGTAATGAACCTTCCCAGCGCAATGATCCGGCCGACCAGACGTTGAACGTCTCTGACTGTTTGAGGAGGTGTAATATCTAAAATAACCTAATTTTTTGCGGGTTTGTTTCGATACCTCTTTGGCTGACCATGTAACCTAAGAACTTGCCCCTCTCACTCCAAATGTGCATTTGTTAGGGTTGAGCTTCATTCCAAATGCCCTTAGTATTGAGAATTTATGATTGAGGTCGGCGAAATGATTTTTTGCTTTTTCTATTTTGACGATCATGTCATCAATATAAACTTCCATAGTTTTTCCGATCTCATTTTTGAACATGAAGTTTATGAGCCTTCAGTAAGTTGCCCCTGCATTTTTTAGCGTAAAGGGCATGACTGGAAAACAATATTCCCCATCAGGGACGACGAAAGAGATCTTATCCCTATCCTCGGGTGCCATGAAGATTTGATAATAACCTTGAAATGCATCCATCATACCTAGCAAATCACAACCAGTAGTAAAATCTACTAACAAATCTATACAAGGCAAGGGGGTAAGGATCTTTAGAGCAAGTTTTATTCAAATCAGTGAAATTGTTACACATTTGCCACTTTGCCTTATTTGGGGGACAAGGACTACATTACAAAGCCAACTTGGATATTGAATCTCTACAATATTTTGCTCACTGGTTTGAATGTAGGGCCCACATTTAGGTGGTGGACGATGACATTGCAGTCGATTCCTTGGAAGTCGGAAGCCTTCCAAGCAAAAACATCAACATTCTGCCTAAAGAAATTGACCATGAGGCATTTCGTGCTGCTACCCATATCGGTTCCAATTTTGGGGGTCTTGTCGGGTTTTTCTAGCCCCAGCTCGATTGTCTTGAACTCACTGATAGGCTCGAACCTGGTCTCCTCTAGCTTTCTTTTCTTGCTCGACTATCCCTCATCATGTTCAGCTACTGGGGCGTCCCCTGAGGGTTTCAATTTAGGTCGAGTTTTTTGCTCGTTTGCCTCAACTAAAATTATGTAGCACCGCCAGGCCTTTTTCATATTGCAAAGGAGTTTGTTTGTCCCAAAAATTGTTGGAAATTTGACCTTCATATGATAGGTCGACACAATAGCACGAAAGTGGTTCAATGTTGGTCTTCTAATGATAGCATTGTAGGCAAAAGATGTGCGTCGACGACCAGATAGTTAACCATAAGAGTTCTGAACCAAGAAGCCTCCCTAAATGATGTGGACAGATTTATGGATCCTTTGAGGATGATCTTCGACCCCCCAAATTCGACCAGTGAGGTGCAGACGAGCTCAAATTTTAACTTGACCATGTTCATTCTGTTTAAGGTGGACAGAAAAATGATGTTTGCAGAGGTCCCATTGTCGATCAGCACCTTTCTGACCTCAAAGTTTGCAATTTGAACAGATACCACCAGAGGGCAATCCAGCTAGTTGTCGACCTCCAGAGTTTTGATGTGGGAGAGTTCGGCGTTAAAGAAGGAAATTGGCTCCACGCTGGTTGACAATTGGAAGACCGTTTCAATCAAAAAGTTGGTGTTGCACGCCTTCTAACTGACTTCGAGTCCTCCCCTATTGGGCCTCCTGCAATGGTGTTGATTACCCACCTGATAGATTGGCGGGGATCGTGGGCAGGTCTTTTTCCTTTATCTTGATTCCTCGAGCTAACCGACCTTCCTCTACATAGAGTCTGGTCGGTTATGCCTACTTTTTATTTCGCTTGCTCATCAAAAGTTTTTTTCAAATGGCCTTACCGGATTAGCCTCTCGATCTCATTGCGGAGGTTGAAATAGTCTTTCGTGTCATAGACTTTTTGGCGATGAAAATAGCAGTATTTTTTGGACCTCTCCATGGCTTCTATCTCGATTATTTTCCTGGGCTTTTTGAGGGAGTTTTCATGTTGGATGGTGAACAGGACCTCTTTTCTTGCAGTATTGAGTGGAACGTAGTTGTGGAAATGTTTGATTGGAGATCATGTCGTCCTTGTGCTGATGGTCATCTTTCTCTTTGAGCTTCTTCTTGTCAGTCTCAGGATTACCATACTTGAGCTTATATCTTCCTGAGTCATGTACGTCTCAGTGAGGTCTAGCAGTTCTTCCATCGACGTGGGCCACTCCCTGACCAAGGCCTTGGCACATTCTTTGTGGTGAAAGCCCAAAAATAGCACATCGATTAAAAACTCGATCCGTGGACTGTCAATCCTTAGGACTTCAGTATTAAACTTAGTAAGGAAATTGCGAAGGGATTCCCCCTCATTCTGTTTAACAGTGTGCAAGTGGGTATGAGAGAGCTTTGCCTTTCTCCAACTAGCAAATTAATGTAAAAACTTGTCGCACGCTGATCGTATAAGTAAATCGACGTCGTACCAGCTTCACAAACTAATTGAGCATGATTCCTTGGAACATGGTCACCTAGCATCTTTACATGGATGTACTCATTTTATCCGTGTAACTGCATCATATGCTCGGACTATAGTAGGTGCTCGTTCGTGTCTATTGAGCCATCGTATTTGGGCAATTCAATCGAAACTTTGGCGTCGACAGCATTTCGCTCATCGACGATCTCTTGTATGAATGACGATTCCCTCTCGTGATGAAAATGGTGAACACCATCATAATTGGGGTTCTTGTCAGAATTCCTCTTCAAAATTTCTTTGAGTTGTTGATTTAATTGTTGTACTTGATGGGAGACTTCATCCCATTCTTCTCGATCAGCCTAAGTTAGGTTTCTGTTCATTTGTTGTCTCGCGCGCTCGACCCTATCGTGCTGCGGGGCTCAAAGGGGTCGAACGTCATGGCCCACAAAGTCCTGTAACTTCTTGATGGGGTTTTGCCTGGCTTTATTCGAAATCGTCCTGGACTATCTTCTCGTCAAATGGGTGGTTGCTTGGATTTTGATCGACCCTCTCTTCTCTAGAGGGCCTCTTTCGTACTGAGTGGGTTGGGGAGTAGTGCTAGCAGCTGACTCGGGCTGAATGTTATGTCGATTGAGGGTAGCTGATAGCTGAGCAGATACTTGCTCACTTATAAACTGCATAAATTAAGGTATGGTCAAGGTGACCACTTGTTTCGGCTAGGCACTAGGTCTCGCCATATTGGGTTTCGATTGGGGATCTTTTGCTCTCTTCTATTTCAAAAATGGTTCACCTAGTCTTCACCATTTTCTCAATTGCAAACTCAAGTTTCCCACATACGGCACCAACTGATAAGGGTAAGAAACGTTTGATGAGTGTATTGGGCTGAAATCCAATATGATCGATTAGGTAGCAGGACGAGAAAAGCACTCTGTAATGCATTGGGGTCGAGTCCTACGATCAGCAGCAAATGTCAGGCTAGCTGAGATGCCCTCGGCCAAAGCACTCCGATACTGAAGTCAGTATATCAACTAGAAAATGGAGCAGTAGAGTGAGGGCTTTAGAATGATAAATGGCATACCTTGCTGAAGGCTGGCAATGTGGTATTTATAGCCTTCTCAGTGTGGTTGATATGTCTTTGGTGACCTTATTGGGCAAGAAGGGTCTTGTCCTTACTTGAGGTTCTCTAAGTCTTCTCCAGGTTGTGTACTATTTCAGGTGGCGCTGCCTAGGACAAGGTGGTGCATTGGAGGCGTGCCCTGACCTAGCACGGCTAAAAATGCAGTGTAGGTAGTGGCATACGCCATTAATACGGAGGCACTCCGCCTGGCAGAGCATTCAATGCGACTGAGAGATTGTCACCTAATGTCGACCTCTAAGGTCGAGATAAATAACTCTGGAAGATTTTGGTTAGCATAGTGCGACTCTATTGTGTTCGAGTCTTCCCAGTTGACCACTGAACGCAGTATCTTTGGCGATGGTCGACTGCAGCACAGTCAACGAGCCAAAAATAGTTAATATGCTCGACGTCTGGTTAATGATGCGGTCAGCCCAAAATAGGTTGGGCTCACTAGGTAGTTGGGTCGTCTCTAGCCTGGTCGAGTGTTATTGTTGGGTTGGGCTATCCTATATCAGATAGTACCTAAATTTTAAATTTTAATTAAACTCACAAAAATATAAAAAGTTCAATAATTAATCTGCTTAATATAATATAGCATTACAAAGTATTAGTATTCAATTCCCGTTGACTAAGAAGATAAGTTTTGTGAAAACTACAAGTTTAGCATGCCATTTTCAAGCACCTGATGGTTGAAAATCTGTTTCCAAAATTTTATCATGGCGTAGTATTTCAGAGTGCGTCCTATATTTCATGACTTGATTTAGGCACGATCACATATAACCCCAGCCATCACAACAGTAAAAGGAGATATAATGTATCAAGAATTGGTGGTAGCCGTAGTTGGAAACAAGTAGCTCCTTTGAAAATGTTTAGAGGATTTCATTTAATGGCAGAAAATTCATACAGTTTCCTACATCTTATGTTAAAATTGACTAAAGAAATAAAGACGACATTTTCTTTTGTGAATGTGCTTACTTGTATTCATACGCTTTCAATCCAAATGTTGGGAAGCTTGAAAAGCCAATCACCACTAGCAGTGAAGAACCATTGGCTGAAGCCCCACAAGAAGCTAAAGGAGAAAAACTTGCCCAACTCCTTAACCTGCTTCTTGTGATATGCAAGAAAGTGAACAAGTTCTTGACACTATAATTTGCATTAGATTTAGATTAAGTTAGCAAACTTAATAAGTGAGATATCAACTTACTCTGCTAGTTTAGCTCTTTTAGGAGTGTACCAAAACAGCAAACTTTTGGCATTATAAATCTATAAAACAAGTTAAAACATTTTTTGTAATAAATGTTAAACTTTCTCCTGCAAGTTTATTGCATATATCCACCAGTCTTTGGAGTATAATTTTCTTTGGGGAAAACAATGATACACAAAGTGAGACAAAGCAAACAAGAATCCGTTGGTTATGAGAGCATTGAGAAAAGAATGCGCACTTAACAATATCAGCTGAACATTTAATCAGATTTTATTTAAGACGTCATAGACCTGTCTCCATACATAACAATATAAAAGCAAACAAAAAAGATAATTATAGAAATCGACATTAACCATAGATAACACCAAGTCAAAGAGTTTGAAATCATGTTCTAACCTTCTGGGTTCGCGACAACGCACCTCCAGTTATAAAAGTCTCTTCCCCTTTATCATCAATTGTGAATGCTTAGAGTTTATCCAAGGTCACACCAGCCATAAACGGATGGCCTGGATTACTGGAAAAGATTATGTTGCATGAGTAACTGATTTAATGATAGACAGAGATAGAGAGTCAAAGCATCTGGAACCTGTGTACCTGTCAAGATCCTCATATCTATTGTGAATGTTTGATATAGATAGCTTTAAATTCCCAATCACCGTATTGATTAAAGATCCAAGCCAAGGTTTATTTTAATAGAGAGAATAAAGCAAAGAAAAAAGGTGAAATCATGATCAAAATAATTCTAAAGAAGTGTTCAAATAACTACGTATTTGTTCTAAAACATGTGATGATAATTAGCTTTCGTCGCAACCAAAACTGATGCAAAATTGAGTAGTGCACACACACATATCATACTAAGTGGTCAACAAAGAATGAGATGGCGCACAAACAGCAAGTCAAACAAAAAAGACATACAGCAACTAGTCTATATACATGATTGAGGAGCAAGTTTCCTCTTGGATAAGGTGGAAGTGGTGCTATCCTTTAGCGGCCAAGCTTCCACTTCAATTAAAAAAACAAAATTTTAAGGATGGAGTTGGCATCTAGATATTGATAGCATTGTAAGTTGGTGTAAGTTATTGTGTATATAATATCCTAAGCAACATACATAGTTTTAATAATGAATCTGAATAACAAAATAAATTCTTTTGCAATGCAGATTTTTAACTGTTTCAGGACTGAAAAACATATATGACCAATTTGTTTTGAGAGAGATGTAAAATCCAGATATTTATTATGTATGTGTTTTCTTTAGAGTAAAAATAGAAAGAAGGCTTGCCAACAACCTATCTTACTCGCCGCTGCCATCATTTCCGAGTTACGTGTGCGCTTAAGACAATCTATCTTCATTTAGCAAACAAACTTTGTAGTTCTTTTCCGACAAGCTGTCTTTAATTCTCCCACAATCAACTCTATGGCTGCGCCAGGGGAATGGCTTGGGCTTTTATTCTTCTTCGTTTTCTCTTTTTGGTTTTCAAACCTAGAAGAGTTTTGTAGGGAAGAAGGTGTTGTAAGGATAACTTGAAAACACTCCCTCTATATTCCCATGAACCATTAATTTAATATAGCTTAAATTAATTGATTTTAATTTCATTGTTATTTTCTATTAATATAACACATTTCTTAAGTTGAAAGGACTTAATTAGTTAAGTTTAGTGTAATTATTACTTTGATGAGATCAATTTAATACATTGAAAAACTATAACCTCTCAATTTGCACCAGCTTGGTTCTTTTCTTGCCTCCTCCCTATAACCCAAGATTTGTATTGGTAGCAATAATAATCAAGCAAAAGGTTCACCATCAAAATTTAAAATACAAAACGTCTCATTAGATCGACATTAAGTTTAATTAACCTAAAAAAGTGAAATATTTTTGTATGGATATAAGATTTATATTTTGTGAATATAATTAACATTTTAACAAATTTAATACTACAAACATTTATTAGAAGCCCAAATCTTAATATGTTTTTGTTAAGTAGTAAAGTAAATGTTGATTAATATAGTAATTGAATATTGAGGCAAACAAATAATAATTAGTAAATTTTCGGGTGAAGTCCAAAAGATGCTTAAGCAGAGAAAAATAAGAGAATGGTTTTGTATTTGTATTGTATTTTTATTTTTGAATTTTTGTACTTTTAAAATTAAAATAAGATGTTTATGCTGACGTGTGGCAGCAGTTAATATGTTTAACTAAATTGGACTTCCCTTCTCCATATATGTATATCTATGTTATATTATAAAAGACCAATTACTATTTTATCTCTGTAGTTCTTTTGTGGTTTATTATAACTTTAGTCAAAATATTTATTAATTTTAGAAAAGAGGTTTTAATTAAAATTTATATAGAGTTGGAGTAAAATTTTAAATTTGCTTTTTCATGCCAATTTTTTCTTTAAATGTAATAGTTTATCTTTTTCGTATCATTACAGTTAATTAAGTTCATATAAAGTTAAGACTTCTATGGAGTTTAAAGTTGGTCTATTTATATGGTTGCAAATTTATTACTGTTTTCAATAAATTATCTTATTCTGAATTATTTGATTTTTTATTGAGTACAATGATCACATAAACTTTTCTTTTATCTATTTAAAATTTTGTTGCAACACATTCTCTCTTTTGCATAATTGTTTTGCGATTTTATATAATGCTCCATGTTGTTCCGTTAAAGGTTTATTCGTATATCTTAGTGTTATCTATCATTTGTTTGTGTTAGTATGTAGTATTTCAATATATCTTTTCAATAATATTCACCTTTATTAGTTCTACACTTCTTTCGTCTATCAAATCAATGGTAACTTATAAGTGTTCTTTTATTCTTGAAATTTTTTTATCATTTTAGTATATTCTAAATCATAAATTAATTCAACACATGTACAAATTTAATTTTAAATAACTAATTAAACTTAAAAAGTGAGTGATCCTACAATACGATTGAACAACAATTTTTATTCCAAAATTAATTTAATAATTTTAAATAACTAATTAAACTTAAAAACTGAGTGATCCTACAATAAGATTGAACAACAATTTTTATTCCAAAATTAACTAAATTGTGATAACAAAAGCTATAATAAATTAAACTCACTCTTAAGTTAAAATATTTATTTTATAATTACAAAAATTCAAAAATAAAAATAAAAATAGAAAAGAAAGTATGAAACCATTCTCCTATTTTTCTCTGGTTAAATTTCTTTTGGGCTTCACCCCATTTAGTGAATCTTTTATAAGTTTAATTTAATTTCAAATTTAAAATAAATTTAATTAATAATGCATGCATGTAATAAATAAAATGTATATGCATTTGATGTATATACATTTGATAACCCAAAAGACATATTAAATGTGGTTTATACATCAATTTCATTTAATAATTATAATGTAATAATTATAAAACGAATGAACTTGTTAAGGATACGAAAAGCTACACCATGAAAAGGATTACACCATTAGCATTCTTCAAGTAAATGAAATTTACCACATGTAATTATTAACAAATAAATGACCCAAAAAAAACCAATATTAGAGAACTTTGTCAATAAATTATATAAATAAATTTTATTTAAGTAATAATTTAATTATAATTTACCACTAATGAAAATATATTAAATGCAATACTATAGAATTAATTTAGTGAACTTTTATGAGTTTAATTTATTTTAGAATTAAAAAAAATTGTTAGTAATGCATGCATGTAATAAATAAAATATATTTTGACATATATATGTTTAATGTATATAAATTTGACAAGTCAAAAGGCATAATAAATGTGGTTTATAAACATAAATTTTATTGAATAATAATAATAATAATAATACATTTTGAGATATATATGTTTAATGTATATACATTTGACAAGTCAAAAGGCATAATAAATGTGGTTTATAAACATAAATTTTATTGAATAATAATAATAATAATAATAATAATAATAATAATAATAATAATAATAATAATAATAATAATAATTTACCACTAATTTATATATATTAAATGTAATACTTTCATTAGATAGGGACATATATATCTTCACATAAAAAGGAAAAAACAACTATACTCATTCATACTTTTATAGGTAGTACAAAATAGATATAGATAGAAAATCCCACAGATTCATCAACACAACGAATTATAATATAGATTCAAATGGTAAACACAATTAGGGTTGTAAATCGATATTCAAAAATTCGTTTACTGTTCGCATTCGTATCCATTTGTACAAAATTTATCCGCATCCGTTTAAAGCGGATATTATCCGTATTTGATTAGCAGATATCCAATTATAAATGGATACGAATATGGTAAATGCGTATCCGATCCGTTTAATATCCGATTCAAATATATATTTATTAAATAATATATTATTTATATTTTTCAACAAAATTCTCATAGTCTATATATGTATAAATGAATAATTGGGAAGAAAAAAGAATAAATTTAAAAAAATATTGTAATATAGAAAATAAAATTAAAGAATAAAGTTAATCAACATAATTATTGTTGGTTCACTTTATAATTAATATACTTAAATGCTATTATTATTGTAACACCCCTGAAATTTAGTATTTTCAAAAATAAGAATTTAGAAATTAAGAGAATTATTGGTCGGATTTTAAAGCTTGGAAAAGAAATATAAAAGGACTTAATTGTAAAGATTTTGAAGTTTTGGGGTTAGATCGTAATTTTAAAGGATTAAATTGATCATTTGCTTGACTCAAGGGGCTTGATTGAGTCTTTTGGATCTTTTGGGACTGAATTGCAAAATTGGAAAGTTGAATTTTAAATAAAAATTTCTCCTTCCTTCTTCATTTTTCTCCCCATTTCCTTTCCTTTCTTTTCTTCTCCACCCGCGACCACCATTTTTCTCGCCAGCGAGCTTCTTCCCGGCCACAAACCACTTCACTTCACCATCCAAACAACTCTCCCTCACCCTCTAGCTACACCTATTCACACATGCACGGTTGAGCAACCCCAGCGAGCCACCGCGAACGAAAGGACTGAAACACCATTCACGGTGGGCAAGTGGGTTTGTACTTTTCCGATGACGATCTTGACTTCTGGGAGATGGGTTGGGTAGCTCTCAAAAAGGACTTAATTGTAAAGATTTTTGAAGTTTTGGGGTTAGATTGTAATTTTAAAGGATTAAATTGATCATTTTCTTAACTCAAGGGGCTTGATTGAGTCTTTTGGATCTTTTGGGACTGAATTACAAAATTGGAAAGTTGAATTTTAAATAGTAATTTCTCCTTCCTTCTTCTTCATTTTTCTCCCGATTTCCTTTCCTTTCTTTTTCTTTCTTTTCTTCTCCACCCGTGACCACCATTTTTCTCGCCGGCGAGCTTCTTCCCGGCCACAAACCACTTCACTTCACCACCCAAATAACTCTCCCTCACCCTCTGGCCACACCTATTCACACATGCACGGTTGAGCAACCCCGGTGAGCCACCGCGAGTGAGAGGACTGAGACACCATTCACGGCAGGCAAGTGCTTTGCACTTTTCCGGCGATGATCTTGACTTCTAGGAGATGGTTTAGGTAGCTCTCAGCATGGAGAACACATTGGGGGTGTTACATGTGAGTTTTACGCGGTGGCGGTGGCGGTGGCGGTGGCGGTGGACGAAGATCGGAACACGGTGGAGAAAGGAAATTTTTGGGCTATTGAGCCCATTTTTGGTAGCTACATGCCTCGAAACGTTAAACCGAGGGCGGCGTTGGAAAGCTCTCATCGAAAGGAGAAAAATGGTGGTGATTTCATAATTTTTCAATGACGGCAGACGGTGGTGCTCCGACAACCTCAGACCAGTTTCACTTCATCGACGTGGCGGTCGGAACTGTGTAATCGGTTTGTTGTTTTGATACTCCGGTAGCAAGCTTTGGCATTTAGATTTAGTTGTACCTTTAATATATATATATGTTGCATGTGTTGTACCTTTCCTAATTTAGCATTGTCCCGTCCCAAGAATAGGAATTTGGGAAAAGATGATATGTTTATATATATGTATGTTGATCCCTATGCAAGGAGTATGGAATAAGTGGAGCCGGACTTAAGCAAAATGCCAAAACTTGGATTTAAAATAGTATTAAGGATTATATTATAAGATTAGATGGCATTTGATTATGAATTGATTATGTAAGGATTAATCATATTGTGTGATTTAGGATTATGTCCATGATCTTGAAATAAGAATAAGATATTGTATTATTCGATAAATTAGTGATTCTGGATTATTAATGGTATAATTATGATTAATAGAATTTAGTATGGATTTTGATTGTAAATATTACTTTCTTGGTTAGGTGACGGAGAATTGGGTTCCATAGATTAGTAAATGGTAGATTTTAGTAGCTTTTTTTGAGACTACGGAGGTGAGGGTCTCCTACTTAGGGTTATTATTTTGGTTATAGCTATTCGTTAATTGTTGAACCCTGTGAGAGTCTGCCAATTTGGCACTTCATTTCACTTATCGGTATTTGTGATAAATCCCTGTGAGGGTTACTGTTTCTAAAATGACTGTACTGTTATTGAAATCTGTGATCTGTTAAGATCATTAATATTCTATTATCTAATTTGGACACCCCTGTAAGGGTTATTTCTGTTCTGATTCTATTTTCTATTGGTTCTAGCGCCCAGAACGTTTTTCTGATATATGTTATATGTTCATTCTGTTATCTGTCCTGCTATCTGTACTATTCTAATATTTGTATTGTCCAGCACTGTTACTATTTGCCCTGTCAGCATTTCTGTATTGTTCTGAAGTGTTTATACGTCTGATATGTCAATGGTTATTCCCTGAGTATTTGTAAGTCTGATACGCTAGGGGACTATTCCTTGGGTATTCAGTTTGTCAACCATATGCTAGGGCTATTTATAGGTATGGGCAATGTGTCAGGGCTATCCTTGAGCATCAGTAATGTGCTAGGGCTATTCCTGGGCATCTACTGTCTGTTTATCTGTGACGTGCTAGGGCTATTCTTGGGCATCTACTGTCCGTTTGTTTGTGATGTGCTAGGGCTATTCCTGGGCATCTACCGTCCGTTTGTCTGTGATGTGCTAGGGTTACTCTTGGGCTTCTACTGTCCATTTATCTGTGATGTGCTAGGACTACTTTTGGACATCTACCGTCTGTTGGCGACTGTCGTGTACCAAGCTGTCACGCTTGGATAAGACTGACTGAAATGTAAATGTTATTCGAGACTGTTTTGTCCAACTGTAATCTGACTGACCAACTGTATTCTGCCTGTTAGATTGTTCTTGACTGTTTGAACGTATCCTATTGTATTTCTGTTAAGTGTTGATTGATGATATGTTGAGTCGATTTCTTCCTCGACAGATCCCCATTATATATGTTACAATTATCCCTCACTAAGTTCTTTGGACTTACTGCCCCATTTATCTTGATTTTCTCATACAGGTATAAGTGAAGAATATGAGGTTCCAACTTGGAGTGAAGAAATACCTTTTGTAATAGAATGGGTGCTCAGATGTTTAATAGGGTTCACTTGAAGGCTGTAATTGGATTTAGTGACATTGCAGTATGTTAGGATTGATGTCAGTGATATGATGCCTGTATATGTTTTGTTAGATGTAAGAAGTTGAATTATAACTTTTTTAATATTTTGAAGAGTTAGTGAGTTTGAAATCTGCTGCTATATGTCTTTAATAAGTTTTGAAAAAATTTCTGATGGGATTATTGACTGTATAATTTACTTCTTGGCTTGAATTAAGATTGAATTGAGTGGCGCCTCAGCTTAGGTGCTATCCCGAGTGGGGGCGCTACAATTATTATTAATAATAAGTACTAATAATCAATTATAAAGTCAATTATTAATTAGAAATTATACTATTTGTTTGATTGATTTCGTTTTAATAAAATTATATAGTTCTTTCTATTAATTAAAATATGTATTTGTTATAGGCTCATAGATTCACGTATTTGAATATTTGTAAATGAATATTTAAATAATTATCATCGAATACGAATATAAAACAATAATTCGAATATGGATAAATTTAACAAAATATGAATATATCTGAATAATTATAATTGAATACGGATATATTCGAATTCGACCGATATCCGACGGATAAAAATTTGGATATTATTTTTTAATATCCGTCGAAAAATTAAATGGATACGAATATGGAAACAGTGTATCCGACCCGTTTAATAACTGTTTACACCCCTAAACGAAATCAAATACACAAGACATATGATTATCTTACTGATACCAGATCTTTAAACATGGATTCATATCATTGTTGCTGTGCTCAAAACATCTTTTAATCAAAACATACATATATCTTACCAGTACCAGAACTGCAAACGTGGATTTGAATTTTGAAACATTCCCCAGGGTATCCGGTTTGACCCGCAATTACCTGAGTCACCTGATGTCAAGATCATAAGAGAGCAAAATTTGTAGACCTGCCCAGTTCTCCTCTCTGTTGGACAAATCACTCAAAGGAGCTTCCAACATCAGCTTAACCGTTCTCTCAATTCCAGCAATACTAATCCCATCACACAAGGAAGCAGACCACTACAGAACAACAATAGAAATCAGGAGCTGGGAGTAGATCCATCCTGCAGCTATTCCCAAAGTATTAGACTCTGCTGATTGTGCATATCCTCCCATCTTCACACCAGTACAAAATTGCAGGACACATCCCTTTGAAGATTAATGCATCAAATGGCAAACCTAAAATCTCTAGCGTCAATATTATCCAGGTCCCTCAAACAGAAAACATTTTGCAAATCAATGAATTTAGTAAACTTGCAGAAACATGACAAACATAAAATCTCACAAGGAAAAATGGAGCATCCAGCAGTTAGCAGGCGGACCTAAAACCATTGACCAAAATCACTCTTGTCCCCGTTCATCAGTGAGAAACATGGTATTCTTCCCATCACCATCTTTCCAGTGATGCAAACTTGTTTTTCTTGCCAATCAAAATATGAGATCAACAGTACAACCACGATTTTTGGCAGCAGAAACAACAGTAATTGTAGTAAATAACCAACTTCAGGGATTAAGAAGAGATATAATACTAAATAGTACTTTATTCAAGGGGGAACCCCAATTGATTGTTTCAAGTACTGAACCCAACAAGAAGAAAAAACCATCACATAGTATATAACAGTTCAACATAAGCCATTAAAAATGGCTTAGACACACACGAACCAGACAAGACCCCAACAGACAAAATCCTTAGCAGATCCCAACAGACAAGACATCTAAAATCCACCACGGAGACGGAGGACAAGGTGAAGGGTAGACTCCTTCTGGATGTTGTAGTCAGCGAGAGTCCTTCCATCCTCCAACTGTTTTCCAGCAAAAATCAACCTCTGCTGGTCCGGTGGGATACCCTCCTTATCCTGAATCTTAGCTTTCACATTGTCAATGGTATCCGAACTCTCCACCTCCAGAGTGATGGTCTTCCCCGTCAAGGTCTTCACAAAAATCTGCATCCCTCCCCTCAACCTCAGCACCAAGTGAAGTGTAGACTCTTTCTGAATGTTATAGTCAGCCAAAGTGCGACCATCCTCCAGCTGCTTTCCAGCAAAAATAAGCCTCTGTTGGTCTGGTGGGATTCCTTCCTTATCTTGAATCTTTGCTTTGACATTGTCAATGGTGTCAGAGCTTTCAACCTCCAAGGTGATTGTCTTTCCAGTCAGAGTCTTGACAAAAATTTGCATCCCACCCCTCAGCCTGAGAACCAAGTGAAGAGTGCTCTCCTTTTGGATGTTATAATCAGCAAGCGTGCGACCATCCTCAAGCTGCTTGCCAGCGAAGATCAACCTCTGCTGGTCTGGGGGGATGCCCTCCTTGTCCTGGATCTTGGCTTTGACATTGTCGATGGTGTCAGAGCTCTCAACTTCAAGGGTGATGGTCTTTCCAGTTAGGGTCTTAACAAAGATCTGCATACCACCACGGAGGCGGAGGACCAAGTGCAAGGTAGATTCCTTCTGAATATTGTAGTCGGCCAGTGTACGCCCATCCTCAAGTTGTTTGCCAGCAAAGATCAACCTTTGCTGGTCTGGGGGGATTCCTTCCTTGTCCTGGATCTTGGCCTTTACATTGTCGATGGTGTCAGAGCTTTCCACCTCGAGGGTGATGGTCTTACCAGTGAGGGTTTTCACAAAGATCTGCATCTGTACAGTTGAACAAGTTTATCACATAACGGATTCGCTCAAAGCTATAGAAAGTATCTAGGGAAGCATCAAATTTATGGGACGGACAACATTTTTCTCCATAACCACTATAAAGAAGGTTCTGATATGCCAGGAATGAAGCCATTCAGCAAACAAATCAGAAAAGTCAAAATCAAAGAAAAGACAGAGAAATATTCTTTTTCTTCCAACAAGCCCCAGGAATTACAAATCCACCGAACGTACGATCAGATTAATGAAAGAGATGGAATAATATTCAATCAATTATTGCAAGAATCGACCGGTTCCTCTTTTCTTTAAAAGAAAAAAAAAACAAAAAAAAAAAAACCAACAACGAAACAAACAAAACTTCTCAAAATTCTGCTAAAAAACTTGCTTTCATCGAAAGCCAACGAACCCTAAAAATAATCTATAAAATCAATCCGAAGATTGACGAATTCATCTAAGAAACCGGAAATATAGAACACAAATAATCAAGAATCACATAGATACAGACAGCAAAGGGAAAACCAAATCTGTTGCGGTAGAACATTAACATCAAAACAAATTAAGAGGAAAAGTAAACCCTAATTACCTTGGAATACAAATTGAGGAAAAGAAAAGAGATCTGAGGAGATTCTTGTATCTGCTGTTGAATAGAATGGCGATTTTGGATGGGGGGAGGCCTGCTTATAAAGACACAAAGACCGACTTAAAGATAGAAACTGAAACCGACTTTCGGTGGTCGTGTAGACAAGTAACGCCACCAAAATTGTCCTTTCCTTCCGAGTGGCGGAAATAATTAGGAACCACAAAATCCACACGCTTTCTTTCTTTAGGGCGGGCAGTTGCCCCGACACTTTCCCATTTTTCCCCCCACCTCTTTAATTATTTATTTATATTCATAACCACATTTAAAACTTATTTTACTTGAAATGAAGAATTCTACATTTATAAATATAAGGGTCAATTACATCTATCTTTCTTGAGGTTTGACTTAATTACAAAAAA
Source organism: Jacaranda mimosifolia (assembly GCA_018894105.1). Taxonomy (NCBI): domain Eukaryota; kingdom Viridiplantae; phylum Streptophyta; class Magnoliopsida; order Lamiales; family Bignoniaceae; genus Jacaranda; species Jacaranda mimosifolia. Next base: position 17,431,576 of record CM032118.1, on the reverse strand, counting down.
AAATTCATTATTTTGAAAATTACAAATATCCCCTGAACTTTCAAACTAAATTACAATGCTGACGAAAAGTGTAAAATGACCAAAATGCTATTCTATTAAAAAAATTTAAAAAAAAGAAAAAATGAAAAAATTGATAGAAATATCAAAAGACAAAAATACCCTTGGACCTTTAATTTTCGCTAGACCGCTGCCACCATGCGCCTCCATCGGAATTGGACTCTACCACTGCCAGAAGGTGTGCCTTGTTACATTCTATCAAACCCCCAAATCAATTTTAGCTTTCTCTTTCACTTCGTCAGTCAATTTCAAGCAAAATTGCCCAATGCCGCCACGCACCTCTACATTCGCTTCTCTTTCTCCATTGGTCAAATCATAAAATTGAAACCACCGCTGCACTCCTCTTGTCGAGCCCATCAAAACTCACTCTTTTTTTATGAGTTTCTATCGTTGGAACTAAGCAACCCGTCACCACCACCGTGAGGCTCCGTTGTTGTTTCTAAGCAAATTTGGTATCGATGTGTTCCTTGTGACGAGGGAAAGAGAATGGTTAACTTGGTTGCTAGTTTTTCCAGTGTCAGAGAGGTGCTCGTTGGAGAGGATGGTGACGGTAAGCATAGAAGAATTTGAGACAATGGGAGGGCTCTTGTATATATATTTTTCAACTTTCTAAAATTGTAATTTCCACCCCAAAACTTCCTCTCAAATTTCAATTAAATCCTTTAGCTCTCTAAGTGCCTCACATTGACCCCAAACATTAATTTTAATTTTTAGTTTACTCTATTTTTAATTAATAAAAATGTTTAATTAAATTATTTCACATGTCATTATTATTCTAATTTTAAAAATTATTAAAAATATATTACCATTATAGATTTAATTTATTTTAATTTTTTACTTATTTTACTTTTAGTTAAATTGAATTGAATTTAATTAAAATATTTTATATATATATATTACTATTTTAATATTAATAGATTGTTTTAATAATATAAATTTTATTTAACATAATTTAATATGTTATATTTTAATGATATAAATTTAATTAAATTATTTTAGATATGCTTATTATTTTTAATATTGTTGAATATATCATTTCAATTATTAAAATTATATGTTCCAAGATGATAGACTTGATTTATATTTTTACTTTTTCTTACTTATAAATTCAATTGAATATAATTAAATTATCTTAAATACATTTACTATTTTAAATTCACCTTGGATTCTTCTTTGTTTTATTACAATTAGGTCCCCAAACAAAACAATATAACAAATAAACCCTTACGAAATTCAAAAATATTACAGTACCACCCCTAAGAGTATTTTTGTCCACTAAAAAAAGTCAAATCAGGTAAAAAATGCTATAAGTTAGCCTAAGGGCATTTTTAAAATTTCACCCAAAATTTTTAACGGCCTTTTGATAAAACCCTAACGACAACTAATGGCTGGGCTAAAATGTTGGAAGACGATTAAGTTCAAGGAGGTATTTGTAATTTTCAAAACAACGGGATTTTTTTTTGTAATTAAGCCAAACCCAAGGGACAGTAGATATAATTGACTCTAAATATAATTTCGATACTCTTTAATCAATTAACTAGTATTGGGTCAACCTGATATGTAGGAATGAGGTGAGAATAAAATGGACATTCTCAAATTCATTTCTAAACTCATAATTGGTATAATTTAAATATGAGAATGACATTCCCATCGGAATCCCCATTCCCAAAAGGATGGGTTTAGCCATTTCCAATCCATCGAAAATGAACCTATATATATATATTTTTTTAACAAAATTACTCTCCAAAATTCAATAGAATACTTTTATATTTAAGAAAGAAAATCTTCACTTTGTAAACAATTTATTATATTCTAATTTATTTGATTGCTATGTATTTTTATTTAATTATATATTTTATCCATATATTTTTTAGTAATATTATAAAAATTATTAAATTATTATAAAAATAAAAATGATAAATAATAAAAATAAGAATAATTAAGCGCCTATCAATTTTTATAATAAAAAAAATAGAAGTATCATTGACCATGCTAATGAAGTATATATAGTTTAAAATATTATTTATATCAGCATATCTTCGAATGATATAAAAATATATACAAACTAATAAATAAAGGCTTGCCCATTCTATCAACAACTCTTCAAATTAAACTTATAAAAAAGTACAATAAACCATTTTAACGTTATCATAAAAAGGTTAAGCACTCTAGTTAATTGGTATTTTATAATTTTTTTAATTATATTTTATCAAAACAATTCAAAAGAGCTTGCTAAATTATAATTTTAAAAATAATAGTTTTAAAGGAATTATTTTTATACTTTTTGCCTAAATGTATATAAGTTGTTGATAATATATAAAATCCATATATTTACTGGTGTAATTCGAATAACATTAAAAATGATATTAAAACTATATAATTATAGACTTACTAAAAAAATATCTACAGTAATATATAAAAAAATATTTTACTAAAAAATGTTTTTATTTTAATAATTTTTAACAAAAGGGTAATTTGGTTATTTAAAAAATTCATCTCATTTCTACTAGTCATTCCAATTTACCAATAATTATAATGAAATCAAGAAGGGAATGGAGATTGCATTTCTTTCTCATTTCTTGTACATACCAATCATAGGATAAACTATATCAACATCATTCATTTCCCAACTTCATTCCATTCCTTAAAGTCATTCAATTCCCATCTAATTCCATTGCCTTTTATTACTATCATAATTATTATTAATTATATTATTTTATATTGTAAAAAACAACAACAACAATAATATCAAATTATGGTGCTTCCTTTTTTATATTGTTTATCTGTATTTAAAATATTTGTTTATTTGTACTTAGTTATTGTTATATTAGAGCACTTCTCTCCCGCGTTCTCTTCAGCTGCCTTTTTTTCTAGTTAAACATTAAATTTGGCTTTGTTTGGTTGTGAATTGGGGTTTTTTTTTTTCAAATTTTTTTGTCAAAATAATTTTTGAAAAATAAGGTTGGGGAATGTAATGGTTGTTTATTTGTGTTTTGGGTGGTACATAGAGAATGAATTGGGAGAATTTTTTTTGTTTATTTGTCTTTTGGAAGTGAACAAGATGTCACATCAATAATTTTTTCATTGAATTGGTAGGATAAAATGAATATTTTAAAATTATTTACATATGTGTACATATAGATTGAATGAGTGATAGTATGTATATATATTTGTAATGATGAGACAATAATTGAAACTTTTGGGAATGGTTTAGGAGTGTGAATAGCAATAACATTTTGGGGAATGAATTTTGCAAGATATGTAGTCTTTATTTATTTAAATTTTGAAAGTTAAAGAATGAATTGGGAGTTCACAACCAAACAAAGCATTTGTTTTCCCACTATTCTCATCTCTCACGGTTGAGTATCAAGAAAAGTGGTAGGGAGTAGATGGAATAAGTCTAAAAGCTAATTTCATTCGAAGTCATTTGTGTCTCCAGTCGCTCAAAAACAATGGCTTTGTTGGGTTGTATTTTCAGCGTTTTCTTGAAAGGAAAATAAAAAAGAAGTTAGATTGAAGATTGTGCTAAATGCTTGTTTTTATTTTAAGGAATTGTAAAAGATGATTTCAGAAAAAATAGTTTATTTGAAAGTGTTTTATAGGAGATAAATTCCGCTATAAATGCTAAATCAATTACTTTTTTATTAGATTTATAGGGTGAAATTATTTTTTATAATATATATTGATATGGGATAGCCCACTGTGCTCGGCTCAAAGACCACAGGCCCAAGGATGTAACGCTAGGCCCACTTCATACTCTGGGCCCAATGGTGCTATCGACGTCAGGTGACCCAAATCGACCACACAAATCAACGTTGCTCGCAGACAGGGCCGTTGATCAACCCCTCGACCGTGATGCTCATCCACCTCTCATGCTGCGCCCTAACCCATCACAAAGTCAACCTCGTCACCGACCACGGAGGTCGACTCGGCCCAGAACGGCTCTACCGCATTAAATGCCCTGACAGGCAGCATGCCTCCGCATTAATGGCGCATGCCGCCCTAGTACCACCCATGCTGCCAGACTAGACAGGAATGTGAGTTGACCTAATGCCCTTCATGCAAGGACCAAAATCCTTCTTACGTATCAAGGACATCTCTGACAAATCCCCACCAAGAGAAGGCTATAAATTCCTCCATTCCAGCCTCTTAAAAGGTATGCTATTATACATCTAAAAGCTCTCACTCTGCTGCTTGATATTTCTGGTCGACTCCATACTAACTTGAGCGTCGGAGTGCCCTCAGCTACCCTGATGTTTGCTTGTGATTGCAGGACTCAACCCAATTTCCTTTACATATCGACCATCCAGGTCGAACACCTCCAAATTCATCGTTTGACCCAGCTCAAAATAGACATCACCCTCATCATTTGGCGCCCTCTGTGGGAAATTTGAGTGTACTATTGAAAATGGTGAACACCAGATGAGCCCCCTCAGAAAGAGAAGAAAACATGATGTCCAACTCTCCCCCTCCTCGACCTCAGTAAGAAGTTGGCGCACTAGGATCGAGCGCCCCGCTAGAGCAAGTGGTCACCCTGACCATGCCCCAACTGATGCAACTCATCAGTGAGTAGATATCCGCCTAGATTTCAGCTCAACTTTTGGCGATATTGAATCGGCACACATTACAACCGAAGCCGGAAGCCAGTGTAACGCTGCAGCCCGCAGCCCTAGAGGAGGGACCTCCTAGAGAAAACCAAGATCGACCAGAGTCCAAAAGGCCTTCCTCAAGGCGCAAACTGAGCCCAGGCTGTTTTCTAAGAGAAATGGCCCGACCCATGCCCCTGCGAGGAGGTTGCAAATTACGTTGATCACGTCGTTTGACCCTTTCGAGCCCCACAGTGATTGGGTCGAATGCTCGAGACCCCAACCGAATAGAAACATATCCCAAGCTGATAAGGAAGAATGGGAGGAAGTATCCCACCAAGTCCAATAGTTGAATTAGTGATTGGAAGAGATCTCGAGGAAGAACACATAGAAAAACTACAATCAAGAGAGACCGCCGAGGTTCTGAAGGGAGAAAGATTCACCGTTCGTCTAGGATATTATCGACGAGTGCATTGTTGTCGATGCCAATATTTCGACTGGCCTACCCCGCTATGATGGTTCGTCGGACCTAAACGAGCACTTGATGCAGTTCGAGCACATGATGCAACTGCACGGGCACATCGACTACATCCATGCCAAGATGTTAGTAACCACCTTTCAGGGGATAATGCTGGATTGGTTCGTTAAGCTGGAATCGGCGTTAATACACTCGTACGACCAACTATACGACAAGTTTTTACATTAATTTGCAAGCAAGAGGAGGGCAAAACTCCCAACACCCATTTGCACACGGTGAAACAGAATGAGGGGGAATCCCTCTGAGATTTTATCACCAGATTTAACATGGAGGTGTTGAAAATCGACAGCCCAAGGATAGAGTTCCTGATCGATGTATTATTTTTGGGCCTCATGCACAAAGAATGTGCTAATGCACTGGTACGCGAATAGCTAAGGTCGATAGAGGAGCTCCTTGAACTCATGGAGAGATACATGGCCCAAGAGGAGATGAATAAGTTGAAATACAGTAGTCTCGAGATCGAGAAGAAGAAAAGTAAGGAGAAAGACGACCGCTAGCTCAGGGAAGGATGTCGATCTCCCATCAAACACTTCCATGACTATACTCTACTTAACCTCCTAAGGAAGGAAGTTTTGTTGGCTATCCAACATGACAATCTCCTTAAAAGACCCAAGAAACTAACCGAGACAGAAGCCATGAAAAAATCAAAGAAGTACTGCCACTTCCATAAGCAAAAAGGGCATGACATGGAGGATTGCTTTAGTTTGCATGACGAAATTGAAAGACTGATTAGGCAAGGTCATCTGAAAAAATATGTCAACGAGCAGGCTAGGCGCGAAGAGGGTAAAACTGACCGAACTCCCTGTAGAGAAAGGTCGGCTAGCCCGAGGCGAGAAGATGAGGAAAGAGACCAGCCCAGGAGCCTTACCCATACATTCGAAGAGATATCGATATAATTGCGGAGGTCTCATGGGGGGGACTCGAGATCCCCCACAAAGTAAATCCAAAGGCAACTGGAATCGACCAAATCAACCAAGATCGAAACGATTTTCTAGCTTTCGACCAACGCAAAACCAATCTCCTTCACCGAGTCTGACATCGATCACCTGGAAAACAAAGGAGTCGATAAAAAGATTGATTGCCCCATGGTAGTAACACTCAGAATAGCCAATTTTGAGGTGAAAAAGATTTTGATCGACAACGGCAGTTCCGCAAACATCATATTCATGTCCACGCTGAATAAGATGAAATTGGGGCAACTAAAGTTTGAGCCAGTTCGAACACCATTAGTCGGATTTGGGGGGTCTGAGATCATCCTAGAGGGATCTATTAACCTATCCACGTCATTTGGACAGGGTCCCCACAGCAGAACCTTGATGATCAACTACCATGGTAGTCAACCCTCCATTCGCCTATAATGTCATCGTGGGGCGACCTGCCCTAAATAACTTCAGGGCCATCGTCTCGACCTACTACATGAAGATCAAATTCCCAATGCCAGCAGGAGTAGGGGAACTTTTGTGTAATCTTAAGGATATCTGGCGTTGCTATACCATTTCGATTGAGTCCAACGAACGGAAGAAGTGACCTCAACTAAAGCCCTCGGGAGATGCCCCCGTAGCAAAACTCAATGAGGGATCTTCATCTAAGAAGAAGAAGCTGGATGACACTCAGGTCGAACCCATCGGGGAGTTCAAAATGATAGAGCTAGACCTGAAATCCCGACAAGACTACTCAGGTCGGAAGTGATTTGGGCGACCGACTGGAATGCCTCATGGTCGATTTCCTTCGAAGAAATATAGATGTATTTGCATGAAAAACTTCCGACCTCCAAGGAATCGACCCTAACGTTATTATCCATCATCTCAATGTGGACCTTTCCTACAAACCAGTGAGGCAGAAGATTAGAATCTTCAATGCTGAGAGGTGCCAAATCATCGAAGATGAGGTCAACAAGCTATTAGAGGCAGGATACATTGTAGAAATTCAGTACCTCTCGTAGCTTTGTAATGTTGTACTCATCGCCAAGAATGAGGGAAAATGGTGCATGTGTAATGATTTCACTAATTTGAATAAAGCTTGCCCTAATGATCCTTACCCCCTGTCTCGCATAGATTTGCTAGTCGATTCTACAACTGGTTGTGAATTACTGAGCATGATGGATGCCTTTCAAAGCTATTACCAAATATTCATGGCACCCAAGGACAGGGACAAGACCTCTTTCGTCGTCCTTAATGGAGTATACTATTTTCTATTCATGCCCTTCGGGCTCAAAAATACGAGGGCAACGTACCAAAGATTGGTCAATTTTATGTTCAAGAACGAGATCGGAAAATATATGGAGGTCTACGTTGACGACATGATTGTCAAAACAGAGAAAGCCAAGGACCAACTGGCTGACCTTGACCACACATTTTCTATATTAAGGGCATTCGGCATGAAGTTCAACCCCAATAAGTGCACATTCGGAGTTTGTGGAGGCAAGTTCCTCGGCTACATGGTCAGTCAGAGGGGGATCAAGGCAAACCCGCATAAGATTCAAGCAGTTTTAAATATCGCCCCGCCTAGCACTGTTCGAGATGTACATCGCTTGGTCGGCAAGGTAATGACTCTCGACAGGTTCATTGCATAAATGGCAGACAATAGTCTTCTTTTCTTCAAAATACTCAGAAATGCAACGAAATCAGGGTTTCAGTGGACCCAGCAGTGCGACCAGGCTCTAGTCGAACTTAAGCAATACTTGTGCTCGCCACTTATGCTCGCCAAGCCTGAGCTGAGAGAAGTTCTACAACTTTACCTGGCTATATCCGCAGCCTCGATTAGTTCAGTATTGACATCGACGAGAGGTAGGACTTACCGACCTGTGTATTACTGCAGTAAAGCTTTGAACGGGCCTGAACACAATTACCTGGAGATCGAGAAGTTTGCCTTCGCCCTTGTTACAACAACACGGATGTTGTGACCTTACTTCTAGTCCCATGCGATCGTAGTCCTGACCAATCAGCCATTGAAACAAGTATTGTCGAAACTAGATACGTTAGGTCGACTCATAAAATAGGCCACGAGCTCGAGGAGTTCGACATTACATTCCATCCTCGAACTGCTATAAAAGCATAGGTCCTAGCTGATTTAGTCGCTGAAAGACTCGACCTCCCAGACCAGCTCGACCATGAATCCTCCGTTTGGACTTTACACGTCGACAGCTAAGCAACCACATCGGGCCGTGGAATTGGTATTTCTCTCCACTCCCTACTCGTGGAAGAGTATGATTTTGCAATAAAGCTTGACTTCCTAGTTACCAACAATGAGGTAGAGTACGAAGCTCTCATAGCTGGGATGAACATGGCAGCATCTCGTGGTGTCGAGCAGCTAGTTGCAATCACCGATTCCCAGTTGGTTGCAAAACAGGTCGAAGGAAACTTCGAAGCCAAGGAGGCCAAGATGAGCCAGTATTTAGCTGAGGTGAAATGGTTACAACGGTCATTCAAAAGATTCACTCTTAGCCAGGTGCCCTGAGCGGAGAATGAGTGGGCAGACGCACTTTCAAAGTTCGCTAGCTCGATGAGGGGAGCTAGAGAAAGAACTATAACATTCTTGGTAGCCAGCAAACTGTGCATCCTCAACAGCGACCAAAGCCTCATTGGGAGCGTCGAAGAGGCAGCGCCCTCCTGGCAGGACCCAATCAAGCTCTACCTAAGCCAAGGGACAATCCCCGATGATGAAAATGAGGCCTGTCAACTTAGAGCACATGCAACCAAATTCGCCCTCGACGAGCATGGACAACTCTACAGAACGTCGATATCGGGACTACCACTCAAATGCTTAACATCCGAAGAGGCAAACGATGTACTTCACGAGGTTCACACCGACATTTGCAAAAATTATTTCGGAGGTTGATCCTTGGCACACAAAGTCATCCGATACGGTTACTTTTGGCCCACCTTACTAAGAGACTCAGTCGATTTTGCTAGAAAGTGCCCGTCGTGCCAGAACCACTCGAACATACCGCATTAACCAACCGCGTCGATGGTAAATGTCCAGCTCACATGGCTATTCGACCAGTAGGGAATCGACATAGTTTGATCTCTCCCAAAAATGTCTGGCCAGCGAAGGATTATCATTGTAGCGGTCGAGTACTTCACTAAATGGGTCGAAGCAGAAGCAGTTCCAAAAATCACTGATGCGGCCATCAAGAGCTTCATTTGGAAAAACATCATTCGCAGTTTCGGTTTGCCCGAAGTCCTGATCTCGGACAATGGGACCCAATTTCAAGTAAAAGCACAAGAAAATGGTGCAAGGCTTTGGGAATATGCCAACATTTCACATTGGTAGGAAACCCCCAGGCTAATGCTCAGACGGAGGTCACGAACAGAATAGTTCACGATCACCTCTAGGCTCGAATAGCAAGAATAGGAGCAAGCTGGGTCGATGACCTCCCGAGGTGCTGTGGGCATATAGAACTACACCTCAAACATCTACGGGCCACAACCCTTATAGCTTGGTCTACGGTTTTGAGGCGGTAATCCCATCCAAGTTGGTGCAGTACATGATTCGGGTGATCCAATATAACCCAGTCCGCAACGCGACAGAAAGGGCCCTTGACCTCATCACCATCGACGAGATACGGCACACAACCTACAATACAATGCAACGATACCGATCCAAGATAACGGAGAGGTATAACAAAACAGTCCGATCGCATAGTTTTAAAGTTAGAGACCTGGTCCTCAGAAGGTCGAAGTATCGAGAAATGTGGGAAAGCTCGACCCGAAATGGGAAGGACCATACTACGTGATCAAAGTGTTGAAATACAATGCATACCGTCTAGCAGACAAATGAGACAACGAGCTACCATGACCTTGAAACGCAGTAAATTTGAAGAAATTCTATGTTTAAAAAAGGCGACTGGCCTTTGTTGTATTTCCTCCTAGAAGTGAAAATTTATGGAAATTCTTGTGGATATCTACTAGCATAAGATTACTTGTTGTTGACCCCTGTAGTCGACCAAGTAGGCTTCGAGCCGCCAAGTCACAACTTCACAGCTAAGACCAAATTGTCGACCCCTAGTCGACCAAGTAGGCTTCGAGCTACCAAGTCAAGGCTTCACAACCAAGACCAAATGGTCGACCCCGTAGTCGACCAAGCAGGCTTCGAGCCGCCAAGTCAAGGCTTCATAGCCAAGACCAAATGGTAAACCCCGTAGTCGACCAAGCAAGCCCCTAGCCGCCCTACTGAACCCTAAATTTTTAAAATCAACCCCGCAGTCGCTAATTAAATGAGCTCATTGTTAGTTATCTTGTTCAATTAAGCAATCGATGTGATAGACTGCAGTCGACCCCAAAGTCGCCAAATTGCACATATATAACACAAATTGCAATATATGTTGGATTATGTAATCGTGGTTCATTCAATGACGATCTTGAAAAAATTTTGCCAAAATCCAACGATGTAAACATTCGACTACGAAATAGAGTCATAAAAAGATGCATGACATTCAACTAAACAGACATGTACAAATAGTAAAAGAAGTACTTCATTCATTCATTTCAAAATCTTGATTACAAAATATTCAAAAAAGTCAATCAAGATAAAAAAGTACATCACTGCAGCAGCATCAGCTCGACTGGCGCTCTCGTTGTGCCCCCCTCGACCACCCTCCTCAATAGCTTGTCGAGCTCATCGCTCGAAGGAATCAAAATGGGAACTATCGTAGGGTTGACTGCTTCTGGCTCGGGCATCGTGACGACAATAGGAATAGCGGCCGTCGCCGGCTGAGAAGGTTCAGCCTCATCGGTTAGAAAGCTCCCGTCCAGTGGAAGGTGTGCGACAGCGTCGACCATGCCATCTCGAACTTTGAAGGCAAACTCACCAGCAAAGCCAAACTCCTTGGCGATCTCATCCAGCCTCTTAGCCACCTCGACCACCCTCCTCTGCGCCTCGGTTAAAGGCACAGCAGACGGAACCTCTGCGACTCCCTCAAACACCAGAGCCTATGTACCTCCCTCCTCAGCGACACTCTCTTCGCCCTCTAGGTAAGGCAGCAACTACTCGTCGAGAAGATGGCTGAGGCGTTCCCTATCATCGGGTTAAAATGAATAGCCCAGAAACTACAATTGTTTAAGGGTTTTCCCAAATGCGCTCTGGGTGTCATCTAGGGAGAACACAACACTCGCATCCTAAAATGCCAAGCTGAGCATAAATTGATGAACTGCATCTCGCCGTATCAGTGGCAACTTTTGGTAAAATTCAGCTCGAGCTTCATCGAGCGTTGCCCTTCGACCAATGGATCTATTAGATTCATAGACAAGCTGTGCATTTAACTAAGCCCGCTTAGGCAGCTCATCCATCCTGGTCCTTTCCTCGACAGAGGTAACCAACTGACCATCCTTCATCTAGAGCTGCGTGTTAAGCTCTTCGACCCTGGTCTGAGACGACTCGAGCTGAGCCTTCAATATTTCCATATCTCTGCCCTCCTGCAAGTGCTCTCGATCGGCGAGGGCCAGCTCCGACCTCCTGTAGAAATGGTAGCCCACTTGGCCTATATAAAAGATAATATTAACGATGAGAAAACATCATTCGACCGAAAACTAAAACACTCGACAATACAACACAATCGACCAAAGCCTTACCATATTTAAGTGGTAAGCCAGAGCCCTAAGCGCGGCATCCTGGCTTAATCCCATCAGCTTTCTCTGGTCAGACGCGAAGAGCCCGACCATCATCACCTTTAGCAAGACAACCAATCAGAGTGAGTAGCCTCGTTGTCCCCCCTATGGCTACCCTCAGAATCAGATAAATGCAACATGGCTACAACAAAAAAAAGAATACTAAGGAGAATGAAAAAAAAAGACTTACTCTCTGTCGATGAACTAAAATCAGAGTATATTAGCAACAAAGGCAGTTGGCTCGCTCTAGGCTTGACCATATAGAAAGGCAAAAAAAGTAAAAATGAGTACTTTTACTACACCTATTTATAGCTGCACGAGAACGGGAATCCAAGCGATTGTAAAAATGTTGTAACTGCCATTCCGCGCGACACGATGAACTACTCATTAAATGTGCTGAATTGGGTTGATTTTCAAAAATCCTCATCGACGAACCCACGTAACTGCTCAACAAACTGCTCCCCAATCTTTCTCATTGATTCCCTTGTTCAGCATTCGAAAGTGGGGGGGACTCAGATATGGGATAGCCCAATGTGCTCGGCCCAAGGATATAACGCTAGGCCTACTTTGTACCCCGGGCCCAATGGTGCTATCGACGTCAGGTGACCCAAATCGACACATAGATCGAAGTCGCTCGCAGACAGGGCCGCTGATCGACCCCTTGATCGTGACGCTCGCCCACCTCTCACGCTGCGCCCTGACCCATCACAAAGTCGACCTCGTTACCTACCACGGAGGTCGACTCGGCGCAGAACGGCTCTGCCGCATTAAATGCCATGACAGGCAGGATGCCTCCGCATTAATGGCGCATGCCGCCCTAGTACTACCCATGCTGCCACACTAGGTAGGAGGCACGTCAACAGTGTACTAACCTGGCCATGAAACCTGGAAAGACAGCCACCTGGACTAGTACAAGAATTTGAGTTAACCTAATGCCCCTCATGCAAGGACGAAAATCCTTCTTACGTATCAAGGGCATCTCTAACAAATCCCCACCAAGAGAAGGCTATAAATACTTCCATTCCAGCCACTTAAAAGGTATGCTATTATATATCCAAAAGCCCTCACTCTGCTGCTCGATATTTCTGGTCGACCCCATACTAACTTGAGCGTCGGAGTGCCTTAGCCGAGGGCATCTCGGCTAGCCTAACGTTTGCTTGTGATTGTAGGACTCAACCCAATTTCCTTTACATATCGACCATCCAGGTCGAACACCTCCAAATTCATCATTTGACCCAGCTCAAAGCGGACATCACCCTCATCATATATATATATGAATATTTATATATGATTGGTGTATGTATATATATTTGTAATGATCGATATATGATTTTAAGGAAATGGTATGTAAATAATTTAATTATTAATTTAAACTGAATTATTTTTCTAAATTAACCTAATTATATTGTGTAATATTTGGAAGAAACTATTACAAACAAAAAATAAAATAATCTTATTATAGTATAGATTAATAATTGAATCATATAAACTAAAAGGTTCATCAAATTAAATAATTTACTATTATTTCAAATTAAAACATCTTAAATGAGTGTTAAAGGATTGAATTTAATATTTAATTAAGATTGGTTATACATTATTAAATAGATTAATTATCTAAAAACTAATTAATGTTACTTAATGAGTCCTAATCGAATCTTTAGTTGAATCAATAAAAAAAATATGTGAATTCCTAATTTGTTTATTGAAAAAAATATCATGATTATTAAATGATTTTTCTTTTTGTAATATAAGATTATATTAATGTGTAAAAGTACATTTTCAAAATGAAAAGATTAAATTATATTTATTACAATATTTCCTAACCATAAAATAATTTTATTATTATTTAAAACTAATAAATATTTATTAATATTTTTGGACAGCTTGTATAATTAAATTATTAATAAAACATCAAATTTATTAGATAATTAAAAAAATATCACACTATCAATAAAAAATTTAAATGTCAAATATTTGTGATATATAAATGAGAAAAAAAAATCAAAAGTACAGTGAACACCATAATTTTTCTAATGATGCATTCGAATTTAATTAACTACTAGGATAATACATAAATCAAAATTATTTCACATTATTTCTTAAATAAAATATTAAACTTTTTTGTTCTTCAACCAAATTAAATGAAAATATAAATTTTAATTTTTTATTTTTATTTTTATAATTTTTAAACTATAAATTACTTAAGCATACATATTTTTTTTATAATTTATAAACAAAAAATAATTTTTTATAATTTATAAATGGAAAATACAAATTTATTAAATGAAAATATAATTTTTGTAATTTATAAATGGAAATATAATTTCTACAATTTTTTTAAATTTTAATTTCTTAAACAAAAATTTAAATTTTTATAATTTGTAAACTAAAATGAAAATTTATTAAATTTGTGGACATAAATTTTAGAATTTATAATTAGTAAACTTTTAACATTTTTATATATGTAATATATATATACACACATACATATGTATACACTATTGTATATAGCACAATTTTTTTTAATCTAATTATGCTATTTTAGCTAGGTATCGGATTTTTAGAATTTTGAGTTTTTTATTCAAATAAAAAAAAATCTCATTGGTTGTTTATTTATTTTTTAATTTTATTTTAATATAACCAATTTATTTGTTATAATTAAAATATCATATTGTGTTTATCTAAATTTGTAATTGTAGCGTCCCAGCAGGGAGATGCCTGCTCCATTCAGGACGCCACTAACAATCTGGTTATATAAGAGAAAATAAATCCTTCAAAGCCCAAAATATCTAATTTACACAAGTGACAAACATCAACAGCTCAAACTCGATACCATATATCACACTCAACATTTTGAAAACCTAGGGCTTGTTCTCCTACATTTTGGAGAATTTTTTTCCAACCCCCCAAAATTTTTTAAATGCATATACATTTTTCAATCTTTCTCCCAAAACACTATAATTTTTTACCAAAAAACTCCTCACAATTCACCCAAAAAAACTCTACACCCTAAAAGTACACCTACTCCTTAATTTTCTCACTTCATCTTTCACATCACTCATTCATTTATCATTATCTCATTTCACTCATATATATATATATATATATATTTACATATATGAAAATGTTGAAATTTTACTACTTAAAAAATTCTAAAACTTATGATTACAAATTTAATTAAAATAATCGTTGAGAAAATTAATTAAATTTAATAAATAATTTATTTATTAAATAACATATTAAATTAATTAAATTACTTATTAATTATTTACTAGTTTATTGTACGTTTCAATATTATTTTCCAGTTTTTCCAGCTCCCACACGGCGAGTTTTTGTCAACCTTGACTTCCCGCTTACGATATTATACTAATTTTTTCTAAAAAAAATTCCATCTTTATTTATATAAAATAATATATTCTTCCCCCATTGACTTTGCAGAAAAATGAAAATCTGTACGTAACTCCAAAAGGTCTTCGCTTTGCATGGAAAAAACAACAAACAGATAGAGATAAAATTTTCATGAAAATTCTAAAGCGAATAAATGTTTTAATTTGATATAATAAATAAATTAATCTTTTCAAAAAATTAATCTTCATTAAATATTAATATTCATATTTATTTAAAATTATTATAAAAAATTAAATATAGTGTGATATTTATTTAATAATCTATTAAGTTTAATAAATTAATATTAATACAATTAAAATAATTATCAAGAAAATTAATAAAAATTAAGTAATTTTTTTTTATAGTTACTAAGTAATTTATTTATTAAATAATATAATTTTTTTAAATTTAAGATGATTAGTTTCATATAATATAATTTTTTTTTTTAATTTGATGAATCATTATTAAGTCTTATATATATATATATGTGTTTTTTTTTATTTAAATAAATAACTAAATTTTATTGATATATAAATTGTAAATAATAAATAGTTAAATAATTATATTTTAAGAATAAATAATAATTAGTTTATAATTAATGTACAATAATTAATTTTTTTATATAAACCGATATCAACAACTATGATATAATTATGGTATTAGCCAATTTTTTATAATTAAGATATAATTATAAATTCATAAATAATTAATATTTATTAATAAATTCATAAAAATATAAAATTTAAAATAAAGCATCAATTGAATTAATTACATATCATTTTATTACAACAATATATCAATCATTACATATATATACACACACATCATCTGACTATAATATACATACATATATAATATATTACATCAAAAATCACTTTCACCTTACAAACCTAACAAAAAAGCAATTGATTTGACATCAACAACAAAGTTTGTCTCCTTCCAAACCATAAAGAAACAAAAAACTCATTTTAAAATCATTTTCCATATTTCCCCAAAACAAAAAGAAACGCTTGACACATTTTCCAAATTTTCTCCCAAAAACTCATTCCCTCAAATTTTTTTCTAGAAAATGACCAAAACATAAGAGAACAAGCCCCTACATGTCATATCCATAACAATAACTCAATAGTCCACAGTATATACATCTATACATTTATTAGATTTATTGCCTCACGTGTTGCATGGTCTAGTCTATCTTCATCCTTCCATCTTATTTGGGATAAAGGACAAGAGAAAACTATACAAAATTGTAAGTTCGAATGATTTAGAGAGTTATTAACAAGGAGCCACAAGGGTATACAGAGAGATAATAATATAAGTGCCAAATCAACAGAGAACAATAACGATCATAACAGATATACGAGGTATTACATAGGCAACGAATACAATGGTTAAATAGATTAATTGATAGATAGTATATTAACAACACTTTCACAAAACCTATTATTATTGGTTCTCCTAGTTATCACTCCACCTTCAAAAACACAGGAAACCCTTTATCCCTTCAAGTGCTTGAGCAATCAACTCAGTAAAGTAATCATACATCGAGAATGGCTAACTACATGCCTAATCTTGCTCATAGACAATAATTTCAAACTGGCTATGAAACAGGATAATAGTAGTAGAGTATCGGTTGTAGATCAGTCACTGTCGGTGCATTCCACATGATTATCCTCCGGTACCCATTCTAGGGCCTACCCCCAAGGGTATTAGCAAACTTGTGTATCCACAATAATAATATGCCATGCTCGTAGCGGTGTAAATGTGGAGCTACACAGTAATATTACGCCATGCTTGCCGCAATGTAAATATCTACATCCACAGTAATAATATGCCATGCTCATAGCAGTGCAAATGTCCAACATCTATAGTAATAATATGCCATGCTCATAGCAATACATATGTCCAACAGTAGTACGATAAACATATCAACTCGCCATGATAAACAAATAATAAATCAGTCTATATCAAGTTTATACAAAAGTAATGGTCATGGCGACAATAGGAAAATACATTTTGAAATCCATTTTCAATTTCCCCAACACAATCACCATTTTTAGGTAAAATAATATATATATATATATATATATATATAATCAATTAGTGTAAAGGGGCAAATGTGTGGTAAAATTTCAGAAATAGTTTATTTTATTAAAACTTGTGTAAATATGATATTTGGTCAAGGGATTCATCAACTTAAGATGGGTAGGGACTTCAAATAAGAATGGTTCAGGAATCACGACAATGAAAAAGAGAAGTCTAAATAGATTGTTAAGAGCAACACCAGAATCGAAGATCAATATAGTATAGGCGATCGACAATCTTTAACAAAGAAAAGGTCAAACAATAATGATATTGATATGGGATGGCCCAACAGACCTAACCCAATCATACTCGACTGGACCAGTGGCATGATTTTGAGCAGCCCAATTAGCTACCAGGCCCAACCCATTAGTTATCGACCAAACCTAACCTTACTGGGCCTTCCTACCTGCACGAGTGCTAACTCTTTGCCCGATCAACCAGATCATGGTAGACTAGATCGAGGGTGGTTATTCAGCACTCGATCAGGGAGATCTGAATCCAGTAGAGTTTTGTTGTATTAACCAGAGTTTATGAATAACCACAGGCAGGCATTCACCTCGACCTGAGAGGTTGAACCAACGCGACCAATTTGTTGCCGCATTGAATGCTCTGACAATGGTGTGTGCCAGCAACAGTATCACATTTTCTGCAGCAATAGAGTAGCGCGCGCCTCCTATGTACCGCCACGTCTAGGGAGCTAGATGAGGCGCCACCTGGATTAATACACAAATTGAAGAAGACTTAAAGGTCCTCAGGCAAGGACAAAGGCCCTTCTATACACATAACAACATCATGGATATATCAACCTTTCCTAGAAGGCTGTGAATACCTTGTTGCCACTCTTCAACAAGGTATACTCATTATTGCTCATAGCTCACACTCTACTTTCTAGTTGAATACATACTGACTTGAGCATCGAAGTGCTATAGCCAAGGTACCCTCGGTTGGCCTGACGTGTGCTATTAGTTACAAGACTCGACCCAATGATATTCTAAAGCTATTTTCTCGACCTCAATCCTGGTCGATTGGATTGGATCATAGCTCAGAACACTGCCAAGCAGTCCATACCTTCATCATTTGGCGTTGTCTGTGGGAATAATGAGTCCGTAATCGAGAAAAAATGGTTAACATTTTTAGCACCATAATTTAACTATATATACACTGTTAATCTCAAGCTAAAGGAATTAAAAAATTTTAGTCCACATTTCATAGCTTTTTTAACACTTCTGGTCCTTCTCCCAATTTTTTGTTAAAATTTAGATGAAAACTATTTTCTATTTATGAAAATTCCCCTAAAATTCTAACTATTTATGAAAAGAAAAACAAAATATACCATTTAGCCCTCATTAGAAAAATAAAAAATTAAGTACCACAAAATCTCTAAAAATATATTTTCAAATAATATTTATTTATATGTATATATATGGATATATATACACATCTATATTATATATATAATAAAAATTGCACTTTTGGTCTCATTGGATAGAGCGATTTGCACTTTTCACACCCGGATCAAAACCTGTTGGAAAAAAAAAAACCATTTTTTCTAGCACATTTGGGACACTGCCTAACATCCATTGGTTTTATGACAAAAACCATTAAATGAAAAAAAAATTAATTACCCTACAACCCCAAAAATTTGATATATTTATATAAAACCCCACAAAATATGAAATATCATAATAACCCTAACCCTCTCTAAAAAAAAATTTAAAAATAATAAAAACACCTAAAAATAAATATCACAAAACCATTTATAAAAAATATACCTCAAATATTATGCATTGATATATAAATATATAAAAATAATATTATATATATAAAATATACATACATATACATACAACACTCACTTTCCACCGCACACCCCCCCTCCCCCCACACGAAAAAAACCCCATGTGACCGGTCATGGCCGACCATTGGTGGGGGCTAAATTCGGTCGGCTGCCTAGCCAAGGATGGTTTCTGGCTATGGCCAGCGACTAGATCTGGCTGGCCACAGCCACGGCCATACTGGCTGTGACTAGTGGCTGCCTAGGGTGGGTGTGGGTCGTGTGGCTAGTTGGGGTGGTGGGGGATGGGTAGATGGGGCTAGGGTGGGGGTTGTGGGGGAGAAGAAAAGGATATATAATTTTTACTTATTTATTTTTTATTAATTAATAAATTTAATGAAATAAGTTTAAATTAGTTTATTTATTTATTTTATTTATATAAAATTATTAGATTATCTTATTCAAAATTACTAAAATTATATTTTATTTATTTTAAATTATTATTGTTAGTATGATATTTTTAGATCTTATTTTTATTTTTAAATTTTTTATTTTTTATTTATAAATACACACATTAAGAGCTCGTTAGGATTCAAACTCCTAATATCCCACACTATGTGAATTATATTTTAAGTATATTTATTTTGAATTTTTATTTTTATTTTTAAATTGTTAATTTATTTAATAAATGAATTAAATTATATTTAACTATATTATCTTCGATATATTTATTATTTTAAATTTATAAAATATTTAATTCAAAACTATGAAATTATTTTATCTAAGATAATAGATTTTTATTTTTTACTTATTTTTTAATTAATAAATAAATTCAACTTATTCTATTAAATTTTTTTAGATACGATTATTATTTTAATATTATTGAGATGTAATTTAAAAATAAAATCATATTAATTAAGAGATGAATTTGATTTTTATTTTTATTTTTTTAATTAATAAACTTGTTTAATTAAATTTGATTAAATTACTTTAGATATGCTGATGATTTAAATTTTAATTTTTTAATTCAACTTGAATTAAAGATTGTTTAGTATTTAAATTTTTTTATTAATAATAAAATACATTTAAATTTATTATGAGTAATTTAAATAATAGTGAAGTTACACCCCCATGTTAAAATTACAAATAGGTCTAGGGGCAATTTTATCTAAAAAAAATAATCGGAGCAGCTTTTGAAGAATATATTTAAATTTTAACATAAATTTTCAAATGACGTCTACAAATTTGTTTATGGATGCTAATAGTTCTTCAAAAATATTACGGTGAAAAACATTAAGTGATCATTATAATTTCTCTGAGTTGATGTATAAATTTTAGGGGCATCTATGCAATTTATCCAAATAAAAATACCATGAGTGTGATTGTCACATGCCACTTTCCGGTAGAAAGCTAATAGACGTTGGGGTAGTGTCCCAAATATGCTAAAAAAAAGTAAAATTTTTGTCCTATAATAGTCAACCCCGAAAACTTAGGAACCAAAAGTGCAAATCGCCCTATCTAGTGGGACCAAAGTGCAATTTTCCATGGGAAAGTTACCTTCTCGGTTTAATAGTTTAATTGTGTGTGCATTTTTAGTCTCGAACTTATGATGTCGAACATTTTTTGGTCCAAATTTCGTAACTTTTTTAACATTTTTGCTCTTCCTCTCAATTTTCTATGAAAATTTGAATGGAAATTGTTATCTATCTTTAAAAATTCCCCCAAAATTTTGCATATTTATAAAAAGACCCACAAAATATACCATTTAACCCTCACCAAAAAAATAAAAATTAAATACCACAAAAGCTTTTCAAAATTCTTTTAAACTAATATATATTTATATACATATGGATATACACACACACACACACATCTGTATTATGTATAAATATTTAAATACACACATATATAACTACATATATATATATATATATATATATCTATATATATATATTATATAAATCTGCACCAACTGTCGCTGGCCACAGCTAGCTCGACTATGGGTTGGTGGGGTTATGGGGAGGAGACGGTGGAAGGGTAAGGGGTGCTGGTCGCCTAACTGGATTGGTGTAGGGGGGAAGAAAGGAAGAGTGTCAGTGGTAAGGGTACTGGTGTGGCTAGCCGAGCAAAGTGAACGAAGCTATCTTAGTGTACGCGCGCGAGAAATAAAATATAAAACCAACACGCATACCTTACGCACAAACATGCACACACGCTCGAAAGGAAGGCTGTGCTTTATATATGACATTTTGAGAAACGAAACAACAAGGGATGCTACTAAGCAAGAGAAACAGTCCTCAAAGCTTGCTACTGAGAACGACTTTGAATCAAGCTTTTTCGACCCGGGGAATAGAAGCTACAAGAAAAGAAGAGCCGCAGCTCCCCGACATTTTGACCAAAGGGAGAAAGGAGGGGAGCAACCGCTGAAAGGGATTGGGATGAGGGGTCAGTGGGTGGGTGCGTGGTGAGGGGGTTTGGGGGGCTTTGCAGGGTGTGGCAGGGGAGAAAAAAAATACTTTTTTTAAAAAAAACTTTTACTTATTTATTTTTTAATTAATTTATTAAGTAATAATTTAATATTACTAAAAGTATTAACTTTTTACTTATTTTTTTATTTAAATTATTAAATTATATTGTCCCAAAATTATTTAATTATATTAAAATAATTAAAGTTATCAAATTATGTAATTAAAATTATTATTGTTAGTTTTAATTATTAAGTCACATGTTTCAAAATTATTAAAATTATATTGTAAATTTTAAATTATCAAATTATTTAAATATATTTATTATTTTAATACGATGGAGCACATAATTTAAAATTATAAAATTATATTGTAGTGCCTCGCTCGGGAGGTGCCTGCTTCGAGTCGAGGTGCTACTCCAGTCTTATTCATAATAATGCAAACAAAATACGCACATCCAAAATATTCAGTTTACATAGCTGCATAACAACCCACAAGCCATTCATTGCAACTTACTATTACATTTTACTAAACCTAAGGCACGCGGGCACATACACATAAGAAGATAATGTCAAGCTTACATAACTAAAACCATAATTCATAAGTTAACTAAAAGATACCAAAATCCACCGAATAACCTTAAAAGATAACGGCGAAAGTAAACCTAAAGGACTGGCCCAAGGTGTGCAAATATGTACATATCAAAAGTTAAAGTCAAACCTAACTATTTACAAAGCAACCAAAAATCTAAGCATCTTGATTAGGTGTAACCCTACTCAAGTCTGTAAATATATATATATATATATACATAGCACCTAATCTATTACAAAGTGAAATACATCTACAACTCGGGCAAGCCTCGAGCCCTCAAACCTCCATCAAGTCCTGTCTGGGAAAGGAACAAAAAACAGCAGAAGGGGGTATAAGTGTGCAACAAGAAGTCATGGAAAACTGTTGAAAGTAAAACTATCAATAAACAAGTTAATATAAGCAAGGATTCAAGTAACAAACATGCAATAACTTATGACACAAAGTATTGATATAACATTACAAATATACAAATTTTGGCAGACTGTTGGCAAATCCGACCTTACTGCTCCCAGAACAAAACATAACAAGTAAAATAGAATACAAATATAACATAGATAAGTTTTCCTTATTTCTCCGTTACCCAAGCAACTCGGCTCAATACCCTAGTACTCGGCTCGGTCCTTTATCTCTTCGTTATCTAAGCATTCAGCTCAGTATCTAAGCACTCGGCTCGGTAGGACATATAGCATGGCTAACCACATGTCAGATCTCGCCACTCGCAGATAGATACCTCCAACTATCTGCAAGTCAGGATCCTAAGTAGGTATTAGCCAGGAGACCAGCCATCGTCAGTCCATACCACCCGATCGTCTTTTGGACCTAGTCTTGAATCTAACCCACCCTATGGCGTCCATACGAGTGGTGACGTCCCAAGAACATCCTCAAGGGTGACATAACATAATGCCAATAGTAAAACATATTTCAAACTGTAGTGCCCCGACCAGGAGGTGTTTGCTCAGCCGAAGTGCTACTCAAATCTATACCACAAGCTCTCTAGACAAGAGAAAACACATCTTTCAAAAACTAAAATATTTAATTCCCATAAGAGGCATCCATTAACAATTTAACTTATTACCCATGTATTATAGATTACACTTGATATTTTCAGACCTACCAGTCATATCCACATCAGTAACTCACCAGGCTACAATCCGTATATCCATATATTCATTGGGCTTAATGCCTCATGTGTCTCGTGGTTAAATCTATCTCCATCACTCCTTCTTATCTGGGGTAAAGAACGGGAAGAAACAATATAAACACTGTAAGTTCGAATGACTTAGTGAGTTATTAATGAAAGAGTAACACTAGTAGACAGAGTAATAATAATTCCACAAATACCAAATCAATAGAGAATAAAATGCACTGTAATAGATAATAAGTCAATAATATTTTAGCAAAACCCATTGTTGGTGATTCTCCTACCTTATCCCTCCACTTTCACAAACACAAAAATCCTTATCCCTCCAATTCCGAGTGATTGGCTGGAAAGTTGACTAAACAGTACGCATGGCTAGCTATATGCTTTAGCCCCTCATAGATAGCTATCTCCAACTGGTTATGAAGTAAGATATAATCAATAAGGTATCAACTGAAGATCGGTCACCGTCAGTCTGTCCCGCCCGCCCGACTCCTAAAGCTGATCCTGGGCCCCGCCCCCAAGGGTGTTCAGTAATCAGTATAATATAAGCATCCAACAACATTTTACTTAACTCGTCAATTCGCCATGATAAACAGTATTCAATATGTTAACATCAGACCCATTTCCAGGTAGCAGTAATGGCAATAACGACAAAATACATCTCGAAATCCATTTCCAGCTTTTCCAACACAATCACCAATTTTTATATAAATCGGTATAAATCATGATCAACCAAAAACCATAATTAGTGTAAAAAGACAATGTGTGAGGCTTTCACAAACAATTTACTTTTTTCAAAACTCGTGAAACGTGATATTTGGTTCCAAAATTCAACATCTCGAGTTGGATAGGAATTCAAATAACAATGATTCAAAACTACTGACAAGGAAAAGAAGTTTAAATAGGTTGTCAAACAATTTACTTTCCAAAAACTTGTGTAAACATGATATTCGGTTTAGGGGTTCAATAACTCAAAATGGGTAAGGAATTCAAATAAGAATAGCTCAAGAACCACAGATGAAAAAGAAGAAAAGTCTAAATAGATTACCAAGAGCATAAAAGGATCGAAGGTCAACATCATATCAATGAACAACAATTTCTAACGAAGGGATGGTCAAACATAAATAATATATTTACTAATATATATACATAAGATAAGAAATCATATTAAGCAAGATTGAGAATTTGCATAATAACGGCTCAAGAATTACAGGCAAGCATAATTGCTCAGACAGACTGTCAGATTCAACACAATTGCTAAAGAATAACATAGAATGAACAAACATCAATCATTGAATCTCAATGCAAATAGGATCAAACAATGAGGGTATATTAACAATTATATATGTTCTTTCCCCAACAAAGAAATCTAATACAAACTCACATGACCGTATCAAATGGTGGAGCTTTTCTCAAATGAGGATAATAGAAAATTCCCAATCCCTCCTCCTCGACCCCAACAAGAACCAGATGTGGTTGGACCTAGCACCCAGCTAGAACAAGTAGTTACCCTGACTATGCCCAGCTCATGCAACTGATAAGCGAGAAAATATCAGCTCAGATTTCAGCCTAGTTATTAGCTGCCCTCTATAGGCATAACAATCAACTTAGCCCAGCTGCTAGTGTTACTCACCAATCTTCTCAACGTGAGGAGAGGCCTCTAAGAGAAGAGAGGGGCAGATTAGAGGCTAGACATCCCCTTACCTGACGAGAAGATAGCCTCAGACGATTCCCATGGGAAGAACCTCGACCTAACCCTCGAGAAAAAGTAGTTGATTCAGTGGATCACCTTGCTCAACCCATTTGAGGCCCCGTAGCACAATAGGGTTGAGTGCCCAAGACCTCAGACAAACACGAGTTTATCCCAAGCTGATCGAGAAAAATGGGAAGAAGTATCCCACCAAATGCAATAATTGAACAGACATCTGGAAGAAATTTTGAGGAAGAACTCTGAAAGGAACCGTCATTATGATGTCGTTCCCCAGCTTTGTTGAGAGCAGGAGTTGCCATTCGTGCAAGAGATAATCGATGAGTGCACAGTTGTCAATGCCAAGGTCCGTATAGGTCTGCCTAGATATGAAGGCTCATCCGACTTGATCGAGCACCTATTACAATTCGAGCACATGATGCAGCTCTACTGGCACAATGAGTACATCCACGCCAAAACGCTGGTCACGTTGTTCCAAGGAATTGTGCTTGATTGGCTCCTCAAATTGGAGTTGGCATCGATTTACTCGTACGACCAGCTTTGTGACAAGTTCCTCCACCAGTTTACTAGTCAAAGGAAGGTGAAGTTCCCACATACAGACAGTTAAACAGAACAAGGGAGAGTCCCTTCAAGACTTTTTCACCAGATTCAACACAAATGTCCTGAAGATTAATAGTCCTCGAATTGAGTTTTTGATCGACATGATTTTCCTTGGTCTTCAACATAAAGAATGCGCCAATGGTCTGGTCCAAGAATGACCAAGGATAATGGAGGAGTTGCTCGACCTCACGGAGAGTTATATGACCCAGGAGGACATGAACAAACTCAAATATGATAATTAGGATAACGATGAGAAGAAGATTAAAGAAAAAGATGACAGATAACAAAAAGATGGTCCTCGATCTCTGATCAAATACTTCCACAACTACACTCAACTCAACACTGCCAGAAATGAGGTGTTTTTTGCCATTCAGCACATCAACCTCCTCAAAAAGCCTAGAAAGTTGATCGAGACTGAAGCAATGAAAAGATCCAAAAAAATAGTATTACTTCCATAGGCAAAAAGGCCATGACATAGAGGACTATTTCAATTTGTATAATGAAATTGAGAGGTTGATTCATCAGGAACATTTGAAAAAATTTATCGACAAGAAAGCCTGAGAAGAAATAGGCCAGACTAACTAGACTCCTCGTAGAGAATTAAAGGGAGGTTAGCCCGAGGATAGAAGATAAAGGAAAGAAGCCTACCCATGACCTCTGCCCACCCATCAGATAAGTGATTGATGCCATTGTTGGGGCCTGACTGGAGGGGACTCCAAATCAGCAAGAAGACAGAATCAAAGAGACTAGAATCACCCAAATCCTCCCCGATCGAAATAGCATTCCAGCTCTCGACCAGTACAGAATCAATCTCTTTCTCTGATGCTGACCTCTTGCACATCGAGAATCAGGGGGCCGAGAAGAAGCTGGATTGTCCCCTTGTGGTATCTGTGGAGATAACCAACTTTGAGGTTAGGAAGGTGTTGGTTGATAACAGCAGCTCTGCCAACATAATTTTCTTGTCAATGCTGAAGAGAATAAATATAGAGAAGTTGGTGTTTAAGCCTGTGTGCACCCCGCTGGTCGAATTTGGGGGGGTCAGAGATCATTCCTGAGGGATCTATAAACTTGTCCACTTCATTTGGAGAGGCCTCTTAACGAAAAACACTCATAGTTAGCTACCTGGTCGTCAATGCACCTTTTGCTTACAATACTATTATTGGACGACTAGCATTGAATGATTTAAGAGCTATTATCTCAACCTATCATATGAAGGTCAAGTTTTTGATAGCCACTGGAAATGGTGAACTTCTCTGCAACATGAAGGAAGTTTGGTGCTGTTACGCAATCTCAGTCGAGGTGAATGAACAGAAAGCTCGACCAAAACTAAAACCCTCGGGGGACATCCCAGTAATGGAACCTAAGGAAGGACAACAGAACAAGAAATGAAAGCTTGATGAGATTAGGGTCGAACCTATCAGAGAGTTCAACATCATCAAGCTCGAGCCCGAGGACCCCGACAAGACCACCAATTGGGATAGATCTAGGGAGCCACATAGAGTGCCTAATGGTAGATTTTCTCAGAAGAAATGTTGATGTTTTTGCTTGGAAGACTGTTGACCTCCAAGGAATTGACCCCAGTATCATCGTCCACCACTTGAACATGGACCCTTCATTCAAACCAGTTAAGTAAAAGATTGGGACCTCAATGCTGAAAGATGCTAGATCATTGAAGAGGAGGTCAACAAACTTCTAGAGACAGAATAAATTGTAGAGATTCAACATCCTAGTTGGCTTTGTAATGTAGTTCTTGTCCATAAGAATGAGGAAAAGTGGCGAATATGTAATGATTTTACCGATTTGAATAAAGTGTGCCCTAAAGATCCTTAACCGCTGCCTCATATAGATTTATTAGTAGATTCTACTACTGGTTGTGATCATCTAAGCATGATAGATGCACTTCAAGGTTATTACCAAATTTTCATGGTCCCCAAGGACCGGGATAAGACCTCCTTTGTGGTTCCCAATGGTGTTTATTGTTTTTTGGTCATGGCCCTTTGGACTAAAAATTGCAGGTGCAACCTCCTAGCGACTTGTGAACTTTATGTTCAAAAATGAAATCGGTAGGACCATGGAGGTCTATGTCGATGACATGATCATCAAAATAGAAAAAGAACAAAATCACTCAGCTGACCTCAGCCATACATTTTTGATATTGCTAGCATTTGACATGAAACTCAACCCTAACAAATGCACGTTTGAAGGTGAGAGGAGATAAGTTTTTAGGTTACATGGTCAGTCAAAGAGGCATTGAAGCAAATCTACAAAAGATTCGGGCCATTTTGGATATCACGTCTCCTCGAACAGTCAGAGATGTTAAGCGCTTGGTCGGAAGAATTATAGCTTTGGGGCGGTTCATTGCTCGACTAGCCAACAAGAGCCTATTATTTCTCAAAATCCTTAGAAATACGAAGAAGTTTCAGTGGACAGAGCAATGTGATCGGGCCCTGATCGAATTGAAGCAGTAGCTATCAACGCCACCGATGTAGCTAAACCTTAAGTCGGAGAAGTTCTACATGTTTATTTGGCAGTCTTGTCGGCAACAATTAGTTTAGTATTGGTCTCGACTAAAAATAGCACCCATCGACCTGTGTACTATAGCAGTAAAGCATTGTAAGGCCCAAAACATAATTACCTTGAGATCGAAAATTTTTCCCTTGCTTTGGTCACTGTAGCCAAGAAACGGAGACCGTATAACCAATTGTTGAAACAAGTGCTGTTGAAGCTAGATACATCGGGAAGTTTAACGAAATGGGCCATCGAGTTAAGGGAATTCGAAATCACCTTCCAACCCCAAACTGCTATAACCAAGTCCTAGCAGACTTTGTCATGGAGAAACTCAACCTTCCTGACGAACCTGACTAGGATTCTCTCATGTGGACCTTACATGTCAATGGTTCAGCAACTTTCTCAGGCGGAGGAATTGGCGTTTCCCCATGCTCTCCATAGGCTAAGGAGTATGGCTTTGCAGTTAAACTCGACTACCGTATTATGAACAATAGGTAGAATATAAGGCCCTTCTTGCTAGTATGTAAATGGTCTCGATAGAGAGGTCGAGCAGCTAGCTGCCATTACTAATTCCCAGCTGGTCATGGAACAGTTCGAAGGAAACTTTGAGGCTAAGGAGGCTACGATGAGAAATACTTGGCCGAGGTCAAAAAGTTACAATAGCTATTCAAGGCATTCACCCTCAACTAAGTCTCTCGATCAGAAAATAAAAGGGCCGATGTCCTGTCAAAATTTGCCAGCTCGATAAATGGAACCAAGAATAGAACAATTACATTCCTAATCACCAACAAACCCACCATCAGTGGCCTTAACCAAAACTTGGTTGGGCAGATCAGAGACGCTCTTCCATCCTGGCAGGACGAGCTAAAAGCCTACCTAAGGTTTGGGAGATTTCCTGAAGATAAAGCACAAGCATGACGACTTAGAGGTCAAACAGCAAAATTCGCCTTTAACAAGTATGGTCAGCTTTATAGAAGATCAATTTCGGGACCACCATTGAGATGGTTGACACCAGAGTAGGCTCAGGAGGTCTTACAAGAAGTCCATTCAGGAATTTGGAGGAATCACTTTCGAGGACAATCGCTGGCCCACAAAATTATCCAACATAGGTACTTTTTGCCAACTTTGTTGAATGATGCAGTCGACTTCGCCCGAAGGTGCCCATCATGCCAGGTCCACTCTAAGATACCCCACCAGCTTACGTCACCATTAATGCCCATTCAGATCACATGGCCATTTGACCAGTGGGGGATAGACATAGTCGGCTCCTTCCTAAAAACCACAGGTCAAAGAAAGTTCATGATCGTTGTGGTAGAATACTTCACTAAGTACGTCGAAGCAGAGCTTGTCCCAAAAATAATCGACATGGCCATAAAAAGTTTGGTGTGGAAAAATATTATCTACCGCTTTGGGCTGCCAAAGTATTGATATCGGACAATGGGATGTAGTTCCAGAGCAGGAGCATAAGGAACTAGTGCGAAAGCCTGGGAATTCAACAACACTTCACTTCGGTAGGGAACCCTTAAGCTAATAGACAAATAGAAGTCACTAATAAAACTATCCTAGACCACCTTAAGGCTCGACCAAAAGGATCTAGAGTAAGTTGGGCTGACGACCTTCTTGGAGTGCTACGGGCATATAGAACCACCATTTGAACTTCTACAGGTCACAGTCCATACATTCTAGTCTACAGGTCAGAGTCAGTTGTTCCAACAGAATCGATAGAACACATAGCTCAAGTACTACATTACAACCCGATCAAGAATAATTCAGAAAGAAGATTCAACCTCAAAATGATCGACGAGCTACATCAGTAGGCGTACATAATAATTCAAAGATATAGGTTGAAGATGACTGAGCATTATAGGAAGGGAGTTCGACCAAGAAGCTTCAAAGTAGGGGACCTTATCCTAAAAAAAGTTGAAGTATCGAAGAATATGGGAAAACTCGATCCAAAATGGGAGGGTCCGTATTCGGTAATCAAAGTAGGAAAGCACAATGCCTACTGACTTGCAGATATGAATGGCAACGAGCTCCCTCAACCATGGAACATGGTGAACTTGAAGAAATTTTATGTATAAAAAGATCAAGGTCTTTACCTGACTGTACTGCGACATGATTCCAGATCAATAAAAACTTATGTTTCTTCAGCTATTCACTCACACCAACAACTAAGGCTTCTAGCCCAAATTAACGAATGACTCCATCATTTAGGTCGACCTCGTAGTTGACCACAAATTGGTTTCAAACTATAGGCTAAAGCTTCTAGCCCAAATTAGCAAACGAGCTGATTATTTAAGTCGATCCTGTAGTCGACCACAAATTAGTTTCTAGCCACAAGCTATAGCATCTGAACCACGTTAATAAACGAATGGATCGTATAAGTTGACCCAGCATTCGACCACATATCGTCTCCAAACCTCAAACATGGCTTTCTAGCCCCAAAATGTAAACAACTTGATCATTTAAAGTCGACCCCAAACGGTTTCAATAGCAAGTTGCGGCTTCAAGCCCAAACTAAAACATATTGATCATTTAGATTCAGCTACACCAAACCCAATAAAGGAACTAATTATTTAAAATTGACTATTTTGCTGAGCGTAACCTAAATCAACCTCGTAGTTGATACTCACATCGCTCCCCCGATATACGCATCATAATGACAACGTCGAGCGAGGACTTGAAGTTAATTTAATAAACTCGGCTTATGACCGACCATGGCGATAAGCCTACTCATATGATTATGATAACGACGGCTTAAGTCGACCAACTAGTCATTGAAAAATGTTGTTTCAAGACCTATCTTAAATAGGGTAGCTCGATATGAATATAGTTAGATTGATTCGATTATTCTTGTACAAGTCAATTTCATGATCGACTGCTAACTTGGTTCCAAGCCAATTGAACACTACTCATTTACTTTGTTAAGAGATCGCGCTTACGGTTTCTTATTTGAAATCAAATTTATTTTATCATCTATCAACGCAAGCAATTGACAACAATGAGAGCAATAAAAAGGAAGACAATAATTGGACAATATGAAAATGAACAAAAAGTTACATTTCATAGATTGAACCCTCCAATTGCAAGATTATAAAAATCATTTATAAACTTTGAGTGACAACAAAGCTCCCCACAGGGCAAACATATTTGAATAAAATAAAGCGAAACAGAGGCAGTTGCAGCCTCAACTCAACCTAGCTCCCCCCTCACCAACTGCAACTTCATCAATAACTTGATCAAGATTATCACCTGAAGGCATGGGCACCACAGTGAGAGGGCTCTCGACCTCTTGTTCGGGCACTGCAACTGGCGTTGGCTGAACTGCTGGCACTGGTCGAGATGGCCCCACTTCGTCAGCCAAAAATACTTAATCGACAAGTGGGAAGTATCAAGCGATGTCAACCTTGCCATCCCAAATGTTGAATGCAAACTCGTTCACAAAGTTGAACTCATTTGCCACTAAGACTAGCCTCGAGTTAGCAATAGTCACAGTCCCTGTTACAAGTGCATTCTTAGTAAGTACAGTCTCATTGACAGGCGGTGGTTCGGGGTAATCTTCGAGCTGTTCGGTTTGAAAAGCATTAAGATGTTCCTTGTCCTCGGGGTAGAACTGATACCCCAAATATTCTAGCTGCTTCACAGCCTTATTGAAGGCCTCATTCGCGTCATCGATCGCAAACATGACGTTAGTGTCTTGGAACACTGAACACAATATGAATTGTTGTATGGTCTCTCTTTAGATGCCGAGGAGCATCTTAAAAAATTCATCCCAAGCATACGTAGTCGCACTGTTGTACCCATGCGCATGGCCGATGTTGTACAAGGCCTCTGCCTTTAATATGAGCTTCTGCAGTTACTTCTGCATCTTTCTTTTCTCATAAATAACCACCACAAGTTGTGTATCTCTCCTCGAGCTACTTTGTCAACTGGTCGATCATCGACTGGGTGGAGTTGAGCTAGGTCTAGGTCTTGGTGAGCTCCACCTCAGTCTTCTCCCCTTGGAGCTCTTCTCGATCACCAAAGGCCATCTCCGACCTCCAATAAAAGTAATACCCTAGCGACGATGATAATTTTAGTTGTGAAAGTTAAAGCAAAACTCAAACACAACGAAATGAACTCAACAAGATACTTACCATGTTGGAGTGATAAATGAGAGCCTTCAAAATAATGAACATGGGTGAGCCAAAATTTGAGTCCGTTCGTACCCCACTGGTCGGATTTGTTGAGGACAAAGATCATCCCCGAAGGATCTATAAATCTATCCATATCATTAGGGAGGCTCCTTGGTGCAGAACTCTGATGGTCGACTACCTGGTCGATGCACCCTTTTGCCTACAACGCTATCATTGGGCGGCCAGCATTGAGCAACTTTCTTGCTATTATCTCGACCTATCACATGGCGGTCAAATTTCAAACAACTGCTGAGATTGGCGAACTCCTTTGTAATATGAAAGAGGCTTAGCAGTGCTACATAATCTCAGTCGAGACAAATGAGCAAAAAACCCGGCCTAAACAAAACCCTCAAGGGATGCCCCAGCAGCAGAACCCAATGTGGGACATTCGAGCAAGAAAAGAAAATAGGATGAGACTAGGTTGACCCTGTCAGTGAGTTGAGGATAATCAAACGGAGCAAGGAAACCTCAACAAGACCACCATAATTGGAACAGATATAGGCAGCAACATGGAATGCCTCATGGTCGATTTCCTCAAAAAGAATGTTGACGTTTTTTCTTGGAAGGCTTCTGACCTCCAGGGAATCGACCCCAGCATCATCGTCCACCACCTGAACGTGGACCCCTCATTCAAACTAATGAAGCAGAAGATAATAACCTTCAATGCTGAACGATGCCAGATCATCAAGAAAGAGGTCAACAAACTTTTAGAGGCAAGGTACATTGTAGGGATTTGCTAAGTATCATAGATTCATTTCAAGGTTATCACCAAATTTTCATGGAACCTAAACATAGAGATAAGACCTCTTTTGTCATCCCCAAAAGGGTATACTATTTTCTAGTCATGCCTTTTAGGCTAAAAAATGCAGGGGTAACTTGCCAACGGCTTGTAAATTTTATGTTAAAAAATGAGATCGCGAAAACTATGAAAGTTTACGTCGACATCATGATCGTCAAAATAGAGAAAGCAAAAAATCATCTCGCTAACCTTAATCATACATTCTCAATATTAAGAGCATTTAGAATAAAGTTCTACCCTAACAAGTGCACGTTCGGAGTGAGAGGGGGCAAGTTCTTAGGTTACATGGTTAGCCAAAGAGGTTTCGAGGTAAACCCGCCAAAAATCCAGGCCATTTTGGACATTACACCTCCTCATACAGTAAGAGGTGTTCAACGTCTGGTCGGCAGGCTTATTGTACTGGGAAGGTCTATTGCTCGATTAGCCGACAAGAGCTTAACGTTCTTCAAGATCCTAAGGAACGCAAGGAAATCAGGTTTCCAATGGACCGAGCAATGCAACCAAGCCTTGGTCAAATTGAAATATTACCTCTCGTCAGCACCAATGTTTGCCAAACCTAAGGTTGGAGAAGTTTTGCACATATATTTAGCAGTCTCACCGGCATCTATTAGTTCAATTTTAGTTTCGACCAGAAAGGGTACCTATCGACCTGTCTACTACTATAGCAAAACATTGCAAGGTCTCGAACACAACTATTTTGAGATCGAGAAATTCACCCTTACCCTAGTCACTACATCTAGGAAATTGCAGCCCTATTTTCAATCTCACTCTATCGTGGTCTTGACAAATCAACCATTGAAACAAGTACTTTCCAAGCCAGATACGTTGGGAAGATTAATAGAGTAGGTAATCGATCCGGCCGAATTTGACATCACGTTTCAGCTCCGAACTGCTATAAAGGCCTAAGTCTTGTTCGACTTTGTTGCTAAGAGACTCGACTTGCTCGACCAGCTCAATCCCGGCTCCCTTATATGGACTTTGCATGTTTATGGTTCAGCAACTTTCTTAGGTGGAGAAATTAGTATTTCTCTACGGTCACCATAAGGTAAAGAATAGGGCTTCACAATACAAATCGACTACCTTATCATGAATAACGAGGTAGAATATAAAGCCCTTCTGGCTGGCATGAGGATAGTAATAAGCATGGGAGTCGAATAGCTGGTAGCCATCACCGATTCCTAGCAAGTCCTAGAGTAGGTCGACGGGAACACTTTGTAGCTAAAAAGTCTACGATGAGCAAGTACTTGGCTGAGGTGAAGAGGTTGCAGCAGCATTTCAAAAAATTCATACTCAGTCAAGTCCCTAGTTCAGAGAACAAGTGAGCCAATCGCTTTCTAAGTTCGCTAGTTCTATAAAAGGGACTAGAGACAGGACGATCACATTTCTGGTCGCCAGCAAACTCGTTGTAGGTGCATCCGACCAAGATTTGGTCGGGTAGATCGGAGAAGCACCCCCTCTTGGCAGGACGCAATAAATGCCTATTTGAAAGAAGGCATAATTCTTGAGGACAAAAGCGAAATGCACAGGCTCAGAGGCCAAGCAGCCAAGTTCACCCTCAACGAGCACGATCAACTTTACAGAAGATCGATTTTGAGTCTACCGCTCTGGTGTTTGACTCCAGAGCAAGCCCGTGAAGTCTTACATGAAGTGCATTTAGGTATCTACGGCAACCATTCAAGATGACGATCGCTTGCGCATAAAGTCATCATATATGGATACTTTTAGCTAACTTTACTAAACGACGCAGTAGATTTTGCCAAAAAATATCCCTCCCGCCAGGATCACTCGAACATACCCCACTGGCCCGCAGCGTCGATGGTGAACGTACAGATTACATGGCCATTCGACCAATGGGGGATCGATAAATTTATGGCCAAAGGAAATTTATGATCGTTATCATCGAATACTTTACCAAGTGGGCTGAAGCAGAGGCAGTTCCCAAGATAATCTATGCGTTCATTAAGAGTTTCGTATCGAAGAACATCATCTGCCATTTCGGTCTACCCAAAGTCTTGATATTAGATAATGGGACACAATTCCAAAGCAGGAGCATGAGGAACTAGTGCGAGAGCCTCAAAATTTGACAACACTTCACATTAGCTGGAAATCCACAAGTCAATGGCCAAACAGAAGTCACGAACAGGATTGTCCTAGAACACCTTAAGGCTCGACTGGAAGGGACTGGCGCGAGCTGGGCAAATGACCTCCCTAGAGTACTTTAAA
This sequence comes from Jacaranda mimosifolia, assembly GCA_018894105.1. Lineage (NCBI taxonomy): Eukaryota > Viridiplantae > Streptophyta > Magnoliopsida > Lamiales > Bignoniaceae > Jacaranda > Jacaranda mimosifolia. Next base: position 17,396,334 of record CM032118.1, on the reverse strand, counting down.
CATATAGGACAACCTCTCGAACAACTATCGACCACAACCCTTATAGTTTAGTCTACAAACCAAAACTGTCATTCCAGTAGAACTCATACAACACACTACTTGAGTAATCTACTATAACCTAATCAAGAATGACTTTGAGAGAAAATTAGACCTAAAGACAATTGACGAGCTCCATCAACAAGCGTACACATCCATGCAGAGGTACAAGTCGAAGATGGCACAACACCATAACAAAGGAGTCCGACCAAGAAGCTTCAAAGTAAGCGACTTTATCCTCAAAAAGGTCGAAGTACCAAAGAACGTAGGAAAACTCGACCTAAAATGGGAGGGACCATACTTGATAGTCAAGGTAGCAAAGCACAATGCATATTGTCTCGCGGACATGAATGGCAATGAGCTTCCTCGACCATGGAACACAGTGAATTTGAAGAAATTCTATGTGTAAAAAGACTTAAAGTCTCCATTATACCACAATACCTTTACACATTAATAAAACTATGCACATTTCTACAACTATCTGCTTACACTATCATAGTGACTCTGAACGATCAATTCATTCTTTAATTTGGGCTAGAAACCTTTGTTTCACTATTTAAAAATATTATCGACTACAGGGTCGACTCTGAACAATCAACTCATTCGTTAATTTAGGCTGGAAGCCTTTATTTTATGGTTTGAAACCATCGTCGACTATGAGTTCGAATCTAAACGATCAAATCATTCATTAATTTGGGTATTAAGCCTTTATTTCGTGGTTTGAAACTATCGTCGACTATGGGTTCGACTCTGAACGATCAACGAATGAACGAGTTGATCGTTCAGGGTCGACCCCATAGTAGACGACATTTTCAATCCACAAATAAAAGCCCTTCTTAGCACCAAGTTACCAGCTTTGAGCCGCACAATCAAGACGTTTTAGCCTAAGAAAACAAAAAGGGGTTAATCATTTAACATTGACCCTAGAGTCGACCCCAAACAATCTTTTATAATGAGTCACGGATTCAAGCCAACTTGGTGAACCTACTCAATTAAAAACTCGACCTAATAGTCGATGGAAACTTTGATGCAATTGATTTACCAAGAATGTTCATTCCATAGCGACGAAAATAGTCAACGACAAAAGCGTGGATTTATTCTGTCAACTTCTTGCGATAATTGACTTCTAAATCGACAATAGACTCGCTTAAACACGATTCTTACATTAAGAGATTATGTTATATGATTTCTTGGTTGAGATCGAGTTATTCATGATTGTGGTTTACCAATAATCAACAATCGATGAGACTTAAAAGTAATAAAAGCAGAAATAAAACACACATTGGAGAGCAAAAGATACCATTTCGTTAAACCAAGAAGAATTCAATTACAATCTTAAAAAAAGAAACATTTAACATCTACATGCGCCTCACAGGGCAATCAAAAATAAGAAAAATGCAACCTAAAAAATTAGCTCGACCTGGCCCATCAGCTCTTGTTGCTCGAGCACTCCCCTCAATTGCCTGATCAAGTTCATACCTTGACGGTACCGCCACTATTGTAGGGCTTTCGACTTCCTACTCCAGCACTGGTGGGGTTGCAGGAACTAGACGAAAAGGTCCCATCTCGTCGACCAGAAAATGATGCCTGACTAGAGGGAAGAAATTCGGCTTATTGATCTTGCCATCCCTGATTTTGAATGTGAAGTCATTGGCAAAATCAAATTCAGTCGTCAACTCCTTATGCCTAGATAGATGACCAGTAGCAGCCCCGAACATAAGCATGGTGGAAGGCACCTCGATGGGAATTATCTCATCGGAGCTGGGATACATACGAAGCTGCTCATCGAGCATTGGGTTTAGCCACTACCTATCCTCAGGGATGAATTTGGTAACCAAGGAACTCCAACTGCTTAATAGCCTTCTCGAAGGCTTCCCTCACGTCGTCGATGGAGAAGATGACGCTAGTATCTTGAAAGGCTAAGGTCAACATAAACTATTGTACCGTCTCTTGTCGAGCAACAGGTAGCGTTCTGCTAAACTCGCCTCTAGTGAAGTGTAAAGTGCTATTGTAGCCATAGGCTTGACTAGTATCGTAGTGGGTCTATGCTTCCACTCTGACCTTCTTCAGCAACTCTTCGGCCGACCTCTTCTCAGCCACAGCAATAAACAACTGAGCATCCTTTGCCTCGAACAATGTATCCCACTATTCTAGTTGATTGGTTAGCCGTTTGACCTTCACCTTGGCAGACTCGATCTGAGCCTTTTCCACACCTACATCCACTTCATCATGTTTCTATTGGAGCCTATCACAATCATCGAGCGCCAGCTTTGGCCTCCTATAAAGATGGTAGCCTAGCTAGCTAACTTGCAACGCCTATAATTCTGTTAATATAGGAACAAAAGAAATGGGAAGAAACCAAAATCACTCGACTACAAACATACTATATTAGAATGGTAGGCCATGGCTTTCAAAATGCCCCATTGGCTCAAGTCCATCTTTTGCTGGTCGGATAATAATAGACCAGCCATCATCATCTTCAGTGGCAGGGAGCCAATCGACTCCGCTGTCATCATAGACATTTATTTATGGACAACCATGTCGGTCCTGAACCCAAGAGATAGCAATTCGACTAACTAGAACAACTCATCATCCCCCTGACGCCTAAAAATATCATAACCAGTCGGGGTGAGGGCGCTCCAGCTTTGCCCTTACCTTTATCTACGGCCATCTTCTGTTGTGCAGGCCCCTCCTGCTCGATCACAGGTCTTTTTTACTGAGCAGCGAGACTAGGGATCAGCCCAAAAGTTGGATAGGCTGGGGGAGCTGTCGAACGAGCAAGAGACACCGCGAGGGCAGGCAACGCAGTCTGAGATGCTGCTCCTTGACGAGCAACCACATTTTGGTAGCGCCTCTGATTTCTTTCTGCATGGGCCAAAGCTTGAGCTCGGGTCTGATTCATGATTTCATCTCAATCTACACGAAAACAAAAATAACATATATTAGAATTGACCAAAAACTTGAAAAGCAAAACCAGTTTGAAAACGAGCAATGAACAATGCAATCTACTTAGTCGAGCTTCCACTGGCAAATCTAGTTAGGCAGGGGATAAGCCCGACAGCACCAAGTTTCTTTCCTAGATGTACCTTGAGGCTTCCATCTGGCCGAATTGAACTAAATCCCAGATGAAAGGATAAGGCCAGGTCGGGGTTACATTCCCAGGCATTTCAACGTGCCCCCTCTACCACCCCTTAGGAATGTTGAAACACTAGGCACCCAAACGTAAAGATATCATTTTTTCCACTCTTGCCTATGGGATGACACGGGAGTAATAAGAAATTTATGATAGGGTCAAGCAGTAAGATAATAGAAGCCCAACTCGTTAGTGCTACCTGACTTTCGAGACATGGGAAGATGAAACAAATTGGAAAAATTGGCAAATGTGGGAGGTTGGTCGTGTATATGCATCAGCACAATGAAGATGTATATGGCCGAGAAATAGTTGGGAAGGAGTTAACTAATACAAACTTCGAGGCCTGTCAACAGGTCGACTGTGGACTGTGTGAGAGAAAACCTAAGCCCATGCCTAAAGGCCTTCTTGAATATAGTAATGTAGCCCAGGGACGGTTGATGCATCCTATTAGAAGGACCGGGGATGATCAATTCGTACCCCGGGGGAACATGATAAAGCTATCTCACTAATGCAAGATCAGCAGATGTAACTTTGGAAACTATTTCACTATAGTAATCAATGGTAAACAGCTGACCACGGGATATCAGGAGTTGACTTGGCCCAGCTTTACCCCTAGCAACAATGCAGTCATCACTAGAACTGCTTGAAGTCGAGCTGTCATCAAAGGAACTATTTGACTCGCTAATTGAGTCACCCACCCCTCTTGTTGAGGCCTCATCCAACCTAATGGCCTCAGTATCTCTATCCTGACTATCATTCCCGCTAAACACATTCAACATGATTGCTTCAAAAATATATGGTTGAGATTGCAAAAGTTAAACTCGTTCACAGGGGTTCTAAGCTACTTACGCAATTTAAAAGTCTAAAGCAGAGAGCAGTTGGCAGGAAGTGTAGTGAGTTAATCAAATCGACCTCTCGGAATGCTGTAAAAGTGAAAATGAGGATTTTCATAGTGCCTATTTATAGGCCATGACGCGCGATAACCCAAACGACTGCAATTATTACACAAGCACCATTTACGCTTCGCGTGACCCAAAGTAAATGACGTGTTTAATGCATCAAAACCGTGGTCAATACCTTTAGACTCTCATCGAGTGGACCTAATTTCCAGTAGTTAGCTACTCCTAGTTCCTTCTCGTCTATACTCTCGATCAGGACTTAGGAGTTGGGGGGACTCATGATATGGGATAGCCCAACAGGCCTAGCCTAACAACCAAGGCAAAAATATGGTGTGGGATAGCCCAATTACCTACAGGCCCAACCCACCGACCAATATTTGACCTCATGGGCCTTATCTATCATGATGGATGCTAGTGCTCAACCTGTCGACCAAACTATGGTCGAACGCCACCAAGACTTGTAGTATTTCACTCAACCAAGAGGACAAGATGCAATCGCATTACACCTTGTTGACCAGAATCTAAGGAGATATCTTGCAAGAAGCATTCATCTCAACTGGAGAGGTCAATGAGAGGTGAAAACCTCTCAGCCGTATGGGATGGCCTGCCAGGTGGCGTGCTTCCGTATTAATGGCCTATGCCACCATACGTACCGCCTTATCCTAGGTAGCGCCACCTGGAATAGTACACAAGCTAGAGATAACTCAAAGGACCTCAAGTAAGCACAAAACCTTTCCTACCCAGTAAAGGGCACCATTGACATATCAACCCCACTGAAAATGCTATAAATACCCTATTACTAGCCTCCAGCAAGGCATGTCGTTCATCACTCTAAAGCCCTTACTCTACTTCTCTATTTTCTAATTGATATACTGACTTGTGCGTCGAAGCGCCTTAGCCGAGGGTACCTTAGCTAACCTAATGTTTGTTATTGATCGTAGAACTCGATCCCATTACATCAAAAACACTATCCTCGACCCCCCCTAGGTTGAACATATTAGATTTCAGCCCAATACACTCATTAACGGTGTTTACCCTCATCAATTACATATATAACTAATTTGAGAAAAGCACCGAGTAAAATGTAATCTTCTCCATATTTATTTCTTAATTTTTGTTTTTTAATATTTTATCATTTAAAAAATTCATGTGTAGTTTATAACATTAGTGTTTACAATTCTTGCTATTTTACAACTTATTTAAATATAAATGATGTTCAAACAAATATCATCAATTGCAATATTCACATATTTTATTTAATTAATAATAGATTTCTTTCTTTAAATATTAAAAAAAATCATAGTTCATTTATTTTAGTTATATGAAATAAATAAATATTATTATAATATAAGTAATTTTAACACTAAAATTATTTTCGGTATATCGCATCGGGCACAGACTAGTGTGCATATATATATATATATACATGAAGGAGTAAAGTGAAACATAGAGTGAAAAAAGTAGAGAGTATGTGTGGTTTTTCGGGTGTAGGGTGTTTGATTGAACATAATTTATATTTAAATAATTTGTAAAATATAAGGAATTGTAAACACTACAAATTACACATGAATTTTTTAAATGATAAAATATTAAAAAACAAAAATTAAGAAATAAATATGAAGAAGATCACATTTGACTCTACACTTTTATTAAAATTAGATAATATTTTGTCTCTCTTCTAGAAATGGCCTTGGCCCTTGCCGATGGAGAAAATTAAGCAACCTACTAAGATAACTAGACAAGCAACAAGTGCCTCACCTCTTTTTGTTGGTTAGTCTAGAATCTAGATTCAATGAGTTGTCTTTCAACATAGACCCAAATTATTTTTTTTTCAAATATCTGGATTCCTTGATTTTTGTTTTCTTGTCCCTGTTGTCGCAAAATGGGTTGTTTCTGTCTTAAAAAAGAGATGATGTAACTTTAAGAGTTCATCTTCTTTCTAATTAGAAACTTGCAGTGGAGTGAAAGTTTAATCAATTGGACTTTTCTCGGCTTATCTTTGAACGATGATGTCACCTCAATTTTTACGTTTCTTTGCATCTTGTTTCATTAAATTTTATCATGGTTTGAATGCTGCCAATAAATATGACATTAAGTGATCCACCAGCAAATATGGGGTGCCCATGTAAAATCTAAGGGCCCTTCGTGAAAAATTAATTGATTTATATTTTATTATGTTTAAAAAAATTATTTTTTAAAAATATATTTATATTTTATTAATTTTAAAATAACATTGAGTATTTTATGTCAAATTAAATTTGAATTTGATTTATATGATAGTAGGATAATAGGATATATTTAGAAAAAATTGAAAATGAAAGTAAAGAATATTTTTTGAGTGAAAATAGATAGAAGGTGAAGGCTTTCAATTTTCAAATAACAATGAAAAAGAAAATGGGGACTGAAAACATATCTAGATAGGCCCTTACGGCTCGTTTGGGTATATTTTCACTTTTACTTTCTACTTCTAATATTTTTAAAAATTAAAAAATTAGTTAGAGTTTTGAAAATGAAAGTGAATTTCTATTTGGATTTTTTTATTATAAAATAATGATTATGATATTATAGGACTGAAAAGTTAGATGATTTATATCTTTTGTAACTAAAAAGACGTATCTTTCAAAAAATAATGTAAATATTTTAATTATTTTGAAATGATAGTGAATATATTATAGTAAGTCAAATTAAAATTTAATCGTTGTGATAATATGATAATAATATAGGTATATAAGAGACTGAAAATAAAAATAAGTGGTATTTTTACTGAAAATGAGAAAAAATAAACTCATCTCTTGTGGTTGACTCATTCCTGAGCTTTTGTTATTTGAGTCTACCAATGTCAGTTCTTGATGTTACACATCTGGTTTTATTGGATCGCTTTTACGGTATATTTTGCTTTTTCTGATCTTATTGGAAATCTAATAGCTCTCTTCTTATATAATGTGTAAACTAATTTTTATTTCACCTCACAATGTTATTAAGACTTACTCTGCACAATCGTAATAAGGTGACATACAACTCCAAATTGAGAGACCCCCTAAATCCACATCTCTCACAAAGTAAAAGTAACTCTTTCAAGGCCCTTTAGATGATGGTAAACTACTTAAAAACTGACAATTTGTCCCAAAAATAGTGAAATAAGACCTCATTTGGACCTCCCATACAATGAAAAGGGAGCAAAAACTATTTAAGAAAAATAGGAAGATCTAAATCCCTAAGGTGGTACTGAAACCCCCACAAATATACAAAAGAGTTTGGAACAAACTAACTCAGACACATCCAATAACTCCTAACTATCTCTAACAATAAGGGGTCAAGAGGAACAGAAAAACCACTACTGAAGTAATTGCTAAAGATGGAGAAATATCCTAGAGGAGGTGATACAATGTGATCCTACGAAGAAGGAAAAATGAATTCAAACTCGCATGAGTTGTAGACTCTACATCTTGATATCTCTAACTTCCCCAAAGTAAGCAAACAAGATAATTCATTAATTCTAATAGGGTTACCACTAACGTTAGGAGCGTCCTCAGACCCCTCCTTATAAGAGTCATCATCTTTAGACTTAGACTTAGAATCAAGCCCTAACTCTTATGAAGAAGATAACTCTTGATGAGCAACTCTATGATCCAAGACTACACTAGACCATGTGCCTAAACAAGGGTTCACAAACTCAAAAATGTACCGACACCGCGAGAAGGACAACCCCCATGAACACAAACCACTTTAACACAACCATAACTACCCAAAACAATGTCTACTTGGGTAGTTGCTCGCGATTGAGGGTGCCTTATTGGTACCTCATGCATAGGCTCCGGACTGACTGCATGGGGGCGGCGAACCTTCCGGCACCTACACTATGGATGTGATCAGCCCCTTGCCATTAGTTGTCCTTAACTTTTACCGGATTTTTGGACTCTAACTCAAGTCTAGTCCCACTACTCAACATCCTGCTCCCAAATTAGACACGCTCACTCTCAAGTAGGAATTCCTAAAAAAAGATAAAAAATACTCACTCAAAGGAATTAGAAGATACAAGTAATGAAAAAAAGTAAAAGTTTACTTCCCAAAATAAAGAGTTATCAAATTTGCTAGGTAGGAGGAAGCAATTCTCAAAGCAAGACTTACATGTTGAAGACAACAAATTGAGGGGATTTAAGAGTCTCCAAGTTAGTCAATTATAATTTCTTTGAATTATTCAAAAAATCAAATTAAAGGAAAAATTATTATGAAATAATAAATTATTTGTTAAGATAAAATAAAATTATTTTTTAATATACTTTTGATATGTAAATAAATTTTCAAATTGAAAGTAGAGGGCTTGATAATTCGAACAAACACCATAAATACAAATGAATAAAAATTAAATAAAAGACCTAATCAGATAAATAAATGAATAAAAAAAGGGGCTAGTGAGCCCAACAAATTAAAGCTACCAAGATCAACACCCAAATTCAAGTGGGTTAAAGCTCACCAAGGATTTAATCAATATAGGTATTAAATCCCAAAGTCAAAAAAGGCATATAACCATTCATTTGCAATAGTCGAGTCCTAACTTTACCAAACGCATTTAGGAGCAAAAATCCAATTCAACTTGCTAATTTTAAAAAAGTACCCACACTCAATTTTCGTGTACCATCAATTTTGTATTGTATTTGGAATACTTTTTACATTGGATATTTATAGAATTTCTTTTTTTTCTTTGATATTTTGGATATTCACCTATAACCTATTCATATAAATATTCAATAATGGTCAATAAAAATCCAAGAATAAATATCATTCTACTAAAATTCTAATGAAGGATTTCCTATGGAAAATTCATCAAAAATTTCTCCAAAATTTGGACACCAAATAAAGAAAAATCTGTCTTTGATCTGCAGAGTTCTGCTGCAAAATTCTTGGTGGATTTCCAGCAAACTTCATTGGATTTTGTTTTGGTAGTGATAGGTGATCAACATAAAAAATTAGGGCACTAAATTTCAAGCTTTGAATTTTTAAACTCCAAAAGTTTGCTAGATTTTCATTTGTTAATCATAATTTCATTGAATTGTTGAAAAGTCCATGTTAAGGAAAAGAGTTGTGCATTAAGGATAGTATAGCTCACGGGTGTAATGTTGCAGAATTGAGGATAGAGGATGCTAAGTTCATATTTACAAACATTGGTTTTGAGTTTTCATCAAGAGTAAACTATATTGGCCTTTTTGAACTTTTGTTATTCTTCAATTTTATGCATCAAAACAATCACTATTGCCAATATTTTTAAAGGTAAAAATTTCGACAATATTTATAATGTGTCTAAATTGACCTGCTATAGTGTGAGTGGTTGCTTGTTCTTCCTCTTATCTCTCCGTACATACGTTTATTTGTTGGTTTCATATTCAAATAATAATTTATGACTTGACTCATGTGTGACATATTGTTAGGATCTCTTCATAAATGGTTTTGATAATGATCATTTTTGCAATTTATTTTTGCCTGATTTGTTTACGTTGTGCAGAGTTTGTTAAGAGAAGATTCTACTAAAATTAAAGACAAAATGACAGCTTCATTAGGGGAAGAATATCTGCATCCATCCCTGATTTTAGAAGAAAAGTGACCATTGAAATTTTATGTGGAAAGAAAGTTAACGTTTGAGTTACTTTTGGAAGCTTGTTGATTAGAAGACTTTGTGCAAACTGCATCTATTTAAGGAGAAAGAAAAGAAAGAATGAATCATGAACTTAATCCATTCTCCAATATTCAGAACGCTATAGTTTTTAGTCTGGAAGTTGACTCGGTCTTCCATTGATCTTTCTGTTAGGCAATTTCTGGGGGGAGATAGCTACTTATAGTTGTTAATTCATCTCTTATTATCTATTGTATTATTTTTTTGGATCTTTAGTAATATTGTAGATTAAAAATCCTAAGATTATATCTTAGGTAGTGGAGTATGGTTGTTGAATCACTATAAATCATCATATTTATTTATTTGATGCTTTCTTATATTTTACTTATTATCCTTTTGGATTATCGGAATTGGTTCTTTATAAAACCTTTATAAAAACCATTTTGAAGAAGCAAAAAGTATTTTATTATTCTTTGAAAAAGATCAATCCATCCCCCTCTTGATCTCTTTTTATTATCAATTGGCAATGGAGCTTTGGGGCTCATAAAATAAGTTTTAACCAACTTGAGCTTAATTGATCATAATGGTTACATCCAGTTTTGATGTTTATGCAGAAGGACAGTCGTATACTCTCCACCTTTGTTTGATGGAACAAACTACTCCACATGAAAATTTTGGATCGAAGAATTTATCATAGCTCTGCCTATAATTTGTGGAGTATAGTCATTGATGGGCCACTTGTTCCATCAACCAAGAATATATTCCTGAAAAGCATAATGGAACCTACCACAGAGGACAAAAAAAATGCTATCCATGAATGCCAAATCTAAAAACATTCTCTCTTGTGCATTGTTAAGGAAAATACAATCAAGTTAGCACCTGCTCCTTCACAAAGGAGATGTGGGACCTGCTTCAAGTTACTCATGAAGGAACATCTCAAGTAAAACTGGAAAGAATTGCATTACTTATCACCAATATGAAAAGTTTTCAATAAAAACAGGTGAGTTGATCAGTTAGATATACATATGATTCATGGAGATAGTTAACCCCATGTTTGCACTAGGGAAAGCAATATCTAAAAGTGAGCATGCTCAAGAAAAATCCTGCAATCTTTTCCTCTAGAGTGGACACCAAAAGTCACTACAATACATGAAGCCAAAATTTGGAAACTCTATCAATGCAAGAGCTTATTAGATCACTTCTCACGAAATGACACTTCTAATGAAGGAGGAAAGTTCCGACAGTAAAAATAAGAGGAACATTGCTTTCAATTTGGAATAGATTGATTGGAATGACAATTCAAGAGATTTAGATAAAGATATCATAAATGATGAGATAGCAATGATCGCCAAGCATCTCAAACGTCCAACATAAGCAAAGAATCGACTTTGGAGAGATACTAAAACAAGTTTCAAGAGAAGTAATGTTGATTACCAATGACTTGAGCAAATCATATGTCATGAATGCCATGAGACTGGACACAAAAGGCTTGATTGCCCAAAACTCAATAGGAATCCTAAACCTGAGATAAGTTCCAAATCCAAAGCAATGCCATAACTTGGGATGATTCTGACTCAGACCAATTCAATAATGAAGATGACTACCTCATGGTTGATAGACATGTAACATTTCTATATGAATTAAATTCTAGTGATTCTGAATGTGAGCATGAAAATTCCAGTAGTTTGTTTAATGTGCGTGAAGAGTATCAAAATCAATCAGGGGAACTTCAAAAGGAAATCAACTCATTTAACTATCAAATTCAGAACATTCTTGATGATAAAGCTGAACTTATTCGAATTTATAATAACGTCATATGGGTTCCAAAATCTAACCAACAAGGACCCAATACTACATGGGTACCTAAAGGAAGTTCAACCTATGTTGCAGTAAACAATCAAGGAGGCAAATCAAAAAGACACATGGTATCCGGATAATGGATGTTTTAGACACATGACTGGAGATAAAACTTTTTTCACAAACCCACAGGACTTCAATTGTGTAAACATCCTATTTGTTGATAACACAAAAGGGAAAATCACAGGTAAAGAAACAAGGGTGGAAATTCCATTAAGAATGTCTGACTAATAGATGGGCTCAAGCATAATCTACTAAGTATCAGTCAGCTTTGTGCCAATGGGTATTAGGTACAATTTCAACCTTGACACATCATTGTCTTAAGAAATGGTAAAATCATATTTACTACTATTAGGAATAGAAACATTTACTGCATTAATCTTGATGATCTTTCTTGCTAAAATCTTGAATGTTGTCTATCTTCTGAAGATTCTAGTTGGACCTAGCATATACATTTAGGATATGCTAATATCAAAACTTCTTGACCATCTTACTAAATAGGATCTCATTAAGGCAATTCCTAAAATTATCTTTGCCAAAGATAAAGTATGTGATGCATGTGTAAAAGGAAAACAAAATAAGACATCATTCAAACCTTTAAATAACATTTCCTCATCTAGACCTCTTGATCTCCTTCATTTAGATCTTTTTGATCCTATGAGAATATCATTTCTTGGCGGTAGTAAATATGTCTTTGTAATTGTTGATGATTTTTCTCATTTTATATGGGTTAGATTACTGTTCATAAGAATGAAGCTATAAAATCATTTATATCCCTTGCTGGAAAAATTCAAAATAAAAAAGGATACTCCATTAAAGCAATTAGAAGCGATCATGGAATAGGGTTCAATGATAATGAATTTATGATTTTTGTTATGAAAATTGCTACACACATAATTTCTTTGAACCAAAAACACCACAACAAAATGGAGTAGTAGAAAGAAAAAATTCAATCCTTCAAGAAATGGCACGTATAATGCTAAATGAATATGATTTGCCCAAGTCTTTCTTGGGGGAGGCAATTAATACAACATGCTACATCATTAACATAGTATTTTTAAAACTTTTTATTAAAAAGATCTCCTATGAATTATGGAACGACAAGATACCAAATATTTCATATTTCCGTGTGTTTGGACGTAAATGCTTCATTTTAAATAATAGAGATCATCTCACTAAATTTGATTCCAAATTTGATGAAGATATATTCATTAGATATTCTGTTCACAACAAAGCTTACCGGTATTTAGCAAACGAAAAATAACTGTACAAGAATCCATACATGTTTTTTTTTATGAGACTAATCCTTCTTTAGCCAAGGACACCTTAATCATAGAAATTGTCAGTATCGACAAAGTAATTGAAGTCATGCAGTAAGAAAAGGATGCTGAAAAGGAAAGTTTCAAACAAAACTCTGAAGAGAAGTCATTTGGAATTTCCAAGATGCAAGATAAGAAGCAGAAGAAGAAAACACCAAAAACCCCTGTAATGAAGTTTTAGTTGGAAGTTCCGATCAACAAGCTAAAGAAAAAAATACAGAAGTTCAGACATGCATCAAGTCACCCAACTGATAAAATAATAGGAAATTTAGATGTAGGAATAATGACACGATCAAAAGCAAGAAATGATACTATTACTCACACTATTTTCTTGTCTCTTATACAACCTGTACAAGAAGCATTGAATAACAGCGACTAGAGACAAGCTATGTAGGTAAGACTTCTTCAATTTGACATTAACAAAGTGTGGAACTTAGCTGAAAGGCCCACAGATAGACCAGTTATAGGGACCAAGTGGGTATTTAGAAATAAATTGGATGAAAAAGGTAATGTGGTAAAACACAAAGCAAGACTCACGGCAAAAGGATATTCTCAACAGGAAGGTATTGATTTTGATGAAATATATACGCCTGTAGCACAATTAGAATCAATTCACATGTTGCTTGCATGTGCAACATACAAAAACTTTACACTTTTTCAAATAGGACGTCAAAAGTGCATTTTTCGAATGGATTTATTAAAGAAGTATACATTAAACAACCACCATGTTTTCAAAATTTAAAATTTCCTGATCATGTTTTTAAACTATCCAAAACATTGTATAGCTTGAAACAAGCCCCTAGAGCATGGTATGAAAGATTAACAACATTTCTTATTTCCCAAGGTTTGTCTATGGGCACAATTGACACCACACTCTTCATAAAAAGAGTTGATTGTGACATGTGGATTGTATAAATTTACATAGATGACATTATATTTTGTTACATTAATGGAGATCTTTGTGAATGTTTTGCAAATTCCATGAAAAATGAGTTTGAGATAAGTCTCATTGGAGAACTGAGTTTTTTTCTTGGACTATAAATTAAACAAAGCTCCATGGGTATATACATCTATCAAGAAAAGTACACAAAGGAGTTGATTAAGAAACATAGAATGAAGAATTGCAGTGAAACTTCCATCCCGATGGCATCAAATACCAAACTAGACCTTGATCCAGAAGAAAATGAAGTCAATGGATCAATGTATAAAGGAATTATCGAAAGTCTGCTTTACCTTACAACAAGTAGACTTGATATACTATTCTTTATTAGTTTGTGTGCTCGATTTCAAGCAAATCCAAAGAAAGCTGATCTTCGAGTTGTTAAATGAATTTTAAGATATCTAAAGAGATCTCCTCACCTTAGTATCTGGTATCTTCACTCAAACTTATTTTCACTTGTTGGATATTCGACGCCAATTATGTAGGTTGCAAAATTGATAGAAAAAGTACCATAAGAACATGTCAATTTTTTTGGGGGGGGGGGGGGAGGGGGAGGGGCGAGGGGAGATTAGTTAGCTGGTGTAGCAAAAAGCAAAGTGTTGTTGCACTTTCAACAATAGAAGCAGAATATGTGGCACTTGAAAAAAGTTGTACTCAAATACTCTGGATGAAGCAAACACTCCATAATTTTGATATGAATTTCTTTAATATATCTTTCATGTGATAATACTAGTGCAATCAACATAACGAAAGTTCTAGTGCATCATTCCAAAACAAAACACATAGAAATAAGACATCATTTTGTAAAAGATCATGTAAACAGTGGTGTTGTGTGTATTGACTTTGTAGAAACTAAGGACAATTTTGGTTGGATTTTAACTTTATCCCTTGATAACTTATCTCATGATAAATTGTGTAATTATTAACTATTGTAGTGTTGTTTGGTTTGCATGATTGTTTGTTAATGTACCCACGTGCTTGTTGTTTGGTTGGAGGTATAATAATCATTGCAATTTGATTGTTTTATGAAATGACAATACTATCCTTTAGCTTAAAAAAGACAAGCAATTATTTTTCTTATCTTTTTTTTCACAAATTATTTTTGCAATGAATAGTTGCAGAGACACTTTCACTTTTTTCAAATTATTTTCCTTCCCTATTTTTATTGATTTAATCACTTCCTAAAGTCTCAACAGAAGGAATCTAACCCATAATTTTTAATTTATTTTTATAATTTTTCACAAATATTAATTTATAAAATTAATAAATTAGAATAAAAATAAATTAACTTTTTTATAGTTATGATATGTGTAAATATAACATTGGGATCAGGTTAATAATTTTCCAATATTAATAGCTTGACTTATGTTTTTTTTTCAATTTTTTGAAATTACTAATTCAAAATAAATTAATTTTTTTGAATATTATTCAAAATTATTAAATTTTAATTTATAATGTAAGTTCAGAATCATTAATTTCATTTCATAAAATTATAATATATAATTCATTTTGTTAATTTTTTTAAATTATTAATTTAAAATAAACAAGTTATTACTTATAATTTCCAAAATTAATAGTTATTAATTTATTTTTAAAAATTGAAAGGCCTTATTGATTATTAATCTATAATTTACTCTCATAATCCATAATTATTTTTTATAATTTTCAAATAATATTATAATTATTCAAGATAGTAATAAAAAATAATTAATTTTATAATAATTTTTCTTCACATAACTATTCAAAAATAGTTTCATAATTTTATAATTATAGAAAAATATGAAATTATTTATAATAATTTAATTTCTCAAAAAAACTATTTTATAATTTAGGCATTCTAGTAATTTGCCAAAAAAATTTAAGGGCCAATTGGACTTTTTGCTAAAATGGCTAAAATGGGATAAATAATCCAAGGGGGTGAGGTGGGTTTGTTAATATCAAGAATTGAGTTTATATATACAGGTTTGATGATAAAATACGGGCCGTGTATATACAATCATACGAACCAAACATTGGATTGAGTGTGATAATTTTCCCTAATCCCACCTAATCCTTCCAACCAAACATTTAAGTATCAATTAGTTGATATTTTTACCAAAACCCTTTTAGAAGATCATTTTAACTCTCTTAAAACTCAATTAGGTATAATCTCTCATCCCTTCTGAAAAATTTTCCTTTCCAATCTAATGTACCAAAAATCCTTTCTTGTCCAAAATTATCTTAAAATAAACTTGGAAATAGTGAACAAGATTTGGAAAACATAAAAAATAAAAAAATCTTTTCTTTCAAAATATTGTCCCTAATTTCCTCATAATTAATTACATAGAAAGTCCAAAATTTTTGGCTAATTGTTCGCTCCTTAAAATGCTCCTAAAAATTCAAAATAATTTATTCTTAGGCATCTTAACTCATTCCTATCTCCAAAATTCTCAAATTCATTCACTTCAACTATCTTTGAAAGCCCCTAACCATGGCATTTTCTTCTTTGGCAAAATGATCCCTCAAAAATTACTCCGGCTAATCATCCAAAAGCTACTCCTCCTCTCGTTGCCTTACTAAACTTGTGGCCTAAGACAAAGTATACGAACATGCAATTTGTGAATCCAAACCATATTCCCACTCTTCCAACACTGTCAATACAGGAAAAGAAACACCAACGCATTCGCCTACTTCTCAAAACCCTGTATTCCATCGCTCACCTACTCGAGGACCATCCTTAAATCTGCTTTTGGGCTCAAAATTGCATAGGTCATCTTCGAGCAAGTTTTGCCTTTCTGACTCTGATGGATGGGCTTTCTCGTCTATGCCAAATTCCATTAAGTTTCCAATCCTCATGCCGCAAATGCCTTCACCTCAGATTTCTTCTCTCAAAATATTAATCGAGGAAGGGGAGTTAAAATTGATGAATCCTTGCGGCACTAGCGATTCAGTAGATTGAGAAAGCAGGAGGGAAGCCATTCATGGAAATTGATGAGCCTACGTTTTCTCTTATCATGCGCCTCTTTTATGCGAACCTAACCTTTGTTGAAGATAGGGCACATCAAGACATCATTGTCTCTTCTAATGTTCTTGGAAAATCTATTTCTTTCAATGTTGAAAAAGTGAATACCATTTAGGACTTAGCAACTCTGGAGTCAAATTTTTTAGTTATGGTGATTGGTGTCCAGATCCTAGTTTTGATTTAATTGAAGCAAAAAATTTATTTTGGAATTGGAATTTTCCTAAATTGGCCGGTGAAAAAGCTCTAGATCAACTCCACATTGAACACTTTCTTTTTCACCATCTCATTACCTTAACTATTCTATCAGCCACTGCCACAAGTGGAGGACGTACTAATGACATAAATTGTTTAAATGTTTTTTTGCTCTTTATGGGGGTGACCAAAAAACCTATGAACTTAGGATATATAATTCTCCACAATATGGTGTATGCATTACATCATCCTTAATTTTAATAATGATGATTTTTGCAATTTATTTTTGCCTGATTTTTTACCTTGTGCAAAGTTTGTTAACAGAAGATCTTGCTAAAATTAAGGATAGAATGGCAGCTTCATTAAAGGGAAGAAAATATGTACGCATCCCTAATTTTAAGAATGAGAGTGATCGTTGGAACATTATGTGGAAAGAAAATTACTGTTTGAGTTGCTTTTGGAGATTTTGTGCAAATTACATCTATTTAAGAAGGAAAAGAAAGAATGAATCATGAACTTAATCCATTCTCCAATATTCAGAACCCTACAACTTTTAGTCTGGAAGTTGCCTCTACCTTCCATTGATCTTTCTGTTAGGCAGTTTTTGGCAGGAGATAGTTGCTTATAGCTGTTGATTCATCCCTTATTATCTATTGAATTATTTTTGGATCTTTAATAATATTGCATGCTAAAAATTCTAAGATTATATCTCAGGTAGTGGAGTAGTGTTGTTGAATCATTATAAGTCATCGTATTTATTTAGTTTGATGCTTTCTTTTATTTGACTTATTATCCTTTTGGATTATTGAAATTGGTTCCTTATCAAACCTTTATAGACACCATTTTGAAAAGGCAAAAAGTGTTATTTTTCTTTAAAAAAAGATCAATTCACCCTCTCCTTGATTTTTTATTTTTTTTTTAATTATCAGATACTAATATTTTGACCCGTACAACTTATTAATTCTTTCGTTGAATTTTTTCATTTTCAAGTCAAACTGCATTTTTATAATTTAACAATGAAATATAACCTGCATATTCTCAAAACAATTGATTCATTCTCCACATTAAAAAGAATATCAAGCACGAGCAAACCACACGCATGAGTCGCAAATGTTCCCTATAAATAAAGGTGTTCATCAGGATAGCTAAATAACGAATTTATTTTGGGCATCTTTCCTTTTTCATTTTATTTCTTTCAAAATATTGTTATTAACTTAAGCATTAGAATACCTTTGCTAGGAAAATCCAAAACCTCTAACATATGTTTTGCAGGAAAATATTTTCTGTAGGAGCTGAGTTTATTTGCTGAAAAACCAAATGAGCATCAGTGCCGTCATCCGGAGTAATATTGTGTGCTGAATCAAGAAACGATGGAGGTAATGGGTTGCCAGCAAAGACAGAAACAACAGTTGGCGAAGCGCATTCGAGCAAGTTGAGGGGAGATGGGATGAAATCCATCTTGCTGGACTTCAACGTTGAAGGGAAATTGGAAAAATATATCGATTTTTCAGAACTCCTATCGGAAAATGAAGACATCATTTTAAGATATTTCAACACTTCACCTCAATTAAATTTTCACTAGCTGACTGTTCCTACCTTTCAAGTCCAATGTTCAATTGGCTAGTTGAAAAAAGAGGGAGCTGTGGCTAGTTATTGGTCCCTTTGACGAGCTAAAGGGCACTAACATCAACATGGATCGCAATAATATTGCTCTGTATTCTCTCAAGTAGACTTTTATAATACTGCAAGAATCTCTTTTGGAGAGTCAGATAAAAGCAAGGCAACGAATATGGATCGCAATAATATTGCTCTTTATTCTCTCAAGTAGACTTTGATAATGCTGCAAGAATCTCTTTCGCAAAGCAACGATATATTTAGAGAATGCTTGTGTTAAGATTATAAATTTTGTAAAATATTTTATAAGACATTCAAAAATTCATAAGATGTTATAAATTGTTTGATAATTTCTTTAGGAGAAGAGTTTATAAACTCTTACAAAATTTAAAAATATCAAAATCTTATAAATTCTTTTTCTTAAAGTAAGGAATTCCAGCTTATTTTTAAAATCTTAATAGATTTCTTTAATTTTAACCACATTAATTATAGAATTATCATTATCAATATATTATAAGCTCCAAAATTATTATTATTATTATTATTATATTCAAACACTTTAAGAGTTTATTTTTAAAAGATAAATTATTTAACATCTTATAAATTTCAAAGACATTTTATAGTTTTATAAAATCTAGAAACTTACAAAACAAACTCAACCGAGTACCTAAAAGAACTTACAAACTATACACTATTATGTTGGGCACCGCCGAATATGTAAATCAACATATTATCATCTTAATTACCAGCACAAGATCTGTCAACATTGATTGAATGACTCCCGCTGTGTTCCGAGCATCTTTAGCAACAAGACATATATATACTATCATTTTTGCAACTCTTGAGAACTACAACATTGATCGAAAAACAAATATAGATAATGCGCTCTAGTCTACAATCAAGATGATTATCAGTATAGACATTACAAAAATCCAGGCAAGAATAAGATATATACTACCTTCAAAATTTTGCATTTAACACATATAGCCTTCTGACTCTTATCTAGAAATATAGTTCTTTAAAAAAAGAACATGTGCATCTCAGCTTTCTGCGTCCTTTGCAACCATCCTATCCAGTAGGACCAGAACTAAAAGTCAGTCCACTCAAGTACAACTTATGAGGGATTTGGATCAAAGCAACAACTTATTTTAGATAAAAAAATCTTACAGATTCATCAGCACAACGAATTGTAATATAGATTCAATTGCTAAACGTCATCAAATACGGAAGACATATATACTATCATCTTACTAGTACCAGATCTTTAAACATGGATGCTGTGCTCACACATCTTTTAACCAAAACATACATATAATCTTTACCAGTACCACCTGCAAACATGGATTTGAACCACTCCCCAGGATCTTTGGTTTAACCCGCTATAACCTGAGTCACCTGATGGCATAAAATCAAGACCCTAAGAAAGCAAAATTTGTAGACTCGGCTAGTTCTCCTCTCTGTTAGGCAAATCACTCCCAAGAAACTTCCAGTATAAGCTTAACAACTTTGTCAATTCCAGCAATACTAGTCCCATCACATAAGAAACCAGACCACTAATAGAAGAACAATAGATCAACCTCTGTTGGTCCAGTGTGATACCCTCCTCATCCTGAATCTGAGCATTCACATTGTCGATGGTATCCAAACTCTCCACCTCCAAAGTGATGGTCTACCCCATCGAGGTCTTCACAAAAATCTGCATCCCTCCCCTCAACCTCAAGACCAAGTCAAGAGTAGACTCTTTCTGAATGTCGTAGTCGGCCAAAGTGCGACCATACTCCAGCTGCTTTCCAGCAAAAATAAGCCTCTGTTGGTCTGGTGGGATTCCTTCCTTGTCTTGAATCTTTGCTTTTGACGTTGTCAATGGTGTCAGAGCTTTCAACCTCCAAGGTGATTGTCTTTCCAGTGAGGGTCTTGGCAAAAATTTGCATTCCATCCCTCAGCCTGAGAACCAAGTGACGGTGCTTTCCTTTTGGATGTTTCCTCCAAAGATCCAACAGGAACTTGCCAAAAACCAACAGCAAAACAAAGATCCAAAAGCAAAGTCTCAACTGAAGCAAAGTTTCCATAACCAACAGGAAATATAAGTAGACTCCCATGTGCAGGAGAGGTCCAATAATCTGTCCAACAGGTACCAAAACACTGGCAGCATAGCAGCAAGCAGATCAACATACAAAAGACATGGGAGCGGCAACTTGAATCAAGAGAAATTCTGTTGCATGCTAAAGCTCATTCTTGCAACTAAAAGACTGACAAGAGGTGTATTTATAGTATTCACAAACTTACAATATATGATAAGTGTATCTATACCTAAAACAACTTTCAACACCCACCACTAATTCCATACATATTTATCACATTTTTCCACACAGTCTCTTCCTGCTTTGTTGGTGAAGTTCAGATGTTGGAGGCTCCATTGAAAGAGATCTTATCCATCTATCCATCTCAACAGCTGTTTTCTGTTTAAGAATCTCAATCTCAGGCTCAATTGACACATTATTTTGGCTCAATAAAACTTCTTGCTGACTGTTGTTCAGGAGACCAGCAGGTTATAGCTTCCAATGCAATAACAAAGTCACATCTAGTAGCGCCTAAGTGAGAAAAAGGAATTTTCTGTGGGCTCAGAGACTTCTCTATTCTCATTTCTTGGCACTGAAATATTCGGCTGTAATGGAGGGCTGTCCGCGGGAGTTGCGTTTGGTACTGTAAAGTTGTGCAGCAAAGGAGGGCTCTCTGGGGCTGTTGGGCTGCTGATTTTCTCAGAAACTTCCAGATTCTCAGTATTTTGATTAGTTATCAAATTCTCAGCATCTTGGCAGTATCAGAAATACACAGCTCATCCTTTTCAGCTTGGTCATTGGGATGCATCTCCAGATTCTCGCCATTCCCAACTTCACTTTCTTCCCTCAGAGCATCAAGCTTCAAATTCTCATCACCAGAGCAACCATCATTAGTTCCAGCATCATTCACCATACCATCATCATTAATCATTTCAGGGACTTTCATTTCACTATTTTCCATTGCATTATCCACATTCACAGCAGTATCAGTATTCAAGCAATCAATGCTCACAGCAGAATCACACTCAGTCATACATTTCCCAGCAACATCACACTCGGGTTTTTTCCAAGCAATCAGAGACTCCAGTATCATTCACAGTACTGACGTCATTCACAGCATTTTTGCAATCAAATCACCGGCAATTTCATCATTTCTTCCAGCATCATCATCCAAAATAGTGCTCTCTATTTTTAGATGGTTCATCTGCTAACAATGAAAACGAGTTTCTTACCTCCAAGCCATTCTGCTGAACAAGGGCCTCCTCCTTTGCAGTTCCACCACTTGGTCCTTCCTGATCAAGAGGAGCTTCACCTTTGTTCCTCTCCTCAGTTGGTCTTGCTGGCCTTTGGAATCTTCTCCCAGCAGTAGGCCTGTGACCCAAATGTTTACAGTGTGAGCAATATCTGGTGATTATCTCAAACACCACATTACCTTCAAGAAGCTTGAGCCGAACCAAAGTTATCTCCTCCGGCATGGTGGCAGATCAACCTCAAATGCACATCCTAGCATAGGCTTTCCAAGATACTCACCAACGACATACAAAGCTTCCCTATTGTATAGAGGTGGGATGGAAGATCAGGAAATTGCTCTCACACTTGTGCCATGGACGATTCTTTCCTTGAGGTAAAGGCAAGAATTGGTTGTTGTAATTGTGCTTGGCATGCCCTATTGTTAGAATCAACTGTGAAAGTGCAAAAGATTGTATTGTTCTTTATTGACCTCTTAACTCTGCACTTAAAATCTAATGGTTCAGGTGTAATGCATGAATTCCCCATCGTGAAGAAAATGGAAACAAAGACTTTTGACAAAATTAGTGCTATTGTCATTTGTCAAGGCTGCTTGTGATGAAAAACTGAAAAAAATTGATGTGAATTATCTTTTGGTAATGTACGCTTAATATTTCATAATGTGATTATATACAGGGAAGAATTCATCTATTTTGGTAGTGGATGTCGAAGCAGAAATAAGAGATGCAGTGTGAGGCAGGCAGCTTGTGTGAAAATTGAAATAGTCTTTTTGTTGGAAATGCTCTCCACAGTCTACTTAAACTAATGGAACAGCCAGAGGGAAGTATGACCACAGTTGGGTGGACTTCCATTTCATCCCCAGTAGAGGAGATGCCGCATCAATCACATTTTATAGCATGCAATATATTTGGCTAGGCTTGAAGTATAATTTGCTCCATATTTGTACGAGTTATTATATAGATCCATAATTTGGTGAATTGGTCATCCTCTACTGTGAAATTATCACAGCCTGGGATAACCAGTTCAATTTAAAGAGGAGGTAAATGTTCTGCAGAGCTAACTAGCTGCAATATATGCATAGAGTAGACGGCCTACCTTTTCTTGGAAAAACTGGTAATTATTAAGATGAAAATTACTGCTTCCTGCAAGTCTTACAAGAGATACCATTGCTAGGTCTTTTACTAAAAGTGGTAATAAACCACCAAGCGTGGAGGCTCCATGAAGCTATTAAATCCTAACACAACTGGTGTAACATATCCTTTTATGTCCTTGCTTCCTTTTCCTCATATTTGATCCTTTTAACCAAACCGGGTCAGAATGAACAATATTAGGTATATGCAACAGAATGGACAAAAGTATACATTCAAGAAAAATTATATGGAGTAGAGCCGCAACTGCAAATAACAACTTAATAGCGTGAATATTAAACATGTACCAGAATGACACCATGCAAACCAAAAGAAAAACAAATGGGATTTGGAACACAATTCACCCTTTCAACAGTTCATCTGCAACTAGAGCATCTAAAAATAGATCATAATTTGCACCCAGAATCTCAAGCTTTGATTCCCTAAATCACAACTTTATTCCCGATGTACAGGCATCCTCCAGATCACTGTGCCCCTTCTCCAACTTTCTGCATAGATAAGAAGCGAATTGGGAAATATCATGTTATAAAGAATGCCTTATGCAGCACCAAACAACCTCTCCACCAAACCTAAATTGCCAGCTATTTTTTATGATCAATATATGTTAAAGCTTAGAATCACAGTACGAATAATATCTTACGAAAAAAACATGTAGCAATGAAATTGTACCTGTTCTTGTCTTTGGCTTCGGAAAAGCCCACTATCATGCCAAAGCACCCGCCAAAATAATACATAATCAACTGCAGAACACCAAAGGTGCTAGTCAACTTGACAAAAGGTACCTCTTCACACAACCAGCTTATATTTATATAAACCATAACCTCAACCTTTTCTTTTTTCCTTTTTTATAATATTCAAACAAGCACATCCACATCAGGAGTCCATTCGGACTCAAACTTCTAACCTCCCATATTATGTGGGAGACTTATGCCACTGGTCCACAGGCCAATTGGCAACCTCAAACTTTAAAACGAGGTATTCTTCTTTACTTTTTCTTTTTATTTATTTATTTTTTATTTATTTATTTTTGTGGAGGATGGAAGCTTCAGGAAAATCACGAAAAAGTACGGATCCTAGTAACCAAACATTGAATTACCAATATGTTATCAAACATAAATGCAAAAGGAGGGCAATTGCAAGAAGATAAGATTTGAAGGAATTTAGCACAATCTTCCATCATATATGAAAGGCTTAGTTATTAAATGCATATGGAATGAAAGTACTACACTGCCTTATGGGCAAGTTAAAAGAGATCTTTTAAGAACTTAATACGACGACATCAAGGTATTCTGGCTACTGTCAAAGTGTCAACTTCATACCATTATCAGCTTTCAAGAGGAAGCAATCTTATACCTTAATGTGAGAATCAATTTCATTTGTTGCTTATACACTTGGAAGCACATAGAGCTCAATGAATTTTTCATAATTTCATGTTCAAGAGGAGAAAGATGATTAGCACTTCTTTCTGACAATTACTGAATCATATGTTTAGAATCTTATTCATGCTTCCCCTGGCATCTTGCTTTCTTTCTATCCTTGCAGTACCCACGAAATAAGCAGATGAGCCACAATTTCACAACATCTAAGCTCCCATATAAGAACATCAAAATACATCGGGAAGAATTAATCAGGAGGGTCATATGCTGCAAAATCAGGGGCAGAGCTACAGGGAGCTCTTTCAAAGTTGACGTATTTTAAATATTTAGTAGTAATTAGGAAACAGGGATTGATCCAGTATTCAAAGGAAACTATGCTTGTGTGCGTCTTTTGGAAAAATACACATGTCAATGATCTTTCTGATCTTCTCTTGTTTATTTATTTTCCTGTTTGTAAATTTTCCTCTTTCCTTTCTTGGTCATTCGGACGAATAATATTCAAAGCACTCTTTGATTAAGCATCTAACCAAACGACAGAAATGCCAAATATTCAACTGCTGGGAGAAATAAACAAAGTAGAAGAAACGTACTCTCTCCTCCTTTTCCAACAGTTCCTTTGATCGGTCATGTTGAGCTGCATTACAAACATGAAAATAAAATAAAATAAAATATCAGTACATATAAGAAGAAAAAAAAAAGGGAATAAAGAATATACATAATGATAAGAAAAGAAACCGGAAAGTGAGAGCCCACAGGAAAATAAAAATTGACCGAAATTTGAAGCTTAATCACAGTAACAAAAGTGAAGCAGGAGGGCAAACTGGAACACTTACCGTCACCGCCGGCGAGACCACGGCGTTGGATGAGGATTGAGGCTTGGGCGGAGTTGGCTGCTGATTTGGGAGTGGAGAGCCGAGCAAGCTTTGCAGCTAGGCGAGCCGCTGCTGTCCGGGCGGCCGTCCTTTTTTTCCAAGTTGATTTAAGGTGGAAGGCTAATAGACAATGAGCGAGAATGGCGATTGCGGAATGGAATGCCGATTGTGAAAGGGAAAAGCCTCAGCAAAGACGACTTCAAAATGAGTGTTCTGATGCAGAGTCAGGAGAATCCCACTGGCACTGGCAATTGCCATGCACCCACCCCAGCATCAAAAGCACGGCTTGCGTGAACATCTCTCTCTCTCTCTAATATTTTTTTATTTATTTTAATTCAAATATTGAATCGCAGATGAATGTATTAACATAATGCCCAATAACACCCAAGTAGTAGTACATCCCCCTCAACATTTAATTCTGTTTTTTTTTTTTTAAATTATAATCATAATTATGATTATTATCATTATCATATGATAAAAAGCACAAAATAGTAATCATATCACATTGTGACGCTTTTTTCAATATTGTTTATCTACATTTATAATTTGTTTATGTTATTTATTATTTCATTAGAGTATTTTGTTAAAGGGAATTCTCTGTTAGTTAATCTAAATTCTACGAGTTGCTTTGAACACAATACCGGATATTTTAAATTTTTTGGATTCATTAATTTTTGTTCTCTTCTTTCTCTAACCGCTTTGGCTTTGTTTGGTTTTTGGGCAACATAACCAAATATATGACCATTTACCCTCCAAATAGTACATTCTTCAATATATACATATATATATTATATATATATACATCATATATATTTTATAATTATTTTAATATTAAAATAATCACTCAATTCCATTTTCACCCTAAAAATTCAATAAAAAGTATTGATTTGACTGCTAAAATAAAAAATGTATCTCTCAAAACATAAACAAACGTATCAAAAAACACTTTTACATTCTTCAATAATTTAGTTTCTCAAAACACATAATAAAATTAAACAAAAAACATAACCAAACATTACCTTTGTTTTTATTTTAAAAAGCAGATGGTGTAACTTCTTCAAGAATATATGTGAATTTCATCTTAATTCTGATCACAAACTTGTAGCGAAGGTAAAAGTTCAATCAATTGAGCTTTTTCTGGCTTATTTTTTTTATGTTACTTTAGGCTATGTTCTTCTATATTTTTCCAAAAAAAATTTCAATCCCCAAAAAAATTTCAAAATGGAGGCACATTCTCCAATCTTTTCTCCAAAAAATTCAAATTTTATACCTAAAAAATCCTCTCAATTCACTCAAAAAACCCTACACCATAAAAATTACACCTACTTGTTCACTTTTCTCACTTTACCTTTCATATCACTCATTCATATATATATATATATATACACGCACACACACACATATATATATATAAATATAAAAAATTTACTAGGTAAAAAAATTCTAATACCCTACTAGAATTAATTAGCCATATGAGGTGTATAATACTTTCAGATATCTTTGAAATATTTAACCACTTACATGCTGACACGGAAACCCCTCTAATTCAACCATGAAATAGTCACACTTCAAATGCAAATCATTCAAGTCAATATCTACGATATACCATCTTCCATTTGGTTTTGTGTAATGTGCAAGTAAAAATTTATGTTTATTTTCATCCACTTCAATTTTGCTCTCCAAAAGAAGATCTTGCTTTGCACCTATCTCATCATGAACTATAAAGAACAACTTTCTTGTCAACATCTTAGATATCTGTTCTTCAAAGAATCTTAAGAGATGCTCCCTTACCACTAGAAAACTTTTTTTTGATTGATCTTGAATCTTTATAAAATCACTCCTAATTTGTTATATCGTTCAGTTGTAATGTTTCATAAAATCTGTAAATGAGGGATTACTTCACTCCGCAATTTACGCTTTTCACATATATCTTTGACTCAGGGATAATCGGTTAATCCATGTAATTCAATAAAATTGGATCATTCCTCTTCAAATTCCTCAATATGACACATTTTCCGTAATAATCTTGCCAAACTAGAATAAAATTGTGAACTCTTTACCTTTTGTCTTGCATTTCAGGCAATATGCCAGCTACAAAGTCTATGCGCAGATGTCATAAACTCAACTTGAATAGTTGTATGCATAGCAACATCTTGATGAATAAGAACATAAATAGGAATTTTCCATTCATTGCCTCTTTGAAATTTTGTAACAGCCAACAATATGATTCAACTGTTTCATTATACAACAATTTCGTTCCAAAAATTGAAGTTGTTGGATGATTATTTGCTCCACAAAAGATGACCAAAGGGAAACAGTACTTATTGGTTTGTTATGTATATCGAAAACCAAGACATCACCGAAGAGTTAATATTCGGCCTTCGACATTCCATCACACCAAACAAGCCTTGTTAGACAACCATCATCACCAATAGTATATTTGTATCTAAGGTTGTTGTCTTCATCCTTTAGGGTGCTCAAGAAAGCAAGTTATGTGTTAACATCCCCTTCTCCGATCCTTTCATGCCACAATTTATTCAACCAATTATAAGCATCCTTCCTATTGAAAGAAAGCATGCTAGGACCTCCTACTGGTTGTTCCAAAAAATCCACAACCATGTAAGGTGGAATTCCAAATTTAGTCATTACGTTGAGCATACTTTTGTTAGAAGGTAAAAGTTCCCTGCATTATTCAATGAAATTATTAAATATTAATTTTAAGAAGCACATATAAAAGTATATTTTACTTATTTAATATTCACCTTCTTTCACATCCCTGTATAGGATGATTATGTCGGGGTTCTAATCTTGTCACAAATATATTCTCCCGAAACTCGATCATGTGCAACACAAAAACTATCTCTGCATCTGCATCACACATCTAGTTTTGGCTCTCATCTTTGAGTGTATATCATATTTCTTTCTCGATAAAATTCTTGTCGATTATACACACATTCTCTATTTTTGACAAGCTCATTTTTGTCTTCACAGTCTCCTTTCGCGCAACAAAACCTATTAAACTTG
The DNA here is from genome assembly GCA_018894105.1 of Jacaranda mimosifolia. Classification (NCBI taxonomy): domain Eukaryota; kingdom Viridiplantae; phylum Streptophyta; class Magnoliopsida; order Lamiales; family Bignoniaceae; genus Jacaranda; species Jacaranda mimosifolia. The sequence goes on along the minus strand of CM032118.1, from coordinate 17,368,007 downwards.
CATATCCACTGTAGAAGATTTCAGTATCCTCCACATTTTTTAATCTTTGTCTACAAACTATCTCTTCAAATAATATTGAGATGACCCATCCATGTCGAAACTATATAAATAGGGCATTTGTTGTTATTTATTATGGTGGATTCTACTATCAATTCTATTTATTCTTTATTCTTTGTGGTTGTTGAGTGAATTTAGTAAATAATTAATAGATAAATAAATAATAAAAAAGTAACTAATTGATCAATATTGCAACATGACTTATATAAATATGAAGGCTAGAGTGAAATTGTATAGATATCAAGATATTAATTTTTGATTTATTTGTTTAACTTAATATTTAGTTTATTGAACTCAATTATGACAGTAAAATAATATCATGGGCAAGTATTTTTTTATCGCATAACAAATAAGTCTAATATAGAATAGAAATCATAAACTTGATACGTCAACTTCAAATGTTTACAGCAAGAGTTTGATAATACCAAGTGTCGTATCTTCATAAGGCACACATTCAAAAATAAAGATTTACTCCCACCTTTTAATACAAACATTAATATATCATTTTGACTAGGCAAAAATATTTTGCTTATGTCTGTACATGCGAACTGCAATGCTCCTCCTTTCATCCTCCAGTGTTTGTCTATTTAATGAACATCTTTATTAATTATTTTAAAGGATGTATCATGTAAAATTTAATAGCAATATTGATCATCATATACCTAATTCAGCTTCTCTTTGACTCTCATGTCGTGCTTCATCATCATACATACGTATAGGCCACAATCCCATCTAATACGTAAGTTATTTAATTTTTCAATTAAAAATTTATGATATTTTATCGAATGAAGTAATCAATATACTTACTTGCTCTGTTGTATAGGAACCCAATCTAGATAATCAAAATTAAAGTGACTTATTATGCCCTTGTATTTGTAGGGATTGGATTTCCACTTTGACATTATATCATTAAATCTTTGGACCGGAGAAAATTTTAGATTCATAAGCATCAATCGACTATTCAAGGTAAGAGCAAATTATAAAATACTTAAGATTTACAAAAAATTACCACAGCTTTAGCAACCGTCTTCCTGTAAACCCGAAGAAAGTCAGTTGGTGTCGAATCACATATATTTATACTTTGCAAAATTGATAGTCCACTATACATAAGAATAAATGATCATGAGAATCATTAATTGGAATATACACTTGTTGGCAATAATTGATATATATCAATTGAAAAGTTCTGGGCTCCCTCAAATGTTGTGTGGATAATTGTTTGATTGGAATGAAGGGCTAGTAATGCCATTTGTTGTAAAAGAAAAGTAAAGTTCATCTAATAGTGTAATTATCATAAAATTTGATTAATAATTATGATACCAAAAATTAGTATAATCTTTTTCGCATTATACCGAGAACAAGGCAAGCATATACCAAAGTGGTGCATACGTATTATCTTCAACCATTTCCATTGTGCACATATATGCAAAGCAATTGATGATCTGAAACATTAAAAGTTCTCAGTAGTAAGATTTTCTAAAAATCAAATACTCTGACAAAATTTTAAAATAAATATATGATGATGATGATGATTCTTATGCTCTCACACTGCTACTGAAGTGTGTAGTAGGTTTGAGACAAAATATTACCATTGTCCAAATTCCACTACTATCTCTCTACGTTGACATCAATCAATAAAAAACAATTAATAAGATATTAAAGAAACTTCACATTGAAATGTAATAATAATGACAATAATTGAAGTACTAAAAATTTTAGTCATTATATTCACAAATTACCTCATATCCTTCCTTAATTTCATCAAATAGAAACTCAATGACGTCCTCTTCAGCAGCCCTTGGATTAAATGATGTGTTTGTGGTTGTTCTTTAATTTTCGATCATCATCATCATCATCATCATCATCTACACATGTTAGATCAATATACTTTTCTGGTGTAAAACCAACCCGCTCATCATCATCATTTTCATCCCATTCAGTATTACATTGATTCCTTTCGTTTTCTGCATGCACTTTCCCAAAATTAGACAAAAACATTGCAAGAAATCCATCACTGGCTCTTGCAACTTGGACTTCACATTACACTCTGGTACATGATGTCCACAACATTTTTCATGGGACAATAAATCACTCAACACCTCAGTTGTTTTTCCATTTTGTTCCTCTAAACTCTACCAATGCATCAAAATTGCACTAAAATCTTTTTCAGAATTCATAATTTTAGAATCGTCAGAATTTGCATCATACTTTTCTCCTTCAGCGGGATAGTCTTCCAATCAATTACGCAAGCCTGCGAGTGATATTGACATTTATATCATGCATGTAGAGTGATAGTGACATGTCATACAAATAATTATATGTAAATAACTCATGCTTGCAATCAATATAAATTTTAATAATAATAACAAGAAAAGTCGACTTCTTTCTTTTTTATTTTTTACTTCAAATATGTATACATATATATATATATATTATATATGAAAAGTCGATACCTTATGTATCCATTTCTTTATTTTTTATTTTTTAATTATGAAACATGTATAATATATATTATATATATACATATTTATAAAAAGTTGACACCTTTCACATCGACTTCTTTCTTTTTTATTTTTTAAGTACTTATTAAATATGTATAATATATATTATATATACATATATATAAGAAGTTGATACCATTCTTTTTGTGTTGACTTCTTTCTTTTTTATTTTTTAGTACTTATGAAATATGTATAATATAAATATTATTTATATACATATATATTATAAGTCGATATCTTACAAATCAATTTCTTTATTTTTCTAGTTTTAAGAACTCATGAAATATGTAAAATATATAATTGTGCATTATATATGAAAAGTCGATACCTTATGTATTGATTTCTTTATTTTTTATTTTTTATTTTTTTAAGTACTTATTAAATATGTATAATATATATTATATATACATATATATAAGTAGTCAATACCTTTCTTTTTGTATCGACTTCTTTCTTTTTTATTTTTAAGTACTTATGAAATATGTATAATATAAATTTTATTTATATACATATATATTATAAGTCGATGTCTTACAAATTGATTTCTTTATTTTTAAGTTTTAAGAACTTATGAAATATGTATAATATATATTATATGTATGTATATAAAAGAAATCAATATCTTTTGTATCAACTTCTTTCTTTTGTATTTTTATTATTAAATATATATAATATATATTATATATACATATATATATTTTAGAAGTCAATTCCTTATCAACTTCTTTGTTTTTTTTATTTTTAAATACCTATTAAATATGTATACTATATATTTTATATACGTATATATATAGTCGATACCTTATGCATCAACTTCTTTCTTTCTTTCTTTCTTTTTTTCCTAATATGAAATATTTATAATATACATATTTTTATTTACATTATTATAAATATTAAAGAATGAATAAACTATTAAAATGTAGTAGTAGATATTTGAGGCATCAATTACTTGGATAGCGAATTACAAATATATAAATTATAGCATATATAAGTTATACATATATTAATAAATTAATTTGGTTTCATAAAAATATATGGCTTTATTTCGATAACCCATGGCCGCTTCTATATCACGTCGAAGCATTTCAATTCTAGATCTTGTCAAATATTCTACATATGAAAATTCACAGTGCAATTTCAATTCAAACATTGTTAAATAGGACTTCACATGTGCATAGAATAGTACCTGCAAATAATATATATACATATCTAATGTGTAACACTTCGAATTTTGAAATCCTAAAATATAATAAAATGTGAAATTGATAGGTTTGGCTAGATTAAATTTGAATTAGATTTAACTAAAATCTAGAATTAAATATTTGTGATTGAGGGATTAAATTAGGAATAAGAGAAGGACTTGATTGTTTAAAATTATAAATTTTAAGGGATCAATGTGCGTTAATTAAAAGTCTGAGGACTTTAGAATAATTAAATTTGGACTCAATTGCCTAGAAACAAAAACGTTAGGGGTCAATGCATAAGAAATAAAAACTAGAGGACTTAATTGAAACCCAAGGATCAAAGTGGAAGGCTGTTAAATGCCTAGGGGTTCAATTGAACACAGTGGAAAAGTTTGGGTGTCAAATTGATGAAGCTGAAAAATATTATATATATATATAGGATTAAGAACAAAATTATGTTTAATTCTCAAAATCTACCCAACCCTTACCTTAGCGGCGGATCGCCGAAAGATGGTCAGAAAACTAAAAAATAACATTGTAAAAAGCTAGCTCTTAGCTCAACGATCTCCATAATACCAAAAACCATCTAAAACACCAAAGGAATCGCTAGGAAATCAAAGGCTGATCACGATGAGTGGTCGAGCTAGCGATTTCCGTCGCTTCCGATGGCAGAAATGGTTTGGAACCAAAGGGCTTTTGGTTGTGAGCTCATGGACATCAGAGCGGTACCTTCAATTTGAAGTTTCGATGGCTGGTGATGGAAGAACTGAAGTAGTGGCACGACGGCGACGGGTTAAGGTTCCGTAGATATTTTCAGCTAATTCGCTGAGAAGGAAGCTGCAAATAAAAATTGATTGGTGCTCTTTGTTCATCCGAACGAGGCACACCTGGGGTGGTGGTAAGTGCGGTAGTTTTTGGATAGTTTGTACATAATTAAATTTCGGACCTATCTAGGCTATTTTTGGCTTAAGATTGGATCTTGATTCGATCCAATTAGGTAAATTTCATATCAAATGTTAATTAGATTAATATTTACAAATTCTAATTCAATATTTATTAAATTAAGATTATTGAAATATAACTCTATTTGAGAGGAGGATTAATTTTGTAAGTCTAGAATAAAATTGATTATAATCCTAAGTCTGGTAAATTGAGAAAGATTGATTTAAAATTATATTCTTAGACCTAATAATATCGTACGTTGTGAATGAAATATAGTTAAATGTTATCTAACGGTTAAGCTATATGAATGCTAAAACAAAAATGGGTTATCCAACTTGGACCTAATAAACCCAGAGAACCCAATTAATTTAGGAACTTGGACCCTTGTTAGGTAATTATAAAGTAAGTGAAGTGATAAATGGAGTTTGATAAAGACATTAACTGTATTTATACTTTAGATTTAGAGGATTGATAAGATGATAACTTGGGTTATCTTATGAAAGTTCTCGATTTGACTAGGAAGCCAGGACTTAAGAAACCATACAGGTAGGAATTCCTCTACATTTTCTGGGAGAGTTTATAATAACTTTCTTTGTAGGAGAATGAACATAAATATTTGTTATTATGCCCTTATCTCTTGGTTCTATTTGTATTGAGATTCAATGGCTGATGCTTGTTCGTTCTATACTATTCTTTGGTTCTTGTGTTGAATTTGACAATCTGTCTGAGCTATTCTTTTTGCTTGAAACTCTTGAGCCATTATTATCCAAGTTCACAATCTTTCTTGATGTGACTTTTTATCTTAGGTATCTATGTTCATAAATATATCAGTTCTGTTTGACCTTTTTTTGGCTAGAAATTGTCATTGCATCTCTGAACCGAATATCATGTTTATAAAAGTTTGATAAAATAAACTATTTGTGAAAGTTCACAACACATCACCCCTTACACCGTTTTGGGTTCCTATTTGATTATGATTTATAATCTTACTTGAAAATGGTGATTGTGCGTGACCACAAAAAAAATGAATTTCGGAAGATATATTTTCTATCATTACGATGTCTATCTGGGAACAAACTTGATGTTGAATTACTGATTACTTATTTATCATGGCAAACTGACGTGTTAATTAAAATACTGTTAGACGTATTGCATGACATACATGAATATAATTAATACCCTTGGGGGTGGGCCCTGAGATTGGCTTCGAAAGACGATTGAGTGGAATAGACTGATGGTGACTATTCTTTTGGCTAATACTCGTACAAGCTATACATATATACCCTATCTCATAGCTAGCTAGAGGTAGTTGTCTATGAGATGGCAAGGCATGCAGCTAGCCATGCTTAAGCCTGGTTTATGATATTTCAGATGTCGCTTGTAGAAATTAAATACATTGAATTTTGACAAATGTATTTTCTGTTATTTAGAAAGCTTGTAGTATAGAATGGGTAGCACCTCGGGCAGAAACAGGCGCCTCTCGGTCGGGCGCTACATAATGTAAAAATGCAAATAGCATATGTGTATTTCTAATGAGAATATAATGGATATAATATATTTTGAGCAGATGGCATGAAATTATCTAGAAGAATAATATGCATCGCCTGTATATGTTTTTGGATCTTTTTTTTACTATCCAATAGCATGATATGTTTATTCACGCACAAGCCTTGCTCAATTAAATTTCTTTATATTCCACGTGTTCAATATGAGATTCAAGTAATTTATGGACAAATTCTAGTAGGAATCAGGAAATAGAATCGTCCCCATAGCCATGGTTCATACATGATCAAAAAATCTTCCCTATTACTATTGCATTGTTTGAGTTTATCACATAGATCTCCCAAGTCCATTATTCCTTTTTCTATTTTGAACAAGTGCCCATATTTCTTCAATCCATTCACACGTTTGTGAGATACCTCAATCCTTATGCTACTACTTGGAATTTTCAAAGTAAGATAAATGAAATTCTTCTGACCTATATATTGTCAATAACTCTCTTGTCGGGTCATACCTATAAGTGAATTGTCATGTCCATTGAATGATTTTTATCATTCTAGCGCCACTTTCAATTTTCATGCCTCAGTCATTGGGCAAGTGACTGTAGGATTCAAGTGTATTGTAGTATAAAAGAGGAAAATTTTCTTAGCTTGCATAAGATCTCTTCAATATCCTTTTCACTTATAATATGCCATTACAACACTTCATCTCTCTTTTTCATAGCATCTTCAGGGTTCAGGTAATTTTTTCTTCAATTGTGCTAAATTTCAAGATATGCATTTAATATTGTATATGCTTTTACTAAAAATTGGCTATTTTAATTTGTAGCAGTTCGATTATATTATAATTAAATAACACTTGGAATAAAATTTTATAATTTTTGTAAACTTTATAATTTTCTAACATATGATTTTATCAATAAATATTCATAATAGAGCTTTTATTGCATTTTTGTTATAATTTATGTTCCATAATTTATAACATCAACATTATTTTATGTTATCAAATGGCAGACCAAGATTCGTTTAACTCTCTCCATGGACCATGTCGTAGTATTTTTCTTACAAGAACAACATAGAAGCAGAGAAATTGTTAATGGTAATAGCCTAGATGAAACTTTGGATTGCAGACGTGGTGATTAATAGTTTTGGCAATTAAATTTGCATACATGTGTCCAAATGATATTATTTCATATGGGTTTTATGGTGTTTATAAAAGTTCAATAATGTTATATGATCATCATATTATTACAGCATTGATGGAGAGATGGCCCCCAAAAAGACACACATTCACTTGCTATATCGAGAAGCTACTATCACATTACAAGATGTGGCAATGATATGGGCACTTCCAATTGATGGATGGGTAGTAACATGATTGGATTATACAGGAGATCATGATTATTGGCAAGATCTTTGTGAGAACCTACTAGGATTTTGTCTTGAACAAAAAGATTTACATCATAATCATCTTACAATAAACGCCTTAGGGAAGTATTTAATTAATAAAATTATCACTGATGATACACCCAATGATGAGGTTGAAAAATATACACGGGGATGCGTTATGATCTTGTTAAGGGTTACTTGTTCATGGATTCTACAGTTGATCACTTGAAGTTAAAGTATCTTTCACACTAGAAAAGATTAATTGTAACACCCTAACTTTTTGGTTCATAATTACAAATTGTTGTGTTAACAAGATGATAGATGGATCAAATAAATTATATTTGAATTTTTTTTAAATTAAATTAATTAAGGTTTAGGCATAAACATTGAAATCTGAGGGATTTAATTGTAAATGAGAAAATGACTTGATTGTCCAAAATTATAAAATTAAGAGGCCAATGTGAAAGGTTAAAAGTTTAAGTACTTCAAAATAATAAAACTAGGACTTAACTACCCATAAATAAAAATGTTAGGAGGTCAATGTGCAGTAAAAAATACTTTTAAAGGACTAAATTAAAGTTTTGGGGTCAAATTGTAAGGCAGCTAAAAATTCTAGGGTTAATTTGAAGTCGACCAATGTTTCGGAGGACTCAATCGAAAGCGATGAAAACTTTTAGGGTCAAATTGAAAAGGGGTGAAAATACTTTTATATATATAGATTGAGGACAAAAATATGTTAAATTCTAAAAAGTCAACCCAAGCCTCTTCCCACACTTGCTTATGCTCCATCTTAGCCTGAAATTGAAAACTAAAACTGTAGTTGGCTTCCTCTCAGCTCAACGAACACAACTATGTCAAAAGCTCTCCAAACTAATGGCGATTTTGCTGAAAAAAGTAAAGGTTGTGGAGCTTGGCGAAGGTAGTGATGGGTTGTTGGTTTTCAGTGGCCAAGACTTGAAAACAAAGGGTCGGTTATGATGGGCTCAGTTGGAGCAACATATTGATACCTTCAATTTTGGATTCGAACAGTCAAAGAAGAAGTAATTGAGGTGAAAGGCGCGGCAGCCAGTAGGTGGTGTGGTGGTTGTTCCTTCGATTCACTGATGATATAGCAACGAAACTTGAAATTGGTTGAAGGGTTTTTCCCGCCTCGATGAGGCGCACGATGGCGATTTCAGGTTCTATCCTTGATAGCGGACGGTGAATGGCATGGCGGCGGCCCCAGTGACTTCAAGACATAAAGTTGGAAGCCTCATTTCGGCACATCCGAGCTACCTTCGGGTGAGAATTGGACCTAAATCTTGCCCAATTTAGGCAAGTTTCATAATTGGATACGATTTATTTACTTTTCTAAAATTAATTAAAACTATTGATTGAAATCTAATCATAAACGAGTAAATTGCTGACAGATATAGTTCAGTTTGAGTTACACATTAATTTCATAATTGAAAGATAGTTGAATGGAAATTCTTTGGTACCTTGGATTTGGCGAGCTAAGAACAGCCAGTCCGTACAAATAGGGATTATAATAATGCACTGTATTAAGATTAAGCTTTTGAATAAAGTTGGGATAGTATTACAAAGCAATAAGCATGTTAATTGAATGCCTACATATTTATTAAGTCAAAGAACTCAATATATTAGAATATTCCAAAATTCGCATTTAGGATTAATGGAATTTTAAAAAGGGAAATAAGCCACTAGTGTTAAGCATAGGTTAGAAAATTAAGTCAGTATTATTTTCAATCTCTCTTATAGTTATTTTGGGATGACTAGGTAACGATGAGATGAGCTATCAAGCTTACTGAGGAAAGGCCTACTATTTGATTTTGCCAAGTAAGGTTTATCCTCAATATGTATTATGAGATTTCTTTGTTGGGAAAAAAACCTATATATAGTATCTTGCATTATGTTCTCTTCTACATGCTTGAATTCAGTATATCATTTCACACCGTTACATTTCTAATACATTTGTTCCATGACTCTTCCATTGAACTTGATAAATTGGTTAAACACCTCATACCGTGCTATTCTTTAGAAATCAATTCATCATTCATACTACTTTACTTTTAGTATACTTGCCTCTGAACTCCTGCATTGAATTTAAGGTATTAATGAACTATTCCACAAGACTAGTTTCCCAAATGTGGCCTTGAACAATTATCTGAATTTGGAAGAATTTTGAAAAGTATCTTTTGAATTTGGAATTTTCTAATGATATTACATGAAATGGATTTTAAATCTGTTGATTGAACTACAGAACTTCCAAAGATTTAAAACTATGATTTGAATAATTCGCTCTCAATCTAATTGTCATATTTTGTGATACTATATGTGAGGCAGTCTTGTTGACTAGCCATTGTTTATCTATCATTTTTGCGAGGCAGTCTTGTTGACTTGTTGTTGTTGGTCTGTATTCCCTAAGATGAGGTATTGTTGAGTCGTTGTTGATCTGTACTCCTTGAGTTAAGGTTTTGTTGAGTTGTTATTGTTTCATATAGCAGTTGTGGGGTATACATTATGTTAGCTATTTGGACTCTCTAGCTTATATATGTGATTGATACCCATGGGGATGCGCTGGGAGTGTTTCGAGCCCATAGGACTAGTTGGTAAGACGATTGGGACAGCATCAAGCTGTCAATGGCTGGTTTACCTGCCAGGACCCAATTTGCGATCTTGATTCTGGGGCAATCAGAGGTTGCTGCTGCTTGAAGCTTGATCGGCGAGGATTGATCCTATCAATTCATATGTTGGCGATCTTAACTTTGGGGCAGCTGGAGGTTGGCTGTTGCTTGAAGCTTGATCGACAAGGATCGATCCTACTGATTTATACTGCAATGGTGGTTAGTGAGTTGGTCGCTCATCGAGGTGAAATAAGGTACTGTTATATAAAATATTGGGAGTCACAAGGGGGGAGACCATTCCATGATCGAATTCATTAAATATGCACACATGCAACTGATTTTGTGAAGCATTCTTGTACAAATAATTGTATAAAACTGAATAAAATCCTAAATTTTGAATTTGAGCATTTATTATGGTGGATTCTACTATCAATTCTATTTATTCTTTATTCTTTGTTGGTTCTATTTATTCAATGTTATTGTAGACCAAGCATATTTATTATTACCTCACTAAGTCATTCAGACTTACCCTCTCTGCACTGTTCTTTCTATTCTTTGTCCTAAATTGAGGATTAGAAGGTACCATGAGCTTGGGCTACATTGTGTATAGAGTAAGTAGTGTTATCAAGGTATATAGAAACGGTGAGAATATGATATAAATGTGCTTCTAATGTAATAATGTGTTTGTTAGTAGGCTATCATTTTTATCTTCTGATAAAGTGTAATAGACTGGAGTCGGTTAAGTTTAACACGAGCGTGTAGTTTAAAATTGTAAACTTTTGGACGATTATAAAGTTATGAAAACTCAGGTTTGGCTTGCAGTTGTGGCATGACTAGTTGACATAGATGTCACTAGTAGATTATGATCTTACTTATCATTTGGGTTGTTATGGTATCGTTTTAATTGAGAATTTTGAAGGTGCATATATTATTTTGTATTTAAAAGTTTTTGAAATTTTGATCAGAGTAGCACCTTAGTCGGAAGCAGGTGCCTCCTGGTCAGGCTGCTGCATTAATCAAGTTGGAAATTTTAGTTAGGAAGTGTTGTATTGGCATTTTTGTATCACAAACAAAGTAATGTCTTGCACGGGGAAATGAAACAAATTAGTGGGCTACTACATCTTCTTTAGGTAATATAATCATTTTGATTAGATAAAGATTTTTAATGACATGTTTTTATTAGTAATATTAATTTATCACATTCAGGTATGGGCATGGACTCGAATGTAATGTTTAAGACCTGAAAGAAAAGAATGTCTCGTATAGATTGCTCCAACTTTTATTAATAATGACGAACAACTACCACCACCTCCATTTGCTACCAGGTATGAATTTCTTAATGCTAGTATGTTACTTTTAAATTGTAGCAAATTGAGATAGAAATACAGAAAAAATATTATAAAATAATACGAATTAATTATAAAAAAAGTAAGAAAATTTAATATAAATGCAAATTGGTAATATAAATTAATATAATTTAAATAAATAAAATTATAGATTTGTTACACACTTGTAAGTGGACTTGTAAATATCAAACAATGGCGTCAAGAAACTCTATGAGGATGCAAAGAGGTTTTCTAGATCTATTGAAAATGAATGAGGCGAAATAATTATTTTGCAATTGGGCTATTTACTATATTTATAATTTTGTTCTCTTGAATATCCGTACAGTTTATTTGGGAACCATATGATGATGATGACGACTATCAAATCATAAGTTTATATAGGAGTTGTATTAGTAATTCTTGGCTTTCGATTTGTGCTTTGATATGTCTTGAGAAGTGGAGATGCATCGTCCAAATCGAGTTTTGCCTTAATTTGGAATGCTCCAATCAATCCCAAACTGCATAAAATCAATCATAGAGGAAAGGCGACTTACTAATTAGGTAGAACACCATACCATGGTCAGTATATACTTCAGTGGAATGACAAACTCCAACATTTAGCAAATGAAGTTTTCAAAACTACAAAAGGCTACTATGGTGATGGGTATAACATTTAGTATAAAAGAATTACGCGAATATTGCTAGCGCCTCCTACATATATTGAAAGCGGAGGATATCAAACTAATCGAGCATCCACCCTAGCTAGAAAATATGGTAAATATATACCGTATTAGTTTATATTGTTCATTATGCGTATATTTTACAAGTATTTATTAATACTAATAGCTATATTTTCGCTCTTCACAGAGGATAGAATTAGTACAGATTCTTCACATGGCCTCAACTCCAGACAACAAAAAAAACTTGAGTCTTTGCAAATAAAAAAAAAAAAAAAAAAAAGTCTAATTCGCGAACTAGCTAGCAAGGAGCATCTTTGTATATTTCAGACATGATGGTTAATAGTGTTGCTCTTCAACAAGCATACTCACAAACTGATGATGATGCATGTACCTCTAATGTTGCATTAACTTCCAATGCTGCATCAATCTAGAAGACATCGCCGAAATGTAGAACTATAATGTATAATAATTAATTTTAAATATTGTTAATATTGATTTGAATAATGTTCCAAGTTTGATAAAAATATAATGCATAGTATTTAATGAGTAGCAATTGTAAGGAGCTTTACTTCATAAATAATACATGTAAGTTTCCAAATCAATGTTTGTATTTAACTATAATCACTAAGTAATCCTTTAAAAAACCATAATAGAAACTAAATTTTAAGTCCTACTTGTAACTTTTTTAATGGTTTTAAGAAGATTAAAATAAAATGATATATATAAATATTTAAAAAAACTAATGAAAAAGTTAATTTAAATATCAAACAACAGATATTTTTTTTTATTTTTTTTTTAAATTTAGTTTAAAATAGAATTAAAAAAAAATAATTTGAACTAAAAATATGTCACAAAGACACTGGCTACTTGCTATTTCAATTTTTTAATATATTAAATATGGATAAAATTAAAATAAAAGTTAATAAATAAAAATGAAATAATAAATACAATTAAAAAAAATAGTCTCGACTACTTAAAACACAAATTTTGATTGCACTCATATTGTTAAATGTGGTTGTCCAATTAAGTCCTCCGAAATTAACATCTATGTTCAATTTTAAAATATAATTTAAACTATATCAATACATAAAGTATTGACTCCTTTTCATTTTTTATTATGTTTTAAAAATTCAATTTAATAAAATGACTAAAATAATGAAAATACTAAAAGAAGTCGATTTCTTTACTTTTAATTAATTTTTCACAAACTAAACTAATGCTTAGTGAATAAAATATTAATTAAGAAAATGACCATATCTAACTTGTCGACTTCACAATTTTTGGATTTTTTTGAATTCAATTAATATTAATATTAATAGAATGAATAGATTTTTTTAAATAATATAAATATAGTGCATTAGGCTTACTGTTGATTGGGTCTGATTTTATGTAGATTTATTTTATTTTATATTAAATTCATGGGATTGGGTCTACAACATCTAACTTTTGGGTTCAATTGAGTTACTCTTGAATTAGCTATAAGCCTATAACTGTATTTTGAGTTGGGCCAAAATATATTATATCTGTGTGCCGTGTGCTTTAAGGTGTTTATTTTGAGTCAGGCCCAAATATAAATGCCTTTTGGTTCATTAAAGCCTTTTGTGAATCATATACAGTCAATATTGGGATCTTCAAATTACAATTTTGTAGCATATTAACATTAAGAGTGAGCACTTCAAGGAGATGCACTTTCACTATTATTTCAAATTAATAACAAAATTTCAAAGATTTATACATACATACATATATATATTGCATGAATGGATTTTTATATTACTTAGATATAGAACTGGTAAGTTTAATTCATCAGTAGCTTGAAGTTTTCATATGAATAACCTTCAATTTTGGACAGTTTTTAATTAATTAAATGATACTAACAATTTTTGGTTATTATTATAATTAAATTGATTCTATACAAGTAATACATATTGAATTTCATATACATATAATTTAATCTTTAAATGTATACATATGTAATTTATTTATTTTTATTAAATAACACTTAATTGCATGTTAGTATAATATTAACATTTAGTTAAATTTTTATTTACCCTAAAAAAATTTTTCCTTTAAATTAATAATCAATTTTTTTAAGTTATATGATTTAATCTTTTTTTTTTTCTTTCTATTTTTAACAATCTAAAGCATACATAAATATTAACTTTAGGTATAAATTATTGCACGCGCATACACACACACACACACACACACACACACACACAGCAATACTAGGAGCACAAAAAATAAATAATAAAAACTAATGGTCTATATTTTACCAAAGGTAGATATTAATTATTAATACAATCTCATATTAATCAAATACAATATATAGAATTAAAATTTAATATCTATGTATTACTTAAATATAAACTCTAGTTCTTTGGAATTATTAATTAATATAAATACAAATAATATTAACATGAATTCTCTGTATGAATTTAAAATTGGAAAAACTACGGAGTAGATTTTCTTGTTGGAATATTATAAAAATTGAATATTGGTTTATATTTTTAGGAACAAGACAAAATATAAAATAATTATATAATAAAACTTAATTTTATCTATAAAAATTATATTAGAGCATTAATAGAATTTAGTAAAAATAATATATAATATATTATTATAATTAATATATTATTGTTGTATTTTAAATATTTTTCAATAATTATATTAAAGAAGCTAATGGATTTTCTGTCCCTTTTTTTTTTTTTTTTTTATCTTTTTATATAATAAGAAAATTAATAACAAAAAGAAGTCGATACCTGAGGGGTCGACTACTTCCATTCTTTTTTATATTTAATATATTTTATTATATTTCAATCATTCTTTAATAATCATATTAAAGAAGTCTATATTGTGTATCGACTTCTTTCTATCTTTTAATTTTTTTTAATAAAATTATTATATTTTCTATGTGGGTTGGCACTCTAATACACCCAGCCACCAATTTACAAATTATTGCTTTAAGGTTATATTGGTCTTTTTCACAGTATTATGTTCGTAGTGAATGAATGAATGTGATACCTTTAAATATTATCAATGATCTACATTGGTCCCGTAGATACGACCTCCTACTGAACCATAGACAAGGCCCTCAAAATGTTGCTAAACATGTCTCCATTTTTGGGGGGCCATTTCCCCAAAATATCCTCACATTTTTTTTTTCTTTTTCCAAAAATTCCCTCACCATTCACTTTCCAATATTCAACAGAAAAGGAATTGATCTGACATACATATATTTATTATATTTTTTTTATTTTTTATATACATACATCAAATGATATCAATTTAAATTTCACACCAATTATTTAGCAAAAAATCATTGGCTATGTTTGATTGCAAATTGTCAATTCATTTTTCAATTCCTAAAATATAAACAAACAAATCATATGCATTTCCCTACCCCACTCTCAAAATACACCCAGAAAGGCTCAAAATTTCCTCCCAATTCATTTCCTACCTTTCTATTCCCCAATGTCCAGCCTTCTTATTTTTTGTCCCCCTATCAAATCTATATATACACATACATAAATAATTTTAAAATATTAATTTTGCCATATCAACCTAACAAAAAAGTTATTGATGTGACATCTTATTTCCTCTGAAAATACAATCAAACAAATAATCTTATCTCAAAAAATTCTCCACCTACCACCTAAAATATAAACAAACAACCATCACATTCCCCAATGTCACTTCCCAAAAATCATTTTGCTAAAATATTTTGGCAGAATGCTCTAATTCACAACCAAACATAGCTATTGATTTGACATAATAGTAAAAAATATCTCCTTCTAAAACATAAACAAACTGTAGCGCCCTATCTCAGGATGACACCTAAGCTGAGGCACCATTCTAGTTCAAACTTAAATCTCAATTCGCAATACAATCAATAGGCCCATGACAAACATTTCAAACTTAATTATCAAAAGTAGCAACATATTACAACTAGCAGTTATAACAAAACACAATACATACTATAGTTCAACTCCTGAAAC
This sequence comes from Jacaranda mimosifolia, assembly GCA_018894105.1. Classification (NCBI taxonomy): domain Eukaryota; kingdom Viridiplantae; phylum Streptophyta; class Magnoliopsida; order Lamiales; family Bignoniaceae; genus Jacaranda; species Jacaranda mimosifolia. Next base: position 17,351,808 of record CM032118.1, on the reverse strand, counting down.
TTAACAAGGTATATACAAGCCTTAGGTTCTCAATATCGAACTTAACATATCACCACGTCTCTATTCCAAACTTAGCTTTTAAGAAATCCCACATATATACATAAGCACCTATTTAATTACAAATTGTATCTTCTCTTCAGCCCAAGCCAGAAATCCCTTTCCATCACCTAATCCTGTCTGAGAAACAAGAATAACACGGGGGGGAGGGGGGTAAGTCCAAGGACTTAGTGAGGGATAATAGTAACATAAGCAATAGGGTCTTTTGAGGAAGAATCAACTCGACAGATTGGAATTTAACAAATAAACAGGTACATTTCAAAATATAGGCATTAATAGATCCGATAAACAAGCATTATCAAATTCAAGACTGTTAATAGGTACTAGCTCGGGGGTTGTGACTGCCGACTCGAACGATGCGGCCAGCTCAATCGATTTACTATAGGAGGTATCGCCACTAACTCGTTCGGCTCGGACAACAGCCCGAATTAGACCAGGAACCACACCATCCTTATTGCTCCAAGAGCAAGTTTCAAATGATGAAGATACAAGTACGAACAAGCAAACCAATACGATATATGCATTTCAACGGATCAAGAAGAAACATGCATATCGATTCACCTTATTCCATTCAAACAAATACTTCTATAGCGTGACAGCTTGGCATACAATTGGTGTGCCCATATGGACTGTATAGCGTATAGCGAATACCTAAGCGGACTGCTTAGCATATCCTGGACACCCAGGCGGACTAGAAGGCGCGTCCCAAGTATCCAAGCATTCCGCGTAGGATTGGCACTCGGCCCAAGTACAATCTCCAATTAAGTACAACAAGTACCAATTAAGTACATACAAGCCAACTGGCTAGATATCAGGATACAACAAACGAGTATGCCGACGAGGCATCTAATAACGATTCAAAATAGGAACAAGCAAGTACGATCAAGACAAGTACCAGACATGATAGATAGGAGTTTTGGGTGCCAGAACAAATAAGAACGAGTGAAATAAGTGCTAACCCTCACAAGGGTATACAAGTCAATAACAGGTAGCGAGCAAATACCGATCAGTTCAGATTTCAATAAACGAGCAAGTACGAGTTAAGCAATTTACGAACAAGTACAATCAAGCAAATTAACCCTCACAGGGGTTATGCTACAAGAACAGATAGATATCGAGGCCACATTAGCAGACCTGCACATGGGTTTTCAACAAGAAATGAGAAGCTTATACAAAGCAATAACCCAAAGTGGGAGACCCTCACCTCCGTAATCTCAGATGATACAAGTCCTACAAATTGTCTATTGGTCCTCGTGACCCACTTCTTCATCACCTAACCATAATGATATATTTAGTTAGAACCCACTTTAAATTCCTAATACATCTTTATCATACTTGTTCTTAACTCCAAAATTTACTATTCATCCTATTAACATGATACTAAACTGACAACATAGATAAAATTCCATAAATGGCTATAAAACTAGTCTTGCCACAATAATCTAAATTCTCATATTGTTTCTCCTATCAATAAAGTCAAGTTCTTAACCACATGATCTTCACATTGTCACTTTAATCATCAATTTGTTAATGTCCCAATAATTTCCAATACTATCCAATTTAGGTCCTCAATCCATAACCTCAAGTTCAATTTCTTGTCAAATTCATAAATTCCAAATTTGTCACTTTGCATAATGTCCAAGCACACTATACAATCTTCCATAGCATGGGAAAATCAATACATATATATATATGGCATATCATAATCCCCAAATTCTATTCTTAGCGTGGATACAACATTTAATAGGAATATACATATGCATGTACATACATATTGAAGGTATGTGTGGCACTAGGATCCAAATATTTTAACATAAAACTGAATAAACTAGCCCACACAACACCCCCAGGATGAAGAAATGCATGGAATTTAGATTTAGAAAGGGAAAAATACCTGGGTGATGACAGAAAATCGAAGAGCAAGAGAAAACTCTTGAAAACCGTCAAACTGTCTCTTCACTGGCGCAACAGGATCACCACCGATTTTCCCTTGGATGGAATCCTCCGTTTTTGCTGAAATTTTTACAGGAACTCCTAAACCTTTTGAAGATTCCTCAGTTAAAAATTCAGCCCAATCATAACTCCAAAGGTCCTCCCAGAACTAGCAAAAAAGGCTGCCAGAAAACTGCTCCAGTCAAGAGCAAAAGCAACCAAATTAGATTGCCTCTAATGTAAAAGTCCACACACCAAATCTATGGCCTATTCTCCACAGAATGGCTGGAATATCTTCAGAGAATGAGGGTAGGAAGGCTAGGAAGAAGGAGGAGGAGGAAGTTGGAGAGAATAATGGGATGCTAACAAATTAGATTCCCACTACACAAAATATGGGGAGAAATCACACTAGTCATGCACACACTTGCTCTCTCTCACTCTTGGCCGGCCACACTCCTATATCTATATATAGGAGTGGTCCATGAACATCCCCAAGGAGATAATGCCAAGTGTCCTTGCCAAGGTGGCCACTAACTAGTAATTAGTGAATAAGAATATTAATTGAAGCACAAATTTCATCTTATGAAAAGTCTTGCAATTAAATTCCAATTCACATTAAATGAACCATTCACTTAATTATTCTCCCAAAAAAAATCCTTCAACTCAATTAAATTAAACACTTTAATTTAACCAATAATAATTTGACTAAACTCTTAAGTCAAAAAATGTTTAACTATTTAAGCTAGTCAAAGTCAATTTAACTCTTAAATTAATTTTGACCAATTGATAGTCATGTGACATCAATTAATTAACCCTTAATTAATTGATCTTAATTTAACTCTTAAATTAATTTGACCAATTTAATATTTAAATTGATCAAGTCAAAATGACTACAATTTTGCCTCATCCAAAACAATTATGAATTTTCTAACTCTAAGAAGACTCTACTTCCTTCAATTGACCATGTCATTGGCTTTTGTCTATGATCCATTAGGTTCTACCATTCATTGGACATGGGCTCACAACTCCTTGTGACTTTTGGAATATCAAATATTCACATTAGTTTAAACTCCTTTAAACTAAGCGACTCGATTCAATTAATCTCATTAATTGAAAAGTACTCAATCTCCATGGTCGATGTCCAACCTCAAGCCCATGGAGCCCAACTAATTGGCCGAAATGAATGCTCTTGAAGAACCATTCTAGCATTACGCGTACCATGCAAATACAGTCCTTCCGTCTCCTATCTCTTGAAAGAGGCCTAGGACAAGATATTAGTCGGCTCCCTAATAGCCTCGATACTATGTTTCTACTCTTAATATTCAATTCCCTTTGTGACCTTATCTTTGGAAATGCCTTTTCAAATTGTCACATCACTTTGCGCAAGGATTTCTTGGAATCGATCATTATAGAACACATAGGAGATGCACTCGCCATTCACAAAGACGAGGAGTCGGATTCCATCTTGGATCTCACAAACCTCCATGCCAAGTAGCTCATACCCAATCCCAACCCGGAATACCCGTTAAGTGATCAAGGAAGAGTCAAAGCATGAGGACCGGACACAAGGTTACCATGGATCCTTAGGTCAAAGGACTAATAATATGCACTAGCATAAGCGGGAGAACTTGCCATTACCGACTTGCCACTTGGGCTATCTAATGGATTCTCCAGGCGGGTCTTCAGTGCCTTGTTCTCTAACAAGCACCCACTAACATGCACCCGTATCTCATACAGTTGCTCATGGAACGGAACAATATCCAACTCTTGGATTATGCATCGTTAGTGCAAGTCTATTCGGATCTTAGATGCCCTTGCTCTCTTAAGATCTTATGACTTGGAAAGTTTAAGATCACGACCGTGTGAGATTTATTCCATGGTCACCAAACCAAGTCCCATAGTCTTGTGTGATCTAAGAGCTTTATCCAAATGCCAGTGAAGAAAATGAAGAGCATATGATGAAGATGGCCATATGATGAATATCATTCAATCAAGATTATCTTACAATGAAATAGTTTACAAGGCCAATCTAATTTGCTTGCTGGGTACTATTCCAACACACACACACATATCTATATATATATATATAAATTTCTTCAATCTTCTACCACAACTACGCAACAGGACCTGAGATCCACAAACCAATCATGCCACTGCGTTCATCTCATCGAGAGGAAGATTCTATCTTCCTGTCGCTGCCGCGCCGTCCGCTACCGCTGCCACCATCGAAAAAGTGAGAAACCACCACTGTTCTGCTCCTTTTGATGAGAGCTTTCCAATGCCGCCTTCGGTTTCAAGTTTCGCAGCCTTTATTGCCTTCACCACCGTGCTCCGATCGCCGATTCTCGTCGTCTCCGCCGCGCCAAACCCACATGCAACACCGTATTCTCCTTCTCCATGCCGAGGGCTACCCGAATCACCCCCCTAACAGTGTAAACCGTCACTAGAAAAGCCAAACCTACTTGCCCGCCGTGGGAAGAGGTTTCGGTCTCTCAACTCTCGCGGTGGCTCGCCGAGTTTCAATCGTGCATGTGTGGAGAAATGTGGCTAGAGGGTGAAGAAGAGTCATTTGGATGGTTCAGTTTGGTGATTGGTGGTCGCCGGTGAGAGGTTCGCCGGGGTTGGTGTTCGTGGTGGAGGAGAAGAGGAAAAATGAAGAAGAGAAAAAGAAGAAGAAAAAGGAAGAGTGAAGGAAAAAGTACTGCCCGATTGGTTTTAAAATTGGACTCTCTCAATTTGCAATTTGGTCCTCAAGGTTTTTAAGCAGCCTCAACTAAGCCCTTAAGTTAGAGAAAAATACACTTCTGACCCCGCTGACTTTATTCTTCATGCAAACCTCAAAATTTTCCCATTTGTGCAATCAAGTCCTTAGAATTTGCAGTTTAGCCCCAAAAGCTTTAGAATGTGATCCAATTAGGTCTTGCCTAATTGCATTTTGACCCCAAAACTTCCAACTTCCTTGCAATTAAGCCTTTTTTTCCATTATTTTTGAAATACCGAATTTCAGGGGTGTTACACAAACATACAAAGCTCCCCAAATATTTTCTAACTATTTTTCAAAATATAAACAAAAATACATCTTTCTCAGCCCCCATTATATATTCCTCAATCTCATTCTCAAAATTTATTTTCCTGAATCATACAACCCCAAAATCTACAAAATATGTCCAAATACTCCTTAGAGTTCAGCTTTTGCCCATAAAGATACCTAGAGTTTATAATGTGTCCCAAAAATATTATAAATATGGCGTTTTGCACCCTAAAATTGTGGTGCATGTTTACATTTGATAAGTTCTAGCATTCGATCATTATTTGGTTACCAACTTAAAAAAATATATTAAAGTTAAATCATTTTTGTAGTCCAGCTTTTTTTATTTTTTTTTCATTTCTATCGTCTCCTAAATATTTCATTCTAGTCCTTATTTTTATAAATCATCTTACTATAATTTATAACCTCACAAGACACTAAAATTGGTGAGACTTCTTTGAAATTGAATGGAACATTTCATTATCTAAAACTGCTTTTAATAAATTAAATGATTTGATTTAGAAATCTCGATAAGTAAGGTATCACTTTATTCAAATATATATTCTAAAAAATACAAATGATAAAATCATTCATTTTATCATATTCTAAAATACCCAAACAATAAGACCATACACTCAGCCATATGCTTACTAATCCAAAATTTGTCTGGTATATGAGCTGGATTTTGCTTATTGAATCTAGTTTCTCAGTATTTACCAACTTTTTTCGATATGTATTAAAGAGCATTTTATAATGGATACAAAAAAAATATTACCTAAATCTATTTTAGTATATTCATTTATTTAAGTATTTAATTTAATCTACTTTTATCTTATTATGTTTTCCCCCCTTTTTTTAACTATATGCTTCCCTTTTTTTTTAAATAATGTTATTTCATAAAATATATTCAAGTGAATATCTTTAAATAGTTGAAAATTAATATTATTACATAAAAATTAATAAATATTTTAAAGTTTATATATATTGAAAATTCATCATTAGTATACATTTAATTTTGGTAAAAGTGATTTTTAAATTAATTGGTTAAATTTGAGTATTAGGAAAATGACAAATTTTTGAATATATGGTATATGGGTAGTTTTTAAGTATAAAATTTATCTAGGCTAGTATGGGAATTGGGTGGGGCTTCCGAAACGCAAGACCCCTGCCCGATCAAAATTTTAATGTATTTGGGACCTGCCCTACCCTAAATCCGAGAGTTAACTTATTGGATCGGTTAGACTCACTACTCACTAGATATACTTTATCAGTTTATAAATATAAAAACGTATATTCTTTTGAAAAGAACATTATAATAACTTCTTGGATATGAGAAAAAACAATATTAACAATAAATTTGTTAATTAAAACTTTATATATATGTATAATTTAGTTTTTGAAAAATTATAAGTTGCTAACATCTTTGTTACTTTTATAAACATTGAATGCATAGATATAATATCATAAATTGGTTGGGTTTGCATTTATTCAGGTCTAAAAAACTAAAATCTAAGACCCACTCTAATACCCATTTATAGTTTCAACATCCCTATTAAGCAGGGCATGTTTGATTACTACCTAGAACTATTACCATCCCTAACTCAAGCTCCACGGGTTTGATTACTACATGAAACTATTGCTATCCCTAATCCAAACTCATTATATTATTTTTAATAGGTATGAGTTTGAGTTTAGGCATTTCATTTTCTTTTTAGGTTTTAATAGAGATTACCCTTGACATGCCTAAACTTTGATATTTTACTCTAATTTACTCATTAAGAAATAATACACTAACTATAATTAAGAAATTAGTCAAGTAAAAAGGTGAAGAATTTTTGCAAATTTCTCTACAAATAATCAAATTCATATCAAATTATTTGTGAAATGTTGCTTACCGAAGAGTACAAAGTTCCTATTTTCTACAAACATTGTGAAATCATCTTATCAACAAATTGTATGAATTTGGATTTTCTTTTGTATAGTATATGAAATCATATTTGAATGGCTTTTATGATCTACTGCACGATATACCTAATTTAGAGGGTGTTTAACTGAGCTTATAAACTCTTCTAAATATCTTATAAGATGTTAAAGAGCTTATAGGCTCATAAAAATTTTTTGCCTAATTTTTTTTTTTTAAGAAGCTTATAAGATCACAAAATAAGATGTGTTAGATCTTATAAGCTTCTAAAAAAGAATAAGCTCAATCAACCCATCTTTTTTTTTTTTTTTTGAAGATATTATTAGTTCCATTGACACATGCGTTATTTTCACATTGACACACAAAGAGAAATTGTGCTACCAACTGTGGCTATTCACAATTATCTAAGGAAGAAAAATGTTGCCGATGAGGCATTCCAAATAGCTGAGGATGAAAGTTATGAGCCATCCACTGACCGTGTTACATAAACTAGAGTTGCTAATTCAGAAGATGAAGATAATCTGAAGAGTACTTATTGGATGGCATTGCATGATTCAATTGCTATTGAAATAGCTCCAAGGGGATAAAAATTTTATTGATAGGATTTGAAGACTTTCTTGTTTTGATAAATTAATGAGTGGCATGTTTAAAGTTTTTATAATTTTTTAAATTTTCAATGTTACATTTGAGATATGTTGGTTTAAATTTTTTAGATATATTTAAAATAGTGGATGGTGGAATGATTTACAACTATCATAATATTTAAATAGTAATTTTATGCTTTACTTACTTTTTTCATGGGACAAGAAAAAGAAAAGGATTAGATAACTCAATGATGAACATGATAATTAAACAAGAATATTATTGATGTTAATATCATATTTATTAAAAATTATGGATTAAGGGCATTATAAATTATATGAAACTTATAAGAAATTTATTATTTATAATTTTTTTTAATACATCATAATTCCTATAAAAATGTTATGTTTTGATATTTTATAAAATAAATAAGAAAAAATAGATAAGAAAAATATACAGATATTTGAAAAATGAGTTTAATAGAGTATTTTGAACAATATTTAAATATGTTATTTATAATAGAATAAGAATGTTATATAAGTAAATACCTATTTACTTGACACCAAAAGCTTTATGTCCTTTTTGGTCATTTTCATACTAAAAAAGAGCTTATAAGCACTCAGTCTCACCAAACATAAAAACATCTTTTAAGCTCCAAGAGCTTATTTTTTCCAAACACTTCAAGAGCTTATTTTTAAAATAAGATCTAACATCTTATAAAACGTAGGAGCTTATGAGCTTATAAGATGTTTTAAATAAATTTAACCAAACAACCTCTTACTCATAGTCTATTAATACAACTTATCTAATTCAATATGTTACAATATATATTCAGTCATTCACATTACCACATTTTTTTGTGAAAAAGACATATAAATCTTTGTCTTTATATGTTTGGTTTGAATTAATTTCGATTACACTAAAATGACTTGAAGATTAACTAGTCGTATTTAAATGACTTTATGGACGTTGAATCATTTGATGTTACATGCAACGGAAAGAAGGATCTTGATGGCGATATAACAGATTCAAAGAGCAGCGGGTTGTCCGTGAGCATTGGTGGTCGTAGTCTTGCCAGCGAAGACTCAGATGGGTAGACTCCGAGTGCAGTCTTTTCTCAGATAATGAATCTAAAAGGGTGAAAATATGTGAAATCTATTGATGTGTTTGGATTTTTCTTCAGCAGGATTGTGGCCATGGGTAAAGCTAGCCAGTAGTGTGCCATTATTAGTCCTCTTAACCTCATATAAAGGATATTTTTTTTCTTCCTTTTTTTTTTTTTTTTTTTTTTTTTCCCCTTTCATTTTGTTCTTTTTATTCACTTGATTATTTTGGCTTTGATGTGTTTTGCTCAAACCTCCTATAAAGTTGTATCTATATTCAGATATGAGCGAAAATAATTTGTTCTTTTCTGTGTGGCTGATGAGAGAATTTTGTTTAGTCACCTTATTGTTCTACTCTGCAGTTGAACAAATGCCAGTGAGAATGAGGAGGTATGGATGTACTGTCAAGTTTGTAAACTTACAGCCAGAGGTAGCTCTTTTAGTACAATTTGCTCAATTGATGTAAATTAGACAGTTAGTGTCGTATGCCTTGCCAAGGGGATGGACTTCCTGAATTGAGTGAGAGCTACAAGAGCTGTTTCATAGTCACATTCATATTGGGAGGGCACAAAAAGAAAAAAGGAAAAAGATACTTACTGTTCTTTGTTGTATGGTTGGAGTGGCCGGACGCATGATTTTAAAGATGGCGTGCCTGAGTGAAATTGTCAATTATTCGAAGGAAATAGTTTCTTAGAAACTAACAAAAAACTGGCATTCTTTAAGATGTGCATCATTAATCAGAACCAAACAATTCTTTTGCCAAAATGAAAGTTACTGTTTCATGCAATTCTCACAAGACATGCCTGCCATTGCCGGGTCTCTCTTACGGTCTTACCAGAAGTAGTAATAAACAACCAAGCATAGAGGCTCCATGAAACTATCCAGTCCTAACACAACTGATGTAACTGATCTTTTATGTCCTTGCTTCCCTTTCCTCATATTGGTCCATTGGATCCTTTTTCTTTTAACCAAACCAGCTCACAGTGAACAGTATTAGGTATATGCAACAGAATGGAAAAAAGTTGAGATTCAAGAAAAATTATATGGATTAGAGCTGCAACGTCAAATGACAGCTTAATAGCGTGGGTATTAGACTTGTACCAAAATGATACTATATATGCAATCCAAAAGAAAAACAAATGGGATTTGGAACAAAGTTCACCCTTTCAAGAGTTTATCTGAAACTAGAGCATCTAAAAATAGATCATAATTTGCACCTAGAACCTCAAGCCTTGATTCCATAAATCGCGACTCTATTCCCAATATCCAGCATCCTCCAGATTACTTTGCCCTTTCTCCAAATTTCTGCAAGATAAGACACAAATTAGGAAATATTATGTTAGTAAGAATGCCTTACGTGGCACCAAACAACATCTCTACCAAACCTACACTGCCAGCTATTTTTGATGATCAATGCATTTTAAAGCTTAGAATCACACTAGGAATAATAACGTATGACAGAAACAACATATAGCAATGAAATCGGCCCTTTCCTTCTCAAGTTTCACGCACGATTTGGTGAATATGAGACCTACAAAATAGCACAAGATCCAAGCAGTAGAAAACACCAGCGCTCTCTGCAAAACAACAAAGGTGCTAGTCAGATTGACAAAAGGTACCTCTTCACACAGCCAGCTTAATATCTACACAAACCATAACCTCAACCTTTAAAACAAAATATTCTTCCCTTCAGTTTCTTTTTATTTGTATTTATTTTTTTTGGAGGTGGAAGCTTCAGGCAACTCACGGAAAAGTGAGGATCATAGACTCATAGTGAACAAACCTTGAATTACCAATATGTCATGAAATGACAAACATACATGCAAAAGGAGGGCTACTAAAAGAAGACAAGATTTGAAGGAATCAAGCTCAATCTTCTATCATAAATGAAAAGGCTTAGCTAGTAAATGCATATGGAATTAAAAGTACCATACTGCCTTGTAGGCAAGTTGCAAAAGATCTTCTAGGAACTTATTACTACTACATCAATGTACCCTGAGTACTATTGAAGTGTCAACTTCGTACCGTTATCAGCTTTCAAGAGGAAAAGAGTCGTGGACCTTCATGTGAGAATCAATTTCATTTGTTGCTTGCACGCTTGGAACCACATATAGCTCAATGGATTTCTCATAATTTCATGTTCAAGAAGAGAAACATAATTAGCACTTCTTGCTGACAATTACTGAACCGCATTCTTAGAATCTTATTCATGCTTCCCCTGGCATCTGGTTTTCTTCCTATAATCCTATCCTTGCAGTATCCATGAAATAAGCATATGAGCTAAATTTCATAACTACTAAACCCCCATAAATAAACATCAAAATACATAAAGAATAATTAACCAGTAGGATACATATGCTGCAAAATCAGGGCAGAGCTATAGGGAGTTCCTTAAAAGTTTGACGTATGTGACAAATTTAGTACTGATTCAAGAACAGGGAATTCACTCAGTATTCAAATGAAACTATGCCTGTGCATGTCTTTTAGAAAAATATGCATGTCAATGGTCTTACTGCTCTTGTCTTTATTTATTTTCTTGTTTGTAAATTTTTCTCTTTCCTTTTTCAGTCATACATTACAGACGAATAATATTCCAAGCACTCCTTGATTAAACATCTAAATGAACGACTTAAATGTAAAATATTCAACCGTTTAGGAGAGTGAAAACTAGATATTGAAGTCTCAGCAAAAAAAGAGAGAAAAAGGAAAGGTTGAAGAAGTGCACTTCGGACGGATTCATCCCTCGCAATTGGTCGTCTTTCCACTCTCGCAACAGGTTAAGATGCTTTGATGGCCAACGATGGTCTACATTACAAACACGAAAATAAAATAAAATATCAGTAAATATAACAATACACACACACACACACACACACATATATATATATATATATATAATGATAAGGAAAGAAACCATAAAGTGAGAGCCCACAGGAAAAAAATAATCGACCGAAAATTTAAGCTTAATCGCCGTAACAAAAGTGAAGCAGGAGGGCAAACTGGAACACTTACCGCCACCGTCGGCGAGACCACGGCGCTGGATGAGGATTGAGGCTTGGGCGGAGTTGGCTGCTGATTTGGGAGTGGAGAGCCGAGCAAAGTTTGCAGCTAGGCGAGCCGCAGCTGTCCGCGCCGCCATCCTTTTTTTCCAAGTTGATTTAAGGTGGAAGGCTAATAGACGATGAGCGAGAATGGCGATTGCGGAATGGAATGCCGATTGTGAAAGGGAAAAGCCCCAGCAAAGACGACTTAAAAATGAGTGTTCTGATGCAGAGTCAGGAGCATCCCACTGGCAATGGCACTGGCAATTGGCCTGCACCCACCCCAGCATCAAAAGCACGGCTTGCGTGAACAACTGACGCCACCAAATCTCTCTCTCTCTCTCAAATATTTTTTGATTTGTTATCATATTATAAAATGCACTATAACAGTAATAGTATCACATTATGATGCTTTCTTCAATACTGTTTATCTGTATTTACAATATTTGTTTATATTATTTATAATATGGGATAGCCCAAGTGGCTCAGCCCAAACACCGCAGGTCCAAGGATGCTGCACCAAGTCCATCTGGCATCCTGGGCCCAATGGTGCTACCGATCTTAGTCAACCTCAAGATCGACGGCGTACCAAAGCAAACAAGCACTCCACTAGGCCTCGTACAAGGCCGCGAGTCGACATCTCGACCCGCATCGTTAGTAGGCCTGTAAATGGGTAGGGTATCACCCTACCCATACCCATACCCTAAAATACCCAAACAAAAATACCCAATTTTTACCCTACCCTAAAATACCCAAAAGAATGATACCATAATCCTACCCTACCCTAACTAACCCAAGACCCATTGGGTCTAGTTTATTAGACTTATGTTTTTAATGTATACACTAATTTTCTTAATATATACTAAAAATATTATTTTGCATATGACAACAAAAAATTTTTTTTTTCTATATTTAATTTAATCATTAAATTTAAATTAATTAATTTTAAACTTTTTGCTAATTAAATTAACTATTTTATTAATATAATAGTTAAACTTTATTAATATTATTAGCAGTTAAACTTTTTGCTAATTAAAAAAAAATACAGTTTAAAAGTAGTTAATTAAAACAGTTCATAAAAACAGTTTATTAAAAAAACAGTTTATTAAAAAAAGTTAATAAAAACAGTTTATTAAAAAAACAGTTAATAAAAATAGTTTATTAAAAAAACATACAGTTTATTAAAAAAATAGTGAATAAAAACATTTTATTAAAAAAATACGGTTTATATACAGTTTATTAAAAAAATAGTTAATAAAAACAGTTTAAGAGCAAAAACTTTTTCTATATTTAATTTTATAAAAACAGTTAATTTCTATATTAATAAACTTTATTCATTAGCAAAATTAATTTTACTAACTGTTTTTATAAAAATATTTATTCCATTATTAATTTTATTAATAAAAAGTGTTCAACTGTTGCTATGCTATTTCAATTTTTTTTAAAAAAAATTGCAATCTCAATTTATTAATTTTATTAATTTAGTTTAATTTTTAATAAAAAAAATTATTTAATTGTTACCGCTCATTCACATATTTATAATTTTTATATATAAAAAGTTTATCATTAATATAAATTTGATTTCGGTATAAACAATTTTTAGGTTCATAAATTAAATTTAAATATAAAGTAATGGGTAATGTATGGGTATGGGTACATGGGTAATTTATGGGTATAGACCCTACCCATACCCATTACATTATATTTAATAAGTATGGGTACGGGTATGGGTATGGGTATAATATTTTGGGTCTGGGTAGGGTAATACCCTACCCATTTACAGGCCTAATCGTTAGTATGCCTCATGCCTCGTGTTCCAATTCATTATCAGGTCGTTCATTTTTCCGACCAGAGAGGTTGATGAAGCACAAGGCCTTCTCTACCGCATAAAATGCCCTGATAGGCGGCATGCCTCTGCATTAATGGCGCATGCCGCCCTAGTACCGCCTGGCGCAGCAGGCGCGTCAACAGTATCCTACCCTATCCCTAAAACCTAGAAAGGCAGCCACCTGGAATAGTATAGGGATGAGAGATGACTAATTGCCCCTTATGCAAGAACAAGAGTCCTCCCTATGCATCAAGGGTATCTCAAACAAATCCCCACGGAGAGAAGGCTATAAATACACCCCACTCCAGCCTTTCAAAGGTATGCTCTCATATATACAAAAAGCTTTCAGTCTGTTACTCGTGTTATCTAGTTGACCCATATTGACTTGAGTGTCGGAGTGCCTAAGTCGAGGGCTCTTGGCTAGCCTGATGTTTGCTAGTGATTGCAGGATTCAGCCCACCTGTACTCATAAATCGACTAGAGAGGTCGAACCTCATCGAAACATCTACCTGATCCAATCTTCAACGGATTCAACCCTCGTCAATTTATTGCTTTATTAGAGCACTTTATTCCGCAATAATTTCTCCCGTATTCTCTTTATTTTTCTTTTTAATTTTAATTAAATGTTATTTTTATTTTTACTATTCTTATCTCTCACCAATGAATATAAAAAAAAATAATTATTCATTAGATGGAATTAGTATGGTCTGAAAGTGGATTCTCTATTTGTTAGTTTATATTCAATTATTTGTCTTTGAACATAGTGCCAAATATTTTAAATTTTCTAGATTCGTTGATTTTTGTTATCTTATTTAGAGGTGTAAATGAGACGAGACGATTCATGAACAATTCGAACTCGTTAGTCAAATGAGTCAGGTCGAGTCCAATAATATCCGGCTGGAAAAGCTCGTGGGCCTAAACAAGCTTTTTTATATTTTGTATATATGATTATATATAATAAGGTTCATAATAATAATAATAATAATAATAATAATAATAATTTGTTTGTTATTTTTAGGAAAATAACAATTTTTTTGAAACGTTTATAATTAGAGATTTTATTTTGAGCATAAATGAGCTTATGCTAATCCAAATCTATACGAGATCAAGTATATCCAAACTTATACAAATCAAGCTCTTTTAGTTCCCTATGATAAGCTTTATTGAGTCGAGCTCAATAAGGCTCGCTCAAGCCTTCGTTTATTTAATGAGCTGAGCTTGAGCTTGCTAAATTTGGCTCTACTCAGCTCGTTTACACCCATTCTTATTCATGTGGTCGCGAAACACCTTGTTTTTATTTTAGAAAGGGAAAAATGCAAAATTGGTCTTATAACTTGACCCCATTGACAAAATAGCACATTAAATTTTCGGGCCACAAAATTGATACACTACCTTTTAAAATTTGGCAATTTGAGGATAAATTGGGCCCAAATTCCATTTTCCTCCAGCCTGATCCTGCATAGCGTCCTATGCAACGCCGCGTGGCGATTTGTCAGACACCTTTCTCCTGCATGGAATATGCAATTAACACCTAAAAAAAAGTTGCCATGTCAGTGAAAAAAAAAAACAAATTTTGCCACATTAGAAAAACAACATTTACATGTCACACACAAATTATTATAACTTAAAAAAAAGTGAAAAAAAATAAATAACCTAAAAAATCTTTTCACGTTTTGATTTTTGCGCCCTACGTTTTATCAACAGTCCTATGCCTTTTCTCATTCTCAAACAATCAAAAGAAGGAAAAAAAAAACTCTCCCAATGAAAAACCCTAGTCCGTTGATAATCTAAGAACTAAGGTTAAATTTTGCAAAAATCGTGGATCGTGTGAAGTAAAAGTGCAAGATTTTTGGAGACTAGTACTTGTTAAGGTGGTTATTAGGCAGAAAAGGAATCTATATCTTGCTACCCCATTCTATCGTAAGTGTCCTTTTCCAAATAATAATGTTAGTCACTTTTCTTGCTAAGTATTAGGGATGCAAATGGGTCCACATTGAGAGAAAAATTCATGAGTTTATGAGTTCTTTATTTTGTGAAGAATCTTTGTATATGCTATTAGGGCCACACACACTTAAAACCAATCATTGACCAAATGTTTAAAAATGGCCCCTCGCCCAACAGTAGTGTATTATCTACATCAAATTTTATTGTTAATATATTAAACATAAATTTTTAATTAATTATTTATTTATTTATTTATTTTTTTGTAGACCTAAAAAGTTCATCCATCACTGTCACATTATATAATGGGGGTGAGTTCTAGCACAAGCCAATTCCTAAGTACCTTGGATGGACATTAAGTAAGTTTGACTACATTACTGTTCCTCACTGTGATCGTATTCTGAATAAATGTTGTGAAACTATTGGGTTAGTTGGGAATCTTAGTTTTTTTTGTAAAGCAACCCCGTGGTTTTAGACAGATAAATGATGGAGAGTTGTTAAAACTTGCTATCAAAGCATTAAAAACTTCTAGGGAGCTCACATTGTATGTTGCAGTAGAAGTAGTTAGTGATGAAGTTGTATTACCTGAACATAATATAGAACATAGACAGGCTGAGGGTGATGAGGGTGATAAGAAGATTGAGGAAAGGGCTGAGGGATTATGTTTAGATAAAAATGATGAGGTCTTGCAGTTGGGTGATGGGGCTGTTCAAATTGATGTTAGGAAGGGTGCTGAGGGTGTTCAAAATGATGTTGCGAAGTATATTGAAGCAGAGAGAGTTCATCTTGGGTTTGAAGGGGGTGATGAGGGAGTTTATCTTGGGTTTGAGGGGGGTGATGGGGGAGTTTAGCTTGGGATTGAGAGTGATTATCATAATAGTGTTGAGGAAGATCTTAAGAGGGTAAATGAGGGTGTTTAAGTAAATGTAGAAAGGGTCAATTTAGAGGGTCAGGGACAGGATGAAGTAGATGCTGGAATAGATGAAATATTAGCAAGTATAGACCTTTATGCTTATGAGGGTAGTCTAGAAAGAGATGCACCAATTGATGTTGATGCTGCTACTCAGTCTGAGAAGAAGAGTGATAGTATGTAATGAGTGAACAAAATGTCAATGGTGATGATGAGAATGAAGATAGTGAAGATTTTGGGGATGATGAGAATGAGGGCACTGATTATAGTGAGGATAATTTGTTGGGTAGTGATTGTGAGACGGCTGAGAGATTACAATCAAATGATAAGAATAAAGGATGCAAGTACCTTGTATTCAACCCTAAGAACATGTGGAACCTTAAGTTTGAACTAGAGATGATATTTACTAATAAAGATAAGTTCAAACAGGCTGTCCAATCCCATGCCATAGCTACTAAAAGAGATTTGAAAATAACTAAAAATGATAAAACAAGAGTTTATGCAAGATGTGGGAAAGCTAATGAAAGTACTTGCCTTTGGAGAATTAGTGCCATAAAGTTGAAGGATGAGAGCACCTTCCAAATTAGAGAATACAATCCTATACACACTTGTGATGAAAAGTTTGACATTAGGGCAATGAAAACAAAACGGTTGTCTGATAGGTACTTGCATTTATGGAAATCTGATCTAAAGAGCAATGTTGAGGGTTTTAGGCAAGACATAATCAAAGAAATGAATGTTAATGTATCTAAAGATTAGGCCTATAGAGCCAAGAGAATGACCCTACTTAAGCTTGAGGGTGCTCTTGAATGGCAATATGGGAAGTTGTGGGACTATGCTGCTGAAATTAGAAGAACAAATCCAGGGTCTACTATTTTGGTAGGCACAGAAGTGGTTGAAGGTCAGAATAGGTTCAATAAATTTTACTGCTACCTTCATACTTTGAAACAAGGCTTTAAATCAGGTTGTAGGCCATTTGTTGGAGTTGATGGTTGTAATCTCAATACACCACATGGAGGGGTCTTATTAACTGCAGTTAGAGTGGATCCAAATAATAATATTTTCCCTTTAGCCTATGCTATGGTGTCCAAGGAGAATGGTGAAACTTGGCAGTAGTTTTCTAACTATGCTAAAGCAGGATCTAGATATAAATGTTCATGAAGAATTCACATTTATATCTGATAAGCAAAAAAGCTTAATTCAAGCCTTTGAAGATGTTTTCCCAGGTGCAGAGCACAAGTTTTGTGTGTAGCACTTATGGAAAAACATGTGTAGGAAAAGCTTTAGGAGAGAGTCTTTTAACCAAGCATTATGGAAAGTTGCCACTGCTATAATACTTTTAGACTTTAAAAGAAAGATGCAAAAACTAAAAGACATGGATGATAGAGCATATCAATAGCTATGTGGCAAACCTCTAAATCAATGGAGTAAATCTCATTTCAGAGTACAATCAAGATATGATTTGGTTGTTGATAATGTTTGTGAATGTTTCAATAGCAACATTCTTCTTGCTACAGAGAAACCAATCTTGACTATGCTAGATGGATAAGGGAGTTCCTCATGAAAAGGTTAGCCACTAACAAAAATAAAGCCAAAGTAAAATGGAAGAATAGTTATTTGTGCCCAAAGATTAGAGACATTGTTGGAAAGAAAGCAAAGGATGCATCCAGTTGTATACCCAAAAGTCCACTGACAAGCACTATCAAGTTTCTTGTGGTGATGGTTTTCAGTATTGTGTAGACTTAGAGAAATTGACATGCTCCTACAGGTATTGGGACTTGACTAGCATACCTTGCAAGCATGCCATTAAGGCAATTAATAACTAGAATGAAGACCCAGAACAATACATCCTACCTTGCTACAATGTTCAGAATTACCTCCAAGTATATGAGCATGCCATAACGAGAATTTGTGGAAGTAAGGTGTGGGGTGAAAATGGTATTATACCACCAATGCCTCTAGAATTTGGCAAACAAGCTGGTAGACCTAAAAAGGTTAGGAGAAGAGGAGCAGATGAACTAATTGATAAAGGGAAAAAAAGAAAAAAAGGGCAGCCACTTAAAACAAAAATGAGGAGGCATCAGACTACATTGAAATGTAGAATTTGTGGCCAAGATAAACACAATGCTGCAACATGCCCACTTAAAAATAATGAAGGTGGAGAACCTTCTTCCAAACAGGTAATATTGATTACTTTAATTGTGTGAATCTGTAAATATTGTGTATGTATTTTTGTAAATATTATTTTCCTATCTTAGGTGAGGAAAGGGAAGAGAATGGTAGTAAGTAGGAGATACAAGGATGTATTTAATGCAATGAACATGGTAAACACCTTTACATACACATTCCTTGCATCATTACAAAGCATAATTTAAAGAAATACCAAAGTAAAATTTCTAAAGAAAAAAAATAGTAGTCGTGCATCAATTACAAAGTTCAGTAAGGAAAAAGATAAAGAAACAACTACAAAAAGCTTCTTCTAATACCTACACCAATCAACCCCAAAGCTTCAGAACAACAATCACCAGATATACAAAAAAGAAAATTTTCATTTTTTAAACTTTCCACTTCAGTTGGTCATTCTCCTCCTCTACAATGCTTATTCTTGACCCCATCTCGTTGAGTCATCATAGAAGCCTTGGAATGATCTGCCTCGCCCTTGCACAGAGTGGTTTATTAACCTATTGAAAAAAACAAGCATCCACTAATCTGCTGGGCACATGTTTGAAAATGCCTTCCAGGATTTTCATCCGTCCATGATGTGCGGAGGACAACTGCATTTCCATAATAGCAATTTATTGGTGGTGGTATATCAGACATTTTTGAGGAATTGTTGGATTAGAGATAGATTTTGTTTTCTCAGAAATTAGGGTCCTTGAAGATGCTTTTTGCCCCTTTTCTAAATCATGCAAATGAGTATAAAAATGGGAGGAAAAATCGTGCAAATGAGTATGAAATGGGCGAAAAAGATTTTTTGTGTTTTTTATTTTTATTTTTATTTTTTCACTTTTTTTAAGTTATAATAATTTATGTGTAACATGTAAAGTTTTATTTTGCTAGTGGGGTCAAGTCACAGAATCAATTGTGCATTTTTCCATATATATATATATATTTATATATCAATTTGTTAGAAATAATGAATTACCTTTGATCTAGCCCATGGTGGACTCGATTTGGATGCAATTGTAGCTCTGCTTCAGATATATAAAAATGAGTCTTTTCTTCAGCACAAATTTTCTCTTTCATGGTTGTACTATACACATCGAGAAACACATTATTTTTCATTTTTTTGTTGGGAATATTTACTGTTATCTGATGTTCCATTTTCTCCAAATATGTCAATATTATTTCCTTATTCCTTGAGATTTTGCTTTTTACAAATATTCCACTTATAAATTGCCTCCAACCTTGCATCACAGTTGTGACCAGATTCACAAGTGGCACTTACTCCAAGCAAAGTTGTACCTCTTTTGTTTTATATAAATTAAGAGCTAAACCATTAATGATAGATACTTGCTACAACCAACTTCTTTCTCTATCTCTCATTGTACACTAAAACCAGGAAAAGTACTAGACCATATTGGATTACACAACTAGATGGAGAGAAAACAAGCAGGTAATAGTTTTCCTTCGAAGAACTGTTATCTGTATACACATCATTGTCTTTACCGTTGTGAAAAGCTTATGTAATTGTGCCAGAGAGAGACCATGTTTCTCCAACTAGTATGTCTATTTCTTATTCTGCTAATGGCAGAAAGCATAATCGAAAGGCCAGAGGTATAGATATTTTGTTGAGTCAACATTTGTAATCCTGAATTTGGTGATCCATGAACAGCTGGCTTTTCCAGCAAGTTAGATCCACTGTTTCTAGCACTATTGCAAGCAGCACTAGACTGAAAACTAATCAATCCCCCCAATAGAGAAATAGCAAAAAGGTGGTTTGTTCCTCTTGATGAATTGGTTATAATTCATTTGTTATCGCCACTAAAACTTATGTCCTATATAACTTGTGAAAAGGATTACCAACCAATAAATCTTATTCCCCTAGAAAGAACTCAAAATCAAGAAAGAAACAAAGTCGTGATTTTATAGCATAGGTGAAATCGTGAAACCACATTACAACATGTAAAGATTGATAGAAGATGATCATGAAGCAACTCCAGATGATGCTCTAAAAAATGTAGGCATTATTCGAAATATTTATGTTGTGACCCTGAATTGAAGCTATCACCAAGTACCACTAGGATCAAAGCACAATGATAAAATGGGACTTTTATGTGACCTAAATTGTGCTATCATAGTTTTGTTGATGATGTCTCTAATAATGACCTCATAGATAAACTATGGACAAAAATAAGCCCAACTAAATATCAAGCTAAAATGTACAAGCACCACAAATGAGTGCTCCAAGCTCAGCACCCAAACAAAGTTTAAGGAAAACCTTAGTGAACAAATCAATGCCAATGAATACAAGAAAAAACTACATTAGCTCAGTAAATATCTATATCGATTGCAGCAATTTTGGGGAACAAAAATGTCGAAGTTTAGGATATTATATCACTGTAAAAAATATGTTTTTTACCATGGTTAATTATGTGTAGTAAATAGTTATTAAGTGTAGTAAAAAGTTATTAACTACACTTGTGCTACACTTTTCTAGCTGTAAGCATTGTTGAGTGAGGTAAAAGCTTCGTTACACTTTTTCAATCATGGTAATTGAGTTTTGCTACGAAATTATCTTCAATCACTACAAATTTAATGTGTAGTAAAAAGCTATCAAATGCACTACTATTTTTTACTACAGTAAAAAAGTAGTATATAGTAGTTAATTGCCGCATGTTAAGTCCCTATTAGTATTAATTTTAATATCATATTTAGGACTTAATAAATAATTTTCTTCTTTAAAAAATTATAATTCCTTTGCTAATTAATGAAAATTTGGAATTGCAGGAGTACAAGTGGAGAAATTACAAAAAGGAACAAATTGACACAAGTTGGTGGGAATGCTAGCAAGATGATGACACCTTATAATCTAATCAAGGATGGGCAAAAGAGTCTTTATTTATTTGAGTCATATTCTAATTAGAAGACTCTTTTAATCAATTATAAATAGGCCTTTTAGACACTTTTTGTTGGAGATTAGAAGTATCGCGAAAATTCGGGATTCAGAAGAGGGCAAAGTGGAGATCTGATTCATCTAGGAATAGAGTTTCTTCTTCTCCCTTTGATTTTATTTTCAATTTTGGATTTGAAATCTTTTGAATAAATTGATACATGATTTTCTTCCATGAAATTAGTAGCACTTAAGGTTATTTCTTTTATTGTGTGCTTTTTCTATTTGATTGCCTGATCAACAGTCAAGTGTATCTTTAAACCCTAGAAGAGTATTAGAAAAGAGAATCTAGGGATTAATTGACAATAGCCTTAGGATTAATTGTAATTTTTGAGTTGGATAAGAATATACTTGCTTTCCCTAGAGAGTTAGTTGAGTGTTACAACCTTATCTATAATTTAGTTAATTCACATAGAAATATAGTGAATTGAATAAATTAGAGATTCAATAGCAGGAATTCGAAAGAACCTCGCAATTGCATAAGACTCAAGACTAATAATCTATTATTAATTTCATAGAGAGAAAATTATGTAATCAACTTATTCAATTGATGAAATCATAATTCTAGGCTTCTATATCCTAATAGAAATATTAATCAATACACTTTTTCTTATTTTCATTAGTTTAGTTTTAATTCTTATATAATTGATTTTTGTTTAAATAAAATAAGTGTGTGATAATTTAGTAATTAGTAGCAAATAATTTAGTTCCTCGTGGGATCGATACTTTTCTCATCACTTTATTACTTGTTGCGACACGTGCACTTGCTTAATTGTTTGCATTATTTATTTTGCACAACTAACATCACACTTTGAAAAATGTAGTAAATACTTAAATTATTTTCCACCACAATTAAATGGGGTAAAAATCAATTAATTTGGGAAGTTTACATTTTCATTTATATACACACGGACAGTAGGAGCTTATCAAGATACAAACTCTTGACCTTATTCTTATGTGTGTGAAAGTGATGCCACTAGGTCAATGATCACTTTGTTGTTAGTTAACTAATTTAAATATATTTGATTACTTAATCAACTTTTTATTAATAATAAAAGTTATTGGAGACAAATATTTATTTTGCCTCCAAATTTGGCTTTTCTTACTGTTTTGATGAACTTTACTAGTTAGCTAAATTAAGTATTTGATTAATTAATCAAATATTTTTTTAATAATGAAAGTTAGAGGGAATTTTTTATTTTACCTCTACTCTTATTAATTTAAACCTTAAGTAGTTAGGAATTTTTAGGGGTTTTATTTGTTAATTTAGAATTTAATTAATTAATTAATTAATATTTTAATAATAAAAATTGGAAGCAATTTTTAATTTGCCTTGAATATTATTTATTAAGCATTACTTCCAACGTATTTTTTTTCTTTTCTAGTGGAAAAAATTTTGATTTAAGATCTTAATCTTTCCCTTCAAATTTTCACAAGTTTCATTGTTTTTACTTCAGTAATGAAAAAGTATGGTTAATTCATTAACTTTTTGCTACAGTTATATAAAATTATAGTAAATGTGCAATATTATTCCCCTAATACAAAAGTTATAGTAAATAAGTATATTTTTTGCTACGATAAGATAATGCGTAGTATTTAATATAACTTTTACTACATGTAACGTCCCTTCACGAGATAGCACCTAAGCTGAGGTGCCACTCAATTCAATCTTAAATCTAACTCATAAAATGATCAATAGGCCTATAGAAATTCTTCAAAACTTATCAAAGATAGCAACGAGCTTCCACCTGAACAGTCCTCAACAAAAGTACAATTTACATGCATTAACTAATCCCATAGCATTCATCATTCCATACATATTACAAAACTTAATTTCATCCTAACATATCACAACATCACTAAGTTTAGAACTTAACATACGAGTGAATGCATGAACAAATATAAACACCTATTCTATTACAAAACATACTCTAATCCAAGCCTGAAGTTCGTCTTCATCACCAATTCTTGTCTAAGAAATTAATGAAAATACGGGAGGGTAAGTCCAAAGGACTTAGTGAGGGATAACAATCAGTAATAGATCATAAGGGCTCTACTGAAGAGGAAAAATTTCAACAGATCATAAATTAATAGGCAATGCAATTGGAACATGAACATAACAAAATACAAAGATTAACAAATCCAGGTTATTAGTAGGTACTAGCTCGGGAGTAGTGACTGTCGGCTCACACGGATTTGGATTGTCTCAATTAGATTAATTTGGGAGGAATGGTCCGTCTCAACTGAATTAATTTGGGAGAAAATGCAGACGGCTCGTTCAGCCTTGACAACAACGCAATATAGACCAAGAAACTACACCATCCTTGTTGCGCCATGAGCGGAATACAAACAATCAGAATACAATCAAAATCAAGCAAACCCAAGTAACATATGCAGTCCAACAGATCATAACATGACATGCATATTCGATTCTCCTTATTCCAGTCAATTAGTCAATCTATCAATCAGTTAGAAAGTCAGATAGATAGTCAGTCAGATAGTTAGTCAATCAGTCAATTAAGCAGTCAGTCAGTCAATCTTACTTAAGCATGACAACTTGATACACGGTAGATGCCTAAAAGTATCCTTAGCACATCGCGGATGCCCAAAAGTATCCCTGGTATAACGTCGATACCTAGGAGTATCCCTAGCATACCGTCAATACCTAGGAGTGTCTATAGCATATCACTGACACATGGTAGATGCCTAGGAGTACCCCTAGCACATTTTTGACACCTAGGAGTATCCCTAGCATATCGCTGACACACAGTAGATGCCTAGGAGTATCCCTAACACATTGCTGATACCTGGGAGTATCCCTAGCATATCGCTGACACCCAAGAGTATCCCTAGCGTGTCCCATATACCGAAGCATTCTACTAAGATTGGCATTCGGCCTAATAATTCTCCGTACATATAACAAGTATCAATTAACAATTTACCGACAAGGTAAAACAATAATAGTTAACAGATTCGAATAAGCCAACATGGCCACATAACGATGTACAGATAGAGAAGTGTGTGCTGGCAAGGCAACGAATAACAATTCAAAAGGGTAACAGGTAACGGAATGGGAACAAGTACAGTAACAGATAATAGTAGAAAGTTCTAGGCGCCAGAACAGATAGAATTTAGAATCAATATCAAGAGATAACCCTCACAGGGATTTATCACAATAACAAATAGGTGTATTCAAGTGCCAGATTGGCAAACCCTTATAGGGTTTTCGAAACAGATAACAAATAGATTCAATCAATACAACTACCAAAGCGGTAGACCCTCACAGGGCATACAAGAAAATACCCAAGAGGTTAGAACCCTACCTCCGTAGTCTCGGAAAAAGGCAACCACAGTTAGCAGTCTACTGGTAAGCAAAACCTATTTCTTTGTCACATAACCAAAAGAGTATATTTACTATTAAAATCCGTCGACCCTTAATACTTACAATTATACTATTAACAGTCTAAAATCACTAATTGCTCGGCTAATACGAAAATTTTAGGGTTCACTCGGCATAAAACATTACTGAACATACTAATTACGTCGGTCTTAGTAAAAGAATAATATCATGTCCTTATTCATCTAGTTGATCTTGCCACAAAATACTAAATCAATAATAATGGTCCAATTATTCCTTAATAATCCCAATTTTATTCTTAGGTTCCAAATCCACAAAACCCACAAGTTAGGGTTTCAAATCCTTCAACCAACTCAATTACCAAAAAATCATCATATTTTAATACAAATCCGAGTTCTCTAAACTTGTAATAATCTATATATCTCACATATATATATATCCAAATCCTACATCAATTCTTTATTCCTTAACATAATACAAGATTCATTAGGTAAAATGGTACAATATACATATATATAATCCCATTCCAACTCTGTTATCCATGATCCGATTATTGAAGTTTCGGGATCATAAACTAATGACAACGCTAAAACTACCACGATGAGCTGAAGATACTATCTCAGCACCGCGGCCACTATTCGCCTCCATCGGAATTAACCAAAACCACTACCAAAAGCTTCACTTTAGCTCAATTAAGCAAACTCCTAACTCAATTTCATCAAACATCACAAAATTGAAGCCTAATTCCAGCCAAAATCTTCCAGCACCACCACTTCCCGTAGTGCGATTTTAGTTCAATTCTTCCTCCTCTGCCGCACCAAACTGGAATCCAAGGGTACCAAAACACTCCTCAAGCTGAGCCCAACAAAACCCATTACTCACATTCAAGCTTTAGTCGTCGGAGTTGGGAGACCCATCAACTCCGTCGGGATCTCACTTTGAGCTTCAAATTCCTTGCAGTCCATCGGAGAAGATGACCTGAATGTTGTATGGTTAAGGTCCTATGAGTAAGGGGAAGTGGTTGGGCAAGTTGGTTTATGGGTTTGAGGCATCGCTGAAGAAGTCGTGCCACCAAGCTCCACCATGCCTGAAACTTTATGCTCAGTTTTTAGCCACTGCACCAGTGGGTTTTGGGTGAAAGTGGTATGGTTATGTTCTACGTGAAGAGAGGAAGAGAATGGTACCAAATTTGAGGTGTTTTCGTCACCGGATGGGTTCGCTGGGAAGAGAGGTTCACGGTGAAGGTGATGGGGTTGCAGGTGAAGAATGAAGAAGAAATGGGGCGTGGAATGCTATATAAAATCTTATTTTCTGGAATTAAAAATTGACTCCTAGGATTTTGTTCTTGCTTCCAATTAAGTCCTCCAAGGTTTCCTTCATCTTCAATTCGGCCCTTGGACTAAGTTAGTGCCTTAAATTCACCCATTTGACCTAAAATAATTCCATGCAAACCCCCAAAATTCCCAAATATGGTCCAATCAAGTCTTGCCTATTTGCAATTTGATCCTAAAACTTTCAATTTTCGTGCAATTAAGTCCTTTTTATTAATTTTTTGAGCCTTAAAATTCGACCAACCAATATCATGATTTCTAAATCCTTATTTTCTCAAATATCCAATTTTAGGGGTGTTACACCACACGTTTGGATTTTTATACTACAATAATAAAATCATAGCAAATAATCCTTTTTTACTACATTGTTTTTAGTGAAGTAAAAAATATTGTAGCAGAAAACATATTTTCTTGCAATGTATTCATAATGGGCCCAATGACATGCAATGTAATTGTTTTGATGGCAAGAACGATGGTACAATGACAAATAGAAACAATTAGTTTCACTACCCAGAAATTAGACAAACACTTGTAAGGAAAATAACATACCATGCCAACACTGTTTGCATTTGGCAAACATCTGTTGCAAACACAATGTACCTTTATATGAATAGTCCTTGATAGAGAATTATTGCCTTCAAATGTAGCTCAGAATATTACCTCGATAGTTTTTTACCCCCCATATCTCCTAAAGTCACCATACGAACAACTAGTTGCTTACTTGATTCTTTCACATAATGTGCAACAATATTTCTATTTGAAGCAGGACAAGAAAAACTAATTGAGGGGTAAGATGTTGTGGACTTAGACGCCTAGGATTTGAAGTGAAAACTTGACTGCCACTAGAAGCCATTCATCGAAGGCCAAACTACATCACCTATATTTCCCAATGTATAACATCTCATAGTGATAGAATTTGTACTGATTGTATAATCTTCCTAGAAATAGCATCAAAATTATGTATCTGCAAAACAAGTGTATCATAGCTCCAACAAGAGAAAACAAATGGTTTGCAACTAAATAATTGTCACACCCTAAAATCAAACCATATATTCTAGTATCAAAGCGTGAAACTCAATCCCAAATAAATAATATTATCTATCCAAAATCATAATGTTAGACAAAAGAGCTCAAAGTGTCAATACTTAACCATAACTAAAACAAAATAAAATCCATATAGGAAATAAAACTATAAGCTAATAAGAAATAAACTAGCCTACTGCAAAGATCCAGAATAAGATTTCAGTTTTGATTCTCATCAAGAGTAGGATCCACCGCCTCACTAGGGCTAAGGTTTCGGTCTGCCAGGAGGAAATTAAAGAAAAATATTGAGTGTGAGTAAAGGATTCAATGAATGCCAAGTGTGTGCAATGTTGAGTTCATGAATTTAATATGATTAGTTCAGTGAAAATATTCGAGAAAAATATAAGTGGAAAGCAATAAACGGTCGAACAGTAATGAAATAAGAATTTAGTAAATATTTTCATAGACTAACAATTTAAATGCAATGATCATATAGAGTTTGTTGCAATCAGTCAACCTTATAACTTCCACCATAACAGTCCTTTATTGCTCTAGACAAGGTGTGACCTTACCAAAACAGTATCCGAGCTTAGGTCCTCAGGAAATCCTATGACCCATCTTAGCCACAATGGCTTATGTTGTGCACTAAGGGAATTAGGCCATGGGAGCTGGGGGTTCAACTAACAAGCTCGCTGCCACTGGGTGAAGTTCCTCGTACACCCAAACCATGTTGGATCCAACATACAGGAATTATAACAGTAAATTGGTCTTTAGTTGATCATCAAATTTAACTGCTAGTCTAGAAGCATTAAAAAATCATAAAAGAACATGTGTTCTTTCATCTAGAAATAAAATAAGAGAAATTTTCTTTTGTGCATAGTGGAATACATATATAGTGCAGTGTAAAATAAAAAAAAAAAAAAAGGTTGTCAGTGGATTATGTAGCATATATCCTTCTGGGTTTTTAAAAAAGTACTATACAATCAAGACTTAGATTAACGCTCAGCATTCCCTGAAAAAGTCCTTTGAACAGTTGAATGTCCAAACCCGATGAAGATGAACCGAATACATTTAAGTTCAGGCACTCACAACACTTATTAGTAGGATCAAGAACCAACCCTGGAGTATTAGGTTCCATGTCACCTACTAACACAAAAGTAATATTGATCTCAATTAATCTCCCAATTTAATTCGTACTGTCCAATGATATCCTTCCAAGAGATTAATATAATGCCCGTCAAGATTAATCAACAAAATACAACTTTAGATCTTTTTTGTTTCCTAATTAATACAAAACCTCCATTATTCTTACCCAAGGATGGAATGTAAAAATCTTAATTAATTTAATCTTCCTAATTAATTTTTTTAAAAGAATACAATTACACAACACAATTACACGGGAATGAGGTGGCTACTAATGTAAATGTCCTTATGAAAAAAAAAGCTGCACATATTATCCTCACATGATTCCAAAATTTGGCATACTAACACATGGTCCCACTTGTTTTCTCATGTCCAAGGTTAACAATTTCCATGGATAGCACGTCTATCTCTCATCTCTCCATATATAGTCACACTATAATCCCCCACCATGCAAAAGACAAGATTTGATTTCTAATAGCACTAATCTATCAGTTCCATATATATATATATATACACACACAGATACACTAAATAGATTGTTAGCTATCTTATATATAAATATATATGGGTACAAAATTAAACATGCCCTAAATGTTCATATATATATATATATATCCATACATACATATATATATCCCACCATACTTACTAAGCAACCATCAAGTTACATACCTAAATATATAACCACACATACATATATCTCCACTTACATTTTTGCAAGAATTAAATTTCATGAAAAGCCAAAGAAAAACCAGGAAAATGATGGGACCAAGCATTGACAATCTAACTTCTATATTAGGATATACTCCATTGGAAAGAAATCAATCTTCAATAGTGTAAAGGCAACAATAAAATAAACATAGATATGGTTGGTTGACTAAGAAAAGGACAACAAGTCCGAACATCATCTACAGGGATATTTCTTTAAGGAGTGGAGATGTGCTTTTGCTTTTCCTTTATGTCAAGTAAAAGTATAAAATCTACTATTAAAATACTAGTTGATATGGGGCATCTAAAATCCCAAGTTTTTATACCTAATTTGTGTCCGTGAGTATAATTAAAAGACTGAAATTACCTTCCCTTAACCACTTCCGATGGAGATGATTACCTTGAGAGAAAAGAAAAAAAAATCCTGTAGCTGCCGACCTCTTCTCTCTTTCCCCCTTTCTCTTTTCTTTTTCTGCAGTTCCTCCTCCCCCCCCCTCCTTTTTTTAATTTGTGAGACTAGGGTTTTATATTATAGGTACTATATATATGGGAGAAGTGTTTTACTTCAACTAGAAATCTTGTTATTTGTCTTCTAGGACTAAGATAATCCTATTATAAATATGATATCTTTATTATTGATTCCTAAGGTCTCAATCATTAATTCATCGTAATAATATAGCATTAATTCTAGTGGAATTATAACTTATTCTTCCAAATTTTGGAATATCTAATATATATATATATATGAACCTAAATAATAGTTATCACTATTTGGTCAAGAGATAATTTAATGCTATATATATTGCATTCTTTTTTTTAAATAATACATGAAGTAAAAATAAAATAAGATAAAATAATTAAAAAAATTCTAAGGCATTACATCCCACCCCTTTAAAGGAATTTGGTCCTAAAATTCTAACTTGAGTTAGCGAAGAGTTCCGAATGATATTTTCTCATTTTCCTCTCGTTTTCCTTCTTTGCCTCTAATATTTTATGATTCCTTCAAAGAATTGTTACTAGTGGGATCTACCTAATGTGCAGCTTTTGAATTTTTTGATCCAAAATTTGGATTGGTCACTCTTCATACATCAGATCTTTTTGAAGTGGTAGATCCTCATACTTAATAATATGCGAGGGATCCGGGTGATACTTCTTTAGTTGTGACACATGGAAGACATTGTGTATCCCTGTAAGGTTTGGTGGTAGAAGAATTTGATAGGTTACTGCTCTGATCCTCTTCACTATCTCAAAAGGGCTAATATACCAAGGGCTCAACTTTCTTCCTTTGCCGATCCTCGCAAACCCTTTTCTAGGTGACACCTTTAAAAAGATCATATCTCCGATACTAAATTCCAAATCTCTTATCCTATGATCTGCATAGCTCTTCTATCAACTTTGTGTAGTCTTCAGTCTTTGCTTGATTAAGTAAACCTTATCAATAGCTTCTTGTATTATTTCAGGTCTAATTGCTCTCCAGTGCCCAAGTGCAATTGGTGCGTGATACTTATCCATGTCCCAATGTAATGGTGATCAACATTTTCTTTCATATAATGCTTCCCAGGGTGCCATCTAGATACTCGATTAGTAGCTATTGTTATAGGCAAACTCAATCAGTGGAATATGCTTAATTCAGCCTTCTCCAAAATCAAATATGTTAGCTTGGAGTATATCTGCTAAAAGTTGAATGGTTTGCTCTAACTGACCATCTGCCTATGGATGTGCTGCCATGATAAATTGTAGTTTTGTTCCTAAACTCTCCTGCACTAGCTTCCAAAGTCTAGAGACAAACTTAAGGTCTCAATCGGATACTATACTAATTGGTACCCCATGTAGCTAAATGATTTGATTAGTATAAATTTGCGCTATTATCTCTATTGTATAAGTAACCTTGATAGGTAGGAAATGAGCTGATTTTGTTAGGCTGTCAACTATCACCCAGATACTACTGTAACCTTATTTTATTATTGGTCCATGAAGAAGTCCATAGTGATCATCTCCCACTTCCACATAGGCACTTCTAGGGGTTGTAGTAGCTCAGTTGGTCTTTGGTGCTCTGCTTTGACTTGCTAGCAGGTAAGACACTTCTGAACGTAGTAAGCAATCTCCCTTTTTATGTTGATACCCCAATAGTATTTCATGATATCTTGGTACATCTTGTTACCACCAGGATGGATTGTATACTTCAACTTGTGAGCTTTATCTAAAATTTCCTTCTTTAATTCCTCGTCAGTAGGTACACAAATTTGTTTCCCATATAATAAAGTTGCATCTCAATCCACTTCAAACTTACTATCAAGGGTGTCCATTGCATTCATCTTAAACTTTTATAGATTTTTGTCCCCTCCTTGTGCCTCCCTAATCCTTTGATAAATGCTCAGCCTCAGGGTAATATTAGCATACAATACCATCAGCTTTAGTCTTTGTCCTAAAGCAACAAGATTAACTACCTGTACCTTACGACTAAGCGCATCAACCACTACATTCATCTTCCTTAAGTGATATTGAATTGAATAGTCATAGTCCTCTAAGTACTCTATCCAACAACATTCCTTCATATTTAAGTCCTTTTGTGTGAAAAGATACTTCAGACTCTTGTGATCGGTGTACACTGTGAAGTTTGCCCCATACAAGTAATGTCTCCACTTTCCTAAGGTAAATACAATGGCTGCTAACTGTAAGTCATGAGTAGGGTAGTTTTGCTCATAAGGTTTCAACTTTCTTGAGGCATACGCTATTACCTTACCATTTTGCATCAGAACACATCCCAAACCTTCTTTAGAAGTATCAGTATACACCACAAATTCTTAGTGCCCTCAGATAGGGCTAATATTGGTGTCGAGGTTAACCTTTTCTTAAGCTCTTGAAAACTAAGCTTACACTTATCAGTTCATTTAAATGGAGTCTTTTTCTAAGTTAGATCAGACAATGGGGATACTATTTTTGAAAAATCTTGCACAAACCTCCTATAATAGTTGCCAAACCTAAGAAACTTCGTACCTTGATCATTATCTTCGGTCTTTCCATTCTAAAATTGCTTCAATCTTAGACAGATCAACCATAATTTCATCTCTAGAAATGCAGTGTCCCAAAAAGGCTACTTTATCAAGCCAAAACTCACACTTACTGAACTTAGCATAAAGTTTATGTTCCCTAAGTTTTTGCAATACCGTCCTCAAGTGTTCTTCATGTTCTTCTTACTCTTTGAATAGACTAAAATATCATCAATAAAGACAACTATAAATTGGTCTAAATATTGTCTAAACACACGTTGCATCAAATCTATAAATGCTATGGGGGCATTAGTAAACCCAAACGGCATCCCACAAACTCAAAATGATTGTATCAAGTGTTTAGTGCTGTCTTAGGTATATCATCCTCTCTAGACTTTAACTGGTAGTATCTTGTCTAAGATCCATTTTAGAATAAACTCGTGATCCTAGTAATTGGTCAAAGAGTTCCTCAATTCTAGGTAAATGATACTTATTCTTAATCATGACATTGTTCAAGCCCCGATAGTCTATGAACATCCTCAAGGTCCCATCTTTTTTCTTTACAAAAAGCACTGGCCCTCCCCAAGGGGATGAGCTTGGCCATATGAACCCACTTTCAAGTATTTCTAGTAACTGCACCTTAAGTTCCTTAAGTTCTGTCGGTGCCATCTTATATGGTGCCTTAGATATTATATTTGTTCCTAGAAGAACCTTAATAGAAAATTCCACTTCACGATCAGAGGGTAGCGAAGTTAGCTCCTCAGGGAACACATTAGGAAAATCCATAACTATTGGGACCTCATCGATCTTAACCTTATCTTTCGGTCTGTTGATCAAGTAAGCTAAGTATCCTGCCTCACCCCTTCTTAATACTTTTCTAGCTTGAGTTGCTGAAATCAAAGTCATCTTAGTTGGGTTTTGATTCTTAGTTAGCTCTATTATCGGTTTCCCAGGCTCACACAAACTAACCACTTTAGAACAACAATCAGGACGAGCGTGGTATTTAGACAACCAATTCAACCCCAATATAACATCATAACTTTCTATAGGCAACAACACTAAGTCTGCAAGGAAATCTCTACCACCATATGTATATCACAAGCTTTACAAAATCTACTTGTCAGCATATTAGAACCCATAGGAGTATTTACTTCTAAGTAATGTGATATATTCTCCACATGTAAGTTTATAATATTCACATAACGGATAGATATGAAAGAATGAGTTGCGCTTGGGTCAAATAAAGGTTTTCCT
Organism: Jacaranda mimosifolia; assembly: GCA_018894105.1. Taxonomy (NCBI): domain Eukaryota; kingdom Viridiplantae; phylum Streptophyta; class Magnoliopsida; order Lamiales; family Bignoniaceae; genus Jacaranda; species Jacaranda mimosifolia. Next base: position 17,318,545 of record CM032118.1, on the reverse strand, counting down.
GAGTGTTGGGAAATTAGAGCAGTACCATATACCACAGCAGTTGTATCTGGGACTCCTTCACCCTCGAGCTCATATACTCTAGTTGGAACTTTTGGTTTGGCATTGTTTGAGTTTCTTAGATTGCTTTGATTTCCCTTCGATAAACTTTGATTCACCAGTTGTCACCTCTTCCATGGACAGTCGGGGTGGTAGTGTTGGTCACTGTCACATGCTAAACAACAACCTGCCTTCCTCCAACACTGAGATTCTTCATGTCCTGAGTATCCATAGTAGTTGCACACTGTTTCCTTGATCGACTTCGTGAAGCGTTAACTGGACGTCTTCCTCGACGACTCTACGTCTGGGATCCATTCTAAAATAAAGTGATTGCTATTAGTAGTTTATACCTAGTGAAATATGAAGTGTGGTGTGACATAAGGTAAAGCGAAAATATTTGTCAAATATCATGAATACTTAACATAAACGATATACATATCTTTTATTTATCAGTTAATAAATTAATTTGATTAGCTTTCAATTTAGTTGTTACTATTATTATTATTATTATTTTCTAATAGTAGCTTGCATACTTTTCCTTCGAATAAATCAAACGCTCTAGAAGTTCTCATGATAAAAGAGGAAATAAAAGAAAGTTTTATAATTGTTTTGAAGTTTCATACACAATCATCATTCATATGTACCAAAATAGCTAGTCTAACTAGAAGTTTGTTTTATTCATAACAACTACTAAATAGACAACTTAATCTACTAAAATAGGGTAAATGGAAATTTTAAACTAAGGGTCCTATCATACTCTAATTAATAATTCTCCTATTCTAATCTTTCTTTCGCTTGGATCTGTCTCTTCAATACCCTTGTTCAAGCCCACTTCTCTAGATCTTCCTCAGGGTCTTCTTTATTTTCCTCACTGAGCTCTTCTTCAGATGGTTCTTCTTCTGGGTCTTCTTTCTCTGGCTCATTGATAAAACAAGCTAACAAATGTTGGGTTTCCTTAAGGCCTCTCATGGCTGTCCTAAACACATTTTGATCTCCACGGCGTTGCTTCTATAACTCATTGTTTTGACGATTCAACTCCTACTGGTAGACTTGTAGTTAACTCTTCACATCTATTCTTATAGCGAAGGTATTCTCTTCTATAGTAGTCCCTTTTATCCTCAAGCCGATGCACAATTAAGTTTGGGTAATCCTTTTGAGGTGCAATGAATTTCTTGAAATAGATTGCCTGCATTTAGGGTTGTACCGCTCACCTCCTCTAACCTTGGCCACGCGGGGTGAAGCATCTAAATAATGAATTGACTTGCATGGGATCTGACTTACCATCTTATCTTACAAAACAAAAAAAAACCTAGATCAACAAAGAAATAAAAAGAAAATAAGAAAAGGAAAACATCAATTATTAAGAGCTCTAATCCCAAATTCCATAGTCCGAGGATCCTGTCCTGACATACCCTAAGTTCAAAACCTAGGCTTTGATACCACTCTGCCATGCCCTAAAATCAAACCACATATTCTAGTATCAAAACGTGAAACTCAATCCTAAATAAATAATATTATCTATCCAAAATCATAATGTTAGACAAAAGAACTCAAAGTGCTAATATGTAATCTCATCTAAAGAAAAATAAAATCTATAATAGGAAATAAAATTGATAAGCTAATATGAAATAAACTAGTCTACTAAAAAGATCCAGAATAAGATTTTTGCCTTGATTCTCATCATAAGTAGGATCCACCTCCTCATTAGGGCTAAGCTTTAGGTTTTCTAGAAGGAAATTAAAGAAAAATATCGAGTGTGAGTAAAGGACTCAGTGAATGCCAAGTATGTGCAATGCAAGTTCATGAGTTTAACATGATTAGTTCAATGAAAATATTCGAAAAGAATATAAGTGGAGAGCAATAAATGGTCAAACAATAGTGAAACAAGAATTTAGTAAACATCTTCATAGACTAACAATTTAAATGCGATGATCACACAGAGTTTGTTGTGGCCAGTCGATCTTATGACTCCCACCATAATAGTCCCATAATAGTCCCTTATTGCTCCGGGCAAGGTGCAACTTTACCAAAATAGTGCCTGAGCCTAAGTTCTTAGGAAATCCTATGACCCATCTCAGCCACAAACAACTTTTATTGTGCATTGGAGGGATTAGGCCATGAGAACTTGGGGTTCAACCAGTAAGCCCACTGCCACCCGGTGAAGTCCCTTGTATACCCAGACCATATTGGATCCAGCATACTAGAATTATAACAGTATATCAGTCTTTAGTTGATCATCAAATTTAACTACTAGTCTAGAAGAATTAAAAAAAATCATAAAAGAACATGTCTTCTTTCATCTAAAAATAAAACAAGAGAATTTTTCTTTTTGTGCGCAGTGAAATACATATATAGTGCAGTGTAAAAAAAAAAAGTTGTTAGTGGATCACGTAGCATATATCCTTCTGGGTTTTTAAAAAAGTACTATATAATATATATAAGTTTAGACACTCACAGTATTTATTAGTAGGGTCAAGGACCAATCTTGAAGTACTAAGTTCCACGTCACTTGCTAACAAAAAAAGTAATATTAATCTAAATTAATCTGTCAATTTAATTCATATTATCTACTAATATCCTTCCAAGAGATCAATACAATGTCCCATCAAGATTAACTAACAAAATACAACTTTATATTTTTTTTATTTCTCAATTAATACAAAACCTCCATTATTTTTATCCAAGGATGGAATGCAAAATCTTAATAACTTTAACCTTCCTAACTGATTTTTTTTCAAGATTACAATTAAACAACGCAATTACATGGGAATGACATAGCTACTAATGTAAATGTCCTTATGGAAAAAAAACTGCACATATTATCCTCACATGATTCCAAAATTTGGCAAACTAGCACATGGTCCCACTTGTTTTCTCACGTCCAAGGTTAACAATTTCCATGGACAACATGTCTATCTCTCCATATATATTCACCCTATAATCCCCACCATGCAAAAGACAAGATTTGATTTCTAATAACTCCAATCTATCAATTCCATATATATACACATACACTAAATAGACTGTTAGCTATCTTATATATAAATATATATATATATATATATGGGTGCAAAATTAAGCATGCCTTAATATTCTATCAAATTCCATATATATATATATATATTCCACCATACTTACTAAGCAACCATCAAGTTCCATACTTAAATATATAAACGCACATACATATATCTCCACTAACATTAAGAATTAAATTTCATGAAAAGCCAAAGAAAAACCAATAAATTGATGGGACCAAGCATCGACAATCTAACTTCTATATTAGAATGTACTCTATTGGAAAGCAATCAATCTTCAATAGTGTAAAGGCAACAATAAAATAAACATAGCTATGGTAGGTTGACTAGGAAAAGGACAACAAGTCAGGACATCATCTACAACAATATTTCTTTAAGGAGTGGGGATGTGCTTTTGCTTTTCCTTTATGTCAGGTAAAGTATAAAATCTACTAGTAAAATACTAGATGATATGGGACATCTAAAATCCCAAGTTTTTATACCCAATTTGTGACCGTGATTATAATTAAGAGGCTGAAATTAACTTCCCTTCACCACTTCTGATGGAGACGATTACCTTGAGCCTTGAGAGAAAAGAAAAAAACAATCTTGTAGCTGCCAACCTCTTCTCTCTTTCTCCCTTTCTCTTTTCTTCTTCTACAACATTTTTTTTTATAATTTGCGAAACTAGGGTTTTGGATTATAGAGACTATGTATATGGGATAAGGGTTTTATTTCTGCTAGAACTCTAGTTATTTATCTTCTAGAACTAGGATAATCCTATTATAGATCTAATGTCTTTATTATTAATTCCTAAGGTGTTAATTATTAATTCCTAGTAATAATATAGTATTAATTCTAGTGGAATTATAATTTATTCTTCCAAATTTTGGAATATCAAATATGTATATATATATGTATATATGAATCTAAATAATAGTTATCACTATTTGGCCAAGAGATAATTTAATTCTATATGTATTGCATTCTTTTTTTTTTAATAATACATGAAGTAAAAATAAAATAAGATAAAATAATTAAAAGAAATTCTAAGGCATTACAATAATATATGCAAACAAGATTCTAGGGGAAGTAGAACATACCTAAGATTATTGTAAGACAACAACAACTTGAGAGATGCATTGCACTAAATGGACGAGTGACCTAAATCTTGAAAGATACACAAATGATTGAGTTCTCAAGAAATAAAACAAAACTATTGTAGGCACATATCCACCATTCTATGACCCTTGGCATTGTTGTATGGTGCCATTACAAAGAACACTAGATATCTCCTTAATGTCATGATCTCTAGAAAAAGGATCCATTGGCACAAATAGTGAGTATTGGATGACTATGTGCTAACTTGTTGCCCCGGTCAATTTGATGCCAATGGTTTTGGTAGCATTTTTTATAAATGAAACTGGGCCATCATGCCTGGAGATTAGGTTGTGAACATTGTCAGCTGCTTGAACATCCCATACCTGAAACCCATGACTGTTCCTCAACAAGAGAACATGTCATGTGACACCTCCATTAAGTTTTAACTTGTCAAAACCAGCATAAGAGACCTTAAATTGGAAATCGGAAAATATAATTGAGTTAGCTTTATGAAAAAGATATCAGATGCATGAACTATGAAATGCACATAAACTAAAAAAATATATTCTAGCACCAGTAAAGTAGCATTAAGCTAAATCTATCCTCAGTCATACTCAAAAATCTAAAGCCAAACTAATAGATTCAAGCTAGAATAGCACATCTTAGGATACAATGTGGCGATAACATTGATAAAAGTCATTTGAAATCACCTGAAAACTTCTTAACCAGTAATAAGCTCAAAGTAAAGCTCTCACTTAATGCCTAAACAAAACTTATTATACATGGTGAATCTACTTTGTACATGCATGTAAAAAATTTAAATTTGGAAAAGTAGTTATTTTTAGTGTGGCGGGGAGAATGGGTTAATAAGATTACAAAGAATACTAATAAACCTTAAATGCGAGAGTAAAATTATAATTTTGAGGTTTCTTCAATAATATCAAAAATGTTAGATATACCTAAGGAAATAGAGTCTTTATATAGCTATGACATAGTATGCATGATCCTTGAAAATTTTTGGGAAGAAGAAAAAATAAAGTGCAAGTGTAAGTCTACCTGAACAATCATAGGAACACAATCCCCATCACAATTTAAATCCATGAACTACTTAGTTTAATTGCAAATATCTAATAATATTGACTAGAGTTATGAATACATTACCTAAGTAGCTATGAATAAGGCACTTATAAGAATTGACCATACAAGAAAATCATCAACTCTGATTTCATCCAAAAAAAACTTTGCAAAATAAAAATTGTATAACTAGTAAAACAAGCAAGCCACATTTTCTCCTAAAAATTAGTGCCTCTAAAAATTGTGAAACTAACATCTAAGTTAACAGGTTTTGAGAATTTTCATAGCATAATGAGCCCCACAACATGCAATAGCATGCGGCCGTCAATTTTGGATAAATGTCTTAATACTTGCAAAAGTTTCTGACATGTTGAAACACAACAGATGAGGATAAAAATTCGTTAACTAGTCAAGAATGCAGAAATAGCTTAACGGGACCAAAGGAGCAAAACCAGTAAGTTCTAAAGGTGATTGCTAAATTAAATGCCAATTATTCAACCAATCGCATATTGCCAACATTACCAATTTATTAAAAAGATAAGTTTATCGTAGTATGCTAAAGCATCCAATTATGTTCAATAATCACTACAGTATTCCCCCGCCCACCCACATATAAAAGAGCCATTGCTTCAGTATTAAGTGCACATATCGGAAAAATATATTTGTATACTAAAATAATAGGGGACAACAAATATTTTCTCATGGGCGGCACAAAGACCAATAATTAAAATATTCAAGCTAACAAACCTTTGTGACATAAAATAAAAACAAATCAAAGTGGTGTGATAGCCAATGCTATAAGTGTTGTAATCCTAGATAACCATTAAATCTTTTCAGAACTAATGTATAGAAAAATCATCCCGTGATTTTTAAAGATACTAGTTTTGCTATTTGGAGCATATAACTCCATAACTTATAAGGTGCTATACAATCTTAGCATGTACAATCTCCATAATCTTATCAGAACTCTACACTAAAAATACACACTCCCAAAGACAAAGATCATCTTTTCTCCTGAATATCAACAATTAGGAATTACATCCTGCCATTGCATATAGAAAGTAGTGGTTTCAGTTACCTTTTCACCTACCCACAAAGGGTAGAAATGGAAACCAAACCAGTGAAAGCCGCCTAGTAGAGAACACTACAATGAGTTCCAGTCATGTGATTGGTCATGATCTAAAACATAATCACTAAAAGCAGCAACAGTAGTTGATTTTAACTTCACTTACCACGAACTGACCTTTCTAAGTTGGAGCTTTGCATGCAGCAACGAAATTTAGTGTATCATATATTTTGACCTAAATGTAGCATATTAACAGCGTCTAACAACTTTTGCACATGAAGAATGTATAAGAAAAAGGTAAAAGATAAACTTTTAGACACTCACCTAATTATGGTTAGTGTCACTATCCCACTCCATAATAACCGAAGCTGCAGATGCAACAGACCTGACTATGGAGGCCACTACCAAGGTACCAAAAGAAATAATCCTCAGGTAACTTGAAAGAGCCTTAAATGAGTTCAAAATGATCTAATTATAGCCCCTTCCCAACGTAGGACCAGTGCTCTGTTGTTCCCATCAATACCACATTATTAGCTACAATTTCTCATCCTCTAGCGACAAATTCAAATCAAAGAGCCTTCGCAGCAATCTCCCAAACATATCACATATAACTGCTAAGACCTCTTCGGATAACATAACCCCCAAAAAACTTGCACAAGCTTTTGCAGAAAATTTAGAAACAACTCCATCTAGATCGAAGCATTAAGCTTACTGATGCTGGTAAAGAGATATGTTAGACCAAAACTTCGAGCCAAATTAAATGAGCCAGTAGGGTCAGAGCAGTTGGAAGGAAACGACATAAATGTGGCATGTTCCGAGCTGTAGCTCAACTAAAAGATAAGGAGAATGCACGAGCCGAGCTGAGAACAAAACTTTGCTAGGCACGGTAGTATCATTCCCACAACCAAAAACGGAGGAACATAGGGCTACATGTTATTAATTCAGTTATATTAGGATGCTTAATGATTTAGTGGGAAATTCTCACCTCACATAGTAGAATCTATGTCATATAAAAGCTTCACAATGTTTAGAGGACATAATATACAAATTAGAAATAAAGAGTTTCTTTCTTTGATTGGTGCTTTTGCAATTTTAATTTTTTGCATCAATTTGGCATCGTCTGTGGGAAAGATTATTGAGAATTAAGGTGTGAGAAAATGAGTGACACCTGAGAGAACATGGAGAGGATACTTTGATGGCAACGCAAAATGAGCCGGTAACCATTGCCGCCGCAACTCCACCCTGAGTAGCTACGATGCCAGCTAGCTTGATGGAAAGAAGGTCCATTACAGTACCTGCAATGGTGGGGGTAGATGACCACTAAACAATTGGCCAACTTCTTGTCGTCAATATTTGGTATCATCGCCTCCATTCAATCCACTGGAGTAACGCCTGTCGTGCCTCTCCCAATGCCACCGAATCCCCTAGTCATCCCTTACCTACCGGGAATGGCAACCACTATCCCTCTTACTCCTATCTCAATGCCCTTTCCCCTACCTCCGTCTTGGCTAATTCAGCACCTCCTACAAGGATGACAATTGCACTAGTGGCACCCATACTTGTGGGTGAAACCCCTGCTCTATGTCTTGTAGCCACGTCCGCCTCTGCAGCAATTGCACAAGGCACAGTGGTAGTTGGTCCACCACTCCGTAATAATCCTAGGTTATTCATGGTGGGAGGACAAGAACCAACGGTAGCACCTATGAGGAGGTTCACTACAACAAATTGCATTTCATGTAACAAAGGTAAATTTCATTGCAAATGTTGTATTTATCGTAACAAAGTTGAATTTTTATTACTAAAATGCTTATCTTGAGTAACAAAATAAAAATCTTGTTACCTTTAACTAATATTTGTTACGTTAGATTTTTTATGTTTTGTAACTATATAAATATTCATTACTGAAAATGTCATTTTGTCACGTATAATATTTTTTACCATTTAGGAAAATTTATTTGTAACAAAATTGGATACTTATTGTAACAGGAAAATGTTCGTTACAAATAAATTATATTGTAACAAAATGCCTAGTTACTAAAGTTAATTTAATTTTCCCTCCAAAAATTCATTTTCTCCAAAATTCTATTGTACACAATGGTAGCAATTGTTTTCATTATTAAATGTAAATGGCAATTAAATTAATATTGCACCCACACTTTGTGAGTTGGACTTCAGTTCAAGAAATGGGCTTCACAATAATTCAAAGAAGTTGTTAAATGGGCTTGACTTAGTTTTATAATTGGACTTGACCAAAGTTTTAATCGGTGAGTTATGCCTTATTATAAAAATTACACTTAAACAAATTTGAAATGAAAGAATTGTTTAATTGGGCTAATTTCATTATAGAATTCGGCATTACAATTTTTTTGTGAATTATTTGTTGAACTAGAATTCTTTTAAGGGTTGGGATTTAACAAATTTATAGTGGATTGTTTTTGAGTTGGGCTGTCATTTAAGAAATATATTTGACTAAATTTATAGTGAATTAATTGGTGATTTGGGCTTAGTTTTAAGAGTTGGTCTTCAACAAAATTGAATTGACTAATTGATTTGTTGGCTTTCTTTAAGGAATTGCGCTTGAGCAAAATTTTTAGTGTATAAATTATTGAGTTTCTCTTCTTCTTTTTTTTCCTCTAAGAATTTGATGGTGAACAAATTACAAGTGGATTAACTTGTGAATGAGACTTTCGTCTTGAGAAATAAGCTGGACCAAATTTTGACTAAATAAATTTATTGGGCATTAGTAACTTTTGTTTTATTGATTGGGGTTTACCAGTTTTATAGAAAATTAGTTTATTTGTTTAAGAATTGCACTTAATATTAATTTAAAGAATTAATTAATTGAGTTTTACCAACTTATTTTCTATTAATTTGGATCCATCAATTTTTCAGGGAATTAGTATTCTTTGTTTCAGAATTAGGGTTGACATTAACTTAAAGAATTGGATAATTGGTTTTCTCTAATTTATTTTTAAAAATTGAGATTCACCAAAATTATAATGAATTTGTTAATTGAGCTTTGTCTAAGAATTAAATTTCGCCAATATTTTATCATAATAATTTAAAATTTGGTTATTGTGCTCTTTCAATTTTTTAATTAATAATTGTGTTTCACCAAATTTTTAATAAATTGGTGAATTTTACTTCAATTAAGAATTACTTTATTAATATTTTTAATTATAAATTAGTGAATTGGACTTTATATAATAGTTGGTCTATTTCTTAATTTAAAGAGTTGGTTAATCTTGCTTCACCAAATTACTTCTTTTTTATAATTGGGCTTGACAACTATTTAAGTGAATTGGGCTTCACATCAATTCACACTTCACCAACTTCTTTGTTTTTTTTAATCAGGCTTGGTAATTTTTCGGTGAGTTAGTAAATTGGGCATTCTTAGTGATCTAGTCTTAACATAATTTATAAATTCGGTTAATTGGGGTTCACCATTTTTTTAAAATTATCATTAAGACCAATTTTTTAGAACATTTGTAAATTGGGCTTTCTTCATGAATTAGTTTCACATTAATTTAAAATTTAGTTAATTGGGCCTCACCAACTTCTTTTTCATTAAATTGGCTTGACCAATTTTGTAGCTAATTAGTAAATTGGACTTTCTTGACATGTTTGAATTAATATCTTTTTAAGAATTGGGCTTTAGCAATGGTAACAATTTCTTTGCTTCCCAATTTTATGTAATATTGATTTATATTCCCGCCAAAATTTTCTTGATTGAAAAGTTGGCTGAATACAAATTGTAACCAATTGTTTTTTGTTACTGAATTTGGATGGCAATGCAATTTTGTTTCGCTCCAACTTTTTATTCCCTCCAAAATTTGGCCCATAAAAAATGTTAACAATTGTTTTTATTATTAGTTTGACATAATAATTTAACTTGATTTCTTCCAAAAATTTGATTCCCTCTAATAATGAATTCTCTTCATTTTTTTGATTCCTCTAAATTTTAGCTCCTCCATTTTTTTTGTATAAATAATTTATAGCAAACTTAATTTCTTTTATCTTAGATTATATGATGAATTGACATATAATTTTTTAAATTATTAAATGACTTTCTATTGTAGTTAAAGTAGTTAAATAACATATAATTTGGACTTATAAATTTTGGTGGTTAAGAATTTAATTTTTTATTATAATTTATTACAATATTCTTTTAGAAAAATTCTAAAAACTCCTTAAAATAAATAGTTAAAGGTTACATACTTGAATAACAAAAGAAAAGAAAGAAATCTAGTTTATTGTAGTACTTAATGAAAAGAAAAATGTTACATTTCTTTTTTTAATCGTTGTATTGGCCATTTAAAGATCTTTATAACTTATATATATATATATGTGTGTGTGTGTGTGTGTGTGTGTGTGTGTTAATTGTGTGTGTGTTTTACTATGTAAATTGCTAAAATGAAGATAAATTTTGTGGTCTAATATACTGTAAAAAAAATATTAACTTGAAGTATATTATTAAATGTAATGATTATTAGCCTTCATGGACTTGAACAAGTTGTTCTTAAGAATTAGTTGGTCTACATATTATATTTCCTTAAAAAAAAAAAGTTTCCCTCCAAAAATGAATTCCCCTATTATTTTTTTATTCCCTCCAAATTTTTGTTCCTCCCTCCATTTTGTGTATAAATAATATATACAAAAATTATTTGTTTTATCTTATATTATAAGATGAATTATGATGTATTATTATGGGAGTTAAAAATTTAATTCTAGTCTTTGTTATTATTTGTTAGGACATTGTTTTTGAACAAAAAGATTTTAGAAAAATTGTTTATAAATTCTAAAAGCTTTAGTCTTTATGTGTAATTAATTTCATTTTAAAAATTAAAATATTCTGTACTAATAATATATTGATGTGGACAATTTGAACATGCATTTATTGAAAATTTTCTACACTTAATTAACGCAAATTGTTTTGAAATTGATCAACTTGTATAACTTTAATATAGTTGGAAATTTTGAAATTATTTTGAAATACTAATGGCATTGTAATATAAACTTAGTAATATAGTTATAAGTTTAATAAAATTATTTTTTATCCCCATATATTTAATTAAATTTTTGAACAACTGTTAGCATCCTTAACAAATTTGTAGACATCGGTTGAAAATTTATATTAAAATTCAAAATTATCCTTCAAAAATTGTTTTGATTATTTTTCAGACAAAAAATACCCTGGACTTATTTGTAACTTTAACATGGGGGTTTAACTTTAATATTATTTAAATTACTGAAAATAAATTTAAATAATTTTTTTAAGAATTTTTTAAATATTAAATAATCTTTTAATTGAAGTTGAATTAAAAAAATAAAAATTTAAAATTATCAACATATCTAAAATAATTTAATCAAATTTATTTAAACATATTCATTAATTATATAATAAAAATAAAAATCAAATCCATCTCTTAATTAATATGATTTTATTGTTAAATCACTTATCAATAATATTAAAAAATAATCATATCTAAAATAATTTAATTAGATTAAGTTGAATATATTTATTAAATATAAAAAAATATTTATTAACTAAAATAAATAATTTAAAAATAAAAATAAGATAAAAAAATATCATACTAACAATAGTAATTTTAAAATGTCAATTTCACCTACCAACCCAATAAAAAAGTTATTTATATGATATCTTGTTCCCTTAAAACACAAATAAATATATAATTTTCTCCAAATTTATTTTTCACCTGCCACCCAAAATACAAACAAGCAACCATCACAATCCCCAACCCCGCTTCCGAAAAACTATTTTGCTAAAATATTTTGACAAAATGCTCAATTCATAAACAAACAAGCCCTCATTTAAACTAATTTCATTAAATTTATTAATTAATAAAAAATAAATAAGTCAAAATGTGTGAGATGAAGAGTTTGAATCTTGTGAAACCTTAATGTGTGTATATATAAATAAAAAAATAAAATTTATTTATTGCCCAAAATAAATAATTTAAATAAAAATAAAATAAAAAATTTTATCTTAACAATATAATTTTAATAATTTTAAATAAATAAATATTTTTAATTATTTTGAACAAAATAATGTAATGATTTTAAATAAATAACATAAGTAAAAAAAAATCAATTTAGGCTAATTTGATTAAAATTTATTAATTAACAACAAATAAATAAGTAAAAATATGTATATACATATTGTTCCTTCCCCACCTAGCCTTCCCCCTTAACCCACCCACACTTGCCTCTTCCAACCAGCCCCCATCCCCCTCCCCCAACCTCCCAGGCAAGGCAATGGTCGGTTGCAGCCCAGAGGCCAGATCTGGCCACTGGCTACTGGCCATTTTTTCATAGCCAGCAGCTAGCGGTGTAGGGTTGGGAAAGTGGGGTGGGTTATATATATATATATATATATTTATATGATATTTATTTTACATATATTTATATTGATATTATATATATTTATATGATATTTATATTGATATATAAAATTTTTAATTTTTATGAGGATTTTGCGTTATATATTTTTAAATTTTTTATTATTTTTTAAAATTTTTTAATGAAGGTTGATTGGGAATTTCAGATTTTGTAGATTTTTTATAAGTAAATCAAATTTTTGGGGCTGTTGGGTAATTAATTTTTTTTAATTTAACGGTTTTGCCCAAACACTAACAGAAATTGAGTTGTTTTCCCAAATGTGTTAAAAAATTAAGAGTTTTGATCCTATAAGTGTCAACCTAAGTACCAAAAGTACAAACCCTTGTGACTTGTAAAATAGGCATCAAATCCTCCTGTGAAAAAAAAAAAAAACAAAATAACTTTCTTATATTTTATAAAACCACGCACACCGTCTCCCCCTCCACATTTGTTGCCTTTGCTAATAAAAAAGACCAATTTATCCTTAATCATTTGACATATTTACAATTCAATTTAAATAACTTTTTATTATCATATTTTTTTTTCTTTTTTTTCAATCTTTTCTTTTCTTTTGTTTCTCATTTCTCTCTTCTTCCATAATATCATATCCTTCTCATTTTATGCATATATATATATATATATATAAATTTATCATTGTTTCTCATTTCTCATTATTTCATATATTCTCATTTTATACATATATATAAATTTATCTATAAAATTTTAAATTATTATTATTTTTTTTTTCATTCTAATTATTCATACATGTATTCTTATTTTTTCTATTTATACTTATTCACATATATATAATATACATATATATAAATTTATCAATAAAATTTAAATTACTTTTATTTTTATCTATTTATTCATTCCAAATTAAATAATATTTAATATTTATAAAAATATATATAATATAATTTTTTATTCATAGTTATATGCATATGTAGTATATATATACATATGTACACTATAAGAAAATAGATTAATCGCGGCATATATTTTGCAACAGTTTGTCTCAACCGCCGCAAAATATTAATTTGATGGTGCTTAAGCGGTGATTTATCCAAACCACCACTGAATTAGCCATTTAGTGGTGGTTTCGAAAAACCACCGCGGAATTCATAATAAATGGCGGCGGTTAGTGTAATCGCCACTGAATGAATAACTTTGCATCGGTTTTTCTAAATCGCTGCAATTAATAATATTGTTTTTTTTTTCTTATTAGATTGCCCTTTGTTTTTTACTTTAAATGGTTTTGTCCACAATTTTTTAATATATATATATATATATGTAATGCCAATTATTTTTGATAAATATTTTTTTATAAATTTCTAAAATAAAGTTTTTTATATTATAAGCTCTTCTACAAAATGTAAAGAGGTGTTCACTTATTTTTAAAATTTGAACATATTCCTGTGATAGTTTAGACCATATAAATTTTAAGTTTTTATTTTATTCATACATTGCAAGGCTTATTTTAAAAGATAAAATCTGATATTTTTATAAGCTTAAAAAATTCTTATAATTTCTTTTTATTAAAAACTTAGCTAAACACCCACTTAGTCTATATTTCTACTTGTCTGTTAATGTTATGTATTTTGATTAATGAAATAAATTATTATAGTATTTTCTTTACCCAAAACTCACAATGCAAAAATATTACTCCTTTACCTAACAATTTATATATATATATATGTAATAAAATTTCTTTGCTTCATACAACTATGTTATATAATTATTCAACACTTTTGTTTATTTCTTTAGTTCACTATTGATACTCTTATTTTATTTATTCAAATGACAATAACTATTTTATTTTTATAAAAATAATAATATTATTCTAAAATATTCTAATAAACTCATTATGTCATATCATTGATATTCAAAACTTATTTTTAATAGTGTAAAAAAATTCACACCTTTTCCTCTTCCAACTAATATACTTTATAATTTTATTTTATTTACATTAAGAACTAGGGGTATAAATGAGACGAGATGATTCACGAATAGTTTGAGCTAGTCAGTTAAATGAACCAAGCCAAGCTTAATAAGTATAAGTATCTATGCACATGTCTATATTAACAAATATCAACTGTAGCCAAGTTGGAAAGTACCTTGTTGCATGCATGGATTCGAGTCTTGCTTGCAGCAGATTTTGAGTTTCCATTTCCAACAACTTAACAGGCCAAGGTCCAATGTGCATAGGTCCTTCTAGCTCAAAAATCGTTGGGCCCAGTGTTCTCCAGCCCATCTTTCGGTAGCCCATCGTGCCATTGCCCAGCACGCCTGCAAAGCCCATCCTTCAATCTAGTACCAGCCCACCCACTAGCAACCCATCACCAGAGATATTGCTATCCTAAAGCCCAGCCCATGGGGATGTCCCCAGCCCATATCCTAGGTCCAGCTACCAAACCCTGAAAAGAAGGAAATACTAAGTGGGCCAAGTATATGGTTAACTGAGACAGACTAAAGCCCAAAAAATTAATGTATTACATGTACTAGATGTAACAAAACTTTTAATCTCTTTCGTAATGAAACTCTTAGTTATCTATTCTATTAGTAACGAATTACTTATTTTTGAATTAAAATATTATTTAAATATTTGTAACCAAATATTTTGTTAAACAAATAATTAGTAACTATACTTAATTAAATAAATAATATTATTATATTATGCACTGGTAACAAAAAAATAAAATGCAACAAAATTGTCAATATTTTAGTAGCTAAATATTTCATTACATTATAAAAATCTACTGTAACTAATACATTTTTTTGTTACTAATATCATATTTTTGGTAACAACATGTTTCGTAGCCATAAGGTAATTATTTGTGACGAGCCAAAATGTTCGTTACAAATATTTTTAGCGACGGGCTTTAACACACGAAACTTTGGTAACTAAAATTTTGGTACCAATTACCTAAGGTAACGAATTTAACATTAACATAATCAAATTTTTTATTACTAAAAGTGTAACTTGTTGTAGTGGTTACTAGATAAACAAATGAAGTTAGGAGGCACTCGCGGCCTACCTAAGGAGATAGAACTGAAAATCCCCACCCAATTGTGTAACACCCCTAGAAATACCTTATTTCAATATTTTGTATGTTGTATAAATTTTATTAATTTTATTTAATTTTCAAAAGTATTGTGGGTTAATGTGCTATTAGATAAGACTTAATTAGGTTTTTCTTTGGAAATTTTGGGACTAATGTGAAAGACCAACAAAATTAGGGGCCAATGGAACTTAATTAGAACTTTTGGACCCAATTAAAATCTGACCATAAATTCTGGTGTCAATTTGTAATTAAGAAAAGGTCAAATACATAAATAATCACATTTTCAATTTCACCATCTCATTTTCTTTCTTCCCAGCCGAACACCATCATTCTTCTCTCTCCGACGATCACCTCCAACCACACCCCAAAACCCAAAATAGAATCGACCAACATCTCCCTCTCAACTTCAGGAACATAACGAAACCACATGCAGGCGGAGACGATTGGCAGACCACTGTGAAAGATTGATCGAAAACAGGCGACGATAGACCTCGACAGGAGTAGTGTTATGACGACGTTCTGACACCACCAAGGAGTGGGCTTTGTAGACCTCAGCTCCAGGAACACAATCGTGCCTTCAAATTTCAAAAAGGACCAGTGATAGCGGTGGAATTGAGCTCAAACTAGTGCGGCTGCATGAGGTGGCGTAGTAGCTTTCAAGAAAAAATTGAGCTTTGATTCGAAGGCTTTTGAAAAAATTATTTGGGGGTTTTTGCTTCATCTTACCAAGCCGTAGTTCTTGGTGGTGGTGGAGTTTTCCAGCAGCGGCGAACGGCGGACGGTGGCAGCGCAGAGATAATTTTCTCGCCTCCTTGCAATGAACGCATGCACAAAGTTTGATCGTCGAAATTCTACTTCGATAGTGAGATTTGGGTAATTTATTAGAAGAAAACCATATGTACTTGCATGTATATGTATATACATTCCAATCTTCATAATACCTTATATAATCAAAGAAAATGTTTTAATTGATAAGAAAATACAACCATGTATAAGACATAAAACATGCATGAATGTTGCTTGAGCTTAAGAACCCATAATGGTATTATTTCATGTGAACCATAGGTTAAATAGCTAAATAGGTGATAAAACCCTAATTTTATGTAATCATGACCTAATCGATAAACTTGGATCTTTAATGATAATTGAGTTATTATAAACAATATGGTGAAACCTTATAAGGGATTTCAATGTAATTTAGGGATTCGACTATATTATCATTACCAATTTAATAATAAGTTTCAAATATATTTTCGTAATTACGGTAGGCATAGTCTATTTCATTTTGAGATAAATCAAAATAAATCCTAAATCATCATAGTCACTGAGTAACTATTAATTTTAGATTCCTAGTGATATGACTGTAATTATAGGATTAAATCAGGTTTTAACTGTAAACCCATCTTTTAGTTAGGTGCTAAGGAGTTGGATCTTACAGAACAGTAGGCCTTGATTTGCATTCTGTTAAGGTTATTCAGGTGAGGATCCACTTATTTGGTAATTATTTCGGTAAAATAGTTGCATCGTGATTGAACCCTGTGAGGTTCCATTGTTCTGATACCTATCTATGCTATCATTATCGTTATTGGAACTGCTGAACCCTGTGAGGTTCTATTATCTTGACTATTGTTATCATTTATTGTTGCTTTTTGAACCCTGTAAGGTACTATTGTCTTGGCTATCATTATAGTTTATTGCTGGTTTCTGAACCCTGTGAGGTTCTATCGTCATGAACATTGCTTTGTGTGACCTTGTGAAGGTCATTGGCTATCATTATCAGATTTGACTATCTTTCGTTGATCGAATTCTATGAACTGATTGAAAGATATTTGTTATTGATCGAACACCCCCGTGAGGGTTGTTTCCTAAAATCATTTTGATGATAAACTGACTATTCTATTTTGGCCATGAACTTTTATTGTCTTGTTTGTTATCCTGATTAAAGTCATCCTAGACTATTATTGTTTTTGCCTTGTTGGCTATCAATTGATTGAAAGTAATGTTATTGATTTTGCCTTGTTGGCTATCGATTGATTGAACGTACTGTTATTGTTTGATTGTACTGAAACTTGTACTGAAAGATTTGTATAGGAGAATTGATGGGCTGAGTGCCTTGCCAACCTATTATGCTTGAGCTATTTTTATTGCCGAGCTGTCATGCTCGAGCTACTGAACTAATTGTTTAGTGAATTGAACTAAACTAATCTGTTACTGTATTGTTATGGAGGTACAAGGATATTTCGATATACATGTTGTATATGATTTATTAACTTGCATATGCGATTGGGTTTGTTATTCTTGAATTGTATTCTGCTCAAGGAGCAATAAGGCTAGAGTGAGTTCCCAGTCTAGATTGGGCTGATATCCCAAGCCAACTGAGATGTCTGTATTTCCTCCCAACTGTGATCGGTTGAGATGACCTTAAATCTCCTGAGCAGGATGGATCGAGATGATCCCGAGCCTTTTCAACTGACGGTTATAGCATCCCAACTAGCATTTACTAGTATTCTAACATCCTTGATTGTTCTATTCAGGAAAAAGTTTGTTTCTCTTATGTTAAATTGCCAGTGATTACTGTTGTTGAGTTTCTAATTCTTGAAAGATCATACATTGCTTTACATTATTCCTTACTCAGTCCTTATGACTCACCCTTATGTATTATTCATTTTTACTGAGATAAGTGTGAGACAGGAAATAATGAAGATTGGTAGATTTGATTTGGAGTTTGCTATATTAGTTTTTAATAATAGAATGTACATATGAATGTACCTTGGGATGTTTGTTTTAAAGATGTTATAATTTGCCATGATGAATGTTAGACTTTTGGGTATGTATGAATCATGATACTGGTGACGATATTGTGGTCTGAATGTTGTTGGATGGTTAGTATGGTTTATAGCACTCTGATATTAATTCCGCATTAGGTATGAAGCATGCTACGTATTGATGATTATTAGTGTTATTGGAATTATATGAAAAAATTTATGAGCCTATCGGATATGTTGTTGCATGCTAATAGGACTGAACTGATTGACATTCCACCTTGCGGGCCATATGCTGAGTGGGGTGCCATAGGCATTGTATCAAAGTTTGGGTTTGGAAACCCGAGCTATACTAGGACGGAATCCTAGGATACGACCCTTTTAGAAGTTCTGCATATATGTGTTGAAGAAATTCTGAGTAATTTAGGCTTTAAGATGAATTTGAATTGTAGAAATTGATAAAGAAATTTATGTACTGCATGATGGCTTATGGTCATAGGGAAGGGAAAGAACCTGTAGTTGATGAGGAAAATGTGGAGTCTTTGAATGAAAGAATTAGGGTTTTGGAAGCCGAAACAACCAAATTGAAAGAGATATGTCAAACACTAGAGGAAAAAACTTCACGATATGTGTGGGACCATACAAGATAGTAGAATGGAATTAAGTTATCTGATGTCGGCAATTGGGGCAAGGGATTTTATGCTTGAAAAACTGATGGAAAGTGTGGAAAGAGAGGAAATTCAAGTAGGAATTGCGGCACATCTAGTTGAAGGACCTAGAGAGATACGTGCTCAAATAGAAGAAACATTCTTGATGATAAAATCTAAGTATAGGAGGTTAGTGGACATTCCCCACCCAGTTGTGGAGGAGATTAGGAGGATGATGGCCCATTATAGTGAGGCCATAGATTAGGTCATCGGTGTTAGTATAGGGATTGATACTAGCGCTGTACCTTCTAGAGTTCGTCCTTTTCGTGGACCATGATATGGACAAGGCATTCGCATCAAGGAGCCAGGGGAGCTTCCAGGGGAGGAGCCCGAGAATGTTGCAAGTGAGGACCCTGATGAGGAGGATCTTAAGATGGATCCGGTGTAGGAGTTTCTTGTGGATGAGCCACCTGATGATGATGTAGTGATGTAGGAGTTTCAAGTAGATGAGATACCTGATGATGATAAAGTTATACCAGAGCTTTCGGTAGAGGAGCTATCTGATGATAATGACATGATCGTAGAGGTAGATGAGGATGACGAGGACGCTGAGTCGGTCATCACAGAAGTAGAGGATTTGGATTAGGTGAGATGTTGGTGAATGTACAATGTAACTATGTATATAGAATAACATAGCTTTTAACCAATTGGTTAGGCTCTATCGGCTAGGTTACTTAAATATAGGTAACACCCTTAAATTAGTCTTATCAATTTTTTTTATGACCAGGCATACTGTTAGCATAGCAATTTTGAATTGTAGATACACGGATGTAATCCGCTCACGCTAACTCGGATATATGTATATATGGAATTTCACCTCGGCTGTTGAACATATTTGAGTGCTATATGATCTGTGTAGTCTGACAAATTTAGTTTTTATCCGTATTTCTTTCCATCGATTGAGAATTCGAATGAGTTGTTAATGATTGAAATGTCGCTTGCAATGCAATGATCGCAGGTTTAAGACATTAAGGAAATCTAATCTATGATGGCATCATGTGAGAGCGTTGATGAACTCGTTCCGATGAGAGCAAGCCATAGGGGGAGACAGGTTGGCAAGAGAGCCAATGCACCCCGAAACTTTAGACGAGGAATGCTTGCCTATCAACAACCATAGCTTGATGAAGAAGTTTCACAATCCAACCTGTTGGACCCCTCAACCATGAATCAACTTACTGAGCATGAGACCTAGTAGGACAACAGGATCAACAACATGGCCCGGCTAGGGGAGGCAGAGCAATGGCAGATAATGAAATTGTTGATAGTCAAGCACTAGAACGATTTCTATGTCTCCAACCCCCAAAGTTTTTTGGAGAGCTTGATGACAAAAAGGCTAAGATGTGGATTGAAAGCCTGGAGAAGATATTTGGGACCCTGAGGTACCCTGATGAGCAGAAGATCCAATACGCTACTTTCCTATTAGAGGGATTTGCTCATAGTTGGTGGAAAATAATCGACCGAAAATAGACCACTGTAGGAACTCTCAGAATCGAGGGAAATTTCACCCGAGAATTTATGGATATGTTGTAAGGGAAAGAGAGTTTATAAGCCTAACTCAAGGGAACCATTTGGTCAGTCAATATGAGGCTATATTCAGTCGGCTAATCCAGTATACTCCTTTTATGATGGAATATGAAGGTAGACAGACCCAACAATTTTTATAAGGATTGCGACTGGACCTCAGACAGGGACTGACCACTTGCGATCTGCCAAACTTAAACATGGCAGTAAACAGGGCACTGCATTGGAGTTAAAACTGCAAGCAATTCACAAAATCGAAGACAGGAACTGAAAAGGGAGTTCATATCCCGAAGGGCAAAGTAGTGCAGGAAGGAAGTAACCCAGACTACAAATTGGAGGCATTACACCTCGAGCACCACAATCTGGCGGGGTAATGAATTTGGTTCGAGGAATGGCGCAGAAACATTGTAGATTCTACAGAAAGTTAGGACATGAGGAAACTGAATACTGGATGATATAGAGCAGATGCGTGGGCTGCGGTTGTGATCATCACTTCAAACAAGACTGTCCCAAGAGGAAAAGGCTAACACCTACAAGTGGAAAAGGGAAGTAAAAGTTGCAGGCTCGCGCCTAACAGGAGAGGAGATGCACCCAACCCAAATAAGGTGGTCCTAGTTATGATCTATATCTTTGGAATTTTTGGTAATATCTTGAATGACCCGATGCATCTCACTCTTTTATATTTACCCCTTTTCTCCCAAAAGTTAAATAAGCGACACGAAACTATGGCATATCAGATAGAAGTTTTTACACCATTAAGGATAGGGTTAACAACAAATACTATATGTCAAGAATGCCCGATCACAATAGGGGGTTAGATATATCCAGCCGATCTAATACAGATGCCCATTCAAGGATATGATTTGATTCTTGGGATGGATTAGCTGTATAAACATCAGGCACATGTGAATTGTTACACCAAGTGCATTAAGCTCGAAGATAAGAAATCAATATCAAATCTCCAATTCGCGGATGATGTTTCCTCGCCATTACTTATATCCGCACTAGAAGCCAAAAAGATTTTAAAGGAAGGCGGACCAGGAGTTTTGGCATATCTTATCACCAAACCCCGAGACACAGCTAAAATCGAAGAGGTAGAAATAATGGCTGGGTACCTGAAGTATTTTCAAAAGAGTTGAACTCATTACCTCCGGATAGGGAGATAGAATTTGTCATTCATACTCTCCAAGGAATGACACCGGTATCCAAAACTCCCTACATAATGGCACCAGTAGAGTTGAAAGAATTGAAGGATAAACTTCAGGAACTATTGGAAAAGAAGTTTATAAGGTCTAGCACTTCTCCCTGGGGAGCCCCAGTACTATTTGTTAAGAAGAATGATGTGTCATTGAGAATGTGCATTGATTACAGGGAGTTGAACAATGTCACTATCAAGAATAAATACCCCCTGCCGTATTTGGAAGAACTGTTTGATCTATTACAAGGATCTACAATTTTTTCAAAGTTAGATTTGAGGCAAGGATATTACCAGTTGAAGATTAGAGAAGAAGATGTCCCAAAGATTGCCTTCAATTCACGATATGGTCACTTTGAGTTTGTAGTAATGTCGTTTGGTCTGAAAAATGCTCTGGCGGCATTTATAGATCTAATGCAACAAGTATTTCGACCATATCTGGATAAGTATGTGGTTATCTTCATCGATGACATCCCGGTATACTCGAAACCCCGAGAAGAGCATGTCAAGCACTTACGCTTAGTACTCAGAATTCTGAAAGAGCATCAGTTGTATGCTAAGTTCAGTAAGTGTGAGTTCTGGATAGAACGAGTGACCTTTCTTGGACATATCATATCTCAGGATAGCGTAGAGGTTGATCCCTCTAAGGTAGATACAATAGTTAATTGGAAGAGACCCAGAAACGTGACGGAAATTCATAGCTTTCTAGGTCTAGCTGCTATTATCGGATGTTTGTGCAGGATTTTTCTAAACTGGCTTGCCCAATGACTAAGTTAAGTCAGAAAAACCAGCCATCTAACTGGGATGATGATTGTGAGAGAAGTTTCCAAGAATTGAAGAGTAGGTTGACAATAGCTCCAGTTTTGGCTCTTCTAGAAGGATTAGAAGGTTTCGTAATATATACGGATGCTTCTAGGAAAGGACTTGGATGTATGTTGATGCAAGAGAGACGAGTCATCGCCTATGCATCCTGAAAACTTAAATCACATGAGGGGAATCATCCCACTCATAACTTAGAGTTAGCCGCCTTAATTTTTGCACTGTCAAATTGGAGACATTATCTCTACGGAGCCACATTTGAGGTATACACAGACCACAAGAGTCTCAAGTATTTAAGATCATAGAAGGATCCAAATATGAGACAGCGCCGATGGGTGGTATTTCTTGAAGATTATGATTTCTCGATCTCTTACCACCCAGGAAAGGTAAATGTGGTAGCAGATGCACTAAGCCACAAAGCTAAAATGGCTCACATATCAGCAACAATAGTGATAAAAATTCTGAAGACAGATGCCGTAGTGAGATTGAAGTAGACAGTTTAGCTTGCTGGAGTAAATGTCCAACCCGAATTGTATGTAGAAATTTGGCGGACTCAAGCCAATGATAGTT
Source organism: Jacaranda mimosifolia (assembly GCA_018894105.1). Taxonomy (NCBI): domain Eukaryota; kingdom Viridiplantae; phylum Streptophyta; class Magnoliopsida; order Lamiales; family Bignoniaceae; genus Jacaranda; species Jacaranda mimosifolia. The sequence continues at coordinate 17,295,216 of CM032118.1, read as the reverse complement.
GGACATTGGAGCAGAAAGAATTGGTCAAGAAGTCTAAGGAATCTAACTTTAGTATTGATGACCAAGGCACTCTTCTATTTTGTAAGAGAATCAGCATCCCTGAAGAAATAAAAGAAAGACTGTTAAATAAGGCACACAAGTCGAGGTTCACAGCATATTCGGGAGGCACGAAGATGTATCGATACTTGAAAAAGTAATTCTGATGGAATGGAATGAAGAAAGATGTCGCAGACTATGTGCAAAAATGCCTAACATGCTAGTTGGTGAAGGCAGAGCATCAGTGACTAGCAAGGTTGCTCCAACCACTCCCAATCTGTGATTGGAAATGGAAGCAAATTACCATAGATTTTGTATCAGGCCCGCCAATAGCTGCATGAGGATATGACAGTATTTGGATAATAGTAGACAGACTAACCAAATCTGTTCATTCCCTACCAGTCAAGACATAGTATAAGGTTGAGAATTCAGCAGAGTTATATGTGAAAAAAATTGTCAGACTGCACAGAGTCCCAGTTAGCATCGTATCCGATCAAGATCCAAAGTTTACTTTAAGACTTTGGAAAGCTCTACAAGAGCATTTGGGGACAAGGTTACATTTTAGGTCTACCGCTCATCCTCAAACGGATGGACAATTTGAGAGGATCATCTGGATACTAGAGGATATGTTGCCAGTTTGCGTCTTGCATTTTAGTAGGAATTGGAGCTGACATCTACCACTGATCGAATATGCATATAATAACAGTGATCAATCCACTATCCAAATGGCTCAATATGAAGCACCATATGACAAAAAATATCATTCCCCATTACACTGGGATCTTGAGGAATGCAAAGGTAACAACCATAAGTCTTTAGAAACTATCAGACTAGAATTAGTTCAAAAGACTATTGAAAAGGCTCAGATCATTAAGCAGAGGATGGAAGCTGCACAAGATCGACAGAAGAGTTGCGCAGATAAAAGAAGAAGAGATTTGGAATTTGAAGTAGGAGATAAGTGTTTCTCAAAGTATTTCCAAGAAAAGGTATCCGAAAGATTGGCAAAAGCGAAAAGCTGAGCCTAAGTAATGTTGGTCCTTATGAGATAAGTGAAAGGATTAGGTCAGTGGCGTATCGCTTGGCGTTACCTCAAGATGTGACAGGCATTCATGATGTCTTTCACGTGTCACAGCTATGGAAATATTATCCTGACCCTTCCCATATAATCCCTCAGACCAGTGTGCCATTGCAAAGTGATCTAACGTATGAGGAACAACCAGTTAGTATTCCAGATCAGAAATTTTGAGAACTTAGAAACTGAAGGATCCCTGAAGTGAAGGTTTATTGGCGCAACCACAATGTTGAAGAAACAACATGGGAATCGGAAGATCTCATGCGCCAACAGTATTTAGAACTTTTCCAATATCCAGGTGAGAATCTAGGGACTAGATTCTTGTAAGAGGGGGGGATGTATAACACCCCTAGAAATGCCTTATTTCAATATTTTGTATTTTGTATAAATTTTATTTAATTTTCAAAAGTTTTGTAGGTTAATGTGTGATTAAATAAGACTTAATTAGGTCTTTCTTTGGAAATTTTAGGACTAATGTGAAAGACCAACAAAATTAGCAGTCAATTAAACTTAATTAGAACTTTTGGACCTAATTAAAATCTAACCATAAATTCAAGAAAAGGTCAAATACAAATAATCACATTTTAAATTCCACCCATACATTTTCTTTCTTCCCCACCAAACACCCTTATTCTTCTCTCTCTAGAGATCACCTTTGGCCACACCCTAAAACCTAAAATAGAACTAACCAACATCTTTTTCTCAACTTCAGGAACACAGCGACACCACATGCAGGCAGAGACAATCGGCGGACCATCTTGAAAAGCTTGACCAAAAATAGGCGAAGGTGGAGCTCAATAGGAACATCGTTCCTGTGATGTTCTGACACCACCAAGGAGTGGGCTTTGTAGAACTCAGCTCCAGGAACACAATCGTGCCTTCAGATTTCAAAATGGACTTGCGACGGTGGTGGAATCAAGCTCAAACCAGTGCGGCGGCATAAGGTGGCGAAGCAGCTTTTAGGCAGAAATTAAGCTTCGATTTAAAGGCTTTTGAAAAAATTGTTTGGGGGGTTTACTTCGTCTCATCGAGACGCAACTCGTAGTGGTGGTAGTGGAGTTTTCCAACGGCGGCGGCACGGTGGCGACACAGAGACAATTTTGTTGCCTCATTGCAACGAACGCATGCACGAAGTCTGATCGTCAAAATTCTACTTCAATAGTGAGATTTGGGTAATTTATCGAAAGAAAACCATATATACTTACGTGTATATGTATATGCATTCCAATCTTCACAATGCCTTCTATAATCAAAGAAAATGTTTTAATTGATGAGAAAATACAACCATGCATGAGAAATAAAGTATGCATGAATGTTACTTGAGCTTAAGAACCCAAAATGGTATTATTTCATGTGAACCATAGTTTAAATAGCCAAATAGGCGATAAAACCCTAATTTTATGTAATCAGGACCTAATCAATAAACTTGTATCTATAATGATAATTGAGTTATTATAAATAATATAGTGAAACCTTGTAAAGGATTTCGATGTAATTTAGGGTTTCGACTATATTATCCTTACCGATTTAATAATAAGTTTTGGATATATTTTCAAAATAACGGCGGGCATAGTCTATTTCGTGTTGAGATAAATCAAAATAAATCCTAAATTATTATAGTCATTGAGTAACTATTAATTTTAGATTCCTAGTGATATGACTGTAATTGTAGGATTAAATAAGGTTTTAATTGTAAACCTACCTTTCGGTTAGGTGCTGATGAGTTGGATCTTACAGAGCTGTAGGCCTTGATTTTCATTCCATTAAGGTTATTCAGGTGAGGATCCATAGATTTGGTAATTGTTTTGGTAAAGCAATTGCATCGTGATTGAACATTATGAAGTTCTATTGTTCTAATACCTGTCTTTGCTATCGTTATCATTATTAGTTAACTGCTGAACCCTATGAGGTTCTATTGTCTTGACTATTGTTGTCGTTTATTGTTGTTTTTTGAACCCTGTGAGGTTCTATTGTCTTAGCTATCGTTATCGTTTATTGCTAGTTTTTTAACCTTGTGATGTTCTATCGTCTTTGCTATCACTATCATTTATTGCTAGTTTCTGAACCCTGTGAGGTTCTATTATCTTGATGATTGCTTTGTGTAACCCTATAAGGGTGATTGGCTATCATTATCAGATTTGACTGTCTTTCATTGATCGAATTCTATGAACTAATTAAATAGTATTTGTTAATGAACAAACACCCCTGTGAGGGTTGTTTCCTAAAATCGTTCTGATGACAAACTGACTATCATGTTCTGACCGTGAACTTTTATTATCTTGTTTGTTGTCGTCCTCATTGAAGTTGTCCTGTACTAGTATTATTTTTTCCTTGTTGGCTATCGATTAATTGAACGTATTGTTATTGTTTTCACTTTGTTGGCTATCAATTGATTGAACGTATTGTTATTGTTTGATTGTACTGAAAGATTTGTATAGGAGAATTGATGGGCCGAGTGCCTTGCCAAGCTGTTATGCTTGAGCTACTGTTATTGTCGAGCTATCATGCTCGAGCTACTGAATAGATTGTTTACTGAACTAAATTGAATTGATCTGTTATTGTACTGTTATGGAGGTACAAGGATATTCTAATATGCATGTTGTATATGATTTCTTGACTTGCATACGTGATTAGGTTTGTTATTCTTAAATTGTATTCTATTTAAGGGGCAATAAGGGTGTAGTGAGTTCCCAGTCTGGATCAGGCTGATATCCCAGGCCAACTATGCTGTCTGTATTTCCTCCTGATTGTGATCGGTTGAGATGACCCTAAACCTCCCGAGCAGGATCAATCAAGATGATCCTAGGCCTTTTGAGCTAATGGTTACAGCATCCCGACCTAGCATTTACTAGTATTCTAACTTCCTTGATTGTTCTATTCTGACATAACTTTATTTCTCTTATGTTAAACTACGAGTGATTACTGTTGTTGAGTCTCTAATTCTTGAAAGATCGTACATTACCTTACATTATTCCTCACTGAGTCCTTACGACTCACTCTTGTGTATTATTCATTTTTAATCAGACAGGTGTGAGACAGGGAACAATGAGGACTAGCAAATTTGATTTGGAGTTTGTTGTATTAGTGTTGAAGAATGGAATGTACATATGAATGTACCTTGGGATGTTTATTTTAAAGATGTTGTAGTTTTCCATGATGAATGTTAGACTTTTGGGTATGTATGAATCGTGATACTAGTGACGATATTTTGGTCTAAATGTTGTTGGACTGTTAGTATGGTTTATAACACTCTGATATTAATTTCTTATTAAGTATGAAGCATGCTACATGTTGATGATTGTTGATGTTATTATAATTATATGAAAAAATTATGGGCCTATCAGATATGTTATTGCATGCTAATAAGACTGAACTGAATGGCATTCTGCCTTGCGGACCATATCTCGAGTGGGGTGCCACAAATTATTAGGTAACACAGAGGCAATAGCAAAAAGTTAGGTGTCAGTGCAACACAGTCGTGATAAGGAAAGGTGGAGCCCTAGGCAGACCTGGTTTCAGAAATAGAGAAAATGAGGAAGGATTTATGGGAGATGAAGAGGAAGATGGCATGAAAGGTTGAGGAAGATACCAAGGCTTCGCCATTTAGTGAAGGTATTCTGCATGACCCCTCCCAAAGAATTACAAATCTTTTGTCATGCCTAGGTACACTAATACAACTGATCCTGCTGGTCATCTATGTGAATTCAAGAACCTAGATCTGTTGTATCAATTCCTTAATTGAGTGAAGTGTTAGGCTTTCTTAACTACTTTAGAATGAGGAGCCCAATGATGGTTTGGACAATTACCTCATTGGTCCCTTCATACATTTGAAGATTTCACTAGAAAGTTCTTGCATCAATTCACTAACAACAAGCAGTGCCGACGAAATGCCCAGAGTCTACTCTCATTTCGATAGGGAAAGAACAAAACCTTGAGAAACTTTGTCAGGCAATTCACTACGGATTCACTAGAGGTTCCATCAGCCATTCCTGAATTGGTAAGTGATACCTTTTGCTCAAGGGCTTTGACCTATTCCTTTCTTCAAATCTTTGAGTAGAAGACCTATGGACAGTTATGATGAGCTTCTATGGCAAGTAGAAAAATATATTCACGAGGAAGAGGACTGCGAAGCGAAAGAAAATGAGTTGAGGGAGAAAAAAAAAGAAAGGAATGAGAATCCTACCAATAAGAAACCTAAATAAGAGGAAAGATTCAGAACAACACCTGTACATCAGATGAAAGCTCTACCAGTAGGTCCCAAGTTTGATTATTATACTCCACTAAAACTGCAAAGGGAGCAAGTTATGCAGCTATTGAACATCTCAACTTATTGCGGTAGCCTCACACCCATAGGAATCCACCGAAGCGCCCCAAGTCGGATAGGTTTTGCCATTTCCATAATGAATATGGACATGTAATGGAGGAATGTGACCGTCTTCAGAATGAGTTGGAGCACTTGGTGTGAAATGGGCAAATAGATGAGTTTGTGGAGATGTCTTCGGCTTTGGATAAGCATAGGCACACAGGATACAATGTCCTAGAGGGAAAACAGTGAATGCATCAGCTTAGCGGGGAGAAAGATACAAGAAATGGGATGGCCAAGTGAGTGATCCACATGATCTCCGAAGGACTAGCAGAAGAGGATACTCATCGAGCCAAGAGGGCGAGAGCCAGAACTACAGCACATAGAAACATGGAGGTTGCTACTATCTCTAGCAGTAATGGCACCCTTGCTATTCAATTCGGACTGGAGGATTGAAGGCTCTCCATCTTCCTCACCAGGATGCTTTGGTTATCACTGCCGTGATTGCCAACTTTGAGGTAGCTCTTATTTTCATTGATTGTGGCAACTCAACTAATATCTTGTTCTATGATGCTTTTTAGCAACTAGATTTGGAAAACACTTTGTCAGAGCCAGTAGAAACGTCTTTGTTTGGATTCTCGGGAGAAGCAGTTAGACCAAGGGGATGTATCACCTTGCCTATTTCCTTGGGAACATGAATGCATCAGAAGACCTATATGGTAAATTTTCTAGTTGTTGATACTCCTTCTACATATAACATTTTTTGTAGGCCTATGATGCGTCTCTTCCAAGCAGTTGCTTCCCCATACCATATGAAACGGAAGTATATAGTAGGAAAAATGGTAAGGGAAGTAATGGAGGATTAGACCTCATAATTTTTAGGTAGGAGATCTCGTGCTTAGGAGAGCTGATGCAATAGGAAATGTGGGAAAGTCGGGCCTAATTGGGAAGGACCTTATAAGGTAATCAAAGTTTTAATGGAAAGAGCATTCGAGTTGGAGACTCTAAAAGGAAATAAAATGGCTTAGTCATGGAATATGCAGAAGTTCAGGTATTTTTACATGTAATCCCATTTTATTTTTGCTTGGTTGAAATTTTCATTTTTAATTTCCATTCAGATTGCCTCGTTTGTTTCATTTACATCTTCAGTTTCGTTGAATATTGTCTTATGTTTGTCCCATTTGATTTTGTAAGTTGCTTTTTAATACAAAGTATCTTTCCTTCGCATCCTCCAAGTATTCAGCTCGGATCAGTTATCTTACAAAAAAGGACGAATGTCCAAGTATTCATCTCGGATGAGTTATCTTGCAAAAAAAGACGAATGTCCAAATATTCAGCTCGAATGAGCTGTCTTACAAAAAGGACGAATGTCCAAATATTCAGCTCAGATGAGCTGTCTTATAAAAAGGACGAATATCTAAGTATGCAACTCGAATGAGCTAATCTATGAAAAGGACGAATGTCTAAGTGCAATCAGCTCGAATGAGCTATCTCACAATAATGACAAATGTTCAAGTGCAATCAGTTAAAAAAAAAAAGAAAGAGAGATAGAGAAAGAGAGAGAGAGAGAGCTACACATAAAAATGATGAATATCCTTTAGCTTGAATGGGTTTTCTGCTATTAGCTCGGATGCGAGAAATATGAGTAAATAGCAAAAAGAGGAAAAAGTAGAATTCATTTCAATTTCATACAAAAAGGAAAGGAAAATACGAAAATAATCCTCCAACGGCATAGCAGCTTTAATGCATGCAAAATAAACAAAACACAGATGGCAGGAAATTTCGCCTCTAAATACTAGATGTCTTATCAGCATTAACTTCGAAGGGATGGAGGATCAGAAAAATTTGCTGTGGCACTGGGAGCAACCTCCTCGACTAGTGTCATGACATCAGGAAAATCATGTTAACCAAACAACTTAGCTGTAGGAGATGGCTCAGCCGGAGAAGATGGCTCGATTGGTGAAGCATCACCCTCAACACTAGCTTTCCCTTTATCCTTTGAATCTGAAGGCAATGTATGCAGTCCATAAATGCAATCAACATTCTGATCCACCTGGCCAAGCCTCAGCACGTCTTTTGCCTCTAATTGATCAAATCAAGTGTTGATACCTTTGTAATAGTATTTCAATGCCTTCTTAGCTAATATCTATTTAAACTCATCACTCTTCAGGAATTCTGTCAAACGAGACTCCTAGCAAGCTTCTATGAAAGCTTTCCCCTCCTTAATATTGTGAAACACCTCAAAGAAAGTGTCTTAGCCCTTATGATACCCTTCTTCCCAAGCTCTCTCCAGTGCTTCCTCTTGCTACGTCAACCGCTCGGCCACTTTTATCTCTGCTTTGGACAAGTCCTTAGCCATGTCATCATATTTTTCATGCAGGGATACAACTGCCCTTTCAACTCATTGAACTTGTCCATCTCATACTGTAGTTTGCTCAGCTCTGCTGACAACCTCTGCATATCATTTTCTAACTTCTATTGCTTTCTTTCCCACCGAGCTAAGATGTTACCAGCCATGATACTAGTCTAAAAGGGATAAGTGTTACTTATCTAGCAAGACTAACAAAAAAAGAAAAAGAAAAAAAGAAGAGTTATATTGATAGAAGAAAGTTTGCTTATGCACTTTAGAAAGATAGGAGGCAAATTGTGCTCTGAGGTTATCGAATGGCATTTCATCAACTAGCTGCCAATCTAAACTGGTAGAGATGTCCCTTAGCAAATCTTGGCCTGGGGAATGAGTTGTGCCGGTCAAAATCAAGCTACCAGCTATTAGGTAGGCGTTATGGCGACTCCTACGTAGGTTGAGAGAGCTCGACTCCTCATGAATGGCCTCTTCTGCTGGAGTTGTTTGCACTATGGGTGGGGGCGTTGGACGTCTTTTTAGAGATGCAGCTTCAGAAGGTGGAGTTGTATATTTCCTAGTAGGAGCCTCAACAAAGGGTCTCCTGGAAGAGCTGGCACTGTTAGATTGCTTTGGATGGGCGATTGTTCTTTTACCTCCCTGGTTGATCAGTCGCCTCGGCCGAAAGGAAAGCTTTGGTGGACACCCTCTTTGGAAAGAAACAAGTGTATTAGCCAACCAGTTTAGGAATCTGAAATAAACTTCTCAAGGTTAAGTAAATACCAAAAGGCTTAGGAAGCTCCTCTGCTTTGGGACTCAGAGCAAAATGGTATAGAGAACCTGGTTTTCCCAAATAAGAAAGTTGCAACTGGCTACTATTAAGCATATATAGGAGTTGCTATCGACCAGATGGGTATTATCTACTATGGGACGGGCTATCATTAGGTAAGTTTTCTATCCAAGTAGTAGGGAAGCCCGACTGCTCAAGCAAAGAAATAAACAGATAATGTTCTTTCCAATACTTCATAGAAGTGGGATACTTTGACAAAAAATGAACATCTTCCCGAGATGTGAGGTAAAACAACCTAGGCCTAAAGAATTTGAGTAAAAGAGGGAGTGAAACAATGTAGTAGTTGGTTCTATTTCAAGGTGTCTGCATTGAATAATAAAGTCGGTTATTAGCCTAAAAGAGTTTGGTGTGAATTGGTTAAGGAGAATGCCTAACCCTCTATAAATTAACATAAACAACACGGGCAAAGGGAATGCGACCGATGTAAAGATTTAGGCACAACTATCATATACTTATTTGGAATGCCCATAATGTCTCTCAACCTGTGACTCTAATGCCTAGTCATTTTGGAATAGTATACTTCGTAGTAAGGTAATCCTGCTTCTACCATCCCCTTATCAGTTTGTTTCATTACTTTTGAGTTTATGCTAAGAGTTGAGTCATCAGAATCCCCATCCCCCTCTAGTTTCGATGATATGCTAGTAGGGTCTAGATTTTGATTAGGTGAAGATATTAATAAATCAATAAAGAGGATGGTCGCGAATGATGGCAAAACAAACAAAAACATAGAAAAACGAAAGATCAGATAAGGTGAAATAAACAATCAAATAAGGAAATTCAAGAGAGTTTCAAGAAAAACCTGGACTCATCTTGAAGCAATTTGCGTGAAGAACACTAGCTAGAAAAGGATGGGGAGCAGTGGCAGATGTGGCTGAAGAAATAGATTTTTTAGATGAAAGGAGAGAATGGTGAAGAAGATGAATAGAATGAAGGTAAATAAGTGGGAGTAAGATATTTGTAAGGTGTTGGGCAAAGAGACAAAAAGTTTTGTTTAATCCTAATTTGAATTCAGCCGTACACGTGGCAAACTGGATGGAATAACCATTTAATGCGATTGACGGCGGCATAAATGATATCTTGGGGAAGGGAAATTTTATGCGGCTTTAACAAGATTCAATGTGACAAATTCTCAAAGGATGAAAGTGGGCACCAAATAGCTTGACTACTAAACAAGCCACCAAGGTATACAAGCATCAAAATAGCTCAGCTTCAGGCAAGTTAGCGAAGTAAGAATTTTCCAATCTGATGGCTAGGCTTTTGAGTCAACATTTTAAGTTCAACAACGAGTTCTTGAATGTTTTTTAGGGGAAAGTGATGCTAGTAAAGAGATATGTTAGACCAAAAATCCAAGCCAAATTAATTGAGCCAATTGGATCAAAGTAGTTGGCAGGAAACAACAAAAATGTGGGGTGTGTCGAGCTATAGCTCCGCTAAAAGATAAGGAGAATGCATGGGCCGAGCTGAGAACAAAACTTTGCCAGGTTTGGTAGTATCATTATATTCCCATGACCGAAAATGGAGGAACATGGGGCTACACGTGTCTATATGTTATTAATTCAGTTATATTAGGATGCTTAGTGAGTGGGTAGTTCTCATCTCAAGTAGTGGGATCTATATCATATAAAAGGCTTCATTGTAATATTTAGGGGACAAAATATACAAATTAGAAATAAGGAGTTTCTTTCTTTGATTGGTGCTTTTGCAATTTTAATTCTGCATCACTTACAATTCAAAACAACACCCAAAATTAGCAAAATCACAAGAAGAAAATGGCTTGATAATACTTGCCACACTGCCTCTTCTTTTTTTTTCTAACTTTTTCGCATTAATCACACCACCAAGAAAAAAATTCTTTAAAAAAGATTAAAAATGGGCAGATTCTGATCATATTTATATATATATATAAATTATAAGAATGATGCACAATAACAATATTCCTCAAGAACCTCATTTGTTGTATATATTTTTGGACTAATCAATCCGCCTCTATCATATAACAAAAGCACAAACCTACCTTCAAGAGAAGGACAAGAAAAATGAGTTTAATAGAAGAATTTACACGAGGTGTGAACAATCAATTGCACCAAAAATATATACAGATTAAATCAAAAGTTTTGATAGGTTGTAGTTGAATTAAATCGTTAGGGTTTGGATGATTTTTTTAAATGGATGATTGTTCTACCTAGAGAGAGAAAGGTAAATCAGTGTATTATACATGTCGCAGGATTGAATGAATGGATTAAGTTACTTCAACAAAGTGCATGACAATCTGCCCTATTTCAAAAATCATTGAAAATTTCTCAAAAATCTCCATTAATTTAAAGATTTGAAACTTTTTTCTCGACTGAAAATTTGTTTAAAGTTTTTAAGAAAAAGACCTATGGAATGAAAGCACAAAATAAATTATAAAAATTTGAGAATTGTCTTATTGTAGATAAGTTTCAATGACCTTAAACTATTTTTCAAAAAGGAGAATTATCTTACATGATAATTTAGTTCAATAAATTCGGATTGAAAATAATGAAATTATGAAATAAAAGCCACCACTTTCATGTTTCTAGAATGACCATTTGTTTGAAATAAACTAGCATATGCCCAGTGCGATACACCAAAAATAATTCTAACATTGAAATAATTTATTTTATAATAATTTTTATTTTACTTCATATGATTAAAACATGGATTGTAATTATTTTTAGTATTTAAAGAAAGAAAATCTATTACTGAGAAAATAAAATAATATAAATATTTCAATTGAAAATATTATGTTTGGAGATAATTTATACTTAAATAAGTTATAGAATATCAAGAATTGCTAACTCTAAGTTTATAATTTATATAGAAATTTATAAAATGATAAAATTTTAAAAAATAAATAAAAGAATTAAGAAAATAAAAATAGCGCATAATATTTTACTAAATGCATTTTTAAATTATATATATTTATATATTTACACTTATATATTTTGATATGATAAATAAGCAAATGATTTTTTCTTAAATATAAATTTTTTTTGTATGAATTTTTAATAATTTAGAAGTTACAGTTATATTTTCATGACATTTAAGAATTTTAAATGTTAAATATTTTTTTGTTAGAGTAAATATATAACCTCTTTGTACTTTGTCTATGAAAATATCTTACATTAGGTTATTAATTATTTGATAACCAATTCAATAAGTAGTTTGTAATATACAATTTTTATAAGTTAAAATATCTCTTAATATTCCGTATAACTCTGATAAATAAAATTTATTTATTTTTATTTATGTATGTAGTTATTTTATTATTTTTGAAATACCAATTAACATATATTATGTACATGAATAATATAATAAGTAAACTTCTAATATTCAATTCAAAATAAAATATCAATTTTTCATAAGTTTCTTTTATAAGTACATAAAAATGTACAAATAATTAAATGGATACTTACTTTTAGTAAAAAAAAAATTTATCTCACATTATTAATCTATGTAAAAATATTTTTATGAATCATTTAAGAAAAAATATAAAAATAAATGTACGTTATATAAATATAAAATAAAGGAATTAAATATATTAAAAAGATAAAAATTGATATGATTTGCTATTTAAGTGGTCATTTATCGAACTTTCAAAAATTCTCAACTATGTCAACTATATATGTCTCATATAAAAGAATTTATTTGAGATAATTGAAAATGAGTTATCCATTATTATATTGCTAAAAAAGTAAAATAATTAAATTAATAATATAAAGATAAAGTTCAGAGTTTAAAGTTGTTATAGGAAGTAATTGTTTATATTTAAAACAAATGCTTCAATGGAATTATTATAGTTTTATATAAATTATTTTATATATCTAAAAAATATTATTGCAAAAACAATTAAATTTTAAAGACTTTGATAAATTGAGGACTTATATATCAATTAATTTATAATCATTCATTTCTCAAACTCCTAACTTTGTAATAAAGAAGTGATGATTTGATATATTACATAAATATTTATTTATCTCTTTCACAAGCAACAAATAAGCAGTAATTTTTTTTTTTAAATAAGTCACAATATTAAGAGATAATTATGATTGTTAAGCATTTTAATTTTATTTTTGAAGTATATTTAATATAAAATATGTAAACATTATATATATATATATAATTCAAAGTTTTCGATAAAGTAATTATTTAATTAAGAAATAAAAGAAATTATTTGATCAAATGGTAGAATATTTTTATTTTGTTACACCCCGATCGGGAGCTGCCTGCTTTCGGCCGACGTGCTACTCAAATAGTACTACATGTCTTCTTCACAACAGAAAATGCATTTCTCAAATATCCCAAAAATAATTAATTTCTACAATGACTTCCATCGGATGTATAGTTTGAATTGACATATGCACTTCTATCATCCTCATTATCTCATGTGTTGCCTAGATTAGTCTATCTTCGTCACTCAATTCTATCTGCTGCAAAGAACAGAAGAAACAATAAAGCAATATAAGTCCAAATGACTTAGTGAGATAGTATAGCAATAACAACAAAATGACAATTTCACAATTATGGCATAGGAGAAAATAGAAGCATAAATATTTTCAGAAGTTGTGAGAGAAGGTTTTTGTAACACCCCTAATTTTCTTGAATTATGATAGTATAATTGTTAGTTAATTCATTTTAATTTAATTTATGAATTTCCATGATTATTTAGTATTTTAGAAATTTTGTAATCAATATATATATATATATATTACCAATACATTTGATTTCTTGATAATTAAAAGTTTGGGGTCAATTCAAAATTTATTAAAACTTGATTGAACACTTTTTGAAAATGATGGGGTTTGCATGTGAGGGTCTTGGTCAACAGGGTTTAAATTGTAATTTTCAAAATTTTAGGGTATAATTGGGGCTGATTGAAAACCTGGAGGACTAAATTGCAATTTGAGAAATTGGATTTTAATACCAAACGGGCAACAGATTTGTTTCCCACTTTTTTCCTTCCTTGTCTTTTCCTTTCTTCTTCGTTCTTTTCTTTCTCCTTTTTCTCCTTCTCCCGCAAGCACCACCCCCCCGGCGACCCTCTCATCGGCGACCACCAACCACCACACTAACCCCCTTAAACAACTCCCCTCTACCCTCTAACCACCTTTCTCCACCCATGCACGGCTGGAAACCGGCGAGCCACCGTGGCAGTTGAAGCACCGAAGGACGAGTGAACTGGGTTTGCACTTTTTCGGCGACAACTTGGACAGTTGAAGGGTGCTTTGCGTAGTTCTTGGCAAGGAGAAGCAGGATACGTGGTTGCATATGGGTTTGATGCGGCGGAGACAACGAGAAATGGAGATCGGAGCTGACGAAGAAAATGAGAATTTTGGGTTGTTGAGCTCATTTTTGGTGGCTACCGGCCTCGAAACGAGAAACTAAAGGCGGCATTGGATTTAGGAGCTCAAAAGGAGTAGATTGGTGTTGGCTTTGAGATTTTTCGGCGGCGGTGGCAAGAAGACAGAATCTTCCTTTTATCAAGACAATCGTAGTGGCATAGCTGGTTCGTGGATCTGAGCTCCCATTGCGTAGTTGTGGTAAAAGATTGAAGAAATTTATATATATGTATATATATGTACATGCATATGTATATTCTTATTTAATGTTGTATCCATGCTAAGAATAAAACTTGAGGATGATGATATGCCATGTATATGTGTGTGTGTGTGTGTGTGTGTGTGTGTGTTGAACTCTCCCATGCTATGGATGATATTATAGTGGACTTGGACCTGAAATTAAGTTACCAATTGGAAATTATGAATTTGGTAAGAAAATTGAACTTGAGACTTTGGATTGAGGACCTAAATTAGATAGTATTGGAAATTATTGGGACCTTGAACAATTGATGATTTAAGTGACAATATGTAGATCATGTGGTTAAGAAACTTGACTTTATTGATAGGAGAAACAATATGAGAATTAAGATTATTGTATCAAGACTAGTTTTATAGCTATTCTTGGAATTTTATCAATGTTGTCATTTTAAGTTATCATGTTAATAGGATAAATAGCATATGATAATAGGATAAATAGCAAATTTTGGAGTTAAGAACAAATATGATAAAGATGTATTAGGAATTTAAAGTGGGTTCTGACTAAATATATATCATTATTGTTAGGTGATGAAGAAGTGGTTTACGAGGACCAATAGGCAGTCTGCAGAACTTGTACCATCGGAGATTTTGGAGGTGAGGGTCTCCCACTTTGGGTTATTGTTTTGGTTACAGCTATTCGTTAATTGTTGAACTCCTGTGCGGGTCTGCCATTTTGGCCTTGATATATCTATTTGTTCTTGTGGCATAAGCCTCTGTGAGGGTTAATTTTCTTTATTGTACTTGTTCGTAAATTGTTTGACTCGTACTTGCTCGTTCCTTGTTATTGACTTGTATACCCCTGTGAGGGTTCGCACTTGTTTCAATCGTTCATGTTCATTCTGGAGCCCAGAACTCCTGTGTGTCGTGTCTGGTACTTATTTGATCGTACTTGCTTGTTCCTGTTTGAATCGTTATCAGATGCCTTGCCGGCATCCTCATTTGTTATCCTGATATCTAGCCAGTTGGCTTGTATGTACTTGATTGTTGTACTTGATTGGTACTTGTTGTACTTGTTTGGAGATTGTACTTGGGTCGAGTGCTAATCCTACGTGGAATGTTGGGATACTTGGGACACACCTTGCAGTCCGCCTGGGTGTTGAGGGTACGCTATGCAGTCACATAGGTATCCACGACACGCTAAGCAGTACACTCAGGTATCTACTATGCGCCATATAGTCCATATGGGCAATGCGCCATATAATCCGTATGGGCACACCAATCATATACCAAGCTATCACACTATGAAAGTACTTGTTTGATTGGTATAAGGTGATCTGATATGAATGTCTTAACTCATTTCGTTGGAATGCATATTCTGTAAGGGTTTGCTTGCTCGTACTCGTTTCTGCTTGCTTGTGAACTGTTCTTGGAGCAATAAGGCATAAGAGTTTCCTGTTTGCTACATTTATTCTTGTTAAATTGTAATTGTACTTGTATTGCTATTGATTCTAGATCTGTTGAGATGCTCTTCCTTTGACAGGTTCTATTATCGCTTGATACTTATCCCTCACTAAGTCCATTGGACTTACCCCCTCGTTTTCATTACTTTTGCAGACAGAGTGGCCTAAGAATGGAAAGATCTTACTTGAAGTATGGGGATGCTTCTTTTGTAATAGTTTGGTGTCTCTCTTTTGCCTATGGATCGCTAGATGGATAGGTGGTAACATACAAATGTTGTGATATGTCATAATAGACCGAGGCACTTTGATTTTGGGTATATATTTTGCTATATACTTAAGATTTGAACTTTGGTTCGAATGTTATGGTTAATAGTATTATTTAAGACGATGTTATTTTCCGATGCTTTTGAATTACTGTTTGTATTATAAGGTTCAGAAATTAAGTTTGAATTGAGTTGATATCTCAGCTTTGGGTTACCCGAAGGGTGTCACAAGTGCGGTATCGGAGCCTAGGTTGCAGTTGACCTAGGCAAATATTATTGTTGGGATATTTATTGATAGTTTTCACTAAGTTAAGAGGTGTATGAATTTTGGGATATAGATCTTTTAGGAATATTGAGCTCCTTGGAAGACTATGACTGACTTGTGTTATCTTATATTGCAAATTGAATTTTGTGACTTGTATTATAAGATGGTGGGATCGTCTAGTAAAGGCAAGGAACTGGTGTATGAGAACAACCCCGAACACTTGCTACAAGAAATAGAAGACCTTAGGAAAGACAAGGAATGTCTCTCCCAGATATGCCAGCAACTCGAAGAGAAACTTTATGACATGCATGGAGCCTTGCAAGATAAGAGGATGAAATTATGTCATCTTAAGTTGTCAATTGGAGCGAGAGACTACATGATAGATCGAATGATGGAAAGTGTTGAATGGGAAGAAGTTCGAGTTGGTGGAATAACTACTACTCGGATTGAGGAACTTCGGGTAATGCGTCGTCACATGGAGGAAACGTTCAAGGCCCTAGATGCTGATTATAGAAGAACTATGGACGTGCCTCACCCGATCATGGAAGAAATTCGTCGAATGATGATGCACTACCACACAACCATATATCAAGTTATCGAAGTCAGTGTCAGTATCGACACCAGTGCAGGACCTGCTCGAGTTCGTCCATATTTTAGTTAAGGTCATCAGATGGGCATACATATAGAGGAGCGACCAGTGGAGAACTAAGAAAGAGAACCTATAGAGAATCCTGCCGAAGAACCTAAAGAAGATCCCAAGGAAAAAGAAGTTCCTAAGGCTCCTGCAGCAGATCCGATGGCAATGGAAGACGATGGAGATGATAAGCTCGTGGTTGGAGGTATTAACATAGCTTTCTTGAGAGATGAACTGAATCAAGAGGAGTCCAATGAGGAAGCCATGGAATATGATGAATCCGATGTCACTGATGCTAAGAACTCGGATTAGGCAGTAGTCTGGCTAGGTGTATGTTTATATAGTAGTAGTGTTTGACCGTTGACATAGCATTGACCAATTTTCCCTCGAACATATGACTATTTTGTGATATTATCCTATCGTTTTGTCTTAGATTGGGCATTTGGCTAGTTGATATATTAAATTCACTTGTATGACTTTTAACGACTTTAATGACTGTATGTTATAATGGATTTCGCTTTTGCTGATCGTTTATCTATTTCTTTTCTGTTTAACGATATTAAACCTTGTAAGTTAATATTTTCCAATTTATATTAGTTGAGAATAATGAGAATTATGCTTACAAGCTATGCTGATAAGTTAAATTCCCGTTAGATTTTAAGAATAGATGGCATCTAGAGAAAGTGCTGATACTCACATACCTGCAAGAACGGGTGTAAGGGGCAGATCGCTAGATCGGCGGCCTAATGTGCCTTGAGCCCCTAGAAGAGAAGCATCTGTCCATCCACGACATCTGTCAAAGGATAAAGTTTCTCAAACCGCTCCAATTGATCAGCCAGCGATGGATCCCCCGATTGAGCCTAATTATAGGGAAATATAGAGGCCCAGATAACCAGATCACCAACCAGCAGACAGAGCGGGAGTGGCGGAAGTACTCACAGAAGACAGAGCCTTGGAAAGGTTCTTCAGGTTTCAGCCGCCAAAATTCTTTGGCGAACCAGATGATCACAGAGCTGAAGAATGGTTGGAAGATTTGGAAACATATTCGGGACATTTGTTACCCAGACGAAGCTGGTGGCGGATGATAGATCGTAGGTGGATAGCTGTGGATACCCCCAGAACCTAGGAAAACTTCGTTCGAGAGTTTAAGGACAAGTATATGCCACTAGTAGCCAAGGAAGCTATAGAGCAGGAATTTATAGATCTGATACAAGGGAATCAGTCGGCCAGCCAGTACGAGGCCACTTTCAGTTGGTTGGTATAATACGCCCCTTATGTCCAAGGAGATGAAAATTTGCAGACCAGACGATTCTTACAGGGACTAAAGCCAGAACTGAGAAGAGGTTTGGCCACCTGGGATTTGCAAAATTTCAATTTGGCTGTGAATAAGGCTTTACAACTTGAAGCAGAGTTACAAGAAATCCGAAAGATTGAGGACAGAAACAGAAAAGGAAGGCCAATCTCGGGAGGGCACAGTGGAACCAGCAGAAAGCAACTAAGACTTCAGGCCAGTAGTGCTTCTCAAAGAGTTCCTCAGAATAACCAGATGACAGATTTAGATCAGGGTAAAGCACCAATGCGGTGTGGGTTTTGCGGAGCTCTGGGCCATAAAGAAATAGAATGCTGGAAGAATCAGGGCAATTACTTAAGATGCGGAAGTGATCAACACTTCATGAGAGATTGCCCTAGATTGAAAGGTCCACTACCAACCAAAAAAGGAAAACAGGCAGCCGAAACTTGAGGAAAGCAAAGAGTTCGGGCCCGTGCATATGCTATCACTGGTGAAGATGCACCAGATCCTAATGAAGTGGTGAAAGGTACTGTTTCTATTTTTGAAATTTCTGGTAAAGCATTATATGACCCTTGTGCCTCGCACTCTTTCATATCTATTGCATTATCAGATAAATGAATATACAACCTGAGACCATGAATTATCAAATTGAGGTTTAGATACCCTTAAGGACAGGGATAACCACCAACACCATATATCGGGTTTTCTTGGTAATAATTGGGAATCAAAAATATCCCGCTAACCTCATTCAATTGCCAATTCAAGGATATGAATTAATATTAGGAATGGATTGGCTATATCACCATCAAGCTCAGGTGAACTGTTTTACCAAGGGTGTGACACTCGAGGAAGTGACACTAGTATCAACACACCATTCAGCATACAACTCATCTACAATAGCAGTCATCTCGACTGTAGAGGCCCGATAGATCTTAAGTTAAGGCAGGCAAGGATTCTTGGCTTACCTCATAAATAAGCCTCGGGACATTGTTCAGCTTAAGAGCGTGGAAGTAGTAGCTGAATATTCGGAAGTGTTCCCTGAAGAACTAAACTCGTTACCTCCTGAGAGAGAGATAGAATTTGTTATTCATACTCTGCCAGGGGTTACGCCTTTTTCCAAGACTCCTTATAGAATGGCACCAGCCGAACTTAAGGAACTAAAGAATCAACTTCAAGAACTCCTGGAAAAAGGATTTATTAGACCAAGTACATCGCCTTGGGGAGCTCTAGTGTTGTTCGTCAAAAAGAAAGATGGATCCTTAAGAATGTGCATTGATTACCGGGAACTGAATAAAATCACTGTTAAGAACAAATATCCCCTATCTCATATTGAGGAATTGTTATATTTGTTGCAAGGGTCGAGGATCTTGTCAAAATTGGATTTGAAGCACGTATATTATCAGTTAAAGGTTAGGGAAACGGATATTCAAAAGACCGCTTTTAACTCCTGGTATAGTTATTTTGAGTTTGTGGTGATGCCATTTGGTCTGACCAATGCACTGGCAGCATTTTTGGATTTAATGCATCGGGTTTTTAAGCCTTATTTAGACCAGTTTGTGATTATATTTATGGACGACATTCTGGTATTTTCAAAGTCCAAAGAAGAACATGTAAAGCATTTATATGTAGTTCTCCAAACTCTGAACAAACATCAGTTGTGCACTAAATTTAGCAAATGTGAGTTTTGGATGGAACGAATAGCTTTTCTGGGACATGTTATCACTCATAGAGAAATAGAAGTTGATCCCTCCAAAGTGGATGTGATAACCAATTGGAAGAAACCCGAAAATGTTACTGAAATTTGGAGTTTTCTAGGCCTGGCCGGTTATTACCAAAGATTTGTTCAAGATTTTTCCAAAATAGCTGGTCCCTTAACTAGGTTAACCCAGAAAGGGCAACCTTTTATCTAGAATGAGGATTGTGAGCAGAGTTTTCAGGAATTGAAAATTCCATTGACGACAACTCCTATTCTAGCTCTTCCAGATGGCCTAGAAGGATTTGTGGTCTATACAGATGCTTCCAAGAAGGGGTAGGGATGTGTATTGATACAAAGAGGGTGTGTTATCGCTTGTGCATCTAGAAAAATAAAGCCACATGAAGAGAACTACCCAACTCATGACCTGGAATTAGCAGCAGTCATTTTTGCATTATCTAAGTGGAGACATTATCTCTATGGAGCTACCTTTGAGATATATACCAACCACAAAAGCCTCAAATATTTACAGTCACAAAAGGATTTAAATATGAGGCAACGAAGATGGATGGAGCTTTTGGGAGATTATGATTTTTCAATCTCTTATCACCCTGGAAAAGCTAATGTAGTGGCCGATACTTTAAGCCGAAAAGCAGGATTGGCTCACTTACACGAAACAGAAATGCCTGGAAGCTTAGAAGCAAGGGTTGTGATGAAACTTAAACAGTGAGTTTGGGTTGCAGGGATAAGTATACACCCTGAATGTATGATGAGATCAAGCGAGCTCAAGCTAAAGATAAATGGATATTGAAACAGAAGGAAATGATCAGGGGTGCGAAAGAGATAGAATTCAGAATTGATAGCCAAGATACCTTTTTATTTCGGAACAGACTATGCGTGCCAAGAGACATCAAGAAAAGACTTTTGGATGAGGTACACAAGACCAAGTTTGCAGTACATCCTAGGGGTGCTAAGATGTATTAGGATCTATGTAACACCCCCTCTCAAGACAGCACCCAAGCTGAGGTGCTACACAATTCAGTCTTAAAATTTTGCATGTAGCAAACAATAGATCCATAAACTTGTCTCCAAATCCTTCAAGCCATACAGAATATTAACTCCATATATCCTGGACACAATTACATAATACATATAATTCAATAAAACATATACTGGTCTCAAGCAATCACCATCATTCATGACCTTTTTCAAGGTTCCAATTTCACCTTGACATATATGGAACTTCATATAGGTACAATCAAAAGTCTATACTATTAAAAAATACATTCAAGCCTGAGGTCCTTGCCCATCATCTGTACCTGTTAGAGAAAAGTCAAAATAATGTTGGAGGGTAAGTCATAAGGACTTAGTGAGGGAAGAGAGACTAAAAAGATTTGAAGAAAAGGATCGTGGTGCAATTATCAGTGAATAGGTGTTAACAACAAGAATGCCCATATGAATTAGCAATGTATATATTACTCAGAAGATCAAAGTTTAATGAACTGTTGGCATCCTTTCTTATTGCTCCCAGATGAAATTATGGTTGTTAGTACCGGGCATCGGTACAGTATAAATAGAACTTCCTTATCGCTCTATTGCTCGAGCACTCAGCTCGGCATGTAATAACTTGTCTGTAAGGCATGGTCGACCGCATGCCAGATCTCGCCACTCACAGTTCGCTACCTCCAGCTCCTTGTTGAGTCAGGATCGTAGGTGGGTACTAGTCGGTAAACCTATCACCGTCGATCTGTTCCGCCCAATCGTCTTTTCGAACCTAGCCCCAGGCCCAGCTCCCCCATGGCGTTCCTCCGAGTGGGTTCCCCCATCGTGTCCCATAGTTAATAATATGTAATGTCAACGTATATGAGTTTAACCTTTGAACAATCAGTATGAATATAATAAGGTACAATTTGTAACAATCAATATATTAGCCAGCACGGCCATTTCGAAATAATAATCCAAGCATCCTGCTGGGATTGGCACTCAATCTTTACAATCAATAATCAAGTATGTCTTATAGGCCAAATAATCAACACACAAAATAGATTCAAGAAATACAGGGTCAGCTGGCAAGGCTGTGAGGTACAAGGAATAGAAATCGACAACATGAAGAGAGTTTCAGGCACCGAAACAACTAAAACAGATTTGATGATAAAGAATAACCCTCACAGGGGTGTTCAAATCAGATGTCAGATAATAAAATGAAATCGATATCAAACGATAACCCTCACAGGGGTGCTCCAATCAAATGATAGATAACAAATCAGATTTCAAGCATATTCAGAGTGCGATATAGAAACAGAAAACCCACACAGGGGCTTATCACAAATAACAGATAGTTAGAAAAGGTGCCAGATTAGCAGACCCTCACCTCTTGTAGTATCATAGAAAACTATCACAATCTGCCATCTACCGGTACGCAGAACCCACTTCCACTTCACCTAACCAAAATAGTATAATTACATTTAAAATCCATATTTGACTTCCAGCATCACTGTCATGCTTATTAGTACTCCAAATTCACCAAATAATCATATTAACATAATAGTTTAAAGCTTAAACGGCTCTATTGATCTAATAACAACCAATAAGATCGATTATATCCAAATTAATCTCGATTTCATATCAAGTCTAATAACTAAGCAATAACTAGTTCTTAATTACATAGTTGCTCTTGTTATATCATCCAAAATTCACAATAATTGTCCAATTACTATTGCTTGGATCTAAATCCATAAATCTACAAGTTAAGGTTCAAATCCTTTA
This sequence comes from Jacaranda mimosifolia, assembly GCA_018894105.1. Lineage (NCBI taxonomy): Eukaryota > Viridiplantae > Streptophyta > Magnoliopsida > Lamiales > Bignoniaceae > Jacaranda > Jacaranda mimosifolia. The sequence goes on along the minus strand of CM032118.1, from coordinate 17,272,684 downwards.
ATTAACTCAATTAATTCCAACATAACAAATATTCAGGTCTACAACTTATAGGTACTCCTTGCTTAGGGATCTCAAACACTATCACATTCATATCAATACATCCCAAATTCGATTCTTAGCATAGATACAATCTAAATTAAGAGAATACAGCATATGCATATATATAACATGGTACAACCAATTAAAGCTTAATCCTCACACTCCATATTACCCAAATTGCTTATCTATGCCTCAAAATCACGAACCAAGAGCACCACTGCGATCGTCGGAATGAGGAGAAGAAACTGGTCTGGGGTCGCCAGAGCGCTGCCGTCGTCGAAAAATATCAAAACTACCACCGCTCTCCTCCTTTCTTTCTCTTGAGTCCAATGGTGTGTTTAGTTTCACGTTTCAAGGCTTGGAAGGCCTTCAACAGAAGATCACATCCTTAAAACACCATTTTCGCCATCGTAACTGTTCCTCCGTTTTTAGTTGCTGCCGCTGCTCCGATCAGCCATGCAACGCCTCTACCTTGTTCCCCTCATTGAATACTAGCTAAACCATCATTTAGATGCTCCATTAGACACCAAAAAATGAGTAACCCAGTTGCTCACCGTGATATGGTTTTCGGCCGTTCCCCGTCGCTCTGTTCCGGCAGTCGCCCGCCACGTGTGGTGGTACAGGTGGAGTACTGGACGTAAGGGGAGTTGGTTTAGGTTGTTAGTTTGGAGTGATGACCGGAGTCTCGCCGGAGATGGTGATGTCTTCGGTGAAGTTATTAAAGAAAAAAGAGCAGGAAGAAAGAAGAAAGAAAAAGGAAGGAAAGAAAATAAAGAAAATGTCTTGCTGCCTGATTTGGTCTTTTAAAAAATCCAACTTTCCATATTTGCAATTTAACCCTTGAAACAATGACTTTGCTCAATTGAATCCATGAAGTTTTTAAAATCTCTCATAAGTCCCTGTTGACTTTTTATCTACCATGCAAACCCCTCAAATCAAGAAAATATTCAATTTAATCCTCTAAAAATTCGTAATTCAAACCCCCAAACTTTATAAACTAATTAAATAAAATTTCATAAATCAAGAATAAATAAAATAATAATTTAACATAATTCCCCAAATAATAATTATCATAATTAATAAAATAATTAGGGATGTTAAAATCTAAAACGACAGTTCTGGTGGAAGGAAATGAAGAAAGATATTTCAGATTATGTGCAAAAGTGTCTAACCTGTCAGCTGGTAAAAGCAGAGCACCAAAGACCATCAGGATTGCTACAGCCGCCTTTAATCCCAGATTGGAAATGGGAACAGGTGACCATGGATTTTGTAAATGGTCTACCTACAGTTCGAGATGGGTATGATAGTATATCGGTGATTGTGGACCAATTGACTAAATCCGCACATTTTCTGCCAGTTGGAACGCAATATAAAGTTGAAAAGTTAGCATAATTATATGTTAAGGAAATCGTTCGGCTGCATGGCATTCCCACCAGTATAGTGTCAGATTGTGATCCAAAATTTACATCGAGACTCTAGAAAAGACTGCAAGAACATTTGGGAACAAAACTGAAATTTAGCTCTACTTCTCCCCCACAAACAGACGGGCAATCAAAAAGGGTAATACAGATCTTAGAAGATATGTTACGAGCCTGTGTTATGGAGTTTAGTGAAAGTTGGGATCGACATCTCCCTTTGATATAATTTGCCTACAACAACAATTACCAGGCTACTATTAAAATGGCACCATATGAAGCCTTGTACGGTAGAAAGTGTTGATCGCCAGTACACTGGGATCTAGAAGAGCACAGAGGGAATCAACAAGTACTATAAGACCAAAGTTGATTCAAGAAACTGTCGAGAAAGTGCAAGTGATTAAGTAGAGAATGAAAGCAGCACAGGATCGACAAAAGAGCTATGCCGATAAAAGGAGAAAGTGATAAAGTTTTACTAAAAGTATTCCCAAGAAAAGAGGTGAAACGAATAGGAAATGGAGGAAAGCTGGGTCTAAGGTTTGTGGGACCATATGCAATATGCGAGAAAGTGGAACCTGTAGCTTATCGATTGGTACTACCTCAGAATTTGATAGGAATACATGACGTTTTTCATGTTTCACAACTTCGAAAATACTATCCTGATCCCTCTCATATCATATTACTAGAGAATGTGCAAGTTAAGAGTGATTTTTCATATGAAGAGACTCCAGTACGCATTCTGGATCAAAGATTTTGAGAACTCAGGAATCGGAAAATTTCCCAAGTAAAAGTATTATGGCGCAATCATAATGTGGAAGAAGCCACGTGGGAGTCAGAAGATCTCATGCGCCGTCAATATCCTGAACTCTTCCAATTTTCAAGTGAGAATCTGGGGGCCAGATTCTTTTAAGGGGGGGAATGTGTAACACCCCTAATTTTATTGAATTATGATAGTATAATTGTTAGTTAATTCATTTTAATTTACTTTATGAATTTCCATGATAATTTAATATTTCAAAAATTTTGTAATCAATATATATATTACCAATACACTTGATTTCCTGATAATGAAAAGTTTGGGGTCAATTCAAAATTTATTAAAACTTGATTGAACACTTTTTGACAATGATGAGGTTTGCATGTGAGGGTCGTAGTCAACAGGGTTTAAATTGTAATTTTCAAAATTTTAGGGTATAATTGGGGCTGATTGGAAACCTAGAGGACTAAATTGCAATTTGAGAAAATGGATTTTAAAACCAAACAGGTAGCAGATTTGTTTCTTATTTTCTCCCTTCCTTTTCTTTTCCTTTCTTCTTCGTTCTTTTCTTTCTTCTTTTCTCCTTCTCCCGCGAGCACCATCACCCCCGGCGACCCTCTCACCGACGACCACCAACCACACTAACCCTCTTAAACAACTCCCCTCTACCCTCTGACCACCTTCCTCCACCCATGTACAGCTGGAAATCGGCGAGCCACCGTGGCAATTGAAGGACCGAAGGACGGGTGAACTGGGTTTGCACTTTTTCGGCGACAACTTGGATGGTTGAAGGGTGTTTCGGGTAGCTCTTGGCAAGGCGAAGCAGGATACGTGGTTGCATGTGGGTTTGGCGTGGCCGAGACGACGAGAAATGGAAATCAAAGCCGGCGGAAAAAATGAGAATTTTGGGCTGTTGAGCTCATTTTTGGTGGCTACAGGCCTCGAAACGAGAAACTGAAGGCAGCATTGGATTTAGCAGCTCAAAAAGAGTAGATTGGTGTTGGCTTTGAGATTTTTCGACGGCGGCGGCGGCGGCAGGAAGACAGAATCTTCCTTTCGTCGAGACAATCATAGTGGCGTAGCTAGTTCGTGGATCCGAGCTCCCATTGCGTAGTTGTGGTAAAAGATTGAAGAAATTTATATATATGTATATATATGTACATGCATATGTATATTCTTATTTAATGTTGTATCCATGCTAAGAATAAAACTTGAGGATGATGATATGCTATGTATATATATATGTGTGTGTGTGTGTGTGTGTGTGTGTGTGTGTTGAACTCTCCCATGCTATGGATGATATTATAGTGGACTTGGACCTTAAATTAAGTTACCAATTGGAAATTATGAATTTGATAAGAAAATTGAACTTGAGACTTTGGATTGAGGACCTAAATTAGATAGTATTGGAAACTATTGGGACCTTGAACAATTGATGATTTAAGTGACAGTATGTAGATCATGTGGTTAAGAAACTTGACTTTATTGATAGGAGGAACAATATGAGAATTAAGATTATTGTAGGAAGACTAGTCTTATAGCCATTCTTGGAATTTTATCAATGTTGTCATTTTAAGTTATCATGTTAATAAGATAAATAACAAATTTTGGAGTTAAAACAAATACGATAAAGATGTATTAGGAATTTAAAGTGGGTTCTGACTAAATATATATCATTATGGTTAGGTGACGAAGAAGTGGTTCACGAGGACCAATAAACAGTCTGCAGAACTTGTACCATCGGAGATTTTGGAGGTGAGGGTCTCCCACTTTGGTTATTATTTTGGTTACAGCTATTCGTTAATTGTTGAACCCCTATGCGGGTTTGCCATTTTGGCCTTGATATATCTATCTATTCTTGTGGCATAACCCCTGTGAGGGTTAATTTGCTTGATTGTACTTGTTCGTAAATTGTTTGACTCGTACTTGCTCATTACTTGTTATTGACTTGTATACCCCTGTGAGGGTTCGCATATGTTTCAATCGTTCTTGTTTTTTCTGGCACTCGAAACTCCTATCTGTCATGTCTAGGTACTTGTTTGATCGTACTTGCTTGTTCCTGTTTGAATCATTATCAGATGCCTTGCCAGCATACTCGTTTGTTGTATCCTGATATCTAGCCAGTTGGCTTGTATGTACTTGATTGTTGTACTTGATTGATACTTGTTGTACTTATTGTACTTGTTTAGAGATTGTACTTGGGTCGAGCGCCAATCCTACACGAAATGTTGGGATACTTGGGACACGCCTTGCAGTCCGCCTGGGTGTCGAGGGTACGCTATGCAGTCACATAAGTATCCGCGATACGCTAAGCAGTCCGCTTAGGTATCTGCTATGCGCCATACAGTTCATATGGGCACACCAATTGTATACCAAGCTATCACGCTAAGAAAGTACTTGTTTGATTGGTATAAGGTGATCTGATATGAATGTCTTAACTCATTTCGTTGGAATGCATATTCTGCAAGGGTTTGCTTGCTCGTACTCATTTCTACTTGCTTGTGAACTATTCTTGGAGCAATAAGGCATGAGAGTTTCCTGTTTGCTACATTTGTTCTTGCTAAATTGTAATTGTACTTGTATTGCTATTCATTCTAGATCTGTTGAGATGTTCTTCCCTTGACAGGTTCTATTATCGCTTGATACTTATCCCTCACTAAGTCCATTGGACTTACCCCTTCGTTTTCATTACTTTTGCAGACAGAGTGGCCTAAGAATGGAAAGTTCTGACTTGAAGTATAGGGATGCTTCTTTTGTAATAGTTTGGTGTCTCTCTTTTGCCTATGGATCGCTAGATGGATTTGTGGTAAAACAGAGATGTTGTGATATGTCATAATAGACCGAGGCACCTTGATTTTGTGTAAATATTTTTCTATATACTTAAGATTTGAACCTTGGTTCAAATGTTATGGTTAATAGTACTATTTAAGCCGATGTTAGTTTCCGCTGCTTTTGAATTATTGTTTGTATTATAAGGTTTAGAAATTAAGTTTGAATTAAGTTGATATCTCAGCTTTGGGTTACCCGAAGTGGGGTGTCACAGTTTTATTCAAAGTTTTGAGGTGATCCATCTCACCACCGTCCCATACCCGTGAAGAGACTTCACAAAATTCCCTATTTCTCACAAAAGTTTAAACATCAACTTCATTAAAAAGAGGGTCGATATGCCATTTGAACATTCACTAGATTCCGGTCAAATAATTAAGATTCAAAGTATAAGTGTCAGGTATACCGAATAAACTAAACATAATTTATCAAAACATTTTCACTGTTAAGTTGTTGGTGGTTCTCCTACCTTGTCACTCCACTTTTGAAAACATGAAATCTTTATCCCTCCAAAGTACCAAGTGATCAGCTCGAATACTTAAATATTCACTAGGCATGGCTAGCCACATGCCTGATCCCGCTCATAGGCGGCTACCTCCAGCTGACCTACTGAGTAGGGATTTTGTATGCATCATGCGCATGTATCGATCGAAAGATCTATGACACCCCACTCCGAGTAACCCAAAGTTGAGATATCAAAACATTCTAATCAATAATTCTGAACCCAAAATACAAGCAATAGCCCATAATTAAACTTTCCAAGCTTATCAGAAATAGCAACGGATTCGAACTTATACAAACCTTAAACAATCCTGTAACATACAGCACATAAACTAAATATATGCCACAAAGTCTCAAATTCAAATTATCAGAAGCAACGGAATTTCAAACTTAACAAACTCGATAAACCATAAAGTAAATGCCAAGATTCACATTCTTACATAACAAAATATTTACAATCCTTAAATCATCCATATCAATGTAACGTTTCACATGCCTTAAATCTATACTTAGCAATCAGAAGATTTCCATATATATATGCAACATCTAATCTATTACAAAACATACTCATGTCCAGCCTGGAGCCCAAAGTCCTCGCTTATTCCCTGTTTGAGAGAATCATAATAAATGGGGGGTAAGTCCAAAGGACTTAGTGAGGGATAACAGTAAGCATAACAGAAAGAATTTGTTGAGGAAGAATCAACTCAACAGACTGTAAATCAATAGTCAATTAGAACATACCAAAATACGGTTAGACAGTCAGGTAGGCAAGCAGTCAAGCAAGCAATCAGTCAATCAGTCAGTGAGTCAAGCAGTCAATCAGTCAGGAAACAATCAAAATCAATCAATAAACAAATCAGATCAATCGAATCAATCTAACAATCATATCAGTTGCTTAACAACTCATCCCACTTTACAGCTGGGAACAACATATCGGCTCGTCCTGAACTTAACAACTAGGAACAACGTATCAGATCAGTAACAGATAACGGACAGTCGAATATCAAATCAACAGATAACAGTATGGACAGATAACAAATAACAGTAGAAGGTTTTGGGCACCAGAACGGACAGATAATAGATATCAATCGAAGGATAGCCCACACAGGGGTATACAGGTCAATTGCCAGATAACAAACAAATTCTGAACAATTAACAGATTTCAATAACATATCTGAGTACGGTACAAAAACAGAAAACTCACACAGGAGTTTATTCCAATAATAGATAATTGAAAGGAGTGCCAGGTCGGCAGACCCTCACAAGGGTGTTCAAATCAGATAATAGATAACAATCAAGAACTTAATCAAATACAAATTTCAATAAACACGAACAGGTACGGTACAAGCATATTTAACCCTCACAAGGGTTCTTCCACAAGAACAAATAGATATATTCAAGGCCAAATTGGCAAACCCTCACCTCCGTGATCTCAAAAGTGCTACCACAAAGCAGCATATTGGTCCGGGGGACCAACTTCGTCGTTACCTAACCAAAAAGTAATATTTATATTCAAAATCCATACTTAATCCTATTAATCACAATTATACCATTAATAATCAAAAATTACTAATTTGTCGATTAATACGGTACCTCATTCTTATTTTCAAGGTCATGGTCATAATCCTAAATCACACAATATAGCTAATCCTTACATAATCAATTCCTAATCAAATGTCATCTAATCTTATAATATAATCCTTAATACTATTTTAAATCCAAGTTTTGGCATTTTGCATAAGTCCAGGTGTACTATTCAATATCCCATAGCATAGGAAACCAACACATATATATAGCATATCATCATCCCCTAAATTCTATTATTGGCATGGGTACAAATTCAATAAGAAAAATATACATATGCATGTACATATATATATACAACAACTTTCTTCCAAGCCTTTACCACAACTACGCAATGAGACCTTGGATTTATGAACAAATCACGCCGTTGCGTTCATCATGTCGAGAGGAAGATGTTGTCCTCCCACCGCCGCCGCGCCGTCGCCAAAAAATTGTGAAATCACCACCGTTCTCCTTTCGACGAGAGCTATCCAACACCACCCTCGATTTACAATTTCAAGGCCTGTAGCCACCAGAAACGACCTCAACAGCCCTAAAACATGTTTTCCTCTGCCGTGCTCCGATCACCGCCAATCTTCACCGCTGCCGTGTAGAACTCCCATGCAACACTTCCATGATGATCTCCGTGCTAAGATCTACCCAGACCACCTCCCAGGAGTCAAAATCATTGTCGGAAAATTGGAACCCACTTGCCCCACCGTGAAGTGGTGTCTCGATCTCTCTCTCTCGGTGGCTCGCCGGTGGTTGTTCAGCCGTGCATATAAGTGTGGCCAGAGGTGTGGGAAAGTTGTTTGGATGGTAAGGTGAAGTGAATTGTAGCCAGGAATAAAATCGCCAAAGAGGAGATGGTGGTCGCGGGTGGAGAGAAATGGAAGAAGAAATAAGGAAGAAAGGAAAATGAAAACATTCAAGCTGCCCGTTTTGGTTGTTTTTAAAAATCCAATTTTCCAAATTTCAAATTAGCCCCTAAAACTTTGCCCAGCTTACAATTAGACCCTTTAAAATCCGCCGGCTCTTCAATTCGGCCCCTAGACATGTGGTTGCTTAACTTTGACCCCTTTAACCAGAATTAATAGCTATGCAACCCCAAAAGTTTCTCAAGTGATGTTCAATCAAGTCCTTCAAAATCATAAATCTGACCCCAAAACTTTCCAATTTCTCGCAATGGAGTCCTTTTATATTTCTTTTCTGGGACTTAAAATCCGACCAATAATTCTCTTAATGTCTAAATTCTTATTTCCAAAAATACTAAATTTTAGAGGTGTTACAAGATCTATCACCGCAGACCATTCCGCCCAGCAGTCTTTCGTAACTGATCCCAGGGCCCATCCTCAAGAGTGTTAAGTATAATCACTGATATCACTGAATGTATCCAACAGCATATAACTTAATGCATCACTTTGCATTTTAAGCATGTAATAACTGATTCTGCCCAAGCTGGTTTTAACTAGATATGGCGAGTAAAATATATATTTCGAAATCACTTTTTAATTTCCTCAACACAATCGCCAAATATCAGGTAAAGCGATATCAATCAATATCAACAAAAGCACTAAGTATAAAAGGGCGATGTGGAGTACTATTTTCTACACATAAATTAAAAGGAATCAAGCGACCAGGATATATAACAAGTATATATGTTCTTTCCCCAACAAAGAAATCTCATACTAAAGAGTATAAACTCATCTGGCAACTGTAGAGGAATTCCTAGTCGTTTAATCTCTCAGGTTCTGGCTTCCTTATCAGTCCGAGAACTGTCATACGATAACACAAGTTATTATCCGATCAATCTTTTGATTCTTAAATGTAAATACAGTTAATATCTTTATCAAATTTAAGGTTACTCTGACACTCAAGTTCACTTTAACTCTTATCTGAAATGGCCTTAATCTTCCAATTACATGATATTTTGATATCGCAAGACTCTACTTGCTCGAACTCAATCATTCCTACTTTATCGTCTTAATAGTATCACATGCTCAGGCCAACTCAATCCCCAAATTACCCTCAACAACTCCATTCGTTACTTTACTTATTTTATAGTACGTGGTGAGGGTTCAAGTTCTTAAACCGGTTGGGCTTATGAATTTATCGGGTCCATATCTAATAACCCATTTTCATTATATTCTTTATATAACTTAATCGTTAGATTAAGCTCAACTATATTTTATCTATAACATATACATTATCATGTCTAAGAGTATAATTTTAAATCAATCTTTCCAAATTTATTGACCTTAGGATTATAGTCAATCTTGCTCATTATTCGCAATTAATCATCGTCTCAAATGTCAGGGTGTTACATATTTAATTACTTTTTTTGGATAAATTTCAAGTTTTTTGGATAAAAATATATAATTAATTAAAAAAATCTAACTCTTTAATTGAAAAAATAAGTTAATATTTATTGGAGCTCATATTTATTAGATAATTTTATTACTTCGCATATCCATTTAATTTTTTATAATTAATATTATCAAAGTGAATATAAATTACTAAATATGAAATATATCAATTGCGAAAAAGTATTAAATTAGCAATAAAATTTTGATTTTTAGCTGTACATACATAATTTTTTATAAATAATTTATTTATTGAAGAGAAATAAAATTATTTTCTTATAAATATATTATAATAAGTAAAGATTCAACTAATCAAAATAAATTTATCAAAGCACATGATATTATATAAAAACAAAATAAAAAAATTCTTTCTTATATGTACATAATTAGAAATGGGTAATTCAAGTGCTAATAAATTTAATAAATGTCTTACAGAAAAATATATAGCATTTCGTCATTCAGTTGATAAGAAAATTAAAATAATTTCAACAACTTAATAAAATTATAATATTTTTAAATATTTCATTACATCACATTGTTTGAGGTACACTAATCAAATATGAAGTATATATCATTTTTCTTATTTAGATCAATCGAGAGAGCTACAATTAAAATAATAGTAAAATAAAAATTCAATATCAAATATAAATTCTTATACGAACATACAGAAATATTTAAAAATAGTATTTAGAATAAATACATAACATATAATTAATTGAAATAAAAAAGTATTGCATGCTGACATTATTAAATAATGCAAAAATTACAATCCTAAGTTGGTCATAAGAATTTTAATTTTAAATAAATATTGAAAAAATAATAAAATAATAACATTGATACAATATTTAAATTAGTCAGTCGATCATAGAGTCAATCAATCAATCAGTCAATTAGTCTTTCAGTCGGTCAGACATATCCAAGCATGATAGCTTGGCACACAGTAGATGCCTAGGAGTCTCCCTAGCATATGGCAGACTAATGGTAGATGCTTAGATATCCCTAGCACATCACAGACAAACAATAGATGCCTAGGAGTATCCCTAGCACATCACTGACAGACGGTAGATGCCTAGGAGTATCCCTAACACACTACTGACAGGCGGCAGATGTATAGGCGTATCCCTAGCACATCACAGAGAGACGATAGATGCCTAGAAGTCCCCAACACATCATAGACACCCAAACATTCCGCTAGGATTGGCACTTGATCTGAACATATCTATGTACATGTAACAACTTGCACAGATGCCCATACGAACCGTATGGTGCACCGTTGATACAAGTTAAACAAATATGCTAACGAGGCAACTATAACAATATAGAACAGTTCAACACAGTAACAGGCAATCGAGCGATACAAAATACAGGCAATAGTTCTTGAGAACCTCATAGGGTTCGATAATCAACAACAACAATAATGAAAATTAAGACAGGTATCAGATCAGTAGAACTTAATTGGGTTCAACGATAGCTATGGAATAAGCTCATACAAAGCAAGTACCGATTAGCAGATCCTTACAGGATTATAATAATTAATAGAGTACGATAATCAATTCAAGTACAACTCTCATAGGGGTTTATCAAGATAACCGATAAGTACAAGAAATGCTAGATTGGTAGACCCTCACCTTTGTAATCTCAGAAAAAGGCAACCACCATTAATAATCTATTGGTCAGCACGACCCACTTCTTAGTCACCTAACCAAAATAGTATATTCACAGTTAAAATCCCTATTCAACTCTAATAATCCTTAATAATTACAGTTACACCATTAGCAGTCTAAAATCACTACTGCTAAACTAATACAGTAGTTTTAGGGTTTTACCGATTCCAATAATGGGATGTAATCTAGTCCAAAATTATATAATTATCCTCATAACATTATCCCAAATCAGTAATAATAGTCCAATCATCTTAATAATCCATTTATTGTCACTTAAGTCCCAAATCACAAAATTAGTGTTTTCTCTTTCGATTAACTCAGTTAATCCCAAGATTATCTTATAACATTATAAATTCGGGTCTACTAACTCATACACTTATATGCATGTCTCAATTTCCTAATCAGATCGCGTATTCTTTTGTTGGTACAATGTATCGTAAGATTTGGAAGGTATATACATACACATGCATATAATTTAAACCCAATTCCCATTTTTACCCAATTTCTTCTTATCGGAGCCCCAAAATCACGATCAGCTTCCGTGCATGCATTCCTTGTGATGAGATAAGGATTCTATCCTAACACCACCTCTAGTAGTCGTCCGCCGCCATCGAAGATGGCCAACAACACCACCAATAGACACAATTCAACCCAACAAAGCAAACCCCTCAATCAATTTTGAGTTTCGCCATCGGGAAGGCCCCCAATTGGCCAAAAAATCATCAACATACCACCAACATCGCCGCACTATTTTTTCCAATTCTGACACCACCAGTGATCCATTCTGAAATCTGAAACTACTGGTGTGCTCCTTGAGCTAACAGCTACAAAACCTAGTACTCAAACTCGAGCTTCAGTCACCAAGACAAAGAAACCCATCACCATTGCCACAATTGAGACTTCCAACTTTATTTTCGACCATTACACAAGTTAGTTCTATGAGATTTTGGCATTTTTGAGTTCCTTGAGCTGAGAGGAGTAAAATGGTGTATAATATGGTAGGTTTTGTCGTTCGTCGGAAAATGTTGCTAGAGGAAGAAGACAATGGCCATATGTGTGAATTAGAAAAAATAGGGGGTGCAATTGCTATATATAAACCTATTTTTTGGAATTATAAATTGACCACCAAAACTTCTGCCTAGCTTCCAATTAAGTCCTTCCAAATATTGAGCATCTTCAATTCAGGCCCTAGACTTATTATTGGCTCAATTCCACCCACTTGACCCAAAATATTTCCATGCAAACCCCCAGAATAATTAAATGTGGTCTAATCAAGTCTTCTCAATTTGCAATTTGACCGCAAAACTTCCAAGCTTCTTACACTCAAGTCTTTTTGTTAATTTTTCAAGCCCTAAAATCTGATCAATCAATATCTTCATTTCTAAATCCTTAATTTTCTAAAACACCAAATTTTATGGGTGTTACACACATACCATATTTTGTCAGCATTGATTTTCTCAATACATGCAACAATGCGAAAAAATTTAACATATGCACAATAATAGAATTAGCTAGTAGTAAAATATATACTTATATTTATTAATAAAGAGAATATAAAAATTAAAATCCTTACACCATCTTGATGCACCAAATCATGTATCCAGATTCTTTTAGCATTTGAAATTTCCAATGATCTCGAAATATGAAATTTACTTGTACGTATTAGTGAGACTACTTTTTGTGCACCTCGATCTTCAGGAAACCTATTAAAATTTTGGATAAAAAGTAGTTAATAAAACCAAAGAAGACCATATTCTAGAAAGCCCATAAATTAAATATGTCAAAATATAATATATTTAAGCAGTAAAAAAAGAAAAGAACAAACCTCGTTATTTCGATACAAACCAATTGTAAATATTTAATGTTTTTCTTGATTTTATTACCTTATCAATACTCCATCTACCCTGCACATAAATTACATCAATATCCAAAATTAGTAAATTTCGTGTGATGAAAAAAATATAAAATTATACAATTAAAACAGCAACAACAGAATTAATGTGATATGAGGAAGCCCAACAAAACTAGCCTACTAACAATCGACCAAGCCCAAAACCTCATTGGGCTATCTCGTCAACTCAATTACAGCATCCCGCCAGTCGACTAGTATATGATCAATCAGCTCGAGTATGGTCGTTATGCCTTTAGAAATGGGCCTTCAGGCCTAAGAAGTCCCATTATCTCGACCAGAGCATGGCTAGGTGACCATAAATGAGGTAACTTCTTATGCCTAAGAAGTCAATTAAGGAAGTGGGAAACACTTCCCTACCACCCATCACTGTCGCATTGAATGCACCACAACACCACTCTGCCATATCAAATGCACTAACAGGCAGCGTGCCTCTGCATTTATGAAGCATGCCTCCAGTGTACCACAATTCTGCCTCCATATTAAATGCGGAAATCTCCTCCATGTCTTGGGGAGAAGGAGAAAACGCCACCTAGATAAGGTTTCAGAAGGAAGAGGACCTAAAGGCCCTCAGATAAAAACAAAAGCTCTCACTACATGAACAAGGACATTGTGGACATTTTAACCTCTTAGTGAAAGACTATAAATACCCTATTACAACCCTTTAGGAAGATATGTTCATTATCACTTTAGCTCTCACTCTGCTGCTCCATATTCTGGTCGATTGTATACTGACTTGAGCATCGAAGTACCTTAGCTGAGGGCCCATCGGTAAGCCTGGCGTGTGTTATTGGTTGCAAGATTCGACCTACTCTCATCCAACCATTCCACCCCAACTTATATTCTAGTCGATTGCCTTAGGCCAGAGCCCAATCCATTGTTAGGCAGATCCAACCATCATCATTTGGCGATGTCTGTGGGTTCTAGAGTCTGTTACCTAAGCAAATGGTTAACACAAGGCGCGCCATTTCAGAAAGGAAAGAGGTCAGAAGGTCCCCGACCCCCCCTCCTCGTCCCAATAAGAGTAAGATATGGCTACACCCAGTTCCCAGCCCAGGCAAGTAGTAACTTTGACTATGTCACAACTTATGCAGTTAATAAGTGAGAAAATATCCACCCAAATTTTAGCTCAACTATCAGCCACTCTACTAAAGCATAACAATTCGCCCGAACCAGCAACTAGTGCCACCCCTCATCCTTCACATCATGATGAAAGGCTCCAAAAGAAAGATAAGGTGAGATAAGAGATACATCAACCCCCTAATCGACGTAATGATAATCCAGGTCAATTTTTGTGGAAGGAGACTAGCCTATATCTTCCTGAAGAAGTGGTTGACTTTGTGGAATATTTTGCTTGACCCATTCAAGCCCAACAGCATGATAGGGTCTACCGACGGAAACCTCAGCTGAGCAGAAACATGTCACAAGTAGATCGAGAAAAATGGGAAGAGGTGTTGCACTAAGTCCAACAGTTGAACAGGCGCCTCGAGAAAATTTTGAGGAGAAATATAAAAGGAATCCCCAGCATGATAGTACTCCCTGGCTCTATTGTGAGTAGGAATCACCATTTATCCAAGAGATAATCGATGAGTGCATAGCTATCGATGCAAAGATTCCAATTAGTCTACCCCGATATGACGGCTCAATCAACCCGAATGAGCACTTACTTCAGTTTGAGCACATGATGCAACTCTATAGGCACAACGAGTACATTCATGTAAAAATGCTTGTCGCCACATTCTAGGGCACAGCACTCGATTGGATTGTTAAGCTAGAGCCAATGTCAATTTTTTCTTATAACCAACTTTATAACAAGTTCCTACACTAGTTGCCTGCAAATGGAACAAAAAAAAAAGCAAAACTCCCCAACACTCACATGTATATGGTAAAACACAATAAGAGAAATCTCTTCAAGAATTCTTTGCTAGATTTAACATTAAGGTACTGAAAATTGACAGTCCTTGGATTGAAGTTTTTATCAATGTGTTGTTCCTTGGTCTCAAACACAAGGAATGTGCCAATGCACTGGTCAAGGAGAGACCAAGGTCAATGGAAGAGCTTCTCGACCTAGCTAAGAGGTATATGACCCAAGAGGACATGAACAGACTGAAGTATAGAAACCCTGACAATGAAAAGAACAAAGCTAAGGAGAAAGATGATAGGTAGAACAAAGACGGTCATCGATCTACCATCAAGAGATTTCACAACTACACCCAACTGAATATTGCAAAGAAGAAGGTTATGTTCTCCATCCAACATAATAACCTCCTAAAAAAGCCTAAAAAGCTAACTGAAATCGAGGCCATGAAGAAATCTAAGAAATATTATCACTTCCACAGACAAAAGGGGCATGATATTAAAAATTGCTTTAACGTGCCTGATGAGATTGAGAGGCTCATTCGACAAAGACATCTGAAGAAGTATGTTGATGAGAAATCCAAACAAGATACAAGTCTAACCGACCAACCTCCCCATAGAGAAAGGTCGATCAACCCAAGAAGGGAAAACAAAGGGAAGAAGCTAGTCAATGATCAGCGTCCACCCCTCCAAGGTATCATCGATGCTATTGTAGGAGAACCGACTAGAGGAGACTCCAAAATAGCCAGAAGGTAGAGCCAAATGAGACTGGAGTCGACAAAATCCTCCACAATCAAAATAGTTTTTCAACTCTCCACCAATGCAGAACCTATGTTTTTTTTTTCAATTCGGATCTCACACCTCGAGCACCAATGGACTTAGAATAAGCTAGATTGCTCCCTCATCGTGTTAGTAGAAATTGCCAACTTTGAGGTCAGAAAGGTTCTATTGGACAATAGTAGTTCAGCGAACATAATTTTCTTGTCAACCCTGAAGAGGATGAATTTGGGAAAGTTGAAGTTTGAGGTAGTTCACACCCCCTGGTCGGATTTGGAGGGTTTGAGATTATTCCTAAATGATCCATAAATTTGTCTACCTCATTTGGTGAAGCACCCAAAAGGCGGACACTCATGGCCAACTATCTAGTGGTCGATGCACCCTTTACTTACAATGTCATAATTGGAAGACCAACATTGAATAACTTCAGGGCAATTATCTCAACCAACCATATGAAAGTCAAGTTCCTAACAACTACAAGAGCATGAGAGCTACTATGCAGTGTAAAGGAAGCCTAGTGATGCTACACCATTTCAGTCAAAGTAAATGAACAGAAGACTCGATCTAAACTGAAACCTTCGGGGGACATCCCAATAATGGAACCTGAAGAAGGACAGCAAAATAAAAAGGGAAAGCTGGAAGAAACCAGGGTCAAACTGGTGAGAGAATTCAAGACCATAGAACTTGAGCCTCGAAATCCTAACACGACTACAAGGATTGAGACTAATCTGGGGAGTAGCATGGAATGTATGATGGTCGACCTCCTCAAAAAGAACATTAATGTTTTTTCTTGGAAAGTTGCTGACCTCCAAGGAATCGACCCCAGCATCATCGTCTACTACCTGAATGTGGACCCTTCATTCTAGCCAATCAAGCAGAAGATCAGGACCTTCAATGCAGAAAGATGCCATATAATCGAGGAAGGGGTCAACAAACTCTTAAAGGCAAGCTATATTGTAGAAATTCAATATCCTAGTTGGCTTTATAATGTAGTCCTTGTCCATAATAATGAGGGCAAGTAGAGAATGTGTAATGATTTTACTAATTTGAATAAAGCTTGTCCTAAAGACCCTTATCTACTGTCTAGAATAGATTTACTAGTTGACTCAATAGCAGGTTATGATCTTTTGAGCATGATAGATACCTTTTGGGGTTATTATCAAATCTTTATATCCCCTAAAGGTAGGGATAAGACCTCTTTTGTAGTACCAAATGGTTTATACTGTTTCCTGGTCATGAATATTTTACAGTCACCAAAATGAGAAAAAGCTAATGTAGCATCATAAATATAATGCTTCTAACAAAATTTAAAACTAGGGCACTTTGAGGAGTTACCTTAACCAAACCCATCGTTCCCAGTAAATTGAATCTCCATTTCCTATCAATCTCTATTATGCACATATCTTACTTAGCTCACCTTCTCAAAGTTCTCTCTACCATTTACATTCTCAAGCTGAGTGTTCTCCATTGGGCAATCATTAGTATTCACAAAGTTCCTCCTTATTTTAGTAGAAAACCAAAAAGCATATTGTCTTACTATGTCAAGACCATTTCCAGATTTGTTCATTTTAAGGCCACTATTTTCTATGGAGTCAAGAGAACCAAAAATACTCCTACAAGCAAGCTTTTCGTCCCTATAGATATCAGAACCTTGATCCTCAAATTGCCCATTATTATTGACATTCACAAAAGCATAAAAGATAAAAATTGATGACTACAAATAAGGTTCCACCAAAAAAATAAAATAAACTTAGAAGTTACAACCAAAAGATGAAAGAAATTATATTAAGACATCAATTCGAGCTCTCCACAGTACTCGAAGACAATAGTAAAAAAGAAAAAACAAGTTCGACTACAGTAACTGAAACACAAAAAGAAAGTTCTTGTACATGATAATCTTATGGTGAACAAAATGCATTTCCAAGTATAAGCAAATAGTAATAATTTATTCCTACAGATTCGTGCACTACCATTTGAACACACTTCCACTACTAAAATTTGGGAGCTGGAAGATAATCAAGAACTAGAACTAATTATTTTGACCCTGCTTTGAGCACACATATAGGAATCTCTCAATCTCAACCTCTCCCTCACAAGCACCTTCTTCGTCCATATTAGATAGAGTATTCAACACTGTTTGAAAATCTATCAGCCCAAACTATAGCAACAACAAATAAGGATTTCACTCATCAAAAAGATTTCATAAAATACCGAAAAAAAATATACCAATTTGTCAGCAATCATGAATTATCTTTGATAGCCCATAGGTGGCTCGAACTGTAGCTCTATTTCAGATATATTAATATGATTCTTTTCTTCAGCATAAATCTTCCCTTTCATAGTTGTACCAGACATGTCGAGAAACATATTATTTTCCTATTTTATATTTGCTAGGCATATTTACTGCTATCTGATGTTCCATTTTCTCCATAAATGTCAACATTATTTCCTTGTTCCTTGAGATTTTGCTTTTGACAGATATTCCATTTCTAGATTGCCTCCAACTGTGTGTGACAGTTGTGACCAGATTCACAAATGGCACTTCCTCCAGGCAAAGTTGTATCTCTTTTGTTTTATACAGATTATGAGCTAAACCATTAATGATATATTCTCGCTACACCCAACTTCTTGCTCTATCTCTCGACATACCACTAAAACCAAGAAAAGTATGTACACCATATTGGATTGCACAACTAGATTGAGAGAAAACAAGCAGGTAATAGTTTTTCTTTGAAGAATTATTATCTACACACATATCATTGTCTTTACAGTTGTGAAAAGTTGATGTAATTGCACCGGAGGGAGACTATGTTTCTCCAACCAGTATGTCTATTTCTTATTCTACTAATGGCAAAAGGCGTAATGTAAAGGGCTAGATGTATGGATACTTTGTTGAGTCAGTGGCTATAATCCTAAATTTGGTGATCCATGAACTGTTGGCTTTTCCAAACAAGCTAGATCCACTGTTTTTGGCATTGTCGCAAGCAAAAAAGTGGCTTGTTCCTCTTGATGAACTTATTACAATTTATTTACTATCACCATTAAAGCTTATGTCCTATGTAACCTGTGAAAAGATTACCAAGCAATAAATTTTATTCACCTAGAAAGAACTCAAAATCAAGAAAGAAATAAAGTCGTGATCTTATAACATATGTGAAACCATATTGCATCTTGTAAAGATTGACATAAGATGGTCTAGAAGCAACTCCAAATGATGCTCTAGAAAATCCAGGCATTATTTGCAAAATATTTATGTTGTGACCTTGAATTGAAGTCATCACCAAGTACCACTAGGATCAAATCACCATGATAAAATGGGACTTTTATGTGGCCAAACTATGCTATCATAGTTTTGCTAATGATGTCTCTGACAATGACTTGATAGATAATTATGAACAAAAATAAACCCAATTAAGTATCAAGCTAAAATTTACAAGCACCACAAACGAGTGCTCCAAGCTAGCACCCAAACAAACTTTAAAGAAAACCTCATCGCATAAATCAATGCCAATGAATATATAAGAAAAAATTGTATTAGTCCATTAAATATCTATATCTACTGCAGCAATTTTGAGAAACAAAAATGTCGAAGTTCAGGATATTATATTCATAATGGGCCCAATGACATGAAATGCAGTTATTTTGATGACAAGACTAATGGTACCGTAGTAAATAGAAATAACTAGTTTCCACTACCCAGAAATTAGCCAAACACTTGTAAAGAAAATAACAAACCATGTCAATATTGTCTACACCAAATGTCCATTAGCAACACCATGTACCTTTATATGAGTAGTCCTTGATAGAGAACTATTACCTTTAGATGTAGCTCAAAATAGTACCTCGGCAGCTTTTTACTCTCCATATCTCCTAAAGTTACAATACTAATAGCTAGTTGCTTGCTCGATTCTTTTGCATAATGTGCAACAATGTTTCCATTTGAAGTAGGACAAGAGAAACTGGCCGAGGGAGAACATGTAGTGGACTTAGATACCTTGTATTTGAAGTAACAACTTGACTACCACTATAAGCCATCCATCGAGGGCTAGACTGCAACGCCTATTTTTCCTAATTCGTAACATCCCATAGTGATCGGATTTATACTGATTATATAATCTCTCTATAAAGACATAGCATAAAAATTATGCTTCTATAAAACAAGTGTATCATAGCTCTAACAAGAGAAAACAAAGGGTTTGTAGCTTAATAATATATCAAACAAGATTCTAGGTGAAGTAGAACATACCTAAGATTATTGTAAGATAGCAACTCAAGAATTACATTGCACTAAATGGACAATTGACCTAAATTTTAGAAGATGTACATATGATTGAGTTCTCAAGGAATAAAACCAAACTATAGTAGGCACATAGCCACCATTCTGTGACCCTTAGCATTGTTGGATGGTATTACTTATATTTTCAAAGAATACTAGATAGGGGTGGCAATTTAGGTAGGTTCGATTGAGGTCAAGGTATGGGTATTACTTAAATTTTCTCAACCCCAACCCAACTTATTTAATTTTCAACCTGATAAGCCTAAATCTGAATCCAAACCACTCCGATTCAGTCAACCTGATTAGGAATTAGGTTGACCCAATAACTTTAAAATCCATAACACACCTAACCCATTACAAAAATTGTGCTCTTTAACAGCCAGCCAAAAAAAGTTGACAATGTAAATCATATTTTTGCATTGCTTATTGATTTGACTTCCATAATCTATTTTCACTGTACATTGTACAAAAAAAATACATGGAATGAACATTTGTACAACATGAATAATATTTCAATAAGTACTAGCTTCGTGGATTTTCATATTTAAAAAAAAATACTTAGTGGATTTGAAGGCATATATTTTTTACATCACAAACCATACACAAACTTTCTAACTCTTGCAGCATACACTGATATTTACATATAATGAAAAATTCTGTCATGATTCTCCAACCAAAGCAAAATAGAAAACCTAGTGCAGGAATTGCTAAATAAATCATAGTTTAACAAAAATTCAAAAGCTAAAAGATCTAGTTTACCATGCATTGAAATCATAAATTACACAAAATCAATGGAAACATAGCTCCAAAAATTATAGTCAATAAATTCAAATTTTTAAATATCTAACTTATATAAATTTTTTGGTATATTATATGGGTTGGGTTGGGTTGATAGGTCATCCGAAAAGTAATTTTGGGTTAGCTGGATCAACCCGTGTACCAACCCAAACCCACCTAAAATTTTTGGGTTGCATTTCAGGTCGACTTGAGTTCAACCCAACCCAATAAGTCCCAATCCAAACCTACTAATTTTGTGTTAGGTTTTTGGTTCAGGTTAGAAATTATCACCCCTAACCAAATATCTCCTAAATGTTATGATCTCTAGAAAAGTAACCATTGGCACAAATAATGAGCAGCGGATGACTATGTGCAAACTTATCCCCCAGGTTAATTTGATGCCAATGATTTTGGTAGCATTTTTATAAATGAAACCAGGCCAGCATGCCTGGAGACTAGGTTATGAACATTGTCAACTGCTTCAACATCCCATACCTGAAACCCATGACTATTCCTCAATAAGAGAATATGTTGTGTGACACCTCCATCAAGCTCTAACTTGACAAAACCAGCATAAGAGACCTTAAATTGGAAATAGGCAAACATAAGTGAGTTAGCTCTATGAAAGATATCAGATGTATGAACTGTGAAATGCACAAAACCAATGAAGTAGCATTAAGCTAAATCCATCCTCAGTGATACTATCCAGAATAGCATATCTTATAATGCGATGTGGTGATAACATTGATAAAAGTCATTTGAAATCACCTATAAACGTAATAACCAGTAATAAGCTCAAAGTAAAGCTCTCACCTAATGCCTACACAAAATTGATAGTATATATAGTGACTCTATTAGTACATGCATGTAACAAATTTAAATGTGGAAAAGTAGTTATTTTTAGTGTGGTAGGGAGAATGGGTTTTTAATAGGATTATAAAGAATACTAATAACTTTTAATGTGAGAGTTAAATTATAATTGTGAGGATTCTTTAATAGTATCCAAAATATAGATGTACATAAGGAAATTGAGTCCGTATATAGCTATGACATAATATGCATGATCCTTTAACAGTTTTGGGAAGAAGGAAAAATTAACTACAAGTTTACCTGAATAATCCTAGAAACATAATCTCCATCACAAATAAAAACCATTAACTACTCAGTTTAATTGCAATTTAAATTGCAAATATCTAACAATATTGATTAGAGTTATGAAGACATTACCTAAATAGCTATGAATAAGGCACTTATAAGAATTGACCATACAAGGAACTCATCATATCTGATTTCATCCAGAAAAAACTTTGCAAGAAAAAAATTATTTAACTAGTAAAGCAAGCAAGTCACATTTTTTTCTTGGAAATTAGTGCTTCTGAAAATTGTGAAACTAACATCTAAGTGAGCAAGATTTGAAAACTTTCATAACAGGGTGAGCCCCACAACATGAAAAAGCATGTGACCCTTAATGCTAGATAAATGTCTTAATACTAGCAAAAGTTTCTTACATGCTAAAATGCAACAGATGATGATAAAAATTCATCAACTAGCCAAGAATGCAAAAATAGCTTAACAGGACTAAAGGAGCAAAACCAATAAGTTCTAAAGGAGATTGCTAAAGTAAATACGAATTGTTGAACCAATCACATAATGCCAACATTGCCAAATTTATTAAAAAGATAAGTTTGTCATAGTATGCTAAAGCATCCAATTATGTTCAATATTCTCTATAGTATTCCCCCATCAACCTACACTTAAAAGAACTACTGTTTCACTATTGTTTCAATATTAAGTGCATATAGCCAAAAAACATGTTTGTATACTAAAATGATAGGAGACAACAAATATTTTCTCATTAGCACAAGGACGAATAATTTATCTATGGCATCCATAAAACAAATACAAGCAACTCACTTGAGAGCACCATAACTGAACAACCAAATTAAATTGAAAATGTAAGATTAGTGTAAAATATTCAAACTAACAACTTTTGTAACATAAAATAAAAACAAATAAAAATGGCATAATAACCAATGCCATCAGTGTGGTAATCCTTGATAATCATTAAATATTTTCAGAACTAATGTACAGAAAAATCATCCTGTGATTGTCAGATATACTAGTTTTGCTATTTGGAGCACATAACTCCATGACCTATAAGGTCTTGCACAATCTTAGCATGTACAATCTCAAGAATCTTATCAGAACTCTACACCAAAAATACACACTTACAGAGACACATATCGTCTTTTCTCCTAAATACCTACTATTTTAGCTAGAATTACATCCCACTGCTGCAAGTAGAAACTAGTGGTTTCAATTACCTCCTCACCCTCAAAGGGTAGAAATGGAGACCAAACTAGTCAAAATCCACCTAGTAGAGAACAATGCAAGGAGTTCCAACTATGTAGTTGGTCATGATCTAAAACATAATCACTAAAAGCAACAATTTTATTAATAGTTGCAACCAACGGTAGTTGATTTTAACTTCACTTACCATGAGCCCACTTTTCTAAGTTGGAGCTTTGCATACAATAGCCAAATTCAGTGTATCAAGGATTTTGATCTAAATGTAACATATTAAAAACATCTAACAACTTTTGCACATAAAAAATATAGGACAAAAAAAAGATAAACTTTTAGACACTCACTTGATCATGGTTAGTGTCACTATCCCACTCCATAATAGTCAAAGCTGCAAATATGACAGACCTAACTGTGGAGGCCACTGTCAAGGTACCAGAAGAAACAATCCTCAAATAACTTGAAATAGCTTTAAAAGAGTTTAGAATGATCCAACTATTGCCCCTTCCCAACTATAGGACCAGTGCTCAACCATCCCCACTAGTATCACATTTTTAGCTACCATTCCTCATCCTCTAGCAGTAGCACCAAAGCAAAGAGCCCTCACAACAATCCCCCAAACACATCACATACAGCTGCTAAGAACTCTTCGGAGAACATAACCCTTAAAAAACTTGCACAATCTTTTGTAGAAAATTTAGAAATAACTCTAATTAGATCAAAGCCTTCAGCTTACAACTCAAAACAACATCCCAAACCACGCAAAATCACAGCAAGAAAATGGTTCAATAGTACTTGCCACACTGCTTCTTTTTTTTTTTTTTCCTTTTACTTTTTCACATTAATCACACCACCCAAAAAAAAATCTATGAAAAAATAAAAAATGGGCAGGTTTTGATTATATATATATATATATTATAAGAATGATGCGCAATAACAATATTCCTCGAGAAACACATTTGTTGTATATATCTTGGGTAATTAATCTGCCTCTATCATATAACAAAAGCACAAATCTACCTTCAAAAGAAGGACAAAAAAGATGAGTTTAATCGAAGAATTTATACAACCAGTGAACAATTAACTACACCAAAAATATATACAAATTGAATCAAAAAATTTGATAGGTTGTAATTGAATTAAATCATTAGGGTTTGGATGATTTTTAAGTGGATGATTGTTTTGTGTAGAGAGAGAGGTAAATCTGTGTGTGTTATATGCACCACGATTGAATGAATGGATTAAGTTCAACAAAGTGCATGACAATCTGCCCCATTTCGAAAATGATTGAAAGTTTCTAAAAATTTTCGTTAATTTAAAGATTTGAAATTTGTTTTCCTCAACTAGAAATTTGTTTAAAGTTTTCAAGAGAAAGACCCATGGAATGAAAGCACAAAATAAATTATAAAAATATGAGAATTACCTTGTTGTAGATAAATTTCAATATCCTTAAATTATTTTTCAAAAATGAGAATTATCTTATTGGATAATTTAGTTGAATAAGTTCTGATTTGAAAAATGATGAAATTATGAACTAAACACCCTCACTTTTATGTTTCTAGAATGATCATCTCATTAGAAATAAAGTAGCATGTGCCCAATGTGATGCGCCAAAAAAATTCTAATATTGAAATAATTCATTTTGTAATAATATTTATTTTACTTCATGTGATTAAAACATGAATTGTAATTATTTTTAGTATTTGACGAATGAACTCTATTACTGATTAAATAAAATAATATAAATATTTTAATTAAATATATTATGTTTGTAGATAATTTATACTTAAATAAGTTATAGAATATCAATAATTGCTAACTCTAAGTTTATAAATTATATAAAAATTTATAAAATAATAAATTTTAAAAAATAAATAAAATAATTAAGAAAATAAAAATAGCAAAAAATATTTTACTAAATACATTTTTTAAATTAGATATACATATATATTTATACTTTTATTTTGATATGATAAATAAGAAAATATTTTTCTAAATATAAAGCTTTATTGTATATATCTTAATAATTTGGAAGTTACAGTCACATTTTTATGATATTTGAGAATTTTAAATGTTAAATATTTTTTGTTAGAGTAAATATACATCATCTTTGTACTTTATTTATGAAAATAACTTACATTAGATTATTAAGTATCTGATAACTAATTCAATAAGTAGTTTGTAACATACAACTTTATAAGCTAAAGTATCTCTTAATATTCCATATAACTCTTATAAGTAAAATATATTTATTTTTATTTATATATGCAGTTATTTTATTATTTTTAAAATTATCAATTACCATTTATTATGTACATGAATAATATAATAAGTAAATTTCTAATATTCAATTCAAATAAAATCTTACTCTTTCATAAGTTTCTTGTATAAGTATATAAAAATACACAAATAATTAAATGAATACTTACTTTCATTGAGACTTTTTTGATCTCACATCATTAATTCATGTAAAAATAATTTTATGAATTATTATAAGGAAAAATATTCTAAATAAATGTACACTATATAATTAAAAAAAAGAGTAATTAAATATATTGAAAAATATAAAAATTGATACCATTTACTATTTAAGAAATCATTTATCAAGCTCTTGAAAATTTTCAACTATGTCAACTATATATATGTCCTATATAAAGAATTTATTTCAAATAATTGAAAATGAATTCTCTATTACTATATTACTAAAAAAACTAAAATGATTAAATAATAATATAGAAATAAAATTCAGAGTTTATAGTTGTTTTAGGAAGTAATTTTTTATATTTGAAACAAGTTCTTAAACGAAATTATTTGTTATATTTTATATATATAGTTTTATCTATAAAAAAATTTACATATCCAAAAAATATCATTGTAAAAATAATTAAATTTTAAAAACTTTGATAAATTGAGGACTTACATATCAATTAAGTTATAATTATTAATTTCTCAAACTTCTAACTCTTTAATAAAAGAAGTTTTGATTTGATATTTTACATAAATATTTGTTTATCTCTTTCATAAGCAACAAATAAGTTGCAAATTTTTTTAAATAAGTCACGATATTAAGAGATAATTATAATTGTTAAGTAATTTAATTTTACTTTTGAAGTATATTTAATATAAATTATATAAAAGTTATATATACATTTAAATTCTAGGTTATCTACAAATTAATTATTTAATTAAGAAATAAAAGAAGTTATTAAATAAAATGATTGAGTATTTTTTATTTATTTAACAATTTTTTGATTAGAAATAATTGAATATTGTATTACTTCAATTAAAAATAAAGTGATTATATCGATATAAATACAAAAGAATTTATTAAATATGAAAAATTGATTGTTGTTCTGAAATAACGTAATTATCATCTACTTTTTTTTAGATAAATTTTAAGTTTTTTGGGATAAAAATGTATAATTAAATTTAAAAAAAAAATCTAACCTTTCAAATGAAAAAATTAGTTAATATTTATTATAGCTCATACTTAATAGATAATTTTGTTACTTCATATATCCATTTAATTTTTTAGTGTTAATATTACCAAAGTTAATACAAATTACTACATATGAAATGTATTAATTGTGAAAAAGTATTCACTTAGCAGTGAAATTTTAATTTTTAGCTGTATATACATAGTGTTTTATAAATAATTGAAAGAATATACGATCCCAAAAGGGAAGTTGACGCAAAGGAGTCTTTTGACTTATAACTAGATAATTCAGAAAACAATAAACTGGAACTTCCAGATATAACTGAAGTTCCAATGGAAATAGAAATAATAAGCAATAGAGAAAATGGGACAGCGAATTTATAGTGATTCGGCAAATCTACACCCACTAACTAAGCCATAAGACTTAGGATTTTAACCTACACTTTACTCAAAAAGAGAATTAGTACAAAAGTACAATAATCAAAGATTGACTCCTCAACACCTCACAGGCAATGGTAAGCACACAGCTAGCCTATAACTGAGATTGAGAGAGAGTCTAATGTAAAGATAGCTATAAGAGCTAATTTAAACTCAAGCTTCTAATTGAGAACCACTCTCCAGCTTATCTTTCTTAGTTTGGCTTGCATCCTTTAAATACAGTGAGAGTTTGAATAATGTGCTGGAACTTTCTCTTTATGGGATTGCCCTAATTGTTGCTGGAATTAGGCTGCAAAGATAAGTTTCCTTGCTGGTATTAATTATGTTCCCTTAATGAGTGCAACGGTAAGTTATCATACTAAGAACACCAACCTTATAGTAAGTTTATTGATCTAAGTTGAGTTTCCTTGCTGGTACTAATTCAGCTTCCTTAGTGAGTGCAATGGTAAGTTACCATACTAAGAATGCCAGCCCTAAGGTAAGATTCTTGATCACCCCTGATTTAAGCAACAGCTAATTTTCTTAATCTGTAAACAGAAGTTTGCATAGCAAATCTTGACATATTTAAAAAAATTAAAGTTTCTTACAAAATTGGCATAATCAAAACCAAATAAAGAGGGGATCCTAACAATAATTTATTTATTGAAGAGAAATAAATAATTTTCTTATATAAATATTATAAATAAGTAAAGATTAAACCAATCGAAATAAACTTGTCAAAGTACATGACATTATATACAAAAAATGAAAAAATTCTTTCTTATGTGTATATAATTAGAAATGAATAAATCAAGTACTAATAAATTTAATGAATAATTTATAGAACAATATATAGTATTTCTTCTCTCATTTGATAAGAAAATCGAAATAGTTTCAACAACTTAATAAAATTATAACACTTTTAAATATTTCATAACATCACATTATTTGAGATACATTATTCAAATATGAAGTATATATAAAAAAATTTATCTACATAAATCGAGAGAGTTGCAACTAAAATAATAGTAAAATAGAAATTCAATTTCAAAGATAAATTCTTATATGAACATACAAAAATATACAAAAATAGTATTGAAAATAAATAAATAAAATATAATTAATTAAAATAAAAAAGTATTGCATGCTAATTGATAAAATATTTAAATATATTAGAAAAACATCTAATTAATTTAAAATAAAAACAAAAAATATAAAGATGTGTTGTCAAGAAAATATTAAAAAATTTCTATGAAATGAACTTTAAATTAATTGAAAAGAAAAAAGAAATATTATTATATTATGTTAATTGGGGAAAGAGGTCCAACAATCTGAAATATAGAATTGTACTATGAATAATATAAAAATTTACATATAAAATAAATTAAATATTTACCTATTAACCTTGTGATAAATTAGATTAGTAAGATAGAATTTTGTGATAAGAGGACTTAATATAATCTTATAAAATATTTTTAAAATTATAAACTTATTTAGTGAGATAAAATGTGATTATAGATTTTTTTGAATTATCTTATGAGATAAATATCTATATTGCAATTCTGGATAAATATAACATGGTATTTTAATTATAATAGATAAGTTGATCTTATTAAAATAAAATATAAAA
The DNA here is from genome assembly GCA_018894105.1 of Jacaranda mimosifolia. NCBI lineage: Eukaryota > Viridiplantae > Streptophyta > Magnoliopsida > Lamiales > Bignoniaceae > Jacaranda > Jacaranda mimosifolia. The sequence continues at coordinate 17,244,173 of CM032118.1, read as the reverse complement.
GTAAATAAACAATCAATGAAATTTTTTCAATTGAATTAAAAATTTAAAAATTTGACATTTAGCCAAAATTACACAATTAAAATAAGATTGCACAATTAAATAAGTACAAAATTATATACGATATATAATAGTATAGACAGACAGATAGATAGTTTTAGAGAGAGAGAGAGAGGATCTAATAATGATTCATATGGCCATATGGGTGAAGAAACGAAAGAGTTAATTAAAAGTTCTAATTAGTTATTTTCTTTTAATAGTGCTTGAGTAGTTGAAAACGAATAGATAAGAGAAGACAATAAATGTGTAAGCAAAAAATTTTTTGTCTACAATAAACAAAATTACAAGACAAAAAATATCGTACAAATAAAGTAAAATTAGAATCTATTAATTGTGGATTCAATCACTAATTTAATCCTCTAATTATTCCCTTCCAAATATGATTTTGAATTTAATGAGCTCCGTAAAGAACACCTTGAACGCAATAGATCTCCTTAAATTTGATTTAAAGAAATAACGTCAATTTGAAGGCTCCGCACCTTAATCTCAAATCAAACGCCAAAATATATGAACTTCGCAAAGAACGCTTTGAGTATCGTGGATCTCCTTGAATTTAATTTGAATAAAATAACGCTAATTCAAAGGCTTTGCACCTTAATCCCGGATCAAATGCCAGAATATGATGAACTTTGTGAAGAACGCATGCCGTGGATCTCCTTAAATTTGATTGCAAGAATTGCTAGACTCCTTCAAAGTTCCTCTCACTTGCTAGAATTTGTGTTGTGTGTTGAATGAGTCTTGGTCACCCCCCTTATATAGATGCTTGATAGGAGACTTTCAAATTAACTTGAACTTCTTTTAGAGTTATCTCTTTGATAAGATAATACTAAATATCAAGAGATAATATCAAATATCTTTAATTTAATTGATCCATAGACGCAGACACTTCATATTTGACACTTGTCGATATTTGATTTGAGCATAAAATAAATACTAGAATATTAATTAAAATTAACTATTTATCTTTTGGAATTAAATTTAATAAATTCCTAGATAAATAGAAATTTTGAATTAATAACTAGCATATTATTTTATGCGTGTATCACTCTTCAATTGGGTAAAATTAATATGTCTACAAAATGCACATCTTCCCCTTTTCTTCAACCACCGCAATCAAACCGTTTTCACCATTATCGATGAAAATGGGTAGTAGGGTTGTCAACAGGTCGGATTTGGATCAGATCTGCCATATTCGAATTCGAATTCGATTATCAAAATTCATATTCGAATTCAACCCAAAATTCTATAAGATTTTTGTTAGTACAATATTCGAATACGATAGATATCCGAAATTCGATTAAAAATCCAACCCAATTTATTTATTTATTTCTTCTTTTTTTTCCTTTTTGAATTTTATAAAAATATTGTATTTATAAAGTAAATATATGTCATATTTAAATTACTAATAATTTTTTGTTGTATATTAGCCCAAAAGTTAAATATTAAAACACTAAGTTCCTATTTCACACTATATTAATGCATAGATAAATTATTATATGTTATTATATTTGACATTTTATTAATATCCCTCTTATTTTTAAATTGAAAACTCAATATTAATAGTATAATATAGATGGTAATATAGATATTAGGTCAACATAATATATAAATTTTATTTTAATATCTTTATTAATATTATATATAATAGTATTAATTTAATAAAAAAATATTAAAGTTCATATTCGAATCTTTAACGGATTGGATTGCTTAATTCCATATTTGATCTACTTATTTTGAATTATGAATATTTATAATCGAAACTGATTTATAGGACATTTTAATCACATAAAAATTTTAAAATTCGCATCGAATTCAAATCATATTTGAATTAAAATCCAATCCATAAACAGTGTTAATGGGTAGAATGTTATTCAAAATTTACGATTTTTGCTTATTGCATTGATAGGAAAGTGTTGTATCTTGGCCTCACTACATTTAAATAATAATTAACGACCAATATCACGCGTTTGATTGATAATAATATGTTGTATTTCATTCAAATAAAGAAATCAAAACTTATATAGCATAATTCATTTTTTTCTCTCTCAATTAAAAAAAAACAGAAGTTCTATTGTAAAATTTGAGATCTATTCACAAAATTATTACTAGGTCTAACGATTAAATTGTCCGCGCTTCATTCCGTGTACAAAATTTACTAATACCAAAGGGATAGCAAAGTCAAGATAGGCAAATTCATATTCAAGCCCAGCACGACTAGCTGGATCCAAGGCGAAATACTACCTCTGCCTCCGCCTGACCTTAGGAGGAGAAAGTGTTGGGTGGAGATAAAAGCCTGGACATTGGGATTCATCTCCAGATTCTTCGTCATTTCCAACTTCACTTTCTTCCCTCGCAGCATCAATCAATCCTCAAGTTCTCATCACCAGAGCAACCATCAACAGTTCCGGCATCATTCACCAAATTATCTTCATTAATCATTTCAGGGACATTCATTTCATTATTTTCCATTGCATTATCCATATTCACAGCATTATCAGTATTCAAGCAATCAATGCTCACAGCAGAATCACACTCAGTCATACATTTCCCAGCAACATCACACTCAGGGCTCTTTCCTAGCAACGGATTGGCTATTTCATCATTCACACAAATCACAAGATTACGAATTTCAGAGACTCCAGGATCATTCACATTACTGAAATCATTTACACCATTTTTCGCAATCAAATCACCAGCAATTTCATCATTTCTTCTAGCATCATCATCCAAAACAGTGCTCTCTATTTCTAAATGGTTCATCTACTAACCAAGCAAACGAGTCCTTACCACTGTGCCATGAACAAGGGCCTCCTCCTCATTTGCAGTTCCACCACTTGGTCCTTCCTGATCAAGAGGAGCTTCACCTTTGTTCCTCTCATCAGTTCGTCTTGCAAATGTTATGCGATCTAGACGAGTCACTTGGAAACTAACTAGCTACAATACATGCATAGAGTAGACAGCCTACCCTTTTTATGGAAAAACTGGTATTTGTTAAAATATGCATCATTATTCAGAGCCAAACAATTCTTTTCCAAACGAAATTACTATTTCGTGCAAGTTTTACAAGACATGCCATTGCCAGGTCTCTTACCAGAAGTAGCAATAAACCACCAAGCATAGAGGCTCCATGAAACTATCAAACCCTAACACAACTGATGTAATTGATCCTTTGTGTCCTTGCTTCCCTCCTCGTATTGGATCATTTTTCTTTTAACCAAACCAGGTCACAGTGAACAATACTAGGTATATGCAACAAAGTGGATAAAAGTTAGGATTCAAGAAAAATTATATGGCATAGAACCGCAACTGCAAATAACAGTTTAATAGCGTGAGTATCAAACTTGTACCAGAATGACACTATGCAACCCAAAAGAAAAACAAATGAAATTTTGAAGACAATTCACCCTTTCAAGAGTTCATCTGCAGCTAGGATTGCCAAAACTAGAGCGTCTAAAAATATCATAATTTGCATGTAGAATCTCAAGCTTTGATTCCCTAAATCATGACCTTATCCCGATGTACAGGCATCCTCCAGATTACTTTGCCCCTTCTCCAACTTTCTGCATAGATAAGAAGCAAATTGGGAAACATCATGTTAGAAAGAATGCCTTATGTAGCACCAAACAACCTCTCCACCAAACCTAAATTGCCAGCTATTTTTGATGATCAATATATGTTAAAGCTTAGAATCAAAGCAAGAATAATATCTTGTGAAAGAAAACAACATATAGCAAATGAAATTGTACCTCTTCCTTCTTGTCTTTCTCGTGGCTCTGTTAGCGCCCACTACCACACCTGTCCACCAGGCCTGAATATACAAAACCAACTGCAGGACACCAATGGTGCTAATCAGGTTGACAAAACGTACCTCTTCACACAGCCAGCTTCTATCTACATAAACCATAACCTCAACCTTCAAAACAAAATATTCTTCTTTACTTTTTCTTTTTATTTATTATTATTTTTATTTCCATTTTATTTTTGGGGGGAGGATGGAAGCTTCAGGCAACTCACAAAGAAGTATGGATCCTAGTGAACAAACATTGAATTACCAATATGTTATCAAACACACATGCAAAAGGAGGGCATTTGCAAGAAGATAAGATTTTAAGGAATTTAGCACAATCTTCCATCATATGTGAAAGGCTTAGTTATTAAATGCATATGAAATGAAAGTACTATGCTGCCTTATAGGCAAGTTGCAAGAGATTTTCTAAGAACTTATCACTGCCGCATCAATGCACCCTGACTACTGTCGAAGTGTCAACTTCGTACCATTATCAGCTTTCAAGAGGAAACAGTCTTAGACCTTAATGTGAGAATCAATTTTAGTTGCTTATACACTTGGAATCACATGTAGCTTAATGAATTCGTCATATTTTCACGTTCAAGAAGAGAAAGATGATTAGCACTTCTTTCTGACAATTACTGAATCATATGCTTAGAATCTTATTCATGCTTCCCCTGGCATATGGTTTTCTTTCTATACTTGCAGTACCCGTAAAAAAGCAAATGAGCCACAATTTCATAACTTCTAAGCGCCCGTATAAGAACATCAAAATACATCAGGAATCATTAATCAATAGGATACATGTGTAGCAAAATCTGGGGTAGAGCTACAGGAAGCTCTGTCAAAGTTGACGTATTTGAAATCTTTAGTGCTAATTCAGAAACAGGGGATTCACCCAGTATTCAAAGGAAACTAAGCTTGTGTGCGACTTTTGGAAAAATATACATGTCAATGATCTTCCTGGTCTTCTCTTGTTTATTTATTTTCCTGTTTGTAAATTTTCCTCTTTCCTTTCTTGGTAATACAGACAAATAATATTCAAAGCACTTCTTGGTTAAACATCTAGGTAAATGACTGAAATGCAAAATATTCAACTGCTGGGGGTGGGGGGGTGGCTATCAAAGTCTCAACAAAAAAAGAGAGAAATAAAAAAGGTAGAAGAAACGTATACTCTCCTCCTTTTCCGACCATTTCTTTGATGGGACATGATGATCTACATTACAAACACGAAAATAAAACAAAATTCAAGTAAAAATAACAAAAGGGATAATATAATGATAAGAAAAGAAACAGAAAGTGAGAACCCACAGGAAATAAAAAGTGACCGAAAAATTAAGCTTAATTGCCGTAACAAAAGTAAGCAGGAGGGGAAAACTGAAAAACTTACCCCTAAGACCGGCGAGACCACGGCGCTGGATGAGGATTGAGGCTTGGGCGGAGTTGGCTGCTGATTTGGGAGTGGAGAGCCGAGCAAAGTTTGCAGCTAGGCGAGCCGCTGCGGTCCGCGCCGCCATCCTTTTTTTCCAAGTTGATTTAAGGTGGAAGGCTAATAGACGATGAGCGAGAATGGCGATTGCGGAATGGAACGCCGATTGTGAAAGGGAAAAGCCTCAGCAAAGACGACTTAAAAATGAGTGTTCTGATGCAGAGTCAGGAGCATCCCACTGGCACTCGCACTGGCAATTGGCATGCACCCACCCCAGCATCAGAAACACGGCTTGCGTGAACAACTGACGCCACCAAATCTCTCTCTCTCTCTCTCTCTCTCTCTCTCTCTCTCTCTCTCTCTCATGTTTTTTTATTTATTTTAATTCAAATATTGAATCACAGATGTATGTATGAATATAATGCCCAACAACACTCAATTAATTAATTAATTAATAGTAGTACATCCCCCTCAACACTTAATTCTGTTTTTTTTAATTATAATCATAATTATGATTATCATCATATTATAAGAAGCAATATAACAGGAATAGTATCACATTATGGTGTCTTCTTCAATATTGTTTATTTGTATTTACAATATTTGTTTATATTATTTATTGTTTTATTGGAGCACTTTATTTAGTGATAATTTCTCCTGTATTCTCTTTTGATATTTTTTTAATTTAATGAATTTTGAAAAATATAAAATAGAGAAAATATTGTGGAGAATTTATAATTTCGTCAAATCTATGAATTTTGAGGTACCAAATCTCTAAGGGTCTAAATAATAAACTCTAAATTTTACTTTATTGCATTAGAGATTTCGATGTCTTTGAACTAGGTGTGATTGTGGTAGCCATGCATGCTCGCTAAGTTAAAAGAATTGCCCATTCATTTGTTGCATGCAGTCGAGAGTACGAGTTTGTTACGCCCGTTTGGTTACATTTTCGTGGCTCATTTTTATTTTCATTCGGGAATAAAAAAATGAAAATTATCATTTTCTCTTTATTTTCACTCAAAGTATTTCTATTTTCATTTTCAAACTTTTTCTAATCTACCTTATCATTCTATTATTGTATTAATCAAATTAAATTTTGATTTGACATAAAGTGCTTATTATCATTTTAAAATTAATAAAAAATAAAATTTTTTAAATATAAAAAAATTATAAATCAACTATTTTTTCAACCATATACATACTTTAATTATTACTTTTCAATAATTTATCCAAATACGTTTCTATTTTCATTTCAAAATTATAACTATCTTTTCAAGTTTTAAAAATAACTAAAAATAAAAATGAATCCTGAAAAGAAAATCAAACGGCGGTAGGGATCCAAAGAAGTTTTCCAATCAATCCACCACATTTGACCAAACATTCAGTATGTTCTCTTCACGTACTAGAAAAGGGTTTGTGTCTTGTTCTTTTCTTTTAAAATGAATATATGGTCGGATCAAAGATTGAATTTATCTTTGGGATACGCAAAAGTGTGAAACAAATTAAGAAGGGGAAAGGAGGCAGATAAATCACTATGTTAGTTGAAGAGAGTTGGCTCTTCTTATAATCAACAATGAAACTGCAAGGCCACATTTGATTTTAGCAATTATCCCCCACAAAAGCAGCTACTCTCCAGTTATCGCTTGTTTGATAGGCAACATGAAGTTAGTGGGCCGGCCAGCAAATAATTACTGGCCCGGTGTTGTTCACTGGAATACTCATTATTCCAGTAGTGGCCTGCAGGCCGCGACTATCTAATTACTTCCACAGATTCAATGAAATGTTGGACCAAATTTTCAATTTTGTCCTCTAACAATGTGAATTTTACACTTATATCCCCTTGTCCTCTTCTCACTGATTTTTCAATTCTGCAGCCCCAATGCGCACTGGAGCTGTGTCTTGTTTTGATATTATTTTTTACTTGCTTTAATTTGCGTTTGTGTCATAATCTAATGATTATGGCACAAACTCAAAGATAACAATTTAACAATAATTAATATATGTAAATTATCAAGTTTTTTATTTTTAATTTGTCTGATTTTTAGTTAATATTTATAAATAAATTAGATATATATTTTAGCTTTGAAATATATAAATATAACAAATGTTTACTCAGATAGAGTATTATTCGTTAAATATTATGCAGAATATGTATAATAAGCATACTAAATGTTTTACATAATAAAATAAATACTATTCATTAACTCCAAAATATGAATATATATATATATTTGGAATTTCAGTTGATGAACATGTTTTTTATTTTTTTATTTTTTTTAATTCATGGACCGGATTTCTTGAGTAAGGGCACAATGGACATATAAATTATAGTGGAAAGTATCAAACAACAAAGAATGAATTGTGGGAGATATGGATGGGGGCTAATTTATATGCAATCTTGTGTATCAAATAGGCCACTAAAATTATGAGTAGTGACTAATATCTCATTATTATACCATTACTACAATACCCACTATTACCAAAATACCAAATCAAACGTGGCCACAAAAGACTGTATTATTCTTTATTGACGCTTAAAATCTGATGGTTCGGGTGATAACGCATGAGTTCTCCCATCGTGAAGAAAATGGAAACAAAGACTTTTGACAAAATTAGTGCTATTGTCATTTGTCAAGGCTGCTTGTAATTGAAAAAAAGAAAAAGAATAAAGAAAAAGAAGAAATAAAAATAAAAATAACAAGTATAAAATAACTTGATGTGAATTATCTTTCTGTAATATATGCTTAGTATTTCATAATGTGATGATATACAGGGAAGGATTCATCTGTTCGGAATAGTGTTTTTGTTAGAAATGCCCTCTACTAAAACTAATGGAACAGCCAGAGGGAAGTATGATGAAAGCTGGTTGGAATTCCATTTTTGCGCCTCTGTAGAGGAGATGTCACATCGATCATATTGTGTGGCACGCAATCTATCTGTTCAGGCTTGAAATTAACAGGTATATGCAACAGAGTGGCGGATAAAAGTTGAGATTCAAGAAAAATTATATATGGAATAGAGCTGCAACCGCAAATAACAGCTTCATATCGTGAGTATTAAACTTGTACCAGAACCAGATACTATGCAATCCAAAAGAAAAACAAATGAGCTTTGGAACACAGTTCACTCTTTCAAGTGTTCATCTGCAACTAGAGCATCTGAAAAACAGATCATAATTTGCCCCTGGAATCCCAAGCCTTGACTCCCTAAATCGCGACTTTATTCCCTATGTACAGCATCCTCCAGATCACTGTGCCCCTTCCAACTTTCTGCATAGATAAGAAAAAAAAATTAGAAAAAAATTATGTTAGAAAGAATGCCTTATGTCGCACCAAACAACCTCTCTACCAAGCCTATATTGCCAGCTATTTTTTATGATCAATGCATTTTAAAGCTTAGAATCACACTAGGAATAATAACTTATGAAAGAAACAACATATAACAATGAAATCGTACCTTCTCTTGTAAATTTCTTGTACCATGTGGCGCATCCGATGCCTAGATGAAGGCACAAGAGCCAAGTAGTAAAAACGACAAACGCCCTCTGCAGAAGACCAAAGGTGCTAGTCAGGTTGACAAAAGGTACCCCTTCACGCAGCCAACTTATATCTACATAAACTAACCTCAACATAATTTCATTTGTTGCTTATACACTTGGAAGCACATATAGCTCAATGAATTTGCCTTAGTTACATGTTCAAGAAGAGAAAGATAATTAGCACTTCTTACTGACAATTACTGAATCATATATGCTTAGAATCTTATTCATGCTTCCCCTGGCATCTGGTTTTCTTTCCATCCTTACAGTACCCGTGAAATAAGCACATGAGCTACAATTTCATAAATTCTAAGTCCCCATATAAGAACATCAAAATACACCAGGAAGAATTAATCGGTAGGCTACGTATGCTGCAAAAATCAGGGGCAGAGCTACAAGGAGCTCCTTCAGAGTCGACGTATTTGAAATATTCAGCGCTAATTCAAAAACAGGGGATTCACCCAGCATTCCAAGGAGACTATGCTCGTGTGTAGCCTTTGGAAAAATATACATGTCATGATCTTCCTGCTTTTCTCTTCTTTATTTACTTTCCTGTTCGTAAATTCACCTCTTTCCCTTCTTGGCCATACAGACAAATAATATTCAAAGCACTCTTTGATTAAACATCTAAATAAAAGACTGAAATGCAAAATATTGAACTGCTTGAAAAAATGTAGAAGAAACGTACTTTGTTCCATTCGGACAGATCCTTTGATGGGTTATGATGACCTACATTACAAACACGAAAATAAAATAAAAATAACAAAAAAGGAAAACAATGATCAGAAAAGAAACAGAAAAGCGAGAGCCCGCAGGAAAATAAAAATTGAACGAGTATTTAAGCTTAATCTCCGTAATAAAAGTGAAGCAGGAGGACGAAACTGGAACACTTACAGCCACAGCCGGCGAAACCACGGCGCTGGATGAGGATTGAGGCTTGGGCGGAGTTGGCTGCTGATTTGGGAGTGGATAGCCGAGCACGATTTGCAACTAGGCCAGCCGCTGCTGTCCGCGCCGCCATCCGTTTTTTTTTTCAAGTTGATTTAATGTGGAAGGCTAATAGGGCGATAGGCGATTGCAGAATGGAATTCCGCCGATTGTGAAAGGGAAAGGCATCAGCAAAGACTGATTTAAAACATGAAACTGAGAACCCCCCCATTGGGCAATGGGTATGCACTATGCACCTCAGTAGTCAGTACAGTACCAAAAACACACCAAATTTCGCTTCTCTCTCTCTCTCCAATATTTTTTGATTTATTTTAATTCAATTATTGAATCACACTGATTGCATGAATATGAATATAATGCGGAATACCACTTGATTAATTAATTAATCTATAGTAGCACAGCGCTCAACACTTAATTCTGTTTTTCTTAATTATAATCATAATTACGAATATTGTCATATAATAAAAAGCACAATAACAGTAATAATATTAGGTGCTGCTTTCTTCAATCTCGTTTATCTGTGATGCAAAAATAAAATAGTACCAATAAAGAAAGAATACACAACAAGTCACTCTAATTTTCTCTGTAAAAAATTGAAGATTCGATTTGATAGGAAAAAATCTCACTTCTCTTTTTTTGTTTTCAGATAATGGCCCTTACAAATGAATTGGAAAAATTTTTTATGTATAGAACTCCACTAATTACTTGTAACTACCCACGACTTTGATCATGGGCCTAACTAATGGTGAAACTCCTATTATCCACAGCATCCTGCCATGTAGCATCCACAATTCTTCAATTTTCTGATTTCTAGGGCCACTTACACCGTAACTGCGGCTTGGCACTTTTGCTATGGCTCGGCATGCACAGAACTTACCGAGCTGTGAGACACTGATGTAATTATGAAGGTTGGCTCAGTTTGTGTCCTGAGAATATATTTGGATTAGACCATTATGCTATCATCACCCACGTTTCCTCTGTAATTTAAGACCCCTTCTTTTCAGCCCGTTCTTCATCGATAGCTCGGCACAGGCAATACTTTTTGGGCAACTAGTCTGGGCTTGATTTTTATTCAATCATGGGCTTAATGTGACTTCAGCTGCGGGCCATTGTATCCTTACCATCACATCTCCCCCGCAATTTGTTCAAAGTGCTTTGAACTAAATCCAAGTCCGAGCTGATGATAGATTAGGCCTGCTAATTACCGAGATGGAAGAGGGCCAAATTTGCTTGATTCTGTCATTCGATTCGAGCATAATGACAAATTAGGCCTGCCAATTGTTGAGATGGATGAGGGCCAAGTTTGTTCAATTGTTTGTCACTCAATCCGATCTTGTTGTACTCAGTTTTAGATGAGATGGAGCCACCAATGATTTGTTCATGTTTGGACCGTTGTACCGTTCATTGGAGTTTTTGGAACTCATTCGAGTTTTTGTGTGCCAAGCTCATTTGAGCTTTTTTCATCCCGAGCTCATTCGAGCCTTTTCATCCCAAGCTCATTAGAGCTTTTTCATCCCGAGCTCATTGGAGCTTTTTGAATCATAGGAGTCCTTCTTGCCGAGCTTATTGGAGCATTTTGACTTATTGGACAAGCTCACAAGAGTCCTGTCTTTGCTAAGTTCATTGGAGCTTTTTCACTCATTGGAGTCTCTTTCTGTCGAGCTCATTGGAACTTTTTGACTCATTAGAGTCCCTTCTTTGCTGAGCTCATTAGAGCTTTTTGACTCATTGGAGTCCCTTTCTGCCAAGCTCATTGGAGCTTTTTGACTTATTGGAGTCTCTTCTTTTCCAAGCTTATTGGAGCTTTTTTCTTGAAACTCATTTTGTACTTGAGCTCTTTAACTATGATAATATAATTTGTACCAACATTGAAAGGCGAATTATTATTATAAAATGTGAATAATAAAAAGAAAACTAAGCTAATTATACAAAAAGTAGTTTAAAGGAAAAAAAAATCAAGTAATCATATTAACTTAATTGAAGAGAGAACATATTTTGCTGATTATTTCAAATTTTACACAAAGAATACATTACAGTAGGGTACAGAATATATTATCATCATAATTATCATTAATATTACTATCACTATGGTTACAATAAAGAAAACACTCATAATAAGTTTGAATAGGAAATGAAGGGTATTGATGCTACTTCACTCCACAAAGTCAACAGATTCAATTTTTCACCTCAGAAAATAAGTTTAATTATCATGAGCCACTAAAATTTAATGAAACCTAATTTCCTACAACTCACCAAGGTCATCTTTTTTGTAAAAGAATTGGATGTCACAAATCTCTCATTGCTTTGCTCCTTTTTCAGGTACTCATTTTTATTAAAATATTTTACCTTTGTCGTAAGAAAATGGTTCCTCAATAGCATAGTGATGTGTGGTGATGCTTATCAACAATAAAAATAAAAATAAAAATCAAGAATTTTTTATAAAACAGAACATAGCAAACAGAGGCATTCTATAAAATCATAAATATCATTAACTGTCTGCCATATGACAGCACTCACAATACATTTCTTCTCACAAATTTTTTATTTCATCGCAAACAATCAAATATCAATTTAATTACCACATCCGCAAATATTTTATCACTCAATAACAATTTTTTTATTTTTTATTTTTTATTTTTTATTTTTTATTTTTATTTTTTTGTTTTCCTCATAGAGTGTGGAAGGCAGAAACCAAAGCAGAGGCATTGGAAACGTGGGAATCTCATAGCTTCTAATCTGTATTTTTGAATTCCAAACTACAAGTCATTCACCAAAATAAATTTTCTCCTATTCCATCATAAAGACATTTACTACACATTAGAAATTAATTAGAAATGTGATTCATTTATCAAAACCTCTCCAAAGAATGCGAAGAGGGAAAGCTGAATTGTGTGGCCATCAAAATTCAACCTTTCATGCTTAGCAAAATAGATAGTAAACGAGAAAAGTCATAAAACAAAACTCCTGGAATATCTATCTGCGATCATTTACTTTGTGAAGCACTAAAAAAAATCATTTTATAATAACTAGAATCAAGGATGGAGTTAGAAATGAGAGTGTGAGAAGGCAAAAATTATAAAACTTAAAGGCCATGTTTGGTTGGAGGGATTAGGTGGGATTAGGGAAAATTATCACACTCAATCCAATGTTTGGTTCATATGATTGTATACACACGGCCCGTATTTTATCATCAAGCCCGTATATATAAACCCAATTCTTGATATTAATAAATCCACCTCACCCCTTGGATTATTTATCCCATTTGAGCCATTTTAGCAAAAAGTCCAATTGGCCCTTAAATTTTTTTGGCAAATTACTAGAATGCCTAAATTATAAAATATTTTTTTTGAGAAATTAAATTATTATAAATAATTTCATATTTTTCTGTAATTATAAAATTATGAAACTATTTTTGAATAGTTATGTGAAGAAAAATTATAAAATTAATTATTTTTTATTACTATCTTGAATAATTATAATATTATTTGAAAATTATAAAAAATAATTATGGATTATGAAAGTAAATTATAGATTAATAATCAATAAGGCCTTTCAATTTATAAAAATAAATTAATAACTAATAGTTTTGGAAATTATAAGTAATAACTTGTTTATTTTAAATTAATAATTTAAGAAAATTAACAAAATGAATTATATATTATAATTTTATGAAATGAAATTAATGATTCTGAACTTACATTATAAATTAAAATTTAATAATTTTAAATAATATTAAAACAATTTAATTTATTCTGAATTAGTAATTTCAAAAAATTGAAAAAAAAAATAAGTCAAGCTATTAATATTGAAAAATTATTAAACTGGTCCAAATGTTATATTTACACATATCATAACTATAAAAAAGTTAATTTATTTTTATCCCAATTTATTAATTTTATAAATTAATGTTTGTGAAAAATCATAAAAATAAATTAAAAAATATGGGTTAGATTCCTTCTGTTGAGACTTTGGGAAGTGATTAAATCAATAAAAATAGGGAAGGAAAATAATTTGAAAAAAGTGAACGTGTCTCTGCAACTATTCATTGCAAAAATAATTTGTGAAAAAAAAGAGAAGAAAAATAATTGCTTGTCTTTTTAAGCTAAAGGATAGCATTGTCATTTCATAAAACAATCAAATGACAATGATTATTATACCTCCAACCAAACAACAATCACGTGGGTACATTAACAAACAATCATTCAAACCAAACAACACTATAATAGTTAATAATCACACAACTTATCATGAGATAAGTTATCAAGGGATAAAGTTAAAATCCAACCAAACTTGCCCAAAAGGTTAAGTATAATTTTCATATTTGTGAATTTAAAATACACATTTTCATCAAAATTGAGTGCGATGCTCCTTTATATCAAACAATTTGTAAATGAATCAAATCAATATCAAAATTTTCAGTAATAGTTTTTTCAATATAAGTAATTAAAAAGTCGAAGAAAAAGTTCTAAACTATACTCTTGATAATATTCATAACCAAAAAAGTTCTTTCATTTGCAGTTGTTGAAACACACACAAAAAAATGTTCACTCACATTTATTCTTATCTCAATCTTATTAAAGTCAAAATGAGAGATTTTAATTGTTTTACAAATTCCTTAAAATTTAATCGGCTAAACTTCCATAATGTTTTCTCAAACAAATAAAATAGAAATGCCTTAACTAGCCTGCTTAATAGTCTTCACTTGATTACTTGATTGTAAATATAGACCTAAGAATTTGCTTAGGAATTTAAAAAATAAAATAGATAGATATGTCATTAATTGATTTTAATTTTTATCTTTAATTAAAAATAAATTCAATACAATTCAATAAATCTAGAAAATTAATTTTTAATTCAAGGGCCATAATAAAAGTTAATTTTTTAAAAAAGTTAATGAATGAAAATTAAAATTAGTTAATTAAAGTAACTATATCCTGTCGTTTTTCAAAAGGATGTTTGGAGATTCTTCCTCATTTTTCTCTCCAGAAGAATACAGGAAAAAGAGCAAACCTCAAATATCGGAGAAAGGTTCTGGACCAATCGTTTCAAAGACAGATGATTCTCAGCAGTTCATGTTACAGGGCTCGTCATCAAATCCATTGACATAATTTCTCAAAAAAACTGTTGATTATGAAACTAACAAGCCAAATAGACCATGGCCCGTTTTTACAACTATAGGCATCAGTGATTTTGAAGATCCATTAGAGGACTTTCCTTTACTCTTTATGAATCAACCTCCACAAAATCCCGATGAACCTGTTGTTGAGGATGATGAACCAGAAACCAGTCAAAGAGGTCAACAAAGAAACCAACAAGTTGAAGAACCAGAAGAACATGTTGGTATCAATTCTAGAGCTTTGTTCACCTTTGATGATATCCTTCCTTCACAATGGAGAGATAGAATACATGAGATGATGTCTTGGTGTGTTACTGAGCTCCAGAAACCAAATGCTACTCTTGTTGGGGTTATCAATGGCTTTACAGCAAGGATGACTGGTACTTTAAAGGAATGGTGGTATGCACTTGGAGAATATCGACAGATCCAGGCGAGAAACTCACCAAATCTGGATACTTTCATGAATTATATTTATGTTGAGCTTCTTGGGCAATATCAAAATCATCTAGATACTGCGAGGGAAGAGTTCTTCAAAATGAAATGTTGTTCTTTTAAAAGGAAAGACTAGAAGAAACATTTCCAGAGGATGTCCTAGAAATATTATATTCTCGGAGGAATGGACAATCCAAATTTGAAGCAGGCCTACCTTAATTCTATTCCTGAATCCTTATGTCAAGAAGCCTTGAGATTGATTGAGCTGAGAGGAAGTACACTTGTCAATGTTACTCTCGGTGAAATATATCAATTTGTGTTTAAGGCCCTTGAAAAGCTGTGTAACAATTGGAAGTTCTTTAAGGAATTCCAGGAGACGGGGAAAAAGTTTGCAAAAGAATGTCAGAAGAAGGACCTTCAAATCAAATGCAAAACAGAGAAGTGTCATTGTCCGGATAAATCTCATAAGCATCCCAGGAGATTCAAGAAGCATCATCAACAATGGAGACTTAAAAGGAGAAGGAGATTTTTCAGAAGAAAGTTCTCAAAGAATAAAAGAGACAGGTGCCATATTTACCACAAACGAGGACATTCGGCTAAGAGTTGTCCAAACAGAAGGAGAGACAAAATTCTCAAAGAAATTCTCCAATTAACACAGTATGATATAGAAAATGAAGATTTGGAGTCGCTGTTTTCTGAAGAAGATGAACCCTCTGAGCAGACAATATTCGATTGGAAGATGTTTCTGAAGATGAAGATTCATTTTCAGAACTTGAGGTGCAAGAGGACCTTTTTCCAATCTTTAGAATTCAGATAATTGGACTCGCTCTTGCGATACCCTTTGTTCAGGTACAAATTATTCCTCAGAAGTTTGATAATCCGATTACTGTTATTGGTTTGCTTGATACAGGAGCATCCTGTTCAATTCTTAATCCAAGGATTCTCCTTGCCTCATTTTGGAAAAAACATCATGAAGTGCTCCAAGTTGCCAATAGTGAGACTTTGTCAATTGGATTGATCAGCAAGCCTGTCAGGATTCAATTTTTCCCAGAATTATCGTTTACTCATAAGTTTCTTAGATCCTCATTACCGGGAAAAGACATCATTATTGGGTTTGATATCATAAAGCATCTCTGGGAAAAGAAAGTTGATCCTAAACCCGAAGGTCTTAGGTTTAAGTCTTACTTTCTTCCATATATCAAACCACAATACCATCTTACAACAGATATTGATCCAATCCCAGAAATCCAAGCCAAACTTATAAGAGATTATTGTGTAGAATCTCACTCAGAATTCCTTCACAAATGCACTAATCCTCTTTGGAGAAACTCAGAGTTTTTTGTACAGTTACCCTTCAAAAAAGATGTTAATGTTAACCCTACAAAAGCAAGTCATCCAGGAATGCCACTTGATCAACTTGAATTGGCCACGAAAGAGTTAGCCCAGTTGAGAAATGAAGGAATTATTGAAACAACAAATTCTTCATGGGCTAGTCAAGCCTTTTATGTCAATAAAAGGGCTGAGCAAGCAAGGGATAAAATGAGACTGGTGATAAATTACAAACCTCTAAATTACTTTATTGCAGATGAGAAATTTCCACTCCAAAATAGAAATTGTCTATTCTCTAATCTTACCAGGGCTAATGTATATTCAAAGTTTGATTTAAAAGCAGGATTCTGGCAAATTGGAATTCATCCAGATGACCACTTCAAAACAGCCTTTTGCATTCCAAATGCTCATTTCCAATGGACTGTTATACCATTTGGTCTCAAAACAGCTCCATCCCTTTTCCAAAAGGCTATGATCAGAATCTTCGAGCCTTTGTTCCCAAATGCATTGATCCACATTGATGATATACTTCTTTTCTCTGAAGATATCAAGACACATTATTACCTCTTGCATCAATTTGGGGAATTGGTTCGACATTATGGTATCATGCTATCTGAGAAGAAAATGTTAATTTCTCAAAAGGAAATTGATTTTTTGGGCATTCATATCAAAGATGGACAGTATACTCTGTTGTCTCATATTGCTAAAGAATTGCTTAAGTTCCCTTATGATCTGGAGTCCAAGCAGCAGATTCAGCAATTCCATAGAGTCATTAATTATGCAGCAGATTTTGTTTCGAGGTTAGCATCTTTGATAAGACCTCTGCAGGATATGTTGGAGAAGAATCCTCCAGAATGGTCTTATGCACAAAGGAAAGCCGTTACAGCAATGAAGGCTTTAATCCAGAAGCTACCTCCATTGTACATCCCTTCAGATGGAGAAAGAATTCTACAGATAGATGCCAGTGAAACTTTTTGGGTTGCAGTCCTCCTTAAAGAGAATGAAGGGAAAAGAAAGGTGTGTGGATACAAGAGTGGATCGTTCAAAGTTTCAGAACAACACTATCATTCCACCTACAAGGAAATTTTGGCTGTTAAGCGAGGTATTGAAAAGTTTCAATTTCATCTTATTGGCCATCATTTCTTCGTAGAAATGGATATGAATGCTTTTCCTAAAATGCTGAGTTTTAAACCTAACATTGTTCCTCCCAAGCAGTTACTCAGATTGTCAGAATGGTTTTCTCAGTATTCTTTCAATGTTAACCATATCAAAGGGAAAAATAATATTCTTGCAGATTTCCTTTCCAGAACCAGACTTTGTAAAATCCCTTGAAAACATATTCCCATAATCTGTATGTTTTCTTCCCTGGCTCCGTCGAAAGCTCCATCTTTTCGTGATTTTCCACTTGAGAGCCTGCCTCCTGAACTCTTTCATCTCATTGAAACCAAAACAATCCAGTCTAGAGCAAAAGAATTCATGTTGAAATATCAGTCTCTCACAGTCAGAAAGACTGGACTTTATACTTTTGGGGGTTTAGGTTTTCATCCTGATTATCTATTATTCACATTGTTCAGTGTGTCTAATCCTTTTCATCTTATGTTTTCCAAAGAATTACTATGCATGCTTTGGTACTTGCTTGAACAATGGAAGATTGCTGTGGAATTTCCTATTGAACAATCTATCAAGTGGATTGCTGAGCTACACAGTGGATGGTTTGATGATTTCGATGACAACCCATGTGCTAGAACATTTCTTGAATGGTTTTATCCTTTATCTACTTTGATGAGAATGTTCAAAGTACTCCAGCTTAAACAAATGGGAAGTTCTCCAGAAATGTCTGTCATTTTTATTTTATCCAGGCAAAGTTCTCCTCATATCCACAATCTACCATATTTCTATTCAGTCCAAGAATATGGTGTTTTTCCTTATCTTCTCAATAAGGAATTTTTTTTATCATGGAACGGATATAAGAGAATTACAGAGAAAGATGGCAGAATAAAATTCAGTTATTCCACCTCAAATATGGCCTAGTTTTGAAGATAATGCTCCATGGGAACAAATGTCGATCGACTATGCACTCAAACTTCAAAATGATGCTAGAGTTTATTTTGAGCAGTTTCACACTAAAACCGTTAAGGCTACACCAAATTCTATGTGGGGGGTTTCTAAGACTTATTTTCAATCTGATTAGAATTCACTTGCTCACAATAAGTCTCCACAAAGTTCAGCTGCATCAATTAACTATTCATCTCCATTATTGATTCCTCCATCACTCATTTCAAACAAAGGAAAAGAAAAAGTGGAAGAGGACATGATGATTGACTCGCAGAACCCCTACGAAATTGACAGCCAATGGTGGGAAAAAGCTGGCTTATCTGCTGAACCGAAAAATCCGCTGACACAGATTCCTCAATAAAATACTTCAACAGTTGTGTTTGGACCCTACCCTCCGGGTTTTCTAACTTAAAGAGCACGACAAGATTTAAAGTTTGTTTGGTGTGTTTAATTATTGTACTAAACCTTTGCTTTAATTATTGTCCTTGTTTGTAACGTTTGTCAAAAGTTGTTGTACTGTGTAGACCCGTGAGTGTCTGTAAAATAATTGTTCTATGTCCAGCTATGTACTCATACAGTGTCAATTTTCCCTCTATATAAGGGAACCAGTTTGTTATGTTTGTAAGCTAAGTTGGGAAGTGAAATAATATGTTGTTGTCAACTTTTCTTACCTTGTTCTTTTTTATTCCTTTACTTGTCTTTATTATTCTCTCACGTTTTCAGATTTATTTCTGCCTTATTATAATTTTCCATCCCTAAGATCTTAAATTGAGTATGTTCTGTAGTTGCCTTGTTAAAAGGATCCTCTGCATCAGAAAGATTTACAGCCTAGCTTTGATCCTGGAAGAAGCAAATATCTTAATATAAAAGGACACGCCTTTGTTGTTGCCCACAGTTGAGGCTTTTCCGGCGGCCGTCATACCTTGTTAAGATATAAACTTCAAGTTGGTATCAAAGCCATGCATAGTTTACTACCCAGGCCCTCTACCTCTTCTTCTTCCTCTACTCTTACTCCTAGCCCTAGCTTTCGTCAGTCAGATGCCTCTAAGATAGACTCTCTATATGAAATAACTTACCTTCCTAAAAATGAAAAGGTTCCACTTACCAATCTTTCTCTCATAAATCCCTATAATGCTTTCTCTAAACCAAAACCCTTTTTTGCCAAAACTGTCAAGAGTCTCATTCACCCTCCAAAGATCCAGGTTAAAGAATATGTTCAAGCTTCTGCCTTTGACCAGCATTTCCTTCCTGCTATAGAAAAAGAACAGATGGTATATATTGAACAGCCTTCTCATCTTCCTGAATTATGGCTTTCAGAAGGATATACACATATCCATTTTGGAGCCATCAGGTTTGCGTTGACGTTATATGGACGAAAAGGCCTTCCTACAACTTCCAGAATTCCCTTGATGAATACTAGGTTCTCAGATTATCAACATGTTTGTATTGGCACTGTACAAACAACATTGAATGCTGGAACAGTTCTCGTAACTATCTTTCCAAATTTCAACATGCCAATAGCAGATCCTTGCTTAAGATCAGTACTTAAGCTTCAGATTTAGATTTGTGGAGCAGTTCTTTCTGCCATTACATACTCAGCAACACTCCACTATCAAATGGTGTACAGAATACAAAATTATTCAATTTATTTTGCTCTCCCTCAAGAAACAGAAGATGCTCTGCTGATATCCGTCGACACAAATCACATACCCAGTTGTACATATGTACCCAGACAACTGCCAAAAGAAGAATTGCAGTAGCTGATTCCTGAGACGTGGATAACAGCCTATGAGCAAAATCATCAAACATCCAAGGAGTCTAAACCAATTCAATCTACTGAACCATCTTTTCACAAAAATCAAGATGGAACGATAAATATTCGGTTTAAGAAGTAAAGGAGAAAACCAGTGTCCCTAGTTGTTTTAATCATTTGTATACTCTTGAATCTACTAGACCAATTAGTGGATTTGATGGTACTGGATCTCCAATCTTTGAAGCAGCTGAAGAAATCATTCCTAGATCATCAAGAATTTCTAGGAATGATCCTTTTGTTGATACAATAGGGCAGACATCTGGAAAATTTGATTACCTGGTGAAATACACTCCTCCACCACCGACGCCACGGCCAACAACTCATTCAGGATGGGGAAATGATCATGCTAAGTGTGATTATGATGGTCCCTCAAAAGATAGGTTCGATGCAGATCCTCTACCACAACAGATCATCATGTTTGGGGCTTCTTCTTCTTCCCAACCAATGAATTTTCCTCCGAAAGAAGTACAGACTTCTGATTTTAAACATTTGTGGAAGATAAAAAACCCAACATCCAGAAATTCGGATGGATCATTAGTTGACATCACTGCTGCAGAAGCAACGCTTAATTGGCAATCAGAAAATGCAATGGTACAAAATCATATGTTACAAAAGATTGTCAAAAGCCAAAAAAGGATTGAAGCTAAGATGGAGGGTCAGCTGGCAGTATTAATTCAATCTTTGAAAGAAAAAATTGATACTATTCATAATGACATTTTGAGGCTCATCCACAGTTACCAGCCATTCTATCATAAGGAGCAGGAGATAAAGTCGATGAAGACCTAATTAAAATCTCTTGAAGACCAGTATCAAAGAGATTCTATTTGGAATTACTAATATATATATTGTAATAAACCTGGGGGGGCAATGGCCCCTGTTTGCCCCCCTAGATCTATCCTTGACTAGAATACAAAGTTGAAACTCAAATTTAGGTGTAAAGTGCCTGCTAGAAACAAATAAAGGTTTCAATTTGCAGCAACATTCTTTTTCTCTCAGTCCAGGCTCACAGAAACTGACCAATTGATTCCAAGTCAAGGTTTTAGCAATTAAGCACACCAGAAAATGCAAGAGAAGGTGAACACTTGTCTCCAGAACATGCTTAAACATAAAAGGGTGCCTACTGTTCACAGAGCAACTACTTTACTTAATTAGGCATAACCTCAACATTCTAGTAATTCCAATTTCCAAAATTTATCGAGATTATAATAAAAGAAGAGAGCCATAAATATTCATACATCATAAATTTTACCAGAAATTCCTTCCTCCAGATCCCTATCTGCTTCCTCATCATTCTTACTACCCATTTGCTTGAACAATGACTACTCTCGCTGGTTTGAATTCAATTTCCACGGGTAGGGGAATACCGACGGTGGACGAGTAACCGCTGAAATTAGTGGAGCGCAACGCTACGCTAATGGGGTCTTTGGGACAAGGGATGATGCGAAAGAAAGGGAAAGTGGAGGGATTACCATTACCCGTTGGGATAACAGGTTTAAGGTCCCTCTCATTGAGATTTTCCATGAGCATAACGAACCTCTAACGGATATGCCTAAGGCCTGAGTAAGCTCCTCGTTTTCCTTGAAATGCCACTGTTTCCTCGGCAACCCCCTATTGTTCATTGATGGAATCCTCTTATGATCTCTGTTTTCTTGTTCCTTATGAATTTTGGGATATTTTGGAAGAAATTCCTTTAGGGAGTAGTGGCATGTGAAATTGTGAAGGGGAGGGCGATTGGAAAATCCATGTGGAAACGCTAATAAAAATCCTTTAAATTCGTTTATCTCACGTCTCAACTCCGAGTTCTTACAGACGGTGCCAATTGATGCAAAAATAAAATAGCACCAATGAAGAAAGAATACACACAATAAATCACTCTAATTTTCTTTGTAAAAAATTGAAGATTCAATTTGATGGGAAAAAATCTCACTTCTCTTTTTTTGTTTTTAGATAATGACTCTTACAAATGAATTGGACAATTTTTATATGTACAGAACTCCACTAATTACTTATAACTACCCACAACTTTGATCATAGGCCTAACTAATTGTGAAACTCCTATTATCCATAGTAGCACAGCCCTCAACACTTAATTCTGTTTTTCTTAATTATAATCATAATTACGACTATTGTCAGATAATAAAAAGCATAATAACAGCAATAATATTAGGTGCTGCTTTCTTCAATCTCCTTTATCTGTATTTATAATATTTGTTTATGTTATTCATCATTTATAGAGCACTTTATTTGGCAATAATGTCTCCCGTATTCCCTTCAATTATTCTTTTAAGTTTAATTAAATTTTATTTTTTATTTTTCTCACTATTCTCATCTCTCACCGGTGATTATCAAAAAAATTATTATTCATCAGATGGAATTAGAATGTTGTCAAAGTGGATTCTCTGTTAGTTAGTTTAGATTCAATGATTTGTCTTTAAACATAATACCAAATATTTTAAATTTTCTAGATTCGTTGATTTTTGTTATCTTATTCTTGTGGTCACAAAACACCTTGTTTTTATTTTAGAAACAAAATAATGTAACTTCCACAAGGATATACATATATATATATATTCATCTTAATTCTGATCACAAACTCGCAGTGGAAATAAAAGTTTAATTAATTATACCTTTTTTCTGCTTATCTTTGATGCGGTTACCTCAATCTCAATGTTCCTCCACAACTTCTTTCATTAAATTTTTGAGTGCCGACTGATAGAAGTTGTTCACCACCAAACCAAACATGGGGTGGGGTGCCCATGTGAAATACATTATTAAACAGAATATTTATTTTTAAACTAAATAATATATTAATTAGTAAGTCCTACATGAATTCTTTGATGAATTAATCTTTGTTACTTTCATTAATTTCTGAATGGATAAAGCTTATGATTATTAAACGAAATTTAATTTTTAAAACTCAAAGTTTATATTTATTTTTAAATTTTAGATTCTTAAATGGAAATTCTAAATTCTAAATTTCTATACGTATATTATAAAATTTATAGACTAGTAAAATTATGTACATTTTCACACACACACACACACATATTATAATTACTCGGTGTAATCGTCCTAAATGAAATTAATATTTTTAAATAATTAATTTTAATTAAAACATATTTGTAATCAAATTGAAGTTTATTTTTATATATTTTATCATTTATTAAATTGATAATTTGGAATGTAGTAATTTTTAAATAAAAATAATTTGTTAATTGTATGTAAGATATAAAAAAAAAATTATAATTTGATATATTAAATTGATTTATAAACTTAGTGGGTATTTGGGTAAGTTTATAAACTTTTTCAAAATATCTTATAAAATGTTTAAGAGCTAATTAAATATTAAAAAGTATTTGGTAAATTTTTTTTAAAAAGAGTTTATAAAATTCTAAACTAAAGTATTAGAATCTTATAATCTCTTTTTAAAAAAATAGAGATATTCTAATTTAATTACATAATTGTCATCATTAACATTTTATAAATTTTAAAATATTATTTTATCCAAATATTTCAACAATTTATTTTAAAAATAAAATCTAACATTTTATCAACTCAAAGAACATCTTATAAAATATAACATAAAATATAAAAATTTATAAAATCTTTTTGAATAAATTTAGTCAAACACCTCTAATAACTTAGTTTAAATCTTCTATTTCATTTCTTATTCCATCTCCTATTCCACTTCATGAATATGCGACACGTATATTAAATATTTTCTTATAAAAATAATTGATTGAGAATCAGATACACTTGACATAATTACAAAAAATTGAAATAGGAGATGAAATAGAGAATAGAATAGAGGATCCAAAGTGCTGATAACTGTTCATGTCTGGTGGGCTGTGAGCCATTGCCAAGAAAAGAATTTTCCAAATGGAAAAGCAAAGTTCCGCTCCCAGCACTGATTCAATTCTTGAAATATAAGTAAGTTGTTTCAATTGGAAATAAAATCTGCAAGCACTAATACAGGATTTAGAAAAATAGTTACTAAAAATAAAGGTAGGCTCATCACAAAGAATAATAAATTTTAAAACGACAGTTTTTGGCTTGAATTAGGTGTCCAGAACGATTTCAATTTAAACCAATCACTGAATGACAAAAGACATTTTTCATTTTCACACTGAAATGAAGGAAATGAGACCACGGAAGTGAGAAAACCGGATGGAGAAAGACAGAAATGATGAGACACATCCACAGAACTAACACATTCAGAAGAAGGTCAATAGATCACCTCCAAAACAAGTTATTTTCCATCCATTGAAATGGTAAACAACATAAATATTTATAGTAAAATAAATAAAGGACAGTTCCCAGTGCCTTCTGCTGCAGCTTGTATGAGCACAATACATTGATCAATCATGGTATGACATGGTTTCAGTAATTTATCAGCAAGTTGTGGTTCCACAGCTTCTAAGTTGAGCACAGAATGTCATCCTAAGTGTGGATGAAAATAGTCCCAGTAATTTGCACCATCAAACTCTGTTTAAGAAGCTCAAGAACTTGCTACCACATCCCAGCGCCATATCGTTCCATCTTCACAGCAGCAGAGGATGGTGCTATGCCACATATATAACACTAAGTTACATGCACCAACATCATATATATTGGAGAGAACACACAGGGTTGGGAATTTTTACCTTCCATCAAAGGACATGGCAGTCAATCTAATTGGAGATTTCGACTGAACATGAGATAATCTGAATATGCAATTAAAACAGTTAACACAAACATATATCTGAATATTATTATTAGCATAAAGGATAAGAAACTAAATAAGGAAAGAGACGAACCTAGCAACGAGAACTGGGGGGTTGGCTTGAACTTCCCATACGTATATCTTTCCTTCCCTATTCCCTGGACATTAAATTCAAAGGAAGTGAGATTATGGATTAATTGTAGCTTTTCATTTTGGGGGATGACACGACATATGCCACAGTGGAAGGTTCTGATTTCAATTACAAAAAATCCAATGTCAAATCTTCAGGCAGACACAAACTTTACTGTGTCAGATTCTTGAATATACTGCAATAGCCGTACCAGTCAGAATATAATAATGCACATATGGTACATTGTAAAGATGGGAATTACCTACTGCTGCTGTCTTGTAATGAAAATCGCAGGAGAACTTGATAAACCAAATATCACATTCAGGAACAGGATATTTTTGGAGAACGTCAACTGTACCCTGAACAAAAATCATTTTGCAGCTTATGAGCTATCATGCCATCTAAGAATAAGACCATTCAATACAAACCATAAGCATGTAAATGTTTTTGGGGGGAAAAACACAAATTTTAAGACAAAAAAATTCATTCTAACCTCTCCAGGAGATTGTTCTTTCATTTTTGGTTCCCATAATACAAGTTCGTTATCGACGCTCTGCAAATATTCAACATAATATTGTCAATGGAGCATGAAAATTGCTTACTTCCAGAAAAGATGAACAGCCAGGCATTAGGATTCCATGCCAGGTGCCTCAAAAGTTTCAATGAAAACATTCAATTGTATTCCTGTTTATGCCTCTTGGAAACACAAATAGTAGCAGTTCATTATATTTTCTTGCTGAGAACTTCTACAGAAGTATAATTGCCCCTAATACAGATATGCTAAAAGGAATTCTGAATGTAAGTATAATTGCCCCAAATACAGATATGCTAAAAGGAATGGTGAATATATTTCATCAAGAAATTCACAAATTCTATTGCATTTTAAGTCAACAAATACCAACATTCCATTGGCTGTCGCAAAAACACAAGTCAAGTCTCTTAATTTACCCAATTGAATGATGGATGAGTGGTGAGAATACCATAAAGATGGAGAAGTTATAATTAATTATTTTGAGAAAAAGGTTGTGCTAGTTCACCTTAGAGAGTATGAAATCACCAATCCACCTGTTGCAGTCAACATAATTTGTATGTACTGAAGCAATAAATACCTGAAAAAAAATGGAAAGATGATTCACAACAATGTTAATACATTACACATACTCGATCTCTGACATGTAGGGAAAAGAAGAAATGAAGACAAGAATAAATTATAACTAACTGGAAATTGCACATATTTCGTCGGGAACTTGGAAGGAAGATCCGTCCAAGTAAATGATTTCTCTACATAAGTCCAAAATTCTGCAAAAGAACAGTATATATCAACCAATATCAACCCATGTAAAGGACTCATGTTATCCAAATTGCAAGCTAACAACTCCATGTTCAATTTAAACAACTAAAAAGACATTTGTTGATACATTGCAAATCCATGGAAGAAAAACAAAGCAAATGATAAAATGAGCAGTACTAACAACGATATACACAATCCAGAGTCACAACTTATTTTGAGTCAGGAAAAAAGAAATCAGAAAGAACAGACACACAAAGCTCTTAGAACTTCACAACACAGTATAATTTAAGAACTAGTCATATTTAAAAAGCAAAAAGTTTGATAAGAATTCTTACTACTGAAAATGTTGTGGATAGGAAAACAAGCATACATTCATCTCAATTTACAACCATACACTAGAGTTACCAATTGATCAATTGTGTGACTGTGAACACTGATTGTATTGGGTTACTGTGAGATGTGAACATATAATAATAATATAGTGTGACATAATGAAAAAGACCAACAAGCAAAACCACTGGGATTGTAATATCAGTTAGGTGACTCCAGAAGAAGCCATAATGTAGCTGAACAATCGTAAGCAACACTCTGTAAAACATTGCATTCATCATTTTCGCAAGTCAATTTTGTTGTATTGAAAAGCTACATTGGCAAAACAGGACCACTCTACCTTTCATTGACCAGATTTTGACAGTGTTATCCATTCCACAGCTTGCAATACGGTATATGTCAGATGGATGGAAGTCCTATGGTAGCCATAACCCATCAAAAATAAGATGCTCAAATTCCACTTCAGCACAGAAGCCCCATATTCCAAAAAATTAAAGACCGTTTTCATCCAAAAGAGATAGAGATACAGTGAGAGATAGAAGAGTCAAGTTGAATATGGTGTTCACATACCACACTAAGAACTTCATTGCGATGCCCACCAGCACCAGCGAATATCAAAATGCATATCCCAGTATGAATATTCCACAGCCGTACAGATTCATCCTGATGCATTTTTTTTTCTGTTAAACAAGTTTAGTGCAAGTGCACACTAAGAAGTAATCATTAATCCTCTTATTTTACAAGAAGGTACAAGTAATGGGTCATATCACATCTATAAATTCATTATTCGCATTAAGCTGGTGCATACACAAAGAGAGATCACTAAAGCACTTACTTTGCTTGCTGACACAACAAGTGATGGTTTCAGTGGCTGAGTTCGAATTTCATTTATTGAATCCCCATGACCCACAAAACTCTGCATGCATGAATATCAGGAGAGACATGAAATATAAATTAACTCCTTTTTGATGAAGTCAGATTTATTCTACTGCCAAAACGATTACTTCACAGATCCAAAAAATTAAAAAAGGGAAAGGGGTAGCATCTGTATTCCAGATGGACAAGGACAAGCAAAGACAAAGTAGAATAAAGAAAAATATAAAGTTAAAAGTGTTTATGCATGTTTTCCTCTTTTTTCTTTCCTTATGTTCTTTTGATTCTATCTTATAGTCAATGAAGTACTAGGAAGCTCAATATTTAGATTTTGGGCAAAAGGTACCTTGTATATCTTCTCGTTGCCAGTATCAATAACACGGATAATTCCATTAAGTCCTCCAGCCACCAAGAATGGAGTTCCATCAATATTGCAAGCCCAACTGACAGTGTAAAAAGATTCATCTTTCTGATCTACACAGCAAGCGGCATACCAGATGCTGTCTGAGGATACGTGCTATTATTTAAAACTCATATCCAGTAAATTAGGCGCTATAATTTCTTACATCTTCATCAATGTACGACTGCAATACAGCTATAACACCACCTTCTAGACACTGGTATACAGTCACCTAAAAAGTACCAAAATATTACACAAGTGTTAACACAATCCTTCTCATCACACCAAAATTATCACGGGAAAAAATCAAAAACGAAAATAGGCAAGCAAGACCCATACAATTTTTTTTCCTTTTTTTTTTTTAAGCAGGGTAAGGTAAATAAAACAATCTTTGAAATTCATGCCAAAAATTGGACGACATATAATAAAGTAGAAAAAACTCTTAGGCGGAGGTTTAAAAACGATTACGTACGCGATTGCCCCCGGCGGTGGCGAAGGCGTTGAAGTAACGGGAGTCGATGAAGTTGAAAACGACGGCGTAAATGGGGCGTTTGCCTTCCTGGAGTCTATTAGTCACCCTATACTCCCGCTTCTTCGACGGCGTTAAGGAACCAACCACCGGCTCGCAACCCAACGGAATCTTCGCCATCCCCCAAGCCACCGCAGATTTGCACCACCTGCTATGCCCTCACTGAGTTCTCGAACTGCCTTTTCAAAACCCAGTTTGGAGTTTCGGTCAACAGAAGAGGTTTTACATGCGTTTTTTGAATAAAGCGTGTAATTTGCAAAAGAGTCGTTAAACTTATTCCTCTACTTTAAAGCGTTAAAATTAATTAGTTTAAACTTTTTATTTTTCCTTTTTGTTCTCTCTAATTCTCTCAATTTTGACACTGACATAATTTTTTTAGGATAAAAATAAATAAAAATATTTTTTTTTACATAATTAATATTTAATAATTTTAATATATTTATTTAAATTTAAAATGAATAAAAATTATATTAAAATAATAATAGTGGAGTATAGAGTGGTTGAATTATAAATAATAATTATTGCATAAATTGTAATATCAGAAATAAAAATAAAATTATTTTAGATTTGTTACTCGAAAATACATGAGAAGATGATTGATACTTTATTAATAACTTAATAAATTTTGCATACTCGATACATGCACTAAAACTTTTATAATATGAAATAAATTAAATCTTTTTATTTTGTTAATATAATACTACAGTCTTTAATAACTTTAATGAATTTATTTAAGTTTTAGCATAAATCAAAGAAACAAACTAAAATGAAGTAAAATAACTGAAGAAAAAAATAAATAATTAGGAGAGGAAAAAAAGTGAAAATGAGAGAAGGAAAAAAGTATCTTTACATATACTATATTATAGGTGTGATTTGTTATTTTTTTTATATTTATACATGCATTTGTGCATCTAGAATTATTATGATTTAAATTTTAAAAATCAAGCATATAAATACGTAAATAATACTATTAAATTAATTGATCATTCCACAATTTGGATGATTACTATAACGCCCCGATCGGGAGGCGCCTGCTTCGGGCCGAAGTGCTACTCAACAATACCACATAAATCTTCTTTATAAGAGAAAATATATTTCTCAAAAATCCAAAATATTTAATTTCTGCAACGACCTTCATTGGATGTTCTGGTCTGAATCGAAATATGCACTTCTATTGCTCTCATTGCCTCATGTGTGGCCTTGGTTAGTTTATCTTCGTCAATTGTTCTTATTTGGGGTAAATAACGAAGAGCAATAATAAAACAACAAAAGTCCGAATGACTTAGTGAGATAATTTAGCAATAACAACCAAGTAATAATTTCACAATTATTATATAAGAGACAAATAAAGGTATAAATATTCTCAAGAGTTGTGAGGGAAAGTTTTAGTCAAAATTTAGAGCGATCTATCTCACCATTGTCCCATACCAATGATGAGACTTCACAAATTCACTATCTCTCACAGAGAAATTTTAAATCACGATTTCGACCACAAGGGGTCGACATGTCACTTGAACAATCACTGAGTTTGTGTCAAATACTCGAGTTTCAAAATATAAAATAAAATTAATAACCACTTTCACCCTTTTGCTGTTGGTGGTTCTCCCACCTTATCACCCCACTTTCGAAAACATGAAAACCCTTATTTCTCCGAAGTACCGAGTGATCAGCTCGGACACTTAATCACTCACTAGGCATGGCTAGCCGCATGTCTGATCCCACTCATAGACAGCTACCTCCAGCTTACTATGAGTAAGGATTTTATGTACACTTTGTATGGGTATCAATCGAAAGATCAATCAATGTCGGTCCTTTCTACCCGATCATCTTTCTTAACCGATCCCAGGTCCCACCTCCAAGGGTATTAAACACTTTCACTATTATTACTTAACATGTCCAATAACATTTCACTGAACACATCAAGTCGCCATGTTAACATAAAATCACTAATTCAGCACCATGCTGGTTTCAAGATAGACATGGCGATAAAATATACATTTCAAAATCACTTTTTAGCTTCTTTAACACAATCACCAATTTCAGATAAAGCGACATTAATTAATATCGATAAAAGCGCTCAGTATAAAAGGACGATATGGAGTACTATTTTTGTAAACAGTTTATTTTCTCAAAACTTGTTTACACACTCGGAACTCAAGTAGGTATAATTTAAGGATCACGAAAGAGGAACAAAGTGACTATGAAGAATATCACGAGAAGCAATGATTGGTGAGTATTATAGAATAAACAAATAACATCCATTGAGTCTCAGGACAATCCAAATCAAACAATAAGGATGTAATAGCAACTATATATGTTCTTTCCCCAGCAACGAAAGCTAATACAACTCACCTGGAAAATGCAAAGGAATTCTTAATCGTATAGTCACTCAGGTTCTGGCTTTTTAGTCAAACCGAGAACTGTCATAAGATAACTCAAGTTATCCTTCTGTTAACCCTTCTAAATCTTAACTATAAATATAGTTAATATCTTTATCAAACTTAAGGTTATTCTAATACTCGAGTTCAATTACATCTTATCTTATGTGGCCTTAATCCTCCAACTACATGATACTTCAGTATTACAAGATCTTACTTACTCAAGCCCATTCAATCTCGCTTTATCGTCTTAAAGTCTTAATCATCTTAATGACTTCACGTGCTCGAGTCAACTCAACCCTCTAATTACCCCCAATGAACCCCATTTGCCACTCCACTTATCTTATAGTCAAGTAATAGGGGTCCAGGTTCCTAAACCAATTAGGTTTCATGAGTTCATCAAGTCAAGGTTTGATAATTCACTTTTGTTTCAATACTTATATAACTTAATCTTTAGATGAAGCTTAACTATATTTTGTTCACAACACACTATATTGTCAAGTCTAAGAGTACAACTTTGAATTAATCTTTCTTAATTAACCAAACTTAGAATTAGAACCATTTTTTTCACGATTTACAAAATCACTCATCATCTCAATTAAAATTACAATTCAATACTCTTAATTCAATAAATATCGAATTAGAATTCGTAAAAATCAATCGAATTAACATTCGATATAAAATTTACCCAATTGGATTGAACCGAGATTCAATCTTAAGTTGAGAATAGCTTAGACGCGTCCAGAATCCAATTCTACACAAACTGCCTGAACACTACCGCCACGTGCCGCTGCCGGCGATGGAGACCGCTACCACCAACAGGCGCGCCTCGACACCAGGAGCAAAACGCCCTAACCAATTTCCCAATCAGCCACTGTTTGGCTATTCAATTCCACTAAAAACCATCGCGGGACCCTGGCTTTGCCACCGTCCGCCACCCCTCTCAATTCCACCACCATCGTTCACTGTTTCACCAAATTAACACCACCACCCAACTACCCATGTCCCCGCAACCAAAACCTAGTAACTTCCATCTAGTTTTCGCTGTCGGATGCAGCGGAACCACTAACACCACTGAGAGATCGTTGTCGAGCTTGATTTCCGACGATTTCACTAGTGTTTTAGGTAAAACTTGGTATGGTTTTGCTCCCTGAGCTGAGAGGAGTCTAACTATGGTTTCGATTTCAGGTTTCGCGGTCAATATCCGGTGATTCGCTGTAGGGGTGGTTTTGGGCCTTTTTTGAGAATTTGACAAAAATCTGTCCTTAATCCTATATATATAAATGTACTTTCCAGCCCTTTCAATTCAGCCCCAAACTTTCTGACCGTCATACTTTTCACCCCAAAATTCTTTAGCCGCCTTCAATTTAGTCCCTGGACTTAACATTCTTGCACATTGACCCCCAAGATTCCTATTTCTGGACAACTGGGTCCAAACTAGTTTATTTTGAGGTCCTTAAACTTCTAACTTGTCCCCATTAATCCCCTAAACTTTCTAAATTTTTGCAATCAAATCCTTTTTATTTATTTTTCAAGCCTTAAAATCCGATCAATCAATATCTTAATTTCTAAATCCTTATTTTTTAAAAATACCGAATTTTAGGGGTGTTACAATTATGTGAGTAGATTGTTTTCTTTTGTCTTTTTATCTTAATATGATGAATAAGTCATATTAGTTGACCTAGAGGGTGTTTGGCTAAACCTATTTAAAACATCTTATAAGTTCCTACATCTTACAAGACATTTTTGGATCTTATAATATATTAGATTTTATTTTTAGAATAAGTTGTTGAAGTGTTTGGATAAAATAAAATTTTGGAGATTATAAGATGTTAATACTGATAATTTTATAATTAAAATAGTTAAACATAGGGGTGGCAAAAGCATGGCTTGGTTTGGGTTCAAAACAGGTTGGGTTCAAAATGGGTATATATTTATGGGTTCAAAATGGGTTGCGTTGGGCCGGGTGGGACTGGGTTTGGGCGGGTTCAATACAATATATATATATATATATAATTTTTTGCTAAATATATTACTTTATTATTTTGTTAGATTATGATTTTTTATCTTTATTTTACGTATGTTAATTAATTATTATTAACAAAAAGAAGATAATGAATAAAGTGGAATCATAGTGACTTAAAACTCTTTATTGCAATTGCAAAATGCAAACTCAACACTCATTTGGCATGATTTATATATTAAAACTTTAGAATAAGTAAAAGAGAAATCTTAATTCTTATTAATTATTTAGTAATTCTCATTTACTCCATTATAGTCTAACTCTCTTTTCAGTTGAAATTTTACTCTATTATAATCTAACTCTCATTTGAATTAAATTTCATAAATGAAAGAAAGGTACTATTACATACAAAATTTGAAAATTTCATAATAAACCTCTACTTCTATTTCCTTAAGATGATCTTATTTTCCAAAAAAAAAAAATTGTGATCTCACTGATATCTATATCTATACTATAAATTATGACATGTAATTAAAGTAATTGTAACTCAAATTATATATAAAAATTATAGTTATTTACAGAAATTCTTATTGAAAATTTAATAATTAAGTAAGAATATAATAATGAAAGAGCATGTTAATTTTGGGTGGGTCTTTTTTTTTTTTAATCAAAATTTGGGTGAAATTAGTTTGAACCATTTACAACCCATATTCAACCCAATTTCAACCCATTTCACACCCATTTGAACATAGAATCTAATTGAACCCGCTTGGACCTAACCCACATAAAAATTATTAAAACACAATCCAACCCAAATCCACTCATATTAATTTAAAATTAGCCCAACCCAAAACTAAGTATGTTGGGCTGGAACTATGATTTTAAACCCAATTTGCCACTCCTAGTTAAAAACAAATGAGTTTGTTAAGATTTTAAAAATAAGTTAGGGTCTCCTTATTTTTTTTCAAAAGAGCTTATAAGCTCCTAAAATTTTATTTTAAAATATTATAAGCTTTTTTAAAAAAAATAAATTATTAAATATTTTTTATCAACTTATAAACTTTTAAACATTTTATATAAGATATCTTGATGAGCTAATAAACTCACCCAAACACCCTCTTAAAGTGTTGGAACAAAATCATAGTCCAGCCCTGTCCAAATTTCTAAAAACAATTAATTCACTGCAGAGTTAGTTTAATATATTATCATTTAGCTCTCCTCCTCGCTTAACATCAGACATATTTAAACCTTACAAATAATAAATAATAAATATATATTTAAGGACTTCAAAGTGAAATATATTCCAACTGACAACCAAATCAAGCTTTTAAATTAATTCTTGAACAAACCAGGGCCACGCTAATTCCTTCTAAGAAGAGAATGCCCAAGAAAATGGAAAAATGTAGGACAATAGTACAAGTCAAATTCAGCCATTACATGATAAATTAGTTTATTTCGATTAAACAAAAAGTACGGCCTCACCACTAACTTCTTTTAAAATATTCAATTTTAATATCCTCATTTAAAATTTCATGTTTAAAATAACGATGCACTGTGGAAAGATATACAATTTAAACGGGTAACATGATAAAAATTAAAGTATAATATTTTTGTTTGCATCTAGCAAGATAGTTTGTCCTAACACCTTGGAAGCAAATAATTCAAACATCATTTTAAAAGAATAATTCAAAAGATAAAGTAGAATATTTGCAATAATAGTACAAAATATTTAAAAATATCAGCAATATAAAATATTTGTACACAAGAATTTTGTAAAACCTACTTGAATTAATAAATTTGTACAAGAGAGTGAAGATTTGGGCTTTGCCTAATAGAAAATTGTGGTCAAGAAGGAAAGATTTACAATAAAATTGGTAAAAGAGTGTTTACAAGGATGAGAGGTAGAGCATATGAAAGCTAAAGATTAAAACTAATCTTCATGTTGAAAACGCTTCCGCCTTCTTCCTCTTTCATCTTTGGCTTTTATAGACGATTTTTCGGACTTCAAATTCAGGCTTCAACCTATGAATTTGCTATCTTTGCATTATTTTTCTTTTACAATTGTCCTTCAGGAATCATTTGCTTTTTCTGGCTGTGTCACTTTTGCTTTTGTCTTTTGAAATAATTGTCCTTCAAGAATCTTTTGCTTTTTTGGCTGTGTCACTTTGCAGGATTCAATAATTCTTCGAATTTCAAAATATTATTTTAGAGTCCACAGTCTTTGTCACAATTTTGTCATAACCCGAAGAAATCATCTTCTGTTTCTTCAAGGTTGAATGTTGGCACATCTTTTTCATTTATTGTTCTTGAAGTCCCTTCATCTAGTGGGGATTTTTCCTCTTGACTAATTCTTTTTTGAAGCTCAATCATCAGGGACATCATCTCTTGTGGTGTAGTAGCTTGTGCAATGGCTACCTAAAGCTATTGTTTTGTCATAAAAGATTGTTTTTGTGCTTGGCTCTTTGTTCCTATTGATTTCTTTGTGAATTCAAGGTGCTATTTAAACCACGTCTGAATAGCTGGAAATTTGCAATTATTTTGATTTGTATTTTTCCACCATTTAATCTTGGCTCTTTTTGCTAGGCAAGGAATCCCATATAACTTCATAATAAATGGCTCTATCATGAGAATCCATGGACATTGAAATTGTGTCACATAGATAAAGTATTTGTCTTTTGTACAGGATCACGACATTTGCCTTGAAATAATAGTAACTTTGTAGGATTTCTAGAGGGAAAATAACCGTATTAGAACCCAAGTGTTCCCACCATGATAAAAACCATAGAGGAACAGTAGTTTGTGTAGATTTTTGAAAATAAAAGAAATAAGATAAATAAAATTGTTCATTTTGGAAGAATAATATTTTTTGCCAAGCATCGATATAATCCCAATAAGTATAATTTGGGGGATTATACTGGATTGTAAAATTTCTAGTTTTAAAATGACTACCCTATTGTGCTGGAGTAGTAATTTTTGAAATTTGAATTTTCGTAAAAATAATTTTCTCATAATTGCCTTTGTCATATTTTTCTATAATTTCAATGGACTCAGAGTCTACTAAAATAAACTCATAGAATTTTTGCGTTTTCCTTGGATCATTAGGGATACAAAAGTATTCCCTATTAAAGAATTTTGCAACGATCTTTTTAGGATTTGTTTCACTATTTATCCATTCTGGTTCTAGAAAACAATCAAACCAGAAATATTCTATCAAAGTATAGTCATCTATTTTGTCTAAAGATGAACAAGAAGTAGAAGATTTTGGTGAATCAGAATTATGAACATTTTGCTTGTAAGTTTGTGGTGTTGTATTTATAGGAGAAATAGGACTTGCTAAAGGAGAAAATTTGTTGTAATAAGGTGAATTTTTGTAGAATTAGGTCAAATTAACCAAACTTGGTCTAAGACTTGGTGCATTGGTAGGATTTGCTAGTGATGGTATTTTGGCTAAAGCATAAGATTCTTTAGTTTGTTTTTTGTTTGGAGTAGAATTTGATGATTTGTTAGCCATTACCTTGTAAGAATGCTCTTGTAAGAAAATTAGGAATTGAATTTTGCGAACCTTCAATATATTCTATGTCAAAATAAAAAATTGATAAAATAGCTTGCAATCTGGCAAAAAATTGTTTTGAAGCAATATTTTTGACATCTTTTATTAGAACTTCTTTGGCAGATTTGCAATCAACTCTTAAAAGAAATTTTTGATTTAAGAGATCATCTTAAAATTTTGTGATACATAAAACTATAGAAAGACTTTCTTTTTTAATTGTAGAATAATTTTGTTGTGCTTCCTTCAAGGTTCCCAAGTGGTACCTAACTATATGCTCTTTACAATCAATAATTTGTATAAAAATTCCGCTATATCCTATTTTAGAAGCATCTGTTTGTACTATTTTTGGGGACTCATGTCTACATATACTTAGACAGGGTAATTTTTTTTATCTTATTCTTAATTTCTTTAACTATTTTGGTGTGGTTTTCAATCAAAGGTTTAGGATTTTTCTTGAGTATGTCAAATAAAGGTTTGCAAATTTGTCTAAGATTTGGGAAGGAATCACTGACATAGTTTAATGATCCTAAGAATCTTTGCAATTGAGTTTTATCTTTAATTTCATCATGAAAATTTTCTCCAAAAGTTAAAGCTCTTTGTATAGGAGTAATAGTTCCTTTGTCAATTTGAGGTCCTAAAAATCTGATATTGGTTTGGAAAAGTTTAATCTTTTTGGCTGACACAACTAATCCATTTTGTTCAATAATTTTACTAAATTTGTATACATGTTTCCAATGTTGGTCAATAGAATCGCTTAAAAATAAGACATCATCTATATATACAATAGTGAAGTTTGTATATGGATTAAATATATCATTAATAATTTTTTGAATTCAGAAGGAGCATTCTTAAGTTAGAAGGGCATTACATTCCACTCAAATTGGCCAAATGGTACAGTGAAAGTAGTTTTATATCTATTTTTTTCTTCTATTTGAACTTGCCAAAATCCTGACTTCATGTCAAATTTAGAAAAGTCTTTTGCATTAGAGATTCTTCTAATTAAATCTTGTTTGTTAGGAATAGGATATCTAATCCATTTCAAGGCTTTGTTCAATGGTTTATAATTTATAACTAATCTTGGTACCCCTCTTCCAATTTCAGCGGGTTTTTGTACATAAAAAGCATAGCAATACCAAGGGGATTTATTGGGCCTAATTAATTTTTTATTTAATAGTTCATTTATTTCCTTTTTATAGTATTCTAATAATTCTTGGTTCATTTGAATTGGTCGAGCTTTAGTAGGTATTTTGGTTTCTTCATATGGTAATGTAACATGTTGTTTCTATTCCAAAACGCATTTGGTATTTCTGAGCATATTTATTTTTCTAATTTTTGTTGAAATTCTTCTTTATTAATATTTTCTTCTATCTTTTTAAAAGTAATTTCTTCTTTTAAAAAATTAATTTGTTTTTCTTTTTTTTATTATTGAGTTATTTTGTAATAATTTGATATCTCTTTCTTTTGCAGGGAATTGAAATTTAAATAATATGTTTTGTCCTAAGTTTTGACTTTGTGTTCCTTGGCTATCAATAGTTATAAGATATAACATTTGTAAAAAGGGATTTCCTAATATAATAGGGGTATTTAAATTTTTTATTAATACAAAACTAGTTTTGTAACACAAATTGTCATTACAAACATGGGCATTTGATAATTTGTAATTTATTCGTAATTTTAAAGAATTGGCTGCAAATAGTTTTCTTTAGTTTTTTTCAAAAAAATTTGTTGGTATTAAGCCTTCTTGAATACAATTCATATCAACTCCAGAGTCCATAAGAGCAATAGTTTCTAATTTATAGTTTTGTATCTTTATTGATATTTTTACATATCATTTTTGATAACTAACTCTTGATATTGCATTAATATAAGTGTCTTCCTCTTGTGTTATATTTTCTTCTTTATCTTCTTCAATATTTTCTTGTTCTATTTTATTTTTTAATTTTAGTAGTAATATGTCTTGTTTTATTTCATGATTTTCTTTTTTCGTTCATGAAAATTCTTTTTTAAGAATTTTAACTTCCTCTTGAAGTTCACTAATTGATAGATTTTGTGGCTTAGTTTTAAACATGTTCATTATATCTTTGAATTCTATTTTGTATATAGGAATGTTTTTATCTTCATCAGTTTCTATTAAATGTTTTATTTGTTTTAAATATTCTTTTCTAGTTTCTTCATTGGCAATTTGCTAGGATAGTTCGAGTAATTCAATATATTTACTAAGAACATTTATATTTTTGTTACAGAAACAAACTTCTACTTTAGGGGGACAATTACACTCATCACTTTGTTCTAATTATGAAGTCGAAGAATAATGTTCATTGTCTGTTTGTATTTTGTTAATTTCTTCATTTTTTGATTCTTCATATTCACTAAAATCTATTTGGTCTAAATTTTTTATAATTTCAATTTTTTGTTGTTCTTCTATTTCTAATTCATTTACTCTTTTTCTAGCCCAACATGTATTTGCAGAATGGCCTAATTTACCACAATTCTTACACTTTATTTGAGATTTATCCATTTTATACCTTTTCTTAGAATTCTTTTTAGTAGATCTTTTCTTATAATTTTCTTGGTTTCTATTATTTTGTTTTCTATAAGTTTTCTTTTTCTTTTTGTTTTTATCATAATGCTTTTCATGTGTATTAGGAGTTCTTATTTTTTCAAATCCAAATTGTTCACAAAATCTTCCTAGTTCTTTTCTAGAACTAATTTATTGTTTTTTCATTTGGGATTTTAATCTTAAATCATTACATATTTGTATTCCTACTATGTTTATTTGCGTAATTATTTCTCCATAAGAAAGATTTGTTAAATCTTGGTTTTCTGTGTTTTTTATATGCTCTCTAACTTTTTCTGCAAATAACCTAGGTATTCCAGCTATAAATCTTTCTTTCCAATAATATGAATTTGCAGCTTCTAATTGATAGACTCTTGCTAAGAATGTATCTTTATACCATCTAAAGTTTTGGAGAGATTTGTAGGTTAAGATTTGGAGGATTTGCGAATTTCTTTGTTCATACATTTGAGGATCTCCTATAAAGTTTAAAAGTATAGTATAAACTAATACTTCTACTGCAATAGGTATTGGTACTCCATTTGTTTGATCAAGAATTATTTCTCCTTTAGAATTATTTTTGTATCTTTTTAGTACTGTTATTTTGTATTCATCTTTTATACTATCCCACCAACTTTTGAGAATTCCATTAAATCCTGATATTAGATTCTTAGCAACATCTTCTTCGGAAATTCTACTCTTTTCTTTGTATATGTTTGCTACTGTAGTCATTTGTTTTGAAAAGGTTATGATTTGATATTCAGATAAGCCATCAATTGTCCTTTCATATATAGAATTTCCCGAAAAAGATCAATAATTTTGGATTTCTTCAAATTGTAAATCTGGTTGAGTTGGTCTATGATAATAATTCTTTTGTGGGTATAAGGTTGTCCTAAATTGTCAGAATTTCTATGTATTACAGGATTTATGTAACTATTGTCTTCAGATATTTCAGTATCATAATTTTCTTTAGAATTGTTCTCTTGTATGACATTAACATTTTCAACCTTTGCTTTTCCTTTACTTAATTCTTTTAATTGTCTTTTTATTTTATTAAGTACTTTGTTTGTGTCTTGTCCTAAAGATGGTTTATATTCTGGCATTTTGAATGGTATTTCTGTAGTATTTTTATTAGTATTATACATAAGTTTTTCTTTATATATATGTTGTCTTTCATTTCCTTTTTCTTCTCCTTCGATTTTGTCTTCTATTCTATCTAATTGTTCTCATACGGTATATAACATGATATTGGCATAATTAGATTGTTTTATGATTGAATTTGGTTGTAATTTGATATTATTGGGATCTTTTGGTAATTCTGCGAAGGGATCAGCTAAAATAGTTTTTTCTCCCATTTTTATTTCTATATTTTCTAATGGGGTTTTCTAGAAGTTATTATCGTATTGTCTTCTTTAGTCCAGTTTCTGTCTTTTTTTTTTAATACATTTATGTGTTTAGATTCTAAATATTCAAATAGAGGTATGTTTTGCTCAATTTCTTCCATATATTGATACCATTCTTCTTTTATTATTTCCCTTTGTTTTGGTGTAAAATTTTTCTTATAAGCTTTTCTTGTGATAAAATTTTCTTTTGAAAGAAAATCTCTTCTAAAGAATTCTCTATTGATTACAAATTTTGTTAAGGTGGCTATTTGGAATTGTGTTGGGTCAAAGTCTTCAGTTCTACTAGCACTAGTTCAGCAATATCTTTATCTTTTCTAAGGGCTTGAGGTGGTTCAATTTGTGTAAATCCTGTAAAATTATCTTGATAAAGATTCTATTTTAGGAGAATTAATTCTTAAGTTTTCTCGTCTAGATCTATTTTCTTATTTGTGATCTTAAAAATTTAACTTCTATAGATCTATCAGTAACTTGTATAATATATTCAAGTTCTTTATTTTCTATAATAGGATTGTTTGTTGTTCCTTCAAGCATTCCCCATAGGACAACTAAATTCTTACAGTTCTATTATAAACTAACAACTAACAAGGCCTTGAAAAATTAAGGTTCTCCTAGATGAAAATTTAGCTTAACCTCACAAAATCTAATACAGATAAAGTAAAATGATGTTGAATCTTATTTTAAGTAAATTTATTATGTGGCAATGATGTGGATAAGTTAGTTTTATTTATATTTACCACGTAAATATATTTCATATATAATATATGTAACTCCCTATTGCATATTTCCATAATTTTTCTTCTTCAAGTCAACATATTTCCATATGTAATTATATGTAACTTTCTATATTAATTTTTGTATCTTCCTACATTAATATGTAATTTTTGTAACTCCTTATTATATTGTTAATTTTATTCCTTTTATCTATGTCAACACACACACACACACACACACACACACACACACACATATATATATATTAATATTCTACCAATTTTTATTTTAATATTAATGTGAAAAAATTATATTTGTTTATCTTTTATAACTCCATATCTGAATTTGATTGTTACTCATTATTCAATATATACATATATATACATATCTAATGACACGCATGCACATCAGAAGCTCGTTCGGGTTCGAACTCCTAACATCCCACATTATGTGGGAGACTTGTGTCACTGGGCCACATGCCACTTGGCATAAATATATATATATATGTATATTAATATGTATAACTTTTATATTAATTTTGTAACTTCGTTTCTTAATATATAATTTTTGAACTCTTTACTATATTGTCTAATAAGTTCTTCTATATTTGTTATTTACATTCTCATATTTGATTTTTTAAACAATTTATGGATAAACACACACACACACACACATATGTATGTATAGCAGGGCATATAAAAGTGAAATTTAATTAACATGTCTTGCATAAGTTAAAAACCTCTAACAATAATTTATATTAAAAATAATTTAAACATACAATTTACTATTTAAAATAGAACAATATTTATCTTTTTTCTTTACCTCTATAAAATCATTTTAGTTGAGAGTTAAACTTTATATTTTTCAAAATGCAGTTATTTATAATCTTCATATTTTTTTAATATTTTTAATTTTATATTTATGCACTAGGATAAATTGGGAAAAAATTGAGTTGATTTAAGTATTTTTCTTATATGGTAGTGATGTGGATAAGTTAATTTTATCCAAAAAAAAATTTCATGTTTCATGTCAACATATTTTATATTCGATATCCTATCAACATTTATTCTAATATTAATATAAAAACTATATTAACTCATTCTTATAGCTATATATTTAATTTTAGTTTAATGCCCAATATATATATATATATATATACACATCTCAGGTTTTGTTCTCCTACATTTTCTAGAAATATTTTTCAATCCCTAGAAAAAAATTTAGAATGAAGACACATTCCCCAAATTTTTTCCCAAATCACTCAAATTTTATCTCCGAAAAACCCCTCTTGTAACACCCCTGAAATTCAGTATTTTTGAAAATAAGAATTTAGAAATTAAGAGAATTATTGGTCAAAGTTTAAGGCCCAAAAAAGAAATATAAAAGGACTCAATTGCGAGATTTTGGAAGTTTTGCTGTTAGATCGAAATTTTAAAGGATTAAATTGATCATTTTCTTGACTTAAGAGGTGTGCATGGAAGAAAACCAGTCAACGGGGGCTTAGGAGAAATTTTTGGGACTTCATGGACTCAATTGAGGAGTGCTTAAATTCAAGGATTAAATCGCAAAATAAGAAAATTTGATTTTTAAGAAACGGGCAGCAGCTTTCCTTTTCTTTTTCTTCTTCTTTCTCCTTTCTTCACTTCTCCCGCAGACAACCACCACCACTGGCGGCCCTTCTTCCTCCAAACCAACCACCCAAAATAACTCCCCTCACCTCCAGCACTCCACCTGCACCCCCACATGAGGCAAAAGACTGCTGGAACCGAGCAACGTAGAACGGCCGAAACACCACCTCACGGCGAGCAACTGGGTCACTTACTTTCCGGCATCAAACGAAGCATCTAAGGGGTGGTTTAGCTAGTACTTGATGAGGGGAACAAAGTGGTAGCACTGCATGGTGGAGATACGTGGCAGAGACGGCGGAAAACCAACGACGAAGCTTTGACCGTGAAGGCTTTGGGCGGGTTTTGAGGGGTTTTCTGGCAACTATTTCGGAAACCAAGGGTACCGTTGGAAAGCTCTCGGCGAGAGGATTCTCTGGGTGGTGCCATCTCATTTTTCGACGACGGCAGATGGCGGTGCTCCGGCGACCTCAAACCAGTTTCACCTCCTTGACGTGACAGTCGCAACTATTTAATCGGTTTATGGTTTTGATACTCCGGTAGCAAGCTTTGGCATTTGGATTTAGTTGTACCTTGAATATATATATGTTACATGTGTTGTACCTTTCCTAATTTAGCATTGTACTTTGCCAAGAATATGAATTAGGAAGAGATGATATGTTTATATATATGTATGTTGATCCCTATGCAAGGAGTATGGATTAAGTGGACTTGGACTTATGCAAAAATGCCAAAACTTGGATTTAAATAGTATTAAGGATTATATTATAAGATTAAATGGCATTTGGTTAGGAATTGATTATGAAAGGATAAATCATATTGTGTGATTTAGGATTATGTCCATGAACTTGAAACAGGAATGAGATACCGTATTAATCGATAAATTAGTGATTTTGGATTATTAATGGTATAATTGTGATTAATAGAATTTAGTATGGATTTTGATTGTACATATTACCTTTTGGTTAGGTAACGACGAAGTGGGTCCTACAGACCAATAGGCTGCTGACTGTGATAACACTTC
The DNA here is from genome assembly GCA_018894105.1 of Jacaranda mimosifolia. Classification (NCBI taxonomy): domain Eukaryota; kingdom Viridiplantae; phylum Streptophyta; class Magnoliopsida; order Lamiales; family Bignoniaceae; genus Jacaranda; species Jacaranda mimosifolia. Next base: position 17,200,206 of record CM032118.1, on the reverse strand, counting down.
TGAGACTACAAGAGGTGAGGGTCTGCCAATTTGGCACCTTTCCTATTTATCTAATATTGTGATAAGCCCTTGTGTGGGTTTTCTATTTCTGTACCATACTCTGTTTGTTTGAAATCTAAAATGTGTTGGAATTCTGATTTGCTATCTGTTATCTAATTTGAATACCCCTGTGAGGGTATACCAATTTGGCATTTCATTTCACTTATCGGTATTTGTGATAAACCGCTGTGAGGGTTACTATTTCTGAACTGACTGTATGTTATTGAAATTTGTGATCTGTTAAGATATTTGATATTCTGTTCTGATTCTGTTTTCTGTTGGTTCTGGCGCCTAGAATGTTTTTCTAACATATGCTATATGTTCGTTCTGTTATCTGTCCTGCTATCTGTCTGTTCTGATATCTGTATTGTCCGGTACTGTTATTGTTTGCCCTATTGGCATTTCTATACTGTTATGAACTATCTGTACGTCTGATATGTTAGGGGCTATTCCTTGAGTATTTGTTAGTTTGATATGCTAGGGGCTATTCCCTGGGTATTTAGTTTGTCAACCATATGCTAGGGCTATTCCTAGGTATGGGCGATGTGTTAGGGCTATTCCTGAGCATCGGTGATGTGCTAGGGCTATTCCCGGGGCATCTACTGTCTGTTTGTCTACAATGTGTAAGGGCTATTCCTGAGCATCGATGATGTGCTAGGGCTATTCCTGGGCATCTATTGTCTGTTTGTCTGCGATGTGTTAGGGTTATTCTTGGGCATCTACTGTCTGTTTGTCTGCGATGTGTTAGGGCTATTCCTAGACATCTACTATCTATTTGTTTGTGATGTGCTAGGGTTATTCCTAGACATCTACTGTCTGTTTATCTGTGATGTGCTAGGACTACTCCTAGGCATCTACCGTCTGTTAGCAACTGTCGTGTATCAAGCTGTCACGCTTGGATAAGACTGATTGAAATGTAAATGTTATTCGGGACTGTTCTGTCCGACTGTAATCTGACCTGACCGACTGTATTTTGCCTGTTAGGCTGTTCTTGACTATTTGAACGTATCCGATTGTATTTCTGTTAAGTGTTGATTGATGATCTGTTGAGTCGATTTCTTCCTCAACAGATCCCATTATATATGTTACAATTATCCCTCACTAAGTCCTTCGGATTTACCGCCCCGTTTATCTTGATTTTCTCAGACAGGTATAAGTGAAGAATATGAGATTCCAACTTGGAGTGAAGAAATACCTTTTGTAATAGAATGGGTGCTTAGATGTTTAATAGGCTTCACTTGAAGGCTGTAATTGGATTTAGTGACATTGTGGTATGTCTGGATTGATGTCGATGACGTGATGCCTGTATATGTTTTGTTAGATGTAAGAAGTTGAATTATGACTTATTTAACGTTTTGAAGAGTTAGTGAGTTTGAAATCTGCTGCTATATGTCTTTGATAAGTTTTGAATTTTTTTTCTGATGCACTTATTGTTAGAATCATGTATGAGATTTAAGTCTGAATCAGAGTGGCACCTCAGCTTAGGTGCTATCCCGAGTGGGGGCGCTACACCTCTCAATTCACCCAAAAAACCCTACACCCTAAAAACCACACTTACCCTCTCATTTTCTCACTCTGCTTATCACATCACCCATTCATTTATCATTCTCTCACTTCACTCATCCATATATATATATATATATATTTATATTTACATATGTGAAAATATTAAAATTTTACTAGTTAAAAAATTCTAAAACTTATGTTTACAAATTTAATTAAACAAATTATCGAAAAAATGAATTAAGTTTAATTAAATACTATTTATGTTATTACTAAATAATTCATTTATTGAATAACATATTAAATTAATTAAATTTACTTATTAATTAAATAATGTATTAGTTATATTTAATATTTAATGTATTAGTGAAATATTAAATTTATTCATTTAATAAATAACTTAAGATGTTTTAATTTGATATAATAAATAAATTAATCTTCTTAAAAAAATATTCTTCATTAAATATTAATCTTCACATTAATTTAAAATTATAATAAAAAAATTTGATTATAGGGTGATATTTATTTAATAATCTATTAAGTTTAATAAATTAATATTGATGTGCTTAAAGTAATTGTTGAGAGAATTAATTAAATTTAAGTAAAATTATTTAATTATTACCAAGTAATTTATTTCCTAAATAATGTATTAATTAAATAATGAGTTAAAGTAATCAAATAACTTATTAAATTAATTAATTTAAAATAACTTGTTATTTATATATTAATTATATTTCATATTTTATGTATAATTAAATATTTTATTTATTTATTTAATAAATAATTTGAGGTGATGTAATTTTATATAATATAATATTATTTATTTTTTTAATTTGATGAATCGTTATTAAGTCTTATATATAAATTATTAAAAAATTATTTTATTTAAATAAATAACTAAGTTTTATTTATACATAAATCATAAGTAATAAGTCGATATTAACAATTATTATATAATTATGATATAAGCTGATTTTTTTATAATTAAGATATAATTATGATTTTATTAATAATTAATATTTATTAATATATATTTCATTCCAAATAATACATATAAATTTTAAAATAAATAACCAATTAAATTAATTACACTCATATTTCAATCATTACACAAAATATATATACACACACATTATCCAACTATAAATATACATACATCTAATACATAAAAAAACCACTTTTACTCTACAAACCCAACAAAAAAAGTAATTGATTTGACATTTATAGTAAAGTTTTTCTCTTCCCAAAACACAAAGAAACAAACAACTCATTATCAAATCATTTTCCATATTTTCCCAAAACAAAAGGAAACACTTGTCACATTCTCTAAATTTTTTTCCCAAAAACCCATTCTCCCAAAAATGTTTCTAGAAAATGGCCAAAACATAGAAGAACAACCCTTAACATATATGTAACTTTTATATAATAATTTTTCTATATAACTCTCTTTATTAATATATAATTTTTGTAACTATTCATTATATTGTCTAATAGTTGTATTTTTTAAATACAATTTCGAATGAATACATATACACGTATATATATATATATGTTCTAACCATGCACAATATAATTAATACGTTTTGCTCTATATATATTTTTTATATATAAGTTTTTCATATATACATTATTATAGTAATATATAATTTATTACAATTTAATTTGAAGTATTATATCTAGCTAAATCATAACTAAGAAAATTTCTAATATAAGCTAAAATCTTCAAAAATATATATACTAAAATAATCTAAACATAAAATTTCACTACTTAAAAATATAAAAATATTTATCTTCTTTTTTCTATACAATCATTCTATTGGTATGTTTTTTTTTCTTCCTTGAAGATGAATGTATGTGTAATGACCATATACTAAATTTCCAATATTTTAATTGCTATGCTAATGAACCAAGATAACACACACACACACACACACACACATATATATGTGTGTGTATAACTGAAGTTTCAATTTTATGGTAAGTTAAAATATTTTATCTTCCACTAGCTCATTTTTAAATATTGAATTCCTTAATTTCTTCAAACAAAGTCAATGTTAAAGTACTTTTTAAATTTTATCTTCTACTATTTATGAAAAGTTTATTTAATTTATAAAGTGTTTTAATATTTAGATATAATTTCTATGTAGAAACTAATTATGCATGGGGTTTGATTAGATGACACATAAACCAATTTGATATAAATTTTTGTTATGTTTTATTTATATAATCAATTCTATTTTATTCAAAACAATTCTTATTAATTCTTTTAAGAGTTATATTTGTAATATTTATAATATATTAATATCTATGTTATAGCTAAAATTAAATAAAATAAAATTTTAAATTTAATTTTGTCGATCGCTCGGTGCAATGCACGGGCTAACAACTAGTTTGACTGCAATTCCAGTAAATCATCGCGTAATCTTTCTTGAGCCTGTAAATCTTGTCATCTTAAATTTTCAAATCAATATGACGGGAAAATCTCGTGTGCAAGAGTGGTGACAAGTGAATTAATTAAATTAATTATAAATTTTGTATTCTTGTAATAAATAACTCTTAGTTCAATACAAACAAATAGATAAATTTTAGGAAAAAAATTCAAATTTAGTTCTATAACTTGATCCTACTGGTAAAGTAGGACTTTAAATATTGGGGGTCTTATAATAGGTATACTACCTATTGAAATTTGGCAATTTGAGAACAAATTAGGTTCAGACTCCATTTTCTTTCAACTCGATCCTAAGCATAATCTTTTCCCACCCCACCAATGTCGCCGTTGACATGACATGTACATTTGCCACTTCAATAAAATTAAAAATAAAACAAAAATAAAAAAATGCATAACTTTGAAAGATACTTTCATATATTTATTATAACACCCCTAAATATATAATTGGTAGAATTTATCTTATCATTTTTTTTATTATTATTATTATTATTTTAATAAAGTTTTGGGGGTCAAAACTAAAATAGGGAAAGATTTAATTGTTCAACTTTTGAAAGTTTTGGTGGCTAAAATGAGATTATTTTAGGTCAGCCGCGCCAATTCGAGGCCTAATAAGTTGAGGGGTAAATTGGACGCTGGTTGAAACTTTTGGAGGTCTAATTGAAAGCTAGAATAAAATGTTGGGGGTCAATTTATATTCTGAAAAATACTCCTTTATGTAGCAATTTCCACCCTCAACTTTCTTCATTTCCACATGCAACCCCTCCCTTCCCCTTCTCCGGCGATGGCAAAACCCAGCAGATTGTATACCAAAATCACCTTCTCAGCACAAGGAACACATAGGTACCAAAATCTTATAGAACCAACTGGTGGGATGGTCGAAAATTTGACCTAAAATTTGGTCTATGGCGGACGTGGTGTCACCAGCGGCATAAGCTTAGGTCTGGGGCATGGGTCTTGTTGGAAAAATTGACTTGGGTGTTTGGTTGCTCTAGTTCAGACATGTCTAATGGTAGTGGTGGTCACCAACTTTGATGGCGGTGGCATCTCTGAGACAGTTTTCTCGCGTCATCACAGTGGTCATGCATATGGCATTGGTTTGTAGTGATTGAGCTCCGATAATAAGATCTTGGGTAAATATTGGAGTTGGAGTTATTGTAAATACCTTGTGTAGCACCACCCTTAGGATAATCCCTAAGCTGAGATACCACTCCAATTCAAACTTAAATCATAACCCACAAAACAGAACGATAGACCCATAAGAAAATTTACAAATTTTACCAAGGACGACAATAGGCTTCAACTTAATCAGACAACGACAAAAGCACTATATACATACCGAAAGTCATCCCAAAATATTCAACAAAATATATACATACTATCGATCTTAATTCAACTTAACATATCACAACATCTCTAAGTCATAAGTCGTAATATTATATCCAAATAAACCTATAATCACATGTAAACATCTATTCTATTACAAAACATATCTTCCAGTCCAAGCCTGAAGTCCAAATCCATCATTTCAAAACCTGTGTAGGAAAATCAAGAATAACATAATCGGGTGAGTCATAAGGACTCAATGAGGGATGTGCAAGGAGCAACCAAATAGATCTGTAAAAGAATAAGTAGTTCAACGGACTATAAACGATCATGACATTTAAAAAAAGAGAACACGAATGTACTAGAACAAAGATACTTTCAAATTCTAGGCTACTAGTTTGCGAGGTGTTACTGTCGGCTCAAACGGCCTAGCCAGCTCAACCGATTTATTATGAAAGGTATCGCTATTGACTAACTCAATCGGTTTACTACAAGAGGTATCACCATTGGCTCATTCAACCTGAACAGCTGCCCGAACTAGACTAGGAAAACTACACTGACCTTATTGCTCTATTAACAGAATATGAGTAGTAGGAATACAATTGAAATAAAACAAACCCAAGCAGCATATGCAATCCAACAAATCAGAATATAACATGCATATCAGATTCTCCTTATTCCAACCAAACTGAACTTACCCAAGCATGACGGCTTGGTACCAGGCTCAACATATCTCCGTATATATATCATGAAACATCAAACGAGTTTACTGATAAGGCGCATCAATAACATACAGAACAGACTTGAGCAAGCCACCAAGACCAAACAAGCAATAAGTAGTACGAAATCAACTAATCCATATCAAACGAGAAAAGGAAAGCTCTGGGCACCAGAACAGACATGCTAAGCTTTTATCAAAGGCACAATCAACGAAACAACCCTCATAGGGGTATATGCATCTATTAACAGATAACAAACAAAAGCTCAAATAATTCATGAATTTCAATAATAAAGATGCAGTTACAGAACCGAAACAAGTTTAACCCTCACATGAGTTTATCACAAATGACAGATAGGTATAATCAAGTACTAGATTGGCAGACCCTCACTAGGGTACAACAAATACTGAGTAGGCTTATACAAAACAAGTACCAGAGCAGTGGATCCTTACAGGGCATACAAAACAAATAACTGATAAACATAAGGAACTCAAACAATCATGAATTTCAACGTTTAAGGAATATTACTTCCCAGAAAAATAGGTTTAACAAGCCCTCACCTCAAAAGCCTCAGAAATGCTATCATCGTCTACTGGTTTGTAGGACCCACTCCTCATCACCTATCCAAAAGAGCGGGTTCACTGTCAAAATCCTTGTTTTGAAATTATAATCATAATTAGACGAATAGCGGTCCAAAATCGATAATTATTCAATAATATTGTATCTTAGAGTTTAGTGTCAACATCATCAATAGGCAACATACTAGTTACGTCATTTATGCAGGAATATTACAGGGTTCTTGATGGTCTCGATAAAGAGATATAATCAGGTCCTTAATTACATAATTAATTTTGCAACAATATACCAAGTTAATAATAACAATCCAATTATCTTTAATAACCCAAATTTTATCACTAAGGTCTCAAATCCATAAATTAGGGTTCAATACTCTAATTAACTTACTTAACCCAAAGTTATCATATAATAATACAAATCCGGGTCCACTAGGCACATTTATATATCCATGCATGCCCATTTCATGAATCTAATACATATGTCTATATCAATATATATATATATACAAGGTTTATATGAGCAAAAATTGATGCAACATATATGCATATATATAACCCTGGTCCAACTCTTTACCCAAGATTTGATTATCGGAGCTCAAGTACCACTACTCGCAGCCATCTCAATTTTTCTTCAATCCCACCGTCAATAGTGGCCCAAACTTAGAACCCAATATACCAAATCGTTCCTTGAGCTAAGCTCTATGAGAATCTTCACCCAGAACCCAGTTTTCACCACTGCTCTGCCAAACTCGCCACTTGCCGTCGCCTCTTAGTTTCGGACTTCCACTTCTCTATCGTTCACCGATGATATCAAGTTGCATGTGGTATCATTCTAATCCTAAGAAGGTAAGGAATATTTTGGTGGGGTTAGTTTGCTGGTTTCGGGGATGGTGCTCGATGAAGAAATGAAGAAAAATAGGGGGTGAAATGATATATATATATATAGAACTATTTCCTAAAATACTAAATTGACCCCCAACACTTTCCTCTGTCATTCAATTGGGTCCTCCAGAAAGTCAACCATCTTTCATTTAACCACCAACCTAATGAGTGCCTCAAATTCACCCTTCTGACCAAAATATTCCTATGTAGACCCCCAGAATTTTTAGATAACAACATAATCAAGCCTTTCCTAATCGTATTTTAATCCCCCCCCCAAACTTTTAAAATTAAATAAAACTTTATAAAACTTTACAAAAATAATATTAAATGAAATATTACCAATAATATGATTTCTAGGGGTGTTGCACTTTGTATTATTTTTGTTTCTTACTAATTCTTGTATAATGGTATGATATGAGAAATATATGACTGAAATGGATCAAGAAGTAAAATGCATACATGGATGTATACATATAAAAGCTTAGTGGACCCAAATTTGCAATATTATATGTAAATCTTGGTTACTTAAGTTGCAGATTAGCTTATTAATAATAGTTGGACAGTTATAATTGACTTGGTGTAACTTTGTAAGGATAGTTATAAAAAAGGGATCTAAATTGATTCATTAACCGAAGTGAATATGATCCTAAAAAATATTATGGTATTAACGGTAAATAAGCATGTCACCTCTCAATAATCTCAGAACCAAACCTTAAAATATTGTAGTAACTATAAAACAACTGACAATAGAATATTATCAGTTTAATTATTGTTATAGGATCAAAATAAGTGTTTTAACGATAAGTCCATTCTTTTGGTTAGATAACGAGGAGCCGAACCCCGTAGGGTAGTAGACTAGAATAGCATTTCTGTGGCTATTAAGGTAAGGGTTAAACTTACCTTTATTCTGGGAAGTAAATATTCTTTGATTGCTTGAAATCCTCGATTGTTGAAATTTCGTGAATGTTTATCTGTTGAAATTGATTGTACTCATTTTGGTGCCCAAAACTGTTATTATTCTATCTGTGATTGTCCTCTATACCCTCAGCCTTGCCGACTTTCCCCTTTATTATGTCAAATTTTAGGTCTTGCTGACCGAGTCGTGTTTTGCACTCTCAATTGATTTGTTCTACATATCATTTGTTTGTCCTTGTTGGCATTTGTTTATCTTTTGTATTTCATATGGGGATAATTTATGGGAAGTTAGTCCTTGTTATGTGCATGGGACAAGCCATATGCCCGGAACTCTTGAAATAATTTATGGGACGTTAGTCCTTACTGTGTGCATAGGACAAGTTGTTATGCCCAACGAAGGAATAAGGAGAATCGGTTATGCATATTATACTTTAGGTTCTGTTTGATTCTATTTGTACTCTATTCAGGGAGCAATAAGGATGGAGATGTTTCTGTTTGCTAAGTTTTGATATTACTCATATTCTAGTATAATCATGTGTCTAATTGTGATGTCTTGCTTGTTGATACATCTGTTGAATTGTTGCTCTTTCAATGGTTGTCCTTTGACTATTGTTGTATTTCCCTTACTAAGTATTTAGGACTTACCCTTTTTGTTATATTTATTCTCTTCCTTGAAAGATCTAAGTAAAGATTAAGGGCCTATGGCTTGGCCCAAAGGAACTACTTTGTAATATATTAGGTGTTTTGTATGTAAATATAGACTTCACCTAATCATAGCTTTAAGACTTGAGACGGATGATATGGTTGAATGTTATCTGGGAGACTTTCAGAATGTACATATTGCACTTCCTGTAAGTTCTTTTGAGTTTAGAAATATGCTGCTATCCTTTTGAGAGTTGTTGAATTATGGGCCCTTCGGTTATCTTTTATATGGTGATTTAAGTTTGAATTTTTGGCACCTTAGCTTAGGGATTACCCTAGGTGGGGCGCCACAAAGGTGGTATTAGAGCCTAGGTTTGTTGATGACCTAGGAAATGAATATTAGTGGGATTCAAAACTAGCCTATATGATAAAAGGTTAGTTAAGATATGAAATCTTGGGGTATAGTGTTCGATTCTAAGAGGTAGTAGATTATACCTGGGATGGCTGACTAGTTTGTGATCTTTACTTTCAGAAAGTCGAGCATTGAACTTTAGATTCAGAATTGAACCTTAGGAGCTTTGTGTATGTTTGAAATGCGCTTGATTAGTGTGATATTGATGAAATAAAATTTATACTACAGGATGGCAAATGAACATAGGAAAGAGAAAGAACATATAAATAAGGAAAGCACGAAATCTTTAAAAGAAAGAATTAAAGTTCTAGAGCAAGAAAAGGCAAGTCTACTGGAGTTGTGCCAACATCATGAGGAGAAACTTTATGATATACATGAGGCATTGAGAGATAGATGAGCAGAAACATATCATTTGAAATCGACACTTAGGGCTAGAAGCTACCCTGGAAAAAAACTAATGGAGGATGTAGAATGAGAATGTGAACGTATGAAGAGAGCCGAAAAATATGTGGAAGGACTCCTCACAGTGCGAGCTCAAATGGAAGAAACTTTTAGAACTTTGAAGTCAAACTATCAGAAGATAGTCAACATGATCCACATGATCATGGACGAGGTCAAGATGATGATGGCACACTATGGTAGTGCCATAGACCAGATCACGGGGGTTGGAGTTGGGACAGCCACAGAGGCTGGACCTTTTGGAGTTCACCCCTCCCCTAAGCCGAGATATAGATAGGGTGTTCGTATTGAAGATGTACCCAAAAGAAATCATGAAGAATTACCGATTGAGGACCTTGCGAGGATTCTGAAGATGAGTATAAAGAAGAGCTCGAGGAAGATCGCATACAGGAACCTCTAGTTAAGGCACCACCAAAGGTCAATATGGAGGATAGATTCTAGGAGTTTGAAGAGGAAAATGATGACATGGATGTAGAAATAAATGGGGAGAATGAAGATAAAGATGCCAAATTTGATATTACCGATATGGAGGATTATATTTGGAGGCCCTTATGTGTGTAGTTATGCTTGTAAATATGTAAGTATGTATAGTATCAGCTTTCAACCATTAAAATAGATAAAATCGGCTAAGGTTAACTAGACTATAAGGTAATGCCCTAACAAGCCTTATCATTTTGGTTACAACTAGGTGTATAGTTAGCATAGCAAATTTTGGAAATTTTAACTTGTATATATACTGATGTAACATTTGCTAGTGCGAACTCAGAAATGTTAATGAAGCTTTATTATTGATTGTAGAATAACTAGATTTCTATTATAATGAATTCTATTTTATTTTGTCAACTTTTCTTCTCTTTTCTTTTCTTTTTCACAAGTTTTAGAGATTTGATAGAGTTTATGGTAATTTAGACATCATTTTACAACATGATAATTGCAGGCTTAAGAATATCTAGGATATATCAGACTTGTAATAGCATCACACAGGGATTCTAATATACCCACTCTAGCTAAAGTAGGTCATCAAGGGAGATCGCTCGATAGACAGGCTAGTGTTCAACAAGCTCTTAGGTGAAGAACACCTGCTTATCAACACCCACAGCCAAACGAAGAAGTTGGTGGATCAATTAGCTGCAGTTCAACCAGCAACCCCATGTACTAGAAGGAGTAGAGATTTAGGCAATATGGTCAACAGCAGGGTGGTGGGGCAGGAATTACTAATGAGATTGCTGAGGATCGAGCATTAAAACAGTTTCTTCGCTTTCAACCCCCAAAGTTCTTAGGGGTACTAGATGATAGAAAGGCTGAAGAATGGATTGAGAATCTGGAAAATATATTTGAAACCCTACGCTACCCAAATGAGCAAAAAGTTCAGTACACCACATTTTTTCTGGGAGGTCCTGCAAGCAGTTGGTGGAAGATGATAGACCACAGATGGACAGTAAAGGAAACTCACCGAACTTGGGATAATTTTACCAGGGAATTCATGGATTAATATATACCCTTAGTAGTCAAGTGGGCAAGAGAAAGAGAATTCATAGACGTGATACAAGGAGCACAATCTGTCAGTCAGTATGATACTACTTTTATCCGATTAATTCAGTATGTACCCTACATACTAGAGGATGAAGATCGATAGACCCACCAATTTGTGCAATGATTACGAGCAAAACTCAGATGGGGCCTTGTTATTTGTGAATTACCAAGTTTCAATCGGGTGGTAAGTAAAGCACTGTAGTTAGAGTCAAAACTGGAGGAAATCCAGAAGAATGAAGATAGGACCCAAAAAGAAAGAATGCACCTTGGTGGGTAGAGTAATCCTGGGAGAAAATATCTGAAACTGCAGATTATAGGCACTAATCAATGAACACACCAGGCTAGTGGGGCAACAAATTTGGCTTAAGGAGTGGCACCAAAATAATATGGATTCTGTAGAGGACTTGGCCATGAGGAGCCCAAATGTTGGAGACACTAGAGCAGATGTGTGGGTTGCGGTAGCGACCAGCACTTTGTGAGAGATTGCCCCAAATGAAAAAACCCAGCACCTATAGAAAAAGGGAAATATATAGCAAGAGCCAGCGAGAAACAAAAAGTTCGAGCTCGTGCCTATGCTATGATTGGAGAGGATACACCGGATCCTAATGAAGTGGTTGAAGGTATGATTTCTATTTTTGGAATTAATGGTAATACCTTATGTGATCCCGGAGCTTCTCATTATTTTATATCTACAACTTTTTCTAAAAAATTGAATTTGTAACTCGAAACTATAGCTTATCAATTAGAAGTTTAGATACCCTTAGGGATATGGTTAATAACTAACACCATGTATCGACTTGCCTAATTATGATTAGGGATGGTGAATGTCCAGCCGATCTTATACAAATGCCCATTCAAGGATATGATTTGATATTTGGAATGGATTGGTTGTATAAACATCAGGCATAGGTAAATTGTTATACTAAGTGCATCACTCTCATAGATAAGATACCAATACCAACACATCATTTTGTAGATAATACTTCCCCGATACCAATTATATCTGCGCTAGAGGCCAGAAGAATTCTGAGGGAAAGAAGACAAGGATTCTTAGCGTATCTTATCAATAAACCTCGAGATATAGCCAAAATCAAGGAAGTGGAAATAGTGGTTGATTACCCAGAGGTATTTCTGGAAAAGTTGAACTCATCACCCCCTGACAGAGAGATAGAAATTTTTTATTCACACTCTTCCGGGAGCCATGTTTTTTTCTAAAACTCCTTATCAGATGGCGCCTGCAAAACTTAAAGAGCTAAAGGACCAACTTCAAGAACTATTGGAGAAGAAATTCATAAGGCCCAACACTTTTCCTTGGGGAGCCCCAATATTGTTTGTCACGAAGAAGGATGGATCCATGAGGATGTGCATTGATTATAGGGAGTTGAATAAAGTCACTATCAAGAATAAATACCTTTTGCCGTATATGGAAGAATTTTTTGATCTTTTAGAGGGATCTACGGTCTTCTCAAAGTTATATTTAAGATAGGGGTATTACCAGCTAAAAAATAGAGAAGACCATGTAAAGCACTTACACATGGTTCCCAAAACTCTGAAGGACATAAGTTGTATGCAAAGTTCAGTAAGTGCGAATTTTGGATAGAAAAAATAGCTTTTCTTGGACACATCATATCCAGGATGGGGTAGAAGTTGAACTCTCTGAGATAGAGGCAATAGTCAACTAGAAATGACCCAAAAACATGACAAAAGTTCATAGCTTTTTGGGTATTGCCGGTTCTTATCGAAGGTTTGTACAAATTTTCTCTAAAATAGCTAGTCCATTGACTAAGTTAACTCAGAAAGTTCAACCATTTGACTCGAATAATAATTGAGAAAAAAGTTTCCAATAGTGGAAGAATAGATTGACTTCGGCTCCAGTTTTAGCCCTTTCAGAAGGATTAGAAGGTTTTGTTGTATATACTGACGCTTCAAAAGAAGGGCTTGGATGTGTACTGATGAATAAAGGGCGAGTTATCACCTATGCATCCAAGAAACTTAAACCAACATGTGATCGAAGTAAATAGAAATGGGAGCAAATAGATGTTAGTGTTAATCGAAGTTCTTCCAGTTGAAGATGAGAATTTGGGGACCAGATTCATTCAAGATGGGAGGTTTGTAATACCCCTAAATATATAATTGGTATCATCATCATCATCATCATCATCATCATCATCATTATTATTATTATTATTTTATTTTTTAATAAAGTTTTGAGGGTCAAAACGAAAATAGGGAAATACTTAATTGTTCAACTTTTGAAAGTTTTGGTGGCTAAAGTGAGATTATTTTAGGTCAGCTGGGCTAATTCGAGGCACTAATAAGTTAAGGGGTAAATTGGAAGCCAATTGAAACTTTTGGGGGTCTAATTGAAAGCTGGAATAAAATATTGGGGGCCAATTTATAATTTTTGGAAAATACTCCTTTATATAGCAATTTCCATCCTCAACTTTCTTCATTTCTGCATGCAACCCCTCCTTTCCCCTTCTCTGAAAATGGCAAAACCCATCAAATTGTATACCAAAATCACCCTCTCAGCACAAGGAACACATAAATACCAAAATCTTGTGGAACCAACTAGTAAGACAACCGAAAATTTAACCTGAAAGTCAAGCCGTGGAAGAGGTGGCGAATGTGGTGTCACTGAGGGTGGAAGCTTGGGTATAGGGTATGGGTCTTGTAGAGTTTAGCTTGGGAACGTTTAGGTGCCTTCAGTTTTCAATTTGGATCGTTGGTGGTGGCGGAATTGGGAAGAAACATCGATAGCAGAAATGGTGGCATTGAAACTTTGAAGCTCCAATTGACAAGCAATTCGGTAGTGATTGGAAAAATTGACTTGGGCATTTGGTTGCTCTCACTGAGACGTGTCTAGCTGTGGTTGTGGTGACCAACTTCGACGGTGGCGGACGACGACTCTAAGACTATTTTCTCACCTCATCGTGGTGGTCATGCATGTGGCGTTGATTTGTAGTGATTGAACTCTGATAATAAGATCTTGGGGAAATATTGGAGTTGGAGTTATTATAAATACCTTGTATTGTTTTTGTTTCTTACTAGTTCTTGTGTAATGGTATGATATGAGAAATATATGATTGAAATGGATCAAGAAGTGAAATGCATGCATGGATGTATATATATAAAAGCTTAGTGGAGCTAAATTTATAATATTATATGTAAATCTTGGTTAATTAAGTTAATTAGATAATTAAAACCTTAATTTTACCGCTAAGCGACAAATTAGCTTATCAATAACAGTTGGACCATTATAATCGACTTTGTGTATCGTTACAAGGATAGTTATAAAATAGGGATCTAAATTGATTCGTTAACAGGTGTGAATATGATCCTCATAAATATTATGCTATTAACATAAATTAAGCAGTCACCTCTTAATAATCTTGGAGCTGAACCTTAAAACATAGCAGTAACTATAAAACAACTGACAGTAGAATATTCTCAGTTTAATTATTATTATAGGGCCAAAACGAGTGTTTTGACGATAAGTCCATTCTTCTGGTTAGATGACGAGGAGCCAGATCCCACAGGGCAGTAGACCAGGATAGCATTTTTGTGGCTATTAAGGTAAGGGTTAAACTTATCATTCTTCTGGGAAGTCAATGTTATTTGATTGCTTGAAATCCTCAATTGTTTGAATTACGTGATTGTTTATCTGTTGAAATTGATTGTATTCATTCTTGTGCCCAAAACTCTTATTATTCCATCTATGATTGTCCTCTATACCCCCAACCTTGGCGGCTTTCCCCTTTATTGTGTCAAATTTTAGGTCTTGCTAACCGAGTAGTGTTTTGCACTCTCAATTGATTCGTTCTGCATATCGTTTGTTTGGCCTTGCTGGCATTTGTTTATCTTTTGTATTTCATATGGGGATAATTTACGGGATGCTAGTCCTTGCTGTGTGCATAGGACAAGCCGTATGCCTGAAACTCTCGGAACAATTTACAGAACATTAGTCCTTGCTGTGTGCATAGGACAAGCCATATACCCTGAAGTCTTGAAATAATTTATGGGATGTTAGTCCCTACTGTGTGCAGGGGACAAGTTGTTATGCCCAATGGAGGAATAAGGAGAATCTGTTATGCATATTATACTTCGGGTTCTGTTTGATTCTGTTTGTACTCCATTCAGGGAGCAATAAGGATGGAGATGTTTCTATTTGCTAAGTTCTGATATTATTTATATTCTAGTATAATCATGTGCCTAATTGTGATGTCTTGCTTGTTGATACATCTGTTGAATTGTTGCTCTTTCAATGGTTGTCCTCTGACTATTGTCGTATTTTCCTCACTAAGTATTTAGGACTTACCCTTTTTGTTATATTTATTCTCTTCCTTGACAGGTCTAAGTGAAGATTAAGGGCCTATGGCTTGGCCCAAAGGAACTACTTTGTAATAGATTAGGTGTTTTGTATGTAAATATAGACTTCACCTAATCGTAGCTTTAAGACTTGAGAAGGATGATATGGTTAAATGTTATCTGGGAGACTTTTAGAATGTACATATTGCACTTCTAGTAAGTTCTTTTGAGTTTAGAAGTATGGTTGCTATCCTTTTGAATTTGTTGAATTATGGGCCTTTTGATTATCTTTTATATGGTGATTTAAGTTTGAATTGGTGGCACCTCAGTTGAAGGATTACCTTGGGTGGGGCACCACATTTATATATAAACACATATGCATATATATATATATTAAATAAATACATACAAATATAAATATAAATTTATAATATATATATATAAAACACCCACCCCGTCACTCCCCAATAGCTAGCGGCTGCTAGCAAAATAGCTATTGTAATGTGTCCATCACCACTAGCGGGCTAGCCATTGGCCAAACAGCCACCGCTACAAACGGCGAGTAGCTGTCGCCATATTCAGCAGCCAAATTGCTTTGGGGGGAGGGGGCAAGGGAAAGGAAAAAAGAATGGGGTACGGGGTGCTGCCGCCATAGCCATGTCGACCAAATTATGGTTGGCAAAAGGGTATTTAGGGGTCGGGGTGGGGTGAAGCTACTGCCACAACCATGGCGGCTAGATTGGGGCGTGGAAAGGAAAATGGGGGAAAGGGGAATTTCATTTATTTATTTTTAATTGATAAATAAAATTAATTAAATTAATATATATTTATAATATTAATATTATTAAGTACATATTTAAAATTATATTATTAAGATAAGTTTACATTTTTATCTTTTTAATTTTTAATTTATTCTATATTTAATTAATAAAAATTTTTAATTAAATTATTTTAGATGTCTTTACCCTTTTTAAATTTTAAAAGATTATTAAAAATATTATCATGACAGATTTAGAAATTTTTTTTAATTTTTTTACTTAATTTATTTTTTTTAATTAAATTGAAATTAATTCTATTAAAGTATTTTAGATATGTCGCTATTTTAATGTTATTAAATATATAATTCAAAATTATAAAAAAAATTATATAAGGTGATAAATTTAAATTTTTAAAAAATTTAAGGTGATAGTACATTAACCTTAATAAATTTAAAATTATCATAAATAGATTCGAGGAGGTTTTTGCCTCAATAATTAACTAACTTAAGGATATTTTTAAGTTTCTATTCTTTTGTTAATGTCATAATTTTTTTAGTGCATATTTGGCATTTTAATATTTGACATATACTTTTGAAAATTGTTTAGCACCCAATTTAATTATTTTTTGGCTTTTGTTTGGAATTTTAATTTTCTAATGTGGCATTTATTAATTTGTTTTAGTTGACTTGGCCATTTTATTTTTGAGGTGGCAGGTGCATATGCCACGTCAACGGCCATGCAAGCGGGTGAGAGAAGAATATATTGACAAGGTGCCACATGGCGCCTAGTAGGATGCCATGCAAGATTAGGTTGAAAGAAAATGGAGTTCGAGCCTAATTTGCTAAAGTTGCCAAATTTAAATAAGTAGTGTACCTATTATAAGGCCCAAATATTTAAAGTCTTGCTTTGCCAATGAGGTCAAATTACGAGAATAAACTGGTATTTTTCCCTAAATTTTATATTGACATACTATTTTTGTTTTTGTTAAATTTAAATGAAGTCTCTAAACCACATATTATTTAGGAGAACTTTAGGTATTTTATTCTAGTATTTGTGAGCATTATTGATTATTGAGACTCTTATTAAGGAGCGCCTTGATGGAACTTAATTTGAAAATTTTATATAGTTCTCTACAAGAAAACATACTTTAAAGTTAAAATAAGAATAGCATTTACTGACATTTGTTTCGGCTATCACTATATTACTTTTGTGCATTATTATATTATAAAATGCTACTTAATGTCACTAAATACTTTATGACATTTTTATCAAATGATACCATAACTACATATTAGTGGCATTTTTCTATGAAACATTAGTGGGAATATTCAAATATCGTTGAAATACATTTATCTCTATATTTTCAGTCAAATGCCACTATTTTATTTGTTATTTAACAATCAAATGCCACTAAATATTAAATTATAGTGGCATTCTTTTGCAAGCATCACTATATTATCTTTTTGTGTCATTTTGTTGCCAAATGGTTCACCAAATGTTAGTAAATTAGTGTCGCTATATGTAAATTTTCTTGTGTCATTAAATTTTTTTGCTATAGTTAAATATGTATAGTAAATCGTAATCGAGTATTGTAGAAAGTTATTAATTATGCTTGTGTATACTTTTCTAATTGTACTCTAAGCAAGTAAGGTAAAAGTTTAGCTATCCTTTTTAAATCACAGAAATTAACTTTAGTTAAGAAATTATCTTCAATTACTACAAATTTAATGTGCAGTAAAAAGCTATGAAATACACCATTATCATTCACCGTCATTGAAAAAAGGTAGGACATAGAAGTTAATTGCTGCACTTTGAAAAGCATTGTAAATATTTAAACTATTTCTCACAATAGAAGCAAATGAAGGTTAATTGTCCTAACAACAACAACATCACTTGAATATTCTTGTTCGTCAAAGCTAATACTTGTCTCAATATTATGTGCACGATTATCAATTCCTCGCAAGTTTGTAGCTTGATTCCTTGAAATGTGTAGCAAAGATTTCAATACATTTTTTAATATACATCTGAAGTACAAAAGTTCTAACATAGTGTCTTTGCAATTTAAGCTCAAATTTCTCAAGCGTTTAATGTAATCGATGACAGGTTCTTCCTTCCACTAGCGACAATTAGTAAGTTCAATGTTGCCTATCCTTCGGGTGTGCAATAAGAGCGATTTAGGAAGTTTTATTCTAGTGTCCCCGATTATCAATTAAGTCCTACTCAAGTCAATGTACAAATAAAAGGCATTTCTTTTTAATGATCGAACAAATTGTTTATAAGGTATACATCACATGTTTTGAAATTATTACAAGTTCCAAAAAAGTGGGCCACATGTTGCTTTGGGTTACACTTGCCATAAAATTGGTAAAACTTTGGGGCTATAATTAATAGGCATCTTCAAGATATCAATCCTTTAGGTGTATAACTTCGAATATGATGGAGATAATTTAGAGCTGCTATCGAACTTGTCTTTGATAGTCCCCATAATAAACTCCATTAGTTGGTCAATTGATACATCAAATGAACTTGTAGTTCTTTGGTTAGCATTTATGCTTGATTATGTCTTTGTGGATGTCTCAATTTCATCATATGTCTCAACTTGTTTCCTAATCATGCAACTAGCATCAACATTACTACGTTATTCATCAAGTTGGTGATTTGAGATCTTACTCTTGGACATGCTTTGCGAGTCCTTCAATGGCCCTTGACAAATTTATAATTTATTTTTCAATGAAATGGCTTGAATTACCATGACTATTACATGTTCATAGTTTGTCCGTCTAGAAAATTCTTGAGTTGTAGTTAGATTCAACATCTCTCTTTTGATTACTCGTGATTTTTACTTTACTCATGTTTTAGTGGGAACTTAGCTAGAAATGTGGAAGCACCATATTCTCTTGCCCCTTCATGCTTGTTTATTGAAGTAGTGGCTTCACATCTTGACATGAGAATTGAAATTTGTAGAGTGGAATTATTGTTCATCTCTATTTAAGCTTCCAATTTAATTTGTAAAGAGAATA
Source organism: Jacaranda mimosifolia (assembly GCA_018894105.1). NCBI lineage: Eukaryota > Viridiplantae > Streptophyta > Magnoliopsida > Lamiales > Bignoniaceae > Jacaranda > Jacaranda mimosifolia. Next base: position 17,180,669 of record CM032118.1, on the reverse strand, counting down.
AATGAGAGGCAAAGATCATCCCACTGAGCGTGTGAAAATTTACAACATAAATTTTGCGTATGCAAAGTAAAAATTACTAGATAAGAAAACTATATTAATTTAAATTTATTAAATTTATGAATTGTGGATATAATCTCTAATTTGGATCCTTTAGTTCTTCTCTCAAAAAGATAGCTTTACAAAAACAAATTAAGTTTAGCACTGTGTTCTCTTTCAAAGTTGACTTTATTCCTTTACAAAGTTAATTCGAGGATTTCATAGCATAATCTCAAACCAAAGGCTGCAATTTAATGAGCTTCACGCTGAACGCTTTGAATGCCATGGTGAATGTTGTAAAACCTCCTCCAATGTCTTTCTAGCTTCGATGGTACATCTGAAATGCCTTGATGTAGCCTTAATGGTACACTTTGGACACCATAAATCATGAATTTGATTAAGAATTTGAGAGCCTCTTCCAACGTCTCTGTTGCTTTGATATGGAATTGTGTTGTTATTGTACCTTTGTCTTCTTAGAAAATCCCCCTATTTATACTTACAGGGTACAAACTCTTGTCACAATTATTCTATAAAGTGACATGATTTAATTGGTCCTCCATTATTTGTTTGGTATTTATAGTTTTAGTCACAAGATGTAATTTGAATTATCAAAACATCACTTTTTTTTCCATTTCCTTACATGCATAATTTCATGATATGACAATATTTGGTTTGTTCATTGATTGAATATATATATTAATTAATGTCGGATTCAATTTTGTAAATTTTAAATTATAAATAAAAATTAATGAATTAGAGAATATTAAATTTATTATACCTATAATTATTTTTAGCCAATCTAATATATATAAATATTTTAAGAATGTTTACTATGTGGTAATGATGTGGATAAGTTATTTTTATCCCATTTTGCCATCTCAACATTTTCCATATATAATTTGCTATAAAAATGAGTTATTGTATGATTAATATAAAATACAATTTTAAATGATTTTTTAGTAACTCCATATCTAACATTAGTAAGTAATCAATATATCGATATGGAAAATAATATATATATATATATGTATTGGTTTATGTATGCAAATTACTGATTACTTAATGGAATTTAATTTTATGGCTCTCTCTCTCCCTCTCTCTCTCTCTCTATAATAATAATAATTCATAAAAAAAGAGGTGAAGCTACCTTAATTTGATATTATTTTTATTATGTGAATAATAACAACCTTTTCATATGTGTGTGTGTGTATATATAAATCTTACCTTAATTTAGCATTTCCTAAAATAATATTTTATTCCATACTTTGATATTTTAATTAAGTTATATTCCTTAATCTAAGCACATAATTTCCTACAAGTAATTTATACCAAAATAAACCAAAACGTGCAGTTGATTAATATTTAAAGATACAAAATCATTGCAACATCCCTAAAATTCGGAATTTCAAAAATGAGGATTTAGAAATTAAGATATTAATTTGATCGGATTTTAGGGCTCGGAAAAAATAAATAAAAGGACTTAATTGTAAGAATTTTGAAAGTTTTAGGGTCAACTTGCAATTTGCAGAAATTGGGTTGAACCAAACTTGGAAACTTTTGGGGATTTAATGGAGTAATTGAAGAAAGAAGAACTTTTGAGGACTTAAGTGAAGGCAGGAATAAAGTTTTGGGGGTGAAAACATAATTTTCGGAAGATTGGTCTTTAAATAACAAGACAGCCCCTTTTCTTCTTCATTTTTCACCTTGCACCATCATCTTCTTCCTCCATCTATTTCCTCCGGCGAAAGGAAAACCCCCACATATTATATACCATTTTCTCCTCTCAGCTCGAGGAACACAAATATACCACTTTCACACAAAACCGACCGATGAGGTGGCCGAAATTTTAGCTCGAAGTTACTGCCACGGTGGTGGTGATGGGTTTCTACATTCCGGAGATTGAAGCTTGAGTTTAACTACTGGGTTTTGTTGGGCTCGACTCAAGGATCACAACAGTACCTTGAACGTCCAAAATGGACCATCGATGGTGTAGTAATTGGAAAAAAACCGAGCAGTAGTGTTGGTGGCGGGATTTCAATTTTCCGGCCAATTGAACTGCCAAATGATGTCGGAATCAAATATTGTTTAAAGGGTTTGATTCATGGAGCTGAGGAGCATCTTCTGGTGGTGGTGGTTCAGTTTTACGGCGGCAACTGGTGGCTGGCTGCGGCGGCACAGCGGCGATGATAGGGCAATTTGCTCTTCTCGTCACGGTGATTACATGCACGCAAGCTGATCGTGCATTCGGAGTTTTGATACGAGATATTGGGTAAAAATGAGAAACTCATGTTAAAGTGTATGCATGTGCATATATATTCCTCTCAACCTTATGATGTATTGTATAAACGAAGAATATGCACGATTTGAGCTGGAAATTAGGACATGCATATAATTATATAAGTTAAGGGATCGGGATCCTGTTATATATATGGTAACTTTGGAATAATTGAGTTAGCCAAGTGATTAAATCCTAATTCTATGGATTTGGAACCTAAGTGGTGATAATTGGGTTGATTGAGGTAATACAAAAACAAGATTTGGATATCATGTGATAGATTTGAGATAAATTGAGGTTTTAAGGGATGTCGGGCCATCGTTATCGATTTAATATGTTGTGACAAGATCAACTAGATGATTTAGGATCCAATTATATTCCATTAACAAGATTGGTGTTATTAGCATGTTTTATCAAGGCTATTAGCTTAGTCAACTAAGTATTGATTTTAGGCCGTTGTTTGTGCAATTACGATTACATCGTCGAATGAGGATTTTGATTTTGAAATATTATTTTGGTTAGGTGACGACGATTTGGGACACGCGGATCATTAGGTTGCTGACGGTGATTGTAGTTTTATTAGACTACAAAGGTGAGGGTCTCCCACTTTGGGTTATTGCTTTGGTTATAACTATTCGTTAATTGTTGAACCCCTGTGAGGGTCTGCCAACCTGGCACTTCTTTCAATTATCTTTTATTGGGATGAGCCCCTATGTGGGTTTTTTGTTTCTATACCGTACTCGATTATGTTTGAAATCTAAAATGTGTTTGAATTCCGATTGTTATCTGTTATCTGATTTGAACACCCTTGTGAGGGTTATTTTTTATATCGATTTTGCTTTTGTCTATTCTGGCGCCCAGAACTCCTATCCGGTATCTGTACCGTTCTATTATTTGTTCTGTTTGTTCTATTATCTGGGGCCTTATCAGCATTTCTGTACTGTTCTGAACTGTCTATACGTGTATACCCTTGTGAGGGTTATCCTTCGATTGACATTTGTTATCCGTCCGTTCTGTTATCTTTTGACCTGATATCCAATTGTCTGTTATCTGTTACCGGATCTGATACATTATTCCCAGCTATTAAGCTCGAGATGAGCCGATATGTTGTTCCCAGCTGTAAAGCGGGACGAGCCGATATGTTATTCCCAACTGTAAAGCGGGACTAGCAGTTAAGCGACTGATATGATTGTTTTGATATGATTTGTTAGATTGATTCGATTGATCTGATATGTTGTTCCCAGCTGTAAATTGGGATGAGCCGATATGTTGTTCCCAGCTGTAAAGCGAGACGAGCCGATATGTTGTTCCCAGCTGTAAAGCGGGACGAGCCGTTAAGCGACTAATATGATTGTTTTGATATGGTTTGTTAGATTGATTCTATTGATCTGATATGCTTTTGATTGATTTTGATTGCTTCCTGACTGATTGACCGCTTGACTGACTGACTGACTGATTGATTGATTGCCTGCCTACCTAACTATCAGACCGTATTCTGATCTATTCTGCTTGACTGTTGATTTACAGTCTGTTGAGTTGATTCTTCCTCTACGGATTCTTTATATTATGTATACATTTATCCCTTACTAAGTCCTTCGGACTTACCCGCCCGTTTATTTGGATTCATTCTCTCAGACAGGGAATAAGCGAGGAAATTGGACTTCAGGCTGGACAGGAGTATGTTTTGTAATAGATCAGATGTTGCATGTATCTATGGAAATCGTCTGATTGCTAAGTATGGATTTGAGGCATATGACACATTATGTTGATATGGATGGTTTAAGGATTGTAAATATTTTGTTATGTAAGAACATGAATCTTGGCCTTTACTTTATGGCTTATCGAGTTTGTTTAAGTTGAAACCACTGCTATTTCTGATGAGTATGAAATGTTTGATTATGGGCCTATTGAATTGTATTTCAGGTTCAGAATTATTGTATGCAATGTTTGATATCTCAGCTTTGAGTTACCCGGAGTGGGGTGTCACAATCATTGTCTTTCTTTTTTCTTCACATTGTATGCTTGTGAGTTAAACTCTAATTTTTTTAATATGCATGTATTTTGTAATTTACATATGATTTTCTAATATTAATAAATTTTTATGTTTATGAACATGTCAATTTGTAAAAGAAATTTGGAGCCTCGATTTTATGGCAAGTTAACAATTTTATATTCTACTAACTACATTAATTTTTTGCTTTTATTGAATTTTTTTTTTTTTTTTTTTTACTTTTTTCGTGTCATAGATTTCATTTAACCTGTGTTTTATTTATTTATTTATTTTTTTAGTTCGATGTTTTGGTGGTGGCTTATGGTTTATTTTTTTATGATTAGATTAAACATTATCAATATTTAAATTAAAATTAAAATTAAATAAAATTACTTTTAAATTTAAATTTATTGTCTATAAAAAGTATGAATTCAAAGCTATTTTTTTTATAAAAATAAACTATATTAACAGATATTTTTCTTTTCAAATTTAATAATTTAGTAATCTTGATTCAATGATTAATTGAGACACGCATCAAAATCTTTTTTCTTTTATTTGTATTTGAATTTTATTTTAAGGGGTTTAGATGGTGCCTAACCAATGTAATACAAATTATATTAATTTTTATCGTATAATAGTTCTAAAATTTTCCACTTCATTTCTTTCAGAACACTAATATTTAGATCTCAGCAAGTCAAAATTCTGAGTCTCCCGTGATAAATTTTCTTTGCTTTGAGTTTGCATTTATCACTACCAGCACAACCATTCAACTTTGTAAAAATCCATGATGAAACTTTCTTTGTATATGAATGGCCTTGTGGGATAGAGTTCAAATGATGAACAGTTTTACAAACTATTGTCCTTCTCATGTGCTAATCTTCACAATTAACATTTATTATATTAATTGACCAAGGTGAAACTTTTTTTTATGAGTTTTATTTTTTTTCTTGATCTTTTATAAATTATATTCAATAAATTTTATTTTTTTAATTAATACTTTTTGTTTAATATTTGTACTATTTATAAAAAAATGTCCATTTCTAAATTACAATCAACATAAGATACAATAACGTTTAAAATTTTAAATTATTATCCAATGCAATAATAATTACTTTAATAAAAGTTTCATATTAATTTGATTAGTATATTATTTTTCTGTCTGACTTAAATGGAAACAGAATTATTCTCATAATGAGTTTTTTATACATCGATTTTAATTTTTTAGTCCATCTCATATAATCCTCTTTAAATACATCAGTCTTAATTTTTCTTGCAAATTCAAACATAAAATCCAATCTTTATAATACTAATAATAATGAAATGAGGTGAATGAATTTAGTAAGTGCTAATTATATGGTCAAAGAGGTTTTGGGAAAAGTGTGGATGTAAACATTAGGGGTGGCAACGGGGCATGTATGGGGCGGGTTTGACAGGATCCGAAACCCGCCCCGCCTACTTCTATTTGGATCCACGACCCGCTCTGACCCGCCCTCTCTTTTAAACCCGTCCCACTTTAGACTCCTAACCCGGTGAGTCTAACCCGCCAAACCCTTTTTTTTTTCTTTTTTTATTAAAATATATAATTTTACAACTCATATGTTTTTTAAATTGATTAAGATATACATACACAAATAATATGTATACATGTATAGAAAATTAGAATCCAATATACAATAAATTTCTAACACTATTTTTCAAATTTTAAAATAAAATATCCATATTAATTAATTGATTTTAGTATTTTTTTTATCATTTTTATGATGATTGAATGAGTACAAAATTATTATTTATTTGATGAAATATATATATACTATTGTA